>CM060393.1:45599497-46799497 GCA_030545235.1 Helianthus tuberosus | reverse complement strand
CTTTAACGATATTGCGAATTTCGCTAATTAATCCCCAAATGTAGCGAGAAATGAGTACCGACTCTGGCGAAGCCAGTGTTGGTACTACCCTAGCATATTCAAAGAATGTCGAAGTATAACCACGACAATCCACATTCACCATCCGATGGTTTAGGAACTTATTTGCCATTTGCTCTTTTTCATACTCGGGACAGAATTTTCTTTCTACAAGACTCTTAAATTCTTCCCAGTTCATGGCATAAGCCACAATCCTTCTTTTAGCTTGTAATACCGTGTTCCACCATTCTAATGCCCCTTCTTTAAAAAGATTAGATGCATACATAACTTGGTCATGGGTGGATTTGGTAATGGTTCTGGATCGAATTGTGGAAGAAAGGAATAAGGACTGTTGACAATGTTTTGGACTTGCCAATCATTAGTCCACCACTCGTCCATTTCTACAGGTTGGGAGTGGACTATTGGTTCTGGGATTGCTGGTTCAAAATTTATAGGGAGTTGATTTTCAATAAGACGAGTAAAAATATTTGTATTGACAGGCTGAATAGTCTCACAGCTTGCCAATATAAAATCTATTTCCTCCTGAAAAGTTATTCCCTGGTTTTGTTTGGAGCTTTCTCCAATTTCCATCTGAGTTGGTCTACAACCTTTTCCAACCTCCATTTCTATTTCCTTAGAATACTCCTCAAACTGCATCCCCATTTGCCTAGAATCTTCCTTGACTTCAGTCTCCATCTCCTGCTGTTTAGAATTTTCCCTGATTACAATTTCTTTTCCTTTTTCTAAAGGATTGTTTATTTTAGGAAGTTTAGTAGCTGGCTTTTTCCTACGTATACGACTCCCCCATACGTATTTCCTTCTTTTCTTCGGTTTTGGCTTTTTCAAAGGTGGAGCGTTGAATTCTACAGGTTGTTCCACATCAGGAAAATACCCAGTAAATTCTTTGGATACTTCTATATTTACAGGGTATAGGTTGAGATTCTCTAGGGCTTCCAATATCTCATTCATGCTGTTTAATATGCAAGTAAAAATAATTAATCACAACTTCCAAAATAACTTTCCCATATTATTGCATACCATATAACTTACAAAACAACTGAAATTTAAAACATACTATATTTTATTGTGAATTTATTTATTTACTGAATGGATTTTCTAACTTGTAGGTGATAGGGTTTGCAAGTCAATTTATTTAGAGATATGCATTTACTGCTACTGTAGCTAACATATATAAATCTGCCCATTTTTCGTCTAAATTGTCTTCCCAGGGTGATTTACTTATTAATTCCTGAGTTTCCTGTTTAACTTTCTTTTCTCTGGCTTTCTTTATTTCCTCTTTACTTTTCCTAATAATCAGACTTCTTTTACTAGGAGAAAGTGGTTCCTCATATTGTGCTTTTCGAACGAATATTCCTTCTTTAGGAGCTTGGGATGAACTACCCTTCTTGTTAACTGACCTATCTAATTTAAGATAGATGCTGGAAATCTTTTTCTTACCCATACTGTAACTAACAAATAGTCAGTTAATAAAACACATAATCAAATAGTAATCAGGAAAAATTAAGTATTTCTAAATACTTAATTAGCTTAACTCAGTGGCTCTGATACCACCTTATTTCTGTCACGGCCCCCGACCCGGTTTGACCCGTTTCAGGAGCCGCGGGACAGAAATCCCGTGGTATTTATTTAATTGAGTTTAACAGCGGAAGTTTATCATCAGGATCTTTGTAAAGCTAAAATTTTCCCGATTCTTTTATTTCACAATTCAGGATAAAACCCCGTTAATTTACAATATTATGATTTCACGAAGAAATCTTTATTTAAAAAAACATATTTCTTTATTTTTACAATGAGCCACTTTCTTAAGCTTGCAGTGCTCCGTAGCACCTTTCCTGAATCACAACAGATCACCTGAAACATGTTTGAAAAAGGTTTTGTCAGCGGGAAATACTGAGTGAATCATTCTAGTTATTGAAACAACCTGTTTGTTATAATTTACAGTATTAAGAGTGATTACAATGTTTCTATCTTTTGAATTAACTGATCCAGTTGTCACTTGACCGGGCTTGTGACTGTGGACATATCACTTGCTGGGTCCGTTCACCCACAAGTGATAAATAATTAGTAGCTATGTGCACATCCCCCCACATACTGGCAGTAATTTCAGATTACATAGACTTAATCCCTGTAATTATAACCTTTGAAAATAAACATGATTTTGAAAGTAATTTGATAAAAAGAGAATGACTCACATTGCCGATTTAACACGGATAGAGTTTACTTTTATGGATTAGCCTTGTTAACCTAATTTAAATAATAATGCACACAAAACTGGGTTAGTAATCAATACAGCATTTACGATAACTCACGAGATCAACCCTCACAACGAATGACAAAGTGCTATGCTTAAACATCCATCGAATTAACGACTAATGACAAAGCATAACCCTAATTTGGGCAGCACTTAAACATCCATTGAGTACATTGATCGATCGGAAAATGAATCGTAATAGCGATCGAGTTATTACCCTGTTTTGCGGCAGCGATTCGAGATTCGTGTGTGTGGTGATAGTGAACAGACTATAACTTGACGTATATTTGGAATTTGAACGTCGTTTTTGTGCCCAGATTCCAGTCCCAAACCCCACAATTTATAGGCAAATTTTTACCACCCTCGCGTGACGCGAGGGGTCCTGCCCTAGGCTTCGCGTGACGCGAGGCCTCCTATTCTACCATAGGGTTGCTACGTGCATGGGTAGGCTTGCTGAGTCAACAGTTTCTCAAATTTCGAATTTGACAGAGAGTTATTTGGATAATCGTAACTAGGGTTTTACCCCCCCTGAGTTTTATGGGCCCTAATCCTGATTCTGAAAATTATGAAAATTTTAGGGTTTCTGTAGAATTACTTGGGTGTCTTAATTAGGGTTTCCTTTTGGACTAATTAATTAAATAAATATGACTTTTGATGAGAGTTGTTACAGAAGCAATCTATGGAACATATTAAGATATACCAATCCTCATATGGCGCTTTTTATCATACCGTTTGGTATTCGCAATCGTTAGAGATCAAAGAGATATCAACTCTAAATGCTGACGCATTACACCTAGAGAGAAGATACTTCTAAAATTCTACGCCTGAGGGTTTCTTAACAGGAACAGAAGGAATGGTTCTTATGATTTCACCTGTAAGTTTTATCTTACACTTAATATCTGGGGTTCTTACGGGAAAATTTCCAAAAGTTTGCTAAGCTTAAGATCTTATGAGAGACTTAGCAGCACCTGAACCCACACGTAACTCTTAGCAATTAAATCACAATAAGGGATTTATCTAGTGTCATTATTAATGTGAAATGCCTCTAATCATACATCAGGAGGGTTAAGCGCCTCCATTCTTAATCCTTTTAAACTTAGCTGCAAAAATCTATGACAAATTTAGGGCAGTCTCAGCTTTGACTGGTCGTTTCTTAATCTATATAACGTGAGTAGCTGAGGTAGATCCGTAATGGATTTATAACAAGCAGGCTTTGAAACCTTAATGTGCCTTCTTATTGCCGATGCTAACCACCAATAATTATTTGCATTAAGCTTAGATTTTTTGGTAGACTGATTAGAGCACTAACTCAGTCAATGAATTAAAATTTGTGACTTACTGTCGACAATCTAGAACTTTTATGGCGAGAGTCAGTAAATTCTTATTCCATCTTTTTCCATTTTGTGATGTGGATAATAGGATTTTCTAATAAGGTCCTTAAAACTTGGACCATCCCACAATGTATAAGAGGATCTTTCTTGAGGATTTCATTAATGTCCCCACTAATTAAGGGTATTGCCATCGAATGACTGTGATGTATACCTTACCATGTCCTTTCCAGCGTAACCACTGATATACCTAATGGTTCCTACTTCATCCAACAATTTCCTGAAATCGATGGCCCCTTTTTACTATTTAAGTCTCTTGACTTCTAAGAGACGAAGTACTCTTAAGTACATCCTAAAATGGGGCTCCTTGCCATATATGATTTTGTTTAGTCTATTCTTCGCATTTGAAGTATGAATAAAGCTTTTCTCATGAGCAGCGACATGTGTTTTAAAGCGAACATCATTCGGCTTCTTGAACCTTTTCCTGACTTTCCTCATAGCCTTTCTAACAGTTGCGCAAATTACAGTTTTGGGAGATTAACTCCAATAATATTGAGGTTCACGTTGGATGCACCATTAACATTTGTCGCATCTCCAGCATCGCGACTGTTGTTTGTCTCTTCTGAGTTCTCCATACTCGAGTCTTTGGTATTAAACACTAAATTTAACAAGTGCTTGGGCAATCCATACCCAGTATCTCCTTGAATGGTCAAAGGCTCATCATAAGGAGTCTTAATAACTACTTGCTTCTCATCACATAAAGTATGGGCTTGGTTACAGGATGACCAACCCATCTTCTATTATTATATCGAGTCCCTTTATTTTAATGGAAAAAGGACAGTGGAAAAGAATGATTCCTAATGGATATAAAACATCCATCTAATATTGCTGAAGCAGTCTCTGAGGTACTATCGGTCAATTTTACTTTATACTTAACGCTTAGAGTTTTTAACAGGCAGATTTAATGATTTGCAAAATCTATTGTCTACGAAAGACTTATCTGAACCTGAATCAAATAATACTCTAGCATGAGTGTTATTGATAAAGAAAGTACATGTTGTTACATTGTCATCCTGAATAGCCTCTTGAGCATTCATTTGAGAGCTTCCAGTTTTGGTCTTCTTAGCCTCCCCAGGCTTCTTGGTTTTGTTTGGGCAATTAGTTTTGATATGCCCCTTCTCGTTGCAACCATAATAGGTCGCATCTTTCAGCTTTTTGCAATCCAAGGTCTTATGTTCCTTGGATTTGCAGATTCCACAAGGTAGAGGCTGAGATTCAAATCTGCATCTCCCGAGGTGGTATTTCCTACAGGTTTTGCATCTGGTTTTTCACCTGGCTACTGGTTGTCCTTTAAATCCTTGCCAGACTTAGCTGCTCCTTCCTTGGCAGCCTTAGGGCAATTGGTACTGATGTGGCCCTTTTCGCCACAGCTGAAACAGTTTGCATTCTTTATGTCCCTACATTCGTCGGACTGGTGGCCAGTTCTTTTACAGATGCCACATTGCTTTATCTTTTGGTTTGATCGACACTGTCCCCAGTGTCTTCTTTTGCAGGTTTTACATTTGGGTTTTGCCTCCTTTGGCTTGGACTGGTTATAGCTTGAACCGGTCTTACCCTTTTTACAACCTTTATTTGAGGTATTATCGCACTTTCTCTTATGATCCTTCAACACACGGTCCACAGCGTTGTTTACGGCTGTATTTATCATAGCCTGTAACTCGGTGCTTGTTAAGTTCAGTCTTGCATCATCATTCTGATCAATTGGATGATTGTGAGCTTCAGAGGAGTCAGCCATGGTGAAGCTTTGAAGGCTACAAACCAAGTAGTAATAATTGGTTTAATTATATGGTGAATTGTCGAATTTGATGATTAAATAGCTATGGTGTAAATAAACCATATAGGCCAATAGATAGTATTTAAATTATTTGATTATGTTTTGCCTAGGTTTTTAAATAAACCATCCTTGGCGTGTAAACGGAATATAATCCTTCATATTTATTAGACAGGGGACATAAATCACGACTATCAATGTCATACCAACATTTTATATATAAGACAAGCTTGTTCCAAATGACTCTTGATGGCACAGGGGCCTTGTCACTAGGGAAAAATTTAAAACATAATCGATGATTCCTTTGGATCGGAAAATTTCATAGTTCATTGTCTTGACAAGAAGTTATGAAATAAAACTATCTTTTTCATGCATTCATCTTTGCCCGTAGGTATACATCCCAAAATGGATGTTTTGATGTGTACATCATGTTCGACGTTTATTAGCCATGATTCCTATTGATCGCTTATGGTAAAAGGGGTTTAGAAGTTCCTAATATAAAGATGACAAGTGTGATTTTATTGCATCACCTTTGTCAGGAGTGTTAACATGTTTTCAGATGTTAACAAAGATCTGAATCTCTTTTAAACAGGTTTTACCATCGTAGCCAGGTCTTTAATGACATTCAAGCTAGGTTATACCTTTTAAGATTCTCTTTTAACATGTATACTGGCAGGGAAGGAATGATACTTATTTTATTCAGGATTTTTATCTTAAATCCTAATTTATAAGTTAATAATAGCACAAATGGCCTAGTCACGTAGACAAGTTTAATTTATAAGCCCAGATTTTATGGAATCGAGGCATTAAGGTTTGAATCAAAGTTCATTACCTTTTCTTGACAGGGAGTTGTAGGCTACGACTGTCTTTAGTCTCAGAGGACGTTAATTATAGCCCGTAGGCACTTCATCCTTAAGGGATGATTATATAAATAAGGGAAATTAGAATAACCCAATTTAAGAATGACTTGTGTGATTTTATCGAACCACGTCTGCCAGGAATGTTAACATGTTATAGATGTTAACAAGGATTTGAATCTTTTGAATAGGTTCTATCATCTTGGCCATGTCATACAGGCTAGGTTTACCTTTAAGATTCTTTTAATATTTAACGCAGAACAATCCTGAATTGAGATGTTAATAAGGATCTGAATCTAATTGAGGAACTGCCATCTTGGCCCTGTCTTTAAAATGACACATAGGCTAGGTCTTGTCCTTTTTAGAATTTGCCATTTTATTATAATGGTAGATCTTATAAAAGGAATGTTACTATTCATATTTTATGTTCATATATAATGATGTAAATAACCTTTGGATAAAACGTTCCATGGATTATTTTTTTTAAAAAGAGGTACAGAATTGCCCTGGACGGGGCTTGAAAGGATGATGTTGTCCATGAAGGGGCTGAAAGATAAGTATGCCCTTATAAGGACTTCCTACGGAAACGAACTTTAGTAAAAGGAGTTTCTTCTTCATATTATTTCTGAATGTTTTCTCCTTGGTTGCACGTTTATCCTAGTCGCAACACGAAGCTCGGCCTTCCCTAGGCTCCAATTGGGAAGAAATTCCACTATGGCTTCTTTGCTTAGCGACGTATTTAAAAATATAGAATTTAAAGCAAATTTCTCCGAATAGAGATGAGGGTATTCCTATGTTAAGTCTAGACTCAGAAAGTCAAGGAATGTGCTACTGTGTCACTGAGATTAAACACCAAAGACTAGTGTTTAATTCACTCAGTGTTGGCTCTGATACCAACCTGTCACACCCCGATATTTCCACGTATTACCGGTGGGGAGTATCGTGACGTAGTTGATATCATCATAGTCAAACAACACAATTTTAAATGCACAGCGGAAGCAAAAGATAAATATATTACAAACCGATATAAAGTAATATCCAAATATTACAAACGGAATGTAAAAGATCCACAGGCGGATCATATATAAAGGAAACATAGTTCATCAGATTTAAATGCATCCAAGCTTGCGAGACTCTTATTGATGCTAAGGAGAGGCCAGCCTATTACGAGTAGTACCTGCACTTAACCTTTTTGGGAAAATACGTCAGTTTACACTGGTAAATACAATTAACTGACTCATTTTGAAAAGTTTTAATAAAATTGATTTGAATGCACGTGGCACAAACTTTTTATAACTTGGGATAATTATTTGAATATAATACTTGTAAAAGAATTACATGTTCCTTATGCGTTCAGTAGCCCGATCCGTGGACCGGGTTAAAGATCAATAGACACACCACATTATTTATTTAGGCACTGACGGGTGTACGCCTACACCCCGTGCTTAGGTCGTGGCAATTTCGTAAAATGATGTCAGGGATATCCGGGACATGGTCATTAACCCCCCAAAGGCTTTAAGCAAACAAAACATTTCAAAACGGAGCATTTCAATGATTTAACCTCTATTCGATTAAAGATTCAATGTCCGACCAAGCGGTATTTTATATACCATACCCCAAGCCCGTATAGGGAAAATAAGTTAAAAGTATTTACCTGAGCTAAATATAAATTCAATCCCAGCCGTATCAAATCAGCAAGTACAGGTAGCTTTTATTGGGCTCCTATTCTGGAACGAAGGTTTATAATAACCTATTAGAATCCTATTCTGGAACGAAGGTTTATAATAACCTATTAGAATCCACCGCTATGGCGAGCGGCAACGCACAGGGACCGAGAAACATTTAATTTTTTGGACCGTTGAAACGGTCAAAAATTAAAAAAAAATTTACTTTTTATTTTATTTATAAATTCACACTATAAATATCCACTTCTACCTCTTTTTAAATCATTCATTTCACTCTCTACCTCAATTTTTATACAACTCTCTTCATTTTTTTAAAACTTCCAACAATGTTTCCCAACAACCCAAACAACCCATGGGATCCGACCAATCCGTTTTGGCAAAATTTGCAAAACAACGAGCAAGAGGACCGCTATCGCCGAGACCCGCGTACGGGGGAGGTTGGATATTATCCAATGCCACCAACTTCTCCTCATCCCACCACTCAACCGATGCCTCCTCCATATTTCGGGTATTATTCTCAACCCCCTTTTTTCCGCCAAACATGCCACCACCAAACATACACGCCCAAGACACAAGCGAACCGGAATTCGTTCCCGAAACCCAAGTTGAATCCTCTTCTATGAAAAAAAGAAGCCATAAAAAGAAGGATGAGACCGAAAAACGTGCGAGAAAGAAGGTAGAATTTTGGTCGCCTAAGGAAGAGTTCGAGTTGGCAAAAGCTTGGCTCGACGCGTCGGAGGACGAGATTGTTGGTAAATAATTTTTTATGCTTTTGTAAATAATATTTTTTATGCTTGTGTAAATAATTTTTTATGCTTTTGTAAATAATATTTTTTATGCTTGTCTAAATACTATTTTTTATGCTTTTGTAAATAATATTTTTTTAGGAGACGACCAAGACATAAAGGTATTTTGGGGTCGTATACGCGATAAGTTTTTCGCCGCAATGGGTCGTGGCGTGTATCGAACCCCGACTCTTTTTCGGGAAAGTGGGGGGCTTTGAGGACGAAGGTTAGCAACTTCAACAGCATATACAATAACCTCGTCAATAACACTCGAAGGAGAAGTGGTGCGAGCGATGTCGATATCTTGACTGAAGCCCACACCGAGTATAGAATGCACCATGGGCATATGTTTACGCTGGTAACCACATGGGAGCTTCTTCGCAAATCTCCAAAGTGGCACCTTGTGCCACCGTTCGACCCAACCCGCCCTAGATCCAAACGGTCCAAATCGATATCCACCACCGAACCTACTGGGTCAGATGCTCGTACAGTAATTAATCTAAACGAGGATGCTGACGAGTTTGAAGAACCACAAGAGCTGCCTCGTCCAACTGGTAGGGATAAAAGTAAAGCCAAGGCAAAGGCACGTGGGAAGTCTACTAAATCAGATGGCCCGTCAAAGATTAGCGAGTTCCAGGCAGATCTAAAGCAAATAATCTCCATTAGGGAAAAAGAACAAGAACTGAGAATGGAGAAACAAATTGCGAGAGACATGGACTTTCTCGCAAGGGATCTGTCACATCTACCAGAGGAGGACCGAGTCATTTTGGAGGCTCGTAAGGCATAAATTCGGGCCAAATATATATAGTATGTTATGTTTTTTTATGACTTTGTTGTATTTTTTTTTTTCTAGTATGTTATGTTTTTTTTTTTGACTTTGTAGTTTTTTTTTAATGAAATTATGTTTTTATTTTTAATTTTGTAGTTATTAAAATTGCCATTTAATTTAAAAAAATAAATAATTACTTAATCATTACACGGGGCTCCATCCACACCCTCCAAATTAAAAGGGCGAATGATAAAGCCCCTTTGCTGACATGGCGATGACATGGATCCTACATGGCATGATAAAGCCCAAGGGGGCTCCATCCACACCTCATAGCCTTAGGATATGAGGTGTGGATGGAGCCCCATAGGGCTTTATCAAGTCCACATAGAATCCAACTCATTTATGGAGCCCCTCTTTAATTTAGAGGGTGTGGATGGAGCCCCCCTTTAATTTTGATTGGTTTAAAACTAGTGGACCCGACCTGAATTAACCAAAGTTGGCGTTAAAGGGTTTTACCACCATGGAGCCCCCACTTGTAGGGTGTGGTGATGAATGCTTACGTGGCGTGAATGGAGCCCCATGGAGCCCCACACCTCATAGCCTTATCATAACTAGAAAATTGAAGTTGGTTGCTAGGGCCATGTGGCATAGCTCATAATTAAATATACATGGAAAATAAATGCAAAGATACGGTGCAATATGAATATGGACAGACTGCAAGAACAGTAGTACTATTCCTAATAGCTGGATCACCCCTGTTGTTATTTTGGTAGTATCCTATATTGTTAACAATTATATTTTTTGATATATATATATAACTTGTTAAAAACAACTATTATAGTTCTTTAAAAGCTGATAGAAAGTAAAATGGTTAGAAGTTTACAAATGTATAAAAAGAATTGTGATATCAGATTGAAGGTTTATAAAAGTTAATATAACTATAGTTATATACTATTTTTCAGTTATTTGACAAAACACATGTTATTTATAGTATTTTTCAGTTATTTGACAAAACACATGTTATTTAAGAATATATACAGTTTTAGATACTTTTTAATTTCATAAACGTGTTTTTATCAAGGACTATAACTCTTTGAAATAAAATATGTTTTTTAGTGAAGAAAGGTTGAATGATTCACTTGATTGGGTATGTAATGTGTTGGTGTAATTTACTAATACTTTTTACTTGTTTTTGAAATAAATTAATTTAACCCATGTAATACACTGGTCCGTCATGTTATTTTTTAGGTGTTTATTTTATTTATAAACTTATTATTAATGGAATTAAAATTTTCCATCCGTAGTTCACGGGAGATAACCAAGTTTTATAACACAGTATTTTAATTACAATATTTCTAGATAAAATATGCATCAACTTCTAACTGAAATTGTAAAATCAAATATGACCATTAGCATAAATTAATATTTGTTGTGTTATTTTTTCAATCTTTTTTAAATCGTACTATTACATTAAATTCAATCGAATTAAAATATACTTCATCAAAGGACATGCACTAAGTTCCACTGCAAGACCAAACATGCATATGTCAAGTACAACTTCGTTAAGGACATGATCGCAAGAAAGACATAAATATATGTGGAGTACGTATGTATGCATGAAATGAATAAAATGATTGTAGATCATAATTTGGCGAGAACCTTTATGTGACATGTCAAGTCTCATGGATGGTGTAGATGCTGAATAGATTCAGTTTTTGTTTCCCAAATATTTATAGTTTTTATTTTAATATACGAGTCAATGTGTTCCCCTACTCCTATAAAGATAACAATTTTGTGTTACTATTTGTTCATGTTCAACTCAACAAACATTTGAGCCTATTACCTTGTATACTAAGAACGCGGAGTGTGAGCTTGGGTTTAGAACGTGGGAAGCCAACCAACGCCGCTTTAGCCACATCGGGTCAGCTTGGGTAGTGGCGTTGCCCCTCTGGCGTGACTATGGCATGGGGCGGGTTGGGGCGATGAGGTGGCTAGCTGGGATTGGCTAGGAAAATCAGACCGTTACCCATAGCCGTTTGTGCTAGCCGTTGGCCATGACGGTATGTAAATCAAATTTTAAAATTTTTTTACTATTTTTTACCTATAAATACTCACCCCAAACATCAATATTTTTCACATCTACTTTCTTCAAACACAAATCTTCATCCAAAACCAACTCAAAAAACGAAAATGGTTCATTGGACCGAGGAGGAGGAGCTAGCGCTAGTGACGTCAATCGTTGACACACAACGAACGATACATCGTGGTCAAACCGCCTACTGGACAGGAGCGTTTCAAGAATACCAACAACATGTTGGAAATGCGCGTCGCAACTTGAACGCGTGTCAACATAAGTGGCGGGAGCTAAAACCGCACCTGGATCGGTTTAAGGCATGCTTCGACCGTGTCCCTGCGGGCGACCTAAGCCACGACGATCGAGTGGAGATCGCCAAAATCGAGTATATGCACGATGGGAACCCGAAATTTCGTTGGGTTCCCCACTTTAATATTTATCGTACTTTGTAATTTTTTTTAGAATTTATTATGAAGTTTTTTTTGTTTTTTTAGGATTTATTAAGTTGCTTTTTTAATTTTTTAGGATTTATTAAGTTGTTTTTTTAATTTATTAGGATTTTAAGTAACTTTTGTTTTAAATTAATTTAGTGGTGTGTTTAATTTTATAAATGTCAAAATATAAAAAAATATATAAATTTCCACATGTCTACCCATGTCGCTCCCACACCCCACTTTTTTTGGGTTGGCCTGGTGGAGCCCACCTCTGCCAC
The DNA here is from genome assembly GCA_030545235.1 of Helianthus tuberosus. Taxonomy (NCBI): domain Eukaryota; kingdom Viridiplantae; phylum Streptophyta; class Magnoliopsida; order Asterales; family Asteraceae; genus Helianthus; species Helianthus tuberosus. The sequence continues at coordinate 46,787,148 of CM060393.1, read as the reverse complement.
ATGTCAACCCAAGCCCCAAACCCAAGCCCCACTCCCAGCAGTCTAAAAGGCTGGGGAAAATGGTGCTAGACTTTGGCCGTTATACTATATGTTTAACATATTTGATCCCTCATTTGTTGTTTACATATTGTAACACCCTGTGTTTCGAAAGTCAAAATCAAAGTCAAGATTAAAGTCAAAGGAAGAAAAGATTGCTAATTGTGATCTGTCACTCCTTGCTCAGCTACTGTTTTGACTTCTTTGACTTGTAATCAAATCTATTTATTTATTTATTCGTTTTAGTTGTATTATGTGGAGTATCTATTAATAATCTGTAACATCCCGAAAATATAAAACTTTATATTAGAATTATAAAGTATAAATAAACAAGAATTTATTTTACTAGGAAATTTTAACCTAGTTAACTAAAAGTCTAGAAATAACTCGAAATAGGGTTAGAATAACAAAACTATATGTTAAACAAAAGTAGAGGGGCCAATGTTGTCAAACTTGAAACTATTATTATTAGTTTTAATCAAAAACAAAACCAAACACCTCAATCGAGGTCTCTGGTCGATCAAGAACAGGAGGGGGCGACACCCTCACTCCCAAAACCCTAACTTCTACTAAACTATCAAATTGAAGGCCAAAATCAAGTTGAAATCGAAATCTGAACATAGAATCGTGATCACCTCGACAAAGGGATCATAAGGTATGTTGAATTAGGTCATTTTGATTCGATTCAAAGTTCATGCATGTGATTTAAATCGAGTGTAGAGCTTAATTATGTGTTGTAAACATGAAATTGGAAGTAATATAAGGTTTAGGGACAAACCCTAGATGATTTCTTGATAAATTCTTGCATGATAATTGTAAGGATCAAAATCACCATAGTGGGTGACTAATATGTTAGTGGAACTTGATAAACACTAGGATTAAAACTCTTGTTCTAGTGTAAACTGAAATTATGAGGAAATCTCTTAATTGTTGATGTTAAAATATGGACATGTAGTCTAATTGAAGTTAATTATGGTGATAAACTCAAGTCATGAACTTGGTTTAGATCATGTACAAATCTGACCCGCTAGGAGTTTGATAAAACGCCTAAATGAGGATTAAAATGTTAAAGGTTGGGTAAAACGCAGATTTGAATATGTTAAGAAATAATGTGTTAAAGCTTATGAAAGAGTTATAATCTTGTTATGAATTGAACTCTTTAGGCAAGGAATCCGGAACGTCAAGTGGACACGCCGAAGGTGATACACGCGGAAAAGGTGTGCTTTAAAGGTACGTGACTTTGGTCTCGTTAAATTACGCGTATATGTTTGAGTTTAGTGTATAGATAGAATCGTAGTGTAAAGGATGCGTTTGACGTGTTCTAAAGTGGCGTAGTTCACTTGAACATCAAACGGGTCAAAATAAAGATTTGGGATTGGGTTTGACTTGCTAATAAAGTGATGGATTTCACTAGATAGTCAAACGGGTTGAATAGATACCATAAAAAGGAATCATGACAATAGCGATATGATGGTTTCGTAAGTTGTTAAGTGTTGGATTCCACTACGCTTATGAACCTAGCTATGATAATTAAAGTTGTGAATCCAGGATATTGGAATAATAAATGGGAGTATGTTGAAAAGGCCGTTTAAAACGGAATGTTAAATTCCGAGGAAACGAGCTTTTAATTCCAAGGAAACACAAAGCCATGAATAGCGCAAACATACCAAGATGTACAAGCCCGGGAACTTGGGTAATGGCATCTAAAAGGTCTTAGAATAAGAAATTGGAAATATACACTTATAGTTGGAATGGGTCGAATAAATAATAGTATAGTAACTTTTAGCCGTATGATCGGTGAGTCAATTGTTGGTATGATAATCAAAATGAACATGTCCGTAATGAATTTACAAACTTATAGGAAGAAATAGCCTAAAACGGTATGCGGATTAGGGTGAAATCCACAAAATATTTAAATGGCAAAGTTACAGTATCCACCGTAAATTACGGTCTCCACCGTAATTTACGGTGGAGAATAAAGGTCTTACGGTAAACCTCTACTGATTTACGGCAGACCAGGAACATTCAGGGTCTACCGTAATTTACGGTAGATACCGTAAATTACGGTAGAGCCCAGAAAACTGAGTATTTTATCCACTTTTCGATGTCGGAATTCGTTTATATGTATTGTATTAATGTCAAAACTAATGTTTTTAGTGGTTTGACCCTAGGTAAGGATGAGGTCCTTCCGGATGGTGATCAAGTACGTTGTCAAGAACCGAACACGCATTTTGAAGCTTCCGCACCAATCTTAACCTTATCTAGACTTTAATCATATTGTAAATGGTTTGTTAACAGTGTTTTTATTCCTTTAAACTAGTTGTTAGTTGACTAGCAATGGTTAACTTAAAACTTGTTATGTTCTATCTTGGAATTGTTTTGAGTATTATCACAAATATGTATGGTCTTTAAACACGAAAAGTTTTTGTAAACTCTGATTAGTATGAAGTTCATATAATTATTAAATAATTTCCGTCCAGTATAAAGGGTGTTACAAGTTGGTAATCAGAGCTTAAGGTTGTCAACAAAGTGTTCGGTTCAAGCTTGATCAAGCATCCGGTAAGAATTAATTGTTCTAAGTAGAGTTACTAAGTATAAAAAGGGGAATGATGAATAGATATGCATGGGAAGAGCGTGTTAATACACTCAAACCCGGAAAGTATATTAAATAAGAGCGGTAAAAGCAAGTTATGAACTTGAATAAACCGAAGTAAATAAACCATATGCTATGGATGAAATGTTTAACGCTTGATGTAAACATTTCAGTTAAAGATGACGGATAAAGGTAATGATAATGCGGTGCCAAGAGTCACCGAGAAAACGAGAGAAGTGATTACTGAAGAGGTAGGGAAGGCAATCGAAAACAGTTTGTCGGGTTTTATCGATAAAATCCAAAACACGGTATTATCGGTGGTGGAAGAAAGAATCAAGAAATTGGAAGATAATACCAATTTAGCAAAGGAAAATTCGGGAGGACGAAAGTCTTGTTCATATAAAGAGTTCATGGCGTGCAAACCGCCAATTTACAATGGGGAGGTTGACCCGATAATATGCCAGCGGTGGCTAAGCGATATGGATGGAGTATTCGAAAGGACTCATTGTGATCCAGACGACTACGTAGCCTATGGCACGGGTCAGTTAAGGGGTCAAGCGAAAGACTGGTGGGATAACAAGAAGAAAGAAATTGGAAGCGAAGCGGCTAAAGCTATGACATGGGACGAGTTTAAGACGTCGTTTCTTAAACATCACAGTCCCAAGGCAGTCATTAACAAGATCAAGGAAGAATTCATGCAGCTTCGACACAAGGGTGAATCTATTGATAAAATCACGGGAATGTTCATGGATAAGATGAAGTTTTGTGATGAATTGATAACGAATGAGGAGCAGAAAATATATTATTATTATAATATGTTGAGCGCCGAGTATAGGGAGTTTATGATGCCTTCAAAGTATGAGACTCTCACCGAGATTATAAACGTTGCTCGGGAACGGGAGATAGAGTTGAAGAAACAGATTGAAAGAGGTGAAAGAAGGGTGTAGATAGTCAATCCAAGCCCAACGAAAAAGGCGCGGACAACAGAATCCTCAAAGAAACAAGAAGGGAAAAGCGGGTCATCAAACTGCAAGATATGCGGGAAGGGGCACAAAGGTGAGTGCCGGTTCAAGGACAAACCGTGTCCTATATGTGGGAAAATGGGGCACACGGCTGCATTGTGTCCGGGAAAGGTGTCGGTGTGTTACAAATGCTACCAACCAGGTCACAAGAAATCTGAGTGCCCGGAGTTGATCGGAAAGAAAGATGACAAGAATACACACACTGAGACACCAAGAGCAAAGGCAAGATCTTTCCAGTTAACAGCAGTGGAGGAAAAAACAGAGCCCGATGTGGTCTTAAGTATATTTGCCATAAATTCAATTCCTGCACATGTGTTATTTGATACGGGTGCGAATAAATCCTTTGTTTCACATGGATTTATTCGACATCCTTCTTTTGTACTAACAAAATTGCCTATGCCATTAGAAGTAGAAATAGGTGATAACAAAAGTTTCCTTGTGTGTGATGTATGTCGAAATTGTAAGATAAACATTGACGATGAAGAATATTCAATAGACTTGATTCCTATGTTGATGGGGGAATTCCAAGTAGTAGTCGGGATGGATTGGCTATCCCGATACCATGCGAGAGTCGTATGTTTCTGCAAGGAGATAAAACTAACATCTCCAAGTGGAAAATCTGTTACCATATACGGCAAAAAGAGGGGTAATCCCGTTATGTGTTCAATGCTAAAAGCTCGCAAGCTCATGAGGCACGGTTGTAGGGCATTCATGATATACGCGAACGAACCAGACAAGAGATCACTAGAGATTAAAGATGTACCGGTGGTACGCGAATATGCCGACGTATTTTCGGAGGACCTACCGGGAACACCGCCAGAACGGGAGGTAGAGTTCGGGATCGAATTGGTTCCGGGCGCGAAACCTGTGGCCAAGGTGCCATATCGACTCGCGCCATCAGAATTACAAGAATTGATGTTGCAAATTCAAGATCTGTTAGACAAAGGGTTTATCCGGCCTAGTGTGTCTCCGTGGGGCACACCGGTGCTATTTGTGAAAAAGAAGGATGGGAGCATGCGCATGTGTATCGATTACAGGGAGTTAAATAAACTCACGGTGAAGAATCGATACCCACTCCCAAGAATCGATGATTTATTTGATCAATTGCAAGGCGCAAGTTGGTTCTCCAAGATCGACCTTAGATCGGGATACCATCAGTTGAAAGTCAAGGAGGAAGATATACCGAAGACGGCTTTCTGTACACGGTATGGACATTACGAGTTCCTTGTGATGTCCTTTGGGTTAACTAATGCACCCGGGCTTTCATGGACCTCATGAACCGGGTCTGTAAGCCTATGCTAGATAAGTCGGTAATAGTGTTCATTGATGACATCTTGATATATTCGAAGAATGAAGCGGAACACACAAATCATTTGCGTGAAGTATTAGAGACGCTCAGAAAAGAGAAATTGTATGCAAAGTTCTCGAAATGTGCTTTCTGGTTGCGAGAAGTACAATTCCTTGGGCACATCATTAGTGCAAATAGGGTGTTAGTAGACCCGTCAAAGATAGAAGCCGTGGCGAGATGGGATCCATCGAAGAATCCTTCGGAGATCAGAAGCTTTTTGGGGCTTGCGTGTTATTATCGAAGATTCATACAGGATTTCTCCAAAATTGCTATGCCATTAACCAAGTTAACCCGTAAGGACGAAAAGTTTAACTGGGGTGATGATCAAGAAAGGGCGTTCCAAACGCTTAAGGAAAAACTGACCCATGCACCGGTATTGTCATTACCGGATGGAACAGACGACATGGTAGTTTACTCAGATGCATCACATTCGGGGCTTGGCTGCGTTTTGATGCAACGGGGCAAGGTTATAGCTAATGCCTCGAGGCAGCTAAAGACTCATGAGAAGAGATATCCTACCCATGACCTCGAGTTGGCGGCGGTGGTGTTCGCCTTGAAAATATGGAGGCATTATTTGTATGGGGTAAAATGCACTATCTTTACCGACCATAAAAGCTTGAAGTATTTCTTCGATCAGAAGAAATTAAATATGAGGCAGAGGCGGTGGTTAGAAACCGTCAAAGACTTTGATTGTGAAATACATTACCACCTCGGGAAGGCTAATGTAGTGGCAGACGCGTTGAGTCGAAAGACAGATTATAAGCCTATTCGAGTACGATCGATGCAACTAATTATGACATCGGGTTTGCTTGAGCAAATCTGGAAATCTCAAATCAAAGCAATAAAGGAAGAAAATGTAAAAAGGGAAAGAATAGTTGGGCAGTTAAAAGACCTGGTGGAAGATAACCAAGGATTGGAAACTCGATTTGGGAGAATTTGGGTTCCAAACTCATGTGGGGCCAAGGCACTTCTACTTGACGAGGCCCATAAATCTCGTTATTCGATACATCCGGGGGCGACCAAGATGTATAACGATTTAAAACAAAATTATCGGTGGCCCGGAATGAAAAGAGACATCGTGAAATATGTGGAGAAGTGTTTGACATGCTTGCAAGTCAAAGCGGAGCACCAAAAGCCATATGGTAAGTTGCAACCATTGGACATCCCAGTTTGGAAATGGGAACAAATCACCATGGATTTGTTGACCAAATTACCCAAAACTAACCGCGGGTTTGATGCTATATGGGTGGTCGTGGACAGATTGACGAAAAGTGCTCACTTCGTTCCGATTCGTGAGACTTATACATCCGAGAAGATGTCGGAGGTGTACACCAATGAAATCATAGCACGTCATGGGGTACCGATATCCATTGTGTCAGATAGAGATACTCGGTTCACTTCGAATTTTTGGCGTGACTTTCAAGAACAAATGGGGACTAAACTGTTCATTAGCACCGCTTACCATCCACAAACGGATGGGCAGAGTGAAAGAACAATACAAACGTTGGAGGATATGCTGCGGGCTCGCATTATAGACTTCGGGGGTAGTTGGGATGTCTATCTACCCTTGGTCGAATTTTCATATAACAATAGCTATCACTCGAGCATTAAAATGGCCCCGTATGAGATGTTATATGGTAGAAAGTGTCGAACCCCGTTATGTTGGGGAGAAGTGGGTCCACGAGGACTAGCACCTACTGATATAATCCGAACTACGAATGAGAAGATCGACATGGTCCGAACTCACCTAAAAGCGGCTCAGGATCGACAAAAGTCGTACGCGGATAAACGAAAGAGGGCGATTGAGTTTCAAGTGGGCGATAAGGTAATGCTGAAAGTATCGCCGTGGAAAGGAATAATACGGTTCAGAAAAAGAGGGAAGTTGAGCCCAAGATTTATTGGGCCATTCAGAATCACCGAACGGGTTGGTAAAGTAGCATATCGTCTCGAACTACCCGAGGAGTTGAGTGGGATTCATAGCACATTCCACGTGTCACATCTCCGAAAATGTTTAGAAGACGAAACTGCTCGTATCCATTACGATGATATCGATGTGGATAACAGCCTCAACTATGCAGTAAAACCAATTGCGATTTTAGATCGTAAAGAGAAGAGTTTGAGGAACAAAGTGATTAACCAAGTGAAGGTTAAATGGCAACACAGGAAGGGTGCGGATACCACATGGGAATCCGAAGAAGAGATGCAACGGCTCTACCCCATACTATTTGGTACGTAAATACGGTTTCGGGGACGAAACCCTTTTTAAGGGGGGTGGACTTGTAACATCCCGAAAATATAAAACTTTATATTAGAATTATAAAGTATAAATAAACAAGAATTTATTTTACTAGGAAATTTTAACCTAGTTAACTAGAAGTCTAGAAATAACTCGAAATAGGGTTAGAATAACCAAACTATATGTTAAACAAAAGTAGAGGGGCCAATGTTGTCAAACTTGAAACTATTATTATTAGTTTTAATCAAAAAACAAAACCAAACACCTCAATTGAGGTCTCAGGTCGATCAAGAACAGGAGGGGGCGACACCCACACTCCCAAAACCCTAACTTCTACTAAACTATCAAATTGAAGGCCAAAATCAAGTTGAAATCGAAATCTGAACATAGAATCGTGATCACCTCGACAAAGGGATCATAAGGTATGTTGAATTAGGTCATTTTGATTCGATTCAAAGTTCATGCATGTGATTGAAATCGAGTGTAGAGCTTAATTATGTGTTGTAAACATGAAATTGGAAGTAATATAAGGTTTAGGGACAAACCCTAGATGATTTCTTGATAAATTATTGCATGATAATTGTAAGGATCAAAATCACCATAGTGGGTGACTAATATGTTAGTGGAACTTGATAAACACTAGGATTAAAACTCTTGTTCTAGTGTAAACTGAAATTATGAGGAAATCTCTTAATTGTTGATGTTAAAATATGGACATGTAGTCTAATTAAAGTTAATTATGGTGATAAACTCAAGTCATGAACTTGGTTTAGATCATGTAGAAATCTGACCCGCTAGGTGTTTGATAAAACGCCTAAATGAGGGTTAAAATGTTAAAGGTTGGGTAAAACGCAGATTTGAATATGTTAAGAAATAATGCGTTAAAGCTTATGAAAGTGTTCTAATCTTGTTATGAATTGAACTCTTTAGGCAAGGAATCCGGAACGTCAAGTGGACACGCCGGAGGTGATACACACGGAAAATGTGTGCTTTAAAGGTACGTGACTTTGATCTCGTTAAATTACGCATATATGTTTGAGTTTAGTGTATAGATAGAATCGTAGTGTAAAGGATGCGTTTGACGTGTTCTAAAGTGGCGTAGTTCACTTGAACATCAAACGGGTCAAAATAAAGATTTGGGATTGGGTTTGACTTGCTAATAAAGTGATGGATTTCACTAGATAGTCAAACGGGTTGAATAGATACCACAAAAAGGAATCATGACAATAGCGATATGATGGTTTCGTAAGTTGTTAAGTGTTGGATTCCACTACGCTTATGAACCTAGCTATGATAATTAAAGTTATGAATCCAGGATATTGGAATAATAAATGGGGGTATGTTGAAAAGGCCATTTAAAGCGGAATGTTGAATTCCGAGGAAGAGCTTTTAATTCCAAGGAAACACAAAGCCATGAATAGCGCAAACATACCAAGATGTACAAGCCCGGGAACTTGGGTAATGGCATCTAAAAGGTCTTAGAATAAGAAATTGGAAATATACACTTATAGTTGGAATGGGTCGAATAAATAATAGTATAGTAACTTTTAGCCGTATGATCGGTGAGTCAATTGTTGGTATGATAATCAAAATGAACATGTCCGTAATGAATTTACAAACTTACAGGAAGAAATAGCCTAAAACGGTATGCGGATTAGGGTGAAATCCATAAAATAGTTAAATGGCAAAGTTACAGTATCCACCGTAATTTACGGTGGAGAATAAAGGTCTTACGGTGAACCTCTACTGATTTACGGCAGACCAGGAACATTCAGGGTCTACCGTAATTTACGGTAGATAATACCGTAAATTACGGTAGAGCCCAGAAAACTGAGTATTTTATCCACCTTTCGATGTCGGAATTCGTTTATATGTATTGTATTAATGTCAAAACTAATGTTTTTAGTGGTTTGACCCTAGGTAAGGATGAGGTCCTTCCGGATGGTGATCAAGTACGTTGTCAAGAACCGAACACGCATTTTGAAGCTTCCGCACCAATCTTAACCTTGTCTAGACTTTAATCATATTGTAAATGGTTTGTTAACAGTGTTTTGATTCCTTTAAACTAGTTGTTAGTTGACTAGCAAGGGTTAACTTAAAACTTGTTATGTTCTATCTTGGAATTGTTTTGAGTATTATCACAAATATGTATGGTCTTTAAACACGAAAAGTTTTTGTAAACTCTGATTAGTATGAAGTTCATATAATTATTAAATAATTTCCGTCCAGTATAAAGGGTGTTACATAATCGAGGTTTAATCGTGTATTAATTGCATGTTTAATCGATTTAACGCTTATCGTTATCGCATCGCAACTCGAAGTATGTGTTCTGGATATTGTTTTACGTGTATGTGTTACTTGTGTATGTTATGTTTATATTGAGGTGTTAATCGCAATCGCAATCTATCGCATCGCAAGCGAATCGCAAACGCTAAACGCAAGTTAATTATAGTGATTGTATGTTAGATATAGTAGTTATGTTATTTGTGTAACTAATGGGTAATACTATCGCATCGCTCAGTCGAATTGCATCGCAACGCTCAACATGCGAAACGGAACGACAAAACTCGTCGCGCCGGACACCAGGATCGAGTGGCCAACCGATCGAGTGGCCATCCGATCGGATTGCCATCCGATCGACCCGATCGGGCTGTCACCCGATCGGGCTGCCACCCGATCGGCCCGACACTTCACCACTTTCCTTTTTGGGAAACCCTATAAATACCCACCTGTCACATCATTTGTGATGTGACAGCTCCTTGTTCGATCAGCCGCACTCAAGCTTTCATTTCTCTCGATTTCTCTCGATTCTTGTAAGTTTTCAACCTAAATCTTGTACTTCTATGATCTACACGCACATCTTCATCATTTTCACCTTTGAATCTTAACTTTTAACCGAGAAATCACCGGATTTGAAGGTGTTCTAGGGTGATGTCATCATGGAGTTTTTATGAACTTCAAGGTTTGGCTTCATTCCATCAAGAACAACTTAGATCTGAAGGATTTCCACATGAATAATCAATGTTTTCGCATAAATCTACACATATTCATGGTTAAAAGGATTGAGAGAAGGTTTTCCAACTTTCTTTCAACTCTTTTACACTCAATGCACTCAAAACCGATAGAATCGGAGCTCGTTCTGATCTTCTACTCATTCTTAGTGATGTGTTAGTTCAAGATCTGAATTCTATCCAAAAGACTACTGATTTCGGGTTTGAACATGAACAACCGTCTCGAACCGTGAACCGATCGGACTAGGGTGGTTCCTGTCCGATCGGGTCACTTGGGTCGAGATGGGGTTTCGGTTGTTTAAGCAAGATATCATAACGTCTCGTTCAAAACTGCAAAACTTCAACAAAATCAAGTGTCAAGACGATCAGGTCGTTGGGACGGATTGCCATCCGATCGACCGGCCATCTGATCGGGTTGCACTTGGTTCCACACTTAAACTTTTTATGCAAACTTTCAAGGTCTGGACGTCGAACGGATTGCCATCCGATCGGATTGTCATCCGATCGAACGACCATCCGATGGTGTGACGTTTGGGACTTTGGTACTTGATCAATTTTTAACATGTTCAAGGCATACGGATTGCCACCCGATCGGATAGTCATCCGATCGAGTAACCGTCCTGCTATGAACTTGTTCTCAACTAAGAAGCCTCGCCAATCGGATCGCCGCCCGATCGAACGACCGTTCGATCGATCGACCTGAAGGGTAGAGATACTTCTCTATTTTCAAAATGCTACAATGAAAACTTCAAAGGGCAAACCATCATTACACAAACACATCCTTACCAAAACGAATGTCAATCCAATCGAATGGCCATCCGATCAGATGACCGTTCGAACGGATTGACATCCGATCGACTGGCCATCCGATCGGATTACCATCCGATAGTTGGTTACTTCTCACCGTTTTACGCGCCGCTCATCGTTTATGCTATCGTTAACTGTTCAGGCTAATCTCTCAAGCGCTCCCTTCAATCCAAGGCAGTGTTTATTAAGTTAAACGCTATCAGTGAGTATACTCGATCCCTTTTTGCTTTATGAACTTTTGGGTGTTACATATGTTACTTATTCTAAATCACATCGAACACACAACGCAAACACTATTTATACGATTACCGCTAATGCATGTTATACGTGACTCGATGAATGCCTGTTTGTTAAGTTTACACATTGATTGCTGTCTACCTGCCTTAGCAACGATAGTACTATAGTTTGGACTCAGCACCTGTTCATTCAGGGGTTGTTAAGGACAATACTTCACGTGTTCGCAGTGGTGAACATGTGATGCGCACTCGCTACTCGCAGTCATTGGTATTGATAGGATCTTTGTCGATAACTTACATGCTTCACATTATACGTTGTACATGTTGGTTATGCGTAAACGATTTCGAACTCTATTATGCTATTATCAAACTTGTATGCTCACTTTTACACTATGTGTATTGACCTCTATTTTAACGTATGTGACAGGTGTTTGAATGCATAGGATGATGCTTACCTGCTTTTGCGGAATCAAGTAGGACCGAGAGTCTAGAAACAAAGATAATTTATTTTTATTTTGAATCTGAGTTGTCGGAACAATTTTATTTGTTTTGGAGATATCTATGTCTGTAATAACTTACTTGCTCAATAGGTTATGGTATGGGACATAATGTTAACTATTAGGTAAAGTAGTTGTTATGGAATTTCTCTTGAACAATCTGTTTCACTCAGTGCCATGCCCCGATGTTTCCGTCATCAGTTGGGGTGTGACACATATAAACCCTTGATATTTGGTGGGTGTGTCACATATGGTCCCTCCGTCTTTTGACTTAAACGTCTTTTCTCTGAGTGTGAGACACGATTGTTTTTTCTGGTTGATGTTCCCATTTTATCTTCGGCTACTTCTCTCTTTGCATAAACGTCGGTAACCTCTGTCCAACGGTTGTCTCTGGTCTGCGATTGGTCTCTCTTCCAATTATATGTTTGTCGTCGGTTCGTGGTTTAAATGTTTTTTACTTCTCTCTTCAAATTGTGGCATTCACGTGGCCGCTGCACAAGCGATGACGGTTTCCTGAGCTTATGTAGGTTTTTGCTTATTTTTTGTTCATATATACAACTGTTGGATACGTTTTTGCTTATTCCAGAGCTTAGGTAGGTTTTTGTTATTGTTTAACGACATTTTCTTAACAGTTATCTCACTTTTCAGGTTTAACCCTGAAAAAAGTAAACAGCTAAATAGTAACTAAGTTTCATATTTGTCCCATTGGGTCACTAATTTTTATACTTTATTATATGAAAAAAATCAAAACAATGGAGCAATATTGTAACTTGAGTTGTTTATGTAATTAAAAAAGTGTGAGTAGCTTTTGTGAATCATCAAAGAAACTTAGTTACTATTATATACTATATTTTCCCATTATATTTTATATTTGTTGTTTTTACCTAAGTAATAATACAACCTTTGGTGGTTACAATTGTAGTGGCTAACAAGGACTTATTTATCTTGGTAGTTACAAATTCTAAGCATTTTGTGTGCATAAAACCAAGAGAAGAAACATGAAAGAGATATAATTAATGGTGACAAGTGAGTTTTTTTTTAATCAATTGTGTACATTTGAGGCAAATTATAAATGCAAAGTTCGGTCATGAATAGTGAAAACGTTGTCCCCAATCAGTGATCAGTGATGTAAAAAAAACGACATACTCCTTCTACTAGCATTCACACACGTTTCAAACTCAGCTCTACTAACAATAGTTTGGTATTTAACAAGTTAAAGGTAATTTGTAACGGATAGAGAAATGACTAGAAGACCTAACAGTGAACATAGAAATCAGCCTAACAAGGAGATTGGGTAGAGACGACAATGAGTTGACTTTTCTATTAGGGGGCGTTTGGTTCGCGTAATGTGTAGTAATTGGAATTGGAATCCCTATGGGAATTGGAATTTGAATTGGAATTTGATGGATTCCTTTGAAATCCATAGATGTGTTTGGTTGATAAATATATTAATGGAATTAAAATTTAAAAATACCTAAAAAAACAAAATTACCCCTAGTTATAAACAATTGGCAAAAGTTTTAAAAACAAGGGCAATTGGATTTTAACACCTCAAACTTTGAAGAATTGGCCGATAACACCCGCAACTAACACTTTGATCTGTGACACCCCAAACTTTTAATTTTGTTTGTCATTTCACCACTCAGTTAAAAAATGAGTAACTGAGTTAGTCTTCCATCCTAGCTGGCATCATTAATCCTACATGGCACCCATGACGTGGCAAACACATGGAAGTTTGTTAGTGTTTACGCCTATGTGTCAAGACTTATCCTACGTGGACTTAATGACATGGAAGTTACGTGGCAAAGCTCATTTCATCTCCCCTTTAACATATGAAACACTCAGTTACACCTTGCCTGTCTCTCTTTACATCAGAAACACCAACCACCACCAGTTTCACCACCTTTCACCACCAACACAGCCACCCATCCCCATGTTCATCTCTCTCTTTCTCTTAAATACTACCACCACAACAGCATCACATCACCTTCACCGTCGCCGGCATACCTCCACCCCCGCCACCATCACATCTTCAAACAACCCCAACTCTTATCGCTCGTTTTCCAGTTAATGTTCAAACAACCCCAACCGGTGAGAGATGTACCCCGACGAGGAAGGTTGTAGAGTTGAGGTTCGATTTCGACGAACACATCCACCGATGAGAGTTCTTTGGGTTCGATTCCGACTGACAGATCCAGCGATGAGAGTTAATTTCATTCTATTCCGACTAACAAGGGTTCCGGCGATGGTGAAACCCTAGTTGTTGTACAGAAGCGACATTTTGGTTGAAATCGGAGACAGAGATCGGGTTTCCGGTGATCATTTTATTCATAGATCTAACAGGTATATCGATTTCTCTATAGAGGAGGCGTTTGTTTGAGTGCTCGATTTTTCAGATGGGTTTGTTTTTCCGGTACCTCATGACGGCGATGATAATGGTTGTGGAGGGTGGGTGGTTGATGAAGAGGGTGGGGTAACGGCGGATGAAACAGAGGGTGGGGATGGTGATTCCGAGGAGTTTTTGAGTGTCGGATAGTGATTTTGCAGTGAGGAATTGGGTGGGGCGGTGGATTATGGCTTTGTTGAGGATACCTGCGGCTTTATGGTTGATGAAGACGGTGGATTTTGCAGTGATGTTAGTTGTTATCATTTGTTGTGTTATAAAAAAGGAAGGGTATGAAGGGGCTTGACACGTAATCATCTCCAACTCAGCAAACTTATGCCATGAACATCTTGAATGTTTGAAGATGTTCTTGCTTTTAAAATGATGAAACTGATATGAACATACTCCCAGATCTTCAAAATGATGAAATTAGAATTTAGGATTTGTTATTGGTTTTTTTTTTTTTTAATATTGTCAAAAATAGTCCACGTAGGATGCCAGTTAGGATGGAAGACTAACTCAGTTACTCATTTTTTAACTGAGTGGTGAAATGACAAACAAAATTAAAAGTTTGGGGTGTCACAGATCAAAGTGTTAGTTGCGGGTGTTATCGGCCAATTCTTCAAAGTTTGAGGTGTTAAAATCCAATTGCCCTAAAAACAACTATCTTAGATAAAAATTAGGATAAATTACACTTTTCGTCCTTTATGTTTGTAGCGGGTTGCAATGGATAACCTTTAACTTCAATAATTACAGTCACAGTCCTTTATTTAGAAAACGCATTACACTCTACGTCCTTTAGCCCTAACTAGGTTATAATTTTCAGTTAAATATGACATGTGCATTGCACATGAGGGTAATTTAGTCATTTTAGAAATATCTTTAACAAAAACAAAAAATATATATATAAAACCCCTTTATCTCCATGAAAACCCAGATCCCCTTCTTCCTTCCCCCTTCTTCGTTCTTCCTTCTTCTCCACTTACCCACCACCACCACACCATCACCACCTGCCACCACACTACTACCCACCCTCACATCACCCCGTCGCAACTACTACACACCACCACCACCATTACCGCCCCCTCCCCCCACCCCCAAATCTGAACCCTAGCTTGGGTCGTCGGAAACCACCACCTGTCGCCATAACCAGTCCAGTACCACAAAGGATATATCCAGGTTCATACAGATCTGAACTCTACGCTACTGAAGCCGGCACCAAGGATTACAGACTCTTCAACTGTATTCAGGTTCGTACAGATCTGTTGAATGACGGTGAGTGTTCTTCAGTTGGATTACTACTATCG
The DNA here is from genome assembly GCA_030545235.1 of Helianthus tuberosus. Lineage (NCBI taxonomy): Eukaryota > Viridiplantae > Streptophyta > Magnoliopsida > Asterales > Asteraceae > Helianthus > Helianthus tuberosus. The sequence goes on along the minus strand of CM060393.1, from coordinate 46,771,672 downwards.
GATGAGAAATATTTCCGGCTTGATGCCAGTTTTGGCTGGCTATCGTTTTCAGGCGAAGAACTGAATAACTGTAACTGTAAGTTAACCGGTGTGTCGAGAACTTGACAATCGGTGCCGGAAAGAACACCGAGAAAGTCCATGGTTGATGAACCGGTTTTCCTGTTGACTTTTTGACTCTCAGAAGACGGTTTATCTTTGTCAACATCAGTTACGTTTCCAGGAACCGGTGAGATTGGCAAAGAGTTTATTTTGTTAATTATTTGCATTAGTTGGTCTTTGTTTGGTAACGGTGATGAACTACTGGTTGTGTCTTCAGTGGTTTCCTAATATTTAATAAACCATAAATATTAGATTTGAGTCATTCAACGATTTGAAAGACATAAGATAAAAAAAAGAAATGAAGTGGGGAATTTTGGTAATAATACCTTGAGCATAAGCTAAAATGACAGGGTCTCCAGTGAAGTGAATTCGGATGCCCTCTCTGCACAAAACCTTATTATTTACTCAAAGCCCAAACAGGGTTCAAATTGGGGGGACGGTAATGGTGGTGGTGGTGTGTAGTGGTTGTGACGGGGAGGTGTGAGGGTGGGTAGTGGTGTGGTGGCAGGTGGTGATGGTGTGGTGGTAGTGGTGGTGGTGGTGGGTGAGTGGAGAAGAAGAAAGAATAGGATGTGGGTTTTCATGGAGACACAGGGGTTTTTATATATTTTTATATTTTGTTAAAGATACTTTTAAAATAACTAATGTATCCTCATGTGTAATGCACATGTCATATTTAACTGAAAATTATAACCTAGTTAAGGTTAAAGGACGTAGAGTGTAATGAGTTTTCTGAATAAAGGACTGTGACTGTAATTATTGAAGTTAAAGGTTATCCATTGCAACCCGCTACAAACATAAAGGACGAAATGTGTAATTTACCCTAAAAATTAAAAAAAATTCTAAAAAATCCAAAAAATTATAAAAAATTATAAAAATTCAAAAAAAATCTAAAAATCATAAAAAATTATAAAAATTCTAAAAAATTCAAAAGTATCAAAAAAATTAAAAAAAATAAAAAGTTCAAAAAATTCAAAAATATAAAAAAAATTCTAAAAAATAATAAAAAATCCTAAAAATTCAAAAAAAATCTAAAAAATAATATAAAAATCCAAAGAATTCTAAAAAATAATAAAAAAATCCAAAAAATTCTAAAAATTCAAAAAAATTCTAAGAAATCAAAAAATAATCCAAAAAATTATAAAAAACAAAAAAATTCTCAAAAATCAAAAAAATAAGAGTTAATTACATAGTTACTCCCTGTGGTTTGCATAAAGTAACATACTTAGGTACTAATAGTTTAAAATCACATTCTAGGGTATTAACTTTTTATTTTGTAACGTTTTGAGGTATTAACGTTATTTGTAGGTTTAAAATCACATTCTATTAGTACCTAAGTATGTTATTTTGCGTAAACCACAGGGACTAACTATGGTAATACCCTAGAAGTAAATACCTGCAAACGTTACAAAATGAAAAGTTAATACCTTAGAAGGTGATTTTAAACTATTAGTACCTAAGTATGTTATTTTGTGCAAACCATAGGGACTAACTATGTAATTAACTCAAAAAATAAAAAAATCCAAAAAAATCTAAAAAAATCAAAAAAATATATAAAAAAATTCTAAAAAATAAAAAAAAAATCTAAAAAATAAAAAAAAATCTAAAAAATAAAAAAAAATCTAAAAAATAAAAAAAATTATAAAAATTATAAAAAACAAAAAAATTCTAAAAAATCCAAAAAAATAAAAAAATTTCAAAAAACTCTAAAAAATAATAAAAAATCAAAAAATTCTAAAAAATTCTAAAAAACCGAAAAAACTCTAAATTTTTTTTTTGAATTTTTTATTATTTTTTTGATAACATACTTAGGTACTAATAGTCTAAAATCACCTTCTAGGGTATTAACTTTTCATTTTGTAACGTCTGGAGGTATTAACTTATAGGGTATTAACATAGTTAGTCCATGTGGTTTGCACAAAATAAAATAATTAGGTACTAATAGAATGTGATTTTAAACCTACAAATAACGTTAATACCTCCAATCGTTACAAAATAAAAAGTTAATACTCTAGAATGTTATTTTAAACTATTAGTACCTAAGTTTGTTACTTTGTGCAAACCACCAGGACTAACTATGTAATTAACTCTTTTTTTATTTTTTGGATTTTTTAGAAATTTTTTGTTTTTTATAATTTTTTGGATTTTTTATTATTTTTTTGATTTTTTGATTTTTTATAATTTTTTAGAATTTTTTGGATTTTTTATTATTTTTTTATTTTTTAGAATGTTATAGATTTTTTTATTTTTTTGGTTTTTTATTATTTTTTTCATTTTTTCATTTTTTGATTTTTCAGAATTTTTTGGATTTTTAGATTTTTTTTAGATTTTTAGAGTTATTTTAATTTTTTAGCATTTTTTGGATTTTTATTAATTTTTTATTTTTAGATTATTTTAGATTTTTTATTATTTTTTTGATTTTTTAAAATATTTTGGATTTTTTATTATTTTTTTGATTTTTTATTATTTTTTATTATTTTTTGGATTTTTATTATTTTTTTGATTTTTTAGAATTTTTTATTATTTTTTTGATTGTTAGAATTTTTTGGATTTTTTATTATTTTTTGATTTTTTAGAATTTTTTCGATTTTTTATTATTTTTTTGATTTTTTAGAATTTTTTTGATTTTTTAGAATATTTTGGATTTTTTATTATTTTTTTGATTTTTTGAAGTTTTTTTGTTTTTTTTATAATCTTTTGGATTTTTATTATATTTTATATTTTTTATTATTTTTTGGATTTTTTAGAATTTTATAGATTTCTTATTATTTTTTTGATTTTTTGGATTTTTTATTATTTTTTTATTTTTTTTGGATTTTTATTTTTTTATTTATTTTTATTTTTTTGCATTTTTTATTATTTTTTATTATTTTTTTGATTTTTTTGGATTTTTTAGAATTTTTTTTTCATTTTTTGGTTTTTAGACAAAAATAAAAGAGGCAAGGGGTTATTTCCGTAACTTTGGAAACATTCCCGTGGTTTTTTAAACTTTTCTTTGAAATTTAGAAGGAATCTGAATTCCATTAAATAAGGGATTTTGTTGGAATTGAAATCCAATTCCCTCTAATTTGTCCAACCAAACACACAAAGGAATGGAATTCAAATTCCAATTCTCTTGAAATTCTATGGATTCCCGTCAACCAAATAGGCCCTTAGTTTTTTACATTTCCAGTACGATGTCTAATTATAACTTATATATCATCTCGTCCGATAAGGTATTTTCACTTTAACAATATGATCCGTTCATAAACTATAAAAGATAACAATCTGTTGGTAATTCGTCCATTTATATTTATTAACATTATAAATTGATTTATTAATAATATAAAAAAAATCTTTTTATCTTGATAGAAAGAAAGAAAAAAAAAGTTTGTATTGTAATGGGTCATGCTAATCACACACGGAGAAAATTATTTTCACATCCCAAAGCGCCGCGCTATGGCCAAAGCGCGGCGCTATGCTCGACAAAAGGTGCTTCGATTGACGTTTGAGACATTCCCTACTGTTTGGCAGACATAAAGCTGATTATGATGTTTTGTCGTTAACCCTAAGCGCCGCGCTTTGGCCATAGCGCGACGCTTCGACCCAAATTTTCACTTTTAAAAGCAAGCTACTGATTGAGGTTGGCCTGGTCTTCGTTGTTTGTTCTTCTTCTTCAGAAAAGCAAGCTTGAGGTTTTTTCTTCTTCGGAAAACGATGTCGTGGTTAAACAACTATATTTTCGGTCAATATTCTGACGAGACAGTTGTTCCTGATTCTTACGAGGGGACCGCTATTTCTGACTCGTATGAGAAACCGGTCTCGTCCAACTTGAGGGAGGCAGAGGTTGTATCTGGCATTCGTTATCATGATAACACGGTGACGCTGGATTTGAATACCCCTGTGGAGGACCCTTACGCACAACAAGGTTATTCGAATTTCGGTTACGGTGGCGAGTACAGCTTTGTACAGCAGGAGTGTGGTCCAAACGATTGAGATATCAAACGAAGTTGAAGATGTCTTCTTTGTTCACGAATGATCATTCAATATGTGGTGTGCCTTCCCGCATGTGCTAATGATTGACGCCACCTACAAAACGAACATGTACAACCTGCCATTTGTTCAGGTCGTAGGCATGACGTCGACAAACAAATCGTTTACGGCTACTTGTGCGGTAATTTCCGCTGAGAAGTCAGAGAACTACCTATGGGTGTTGCAGAGGATCAAGTCTACGCTGGTAGGATGTATGGAACCGCGCGTGATTTTAACAGACAGGGATTTTGCGCTAATGAACGCGTGTGAACAAGTTTTTCCAAAAGCGCATAAGTATCTTTGTCGGTTCCATATTCAACAAAATATTAATAAGAACAGCAAGAAGAAATTCTCTGACAAGGAATGGAAAGAATTCGTACGTAGATTTTGGTTATTGTGCGAGTCTACGACCGAGGAAATATACAGGTATAACTTGGAAAACCTTGAAGCACAGCTGAAAGAAGATGACCGTGAACGTAGGTATTTCTTACATAATTATGTTCAAATTTTATATAATAACAAAAACTGACTATTTACGTTTTTTTTAATTTTAGAGGTTTTTGATTATTTGAAGAAATCCTGGTTGGATCCGTACCGTGAAAAGTTTGTATCATGCTGGATTAACAAAACTATCAACTTTCACCAAACTACGACCAACAGGGTTGAGGGCATGCATGCAACACTAAAAAGTCACTTTCCAAGTCATCGCAACACACTGGATAAACTTGTACTGTATGTTGATCATGTTGTTGATAGACAATACACCGAGATTAGTAGTAGCTTTGAAACAAGCCTCCGAAAAGTGATGACGCACCACAAGAAGCAGCCCATGCTTGCATATATTCTCAGAAAGGTTTCAATATATGCGATTGAGCTTTTGAGTAGGGAACTAAAACGTAAGGAAGACGGGTTGAGAGCCTACGGTGCAAGCTGTGGTTGCCAACTTTTTACCAGCTGTGGTTTTCCATGTGCCTGTCGTTTGGAAAAGTTGGAAAATAAAGGTAATTAATATCTTTGACCTTTCTCGTTATGATTCTGCCACCTAATTTGTTTTCATCCACAGGTCAGCAACTCCGGATCACACACATAGACGTGTTCTGGAAGAAGCTTAACTTCAAGCCTGCAAAGAAAAACATAGAGGATATCGATGTAGACGCGGAATTTGAAAAATTGAAACAAAAGATCGATCCAACACCCCCTCAAGTGAAAAGGAGCTTCTTTGAAAAGTTTCAGCAAATCCTCAATCCAGGGAACAATAACAAAAAACCTCCTGCTGTTCTGAAGAAAACTCGTGGTCGCCCAACATTGAAAACGCAGGAAGAAAGAAAGGTTGAAGCCGCTAGAAAAAGCTCGTACATTCCGTCGGAAGAAACTTGGGTCGAGGCCTCAGATGATCTTCCCCGTCACAGCTCGTACATATCACCCGAAGATTCTAGAAGACAAAAGAATACCAAACCGATCAACCTGCACCCTGATTTCCCGATGATCAAGCTCGGTCCTAAGACGGATATAGCGATCCGCAACTACGCATCTCAGATTCCCGAAGTGATCCATCCATACATCGTTAGAATAAAGGACGTGAAACCAGATGGTCATTGTGGGTTTCGATCGGTGGCTGTTGGGTTAGGAGTGAAACAAAATTCATATTTGATGATCCGGAAACAACTTATAAAGGAGTTACGTACGAACGAATCGCTTTGGAGGCAGTTTTTCGATCCGGAAAACATAGGACATTATGATGCGCTGCTTAGACGGATCGATTTCAAGGGGGTGGGACGAGCAGATATCGAAAATTACATGACGATGCCTGACACGGGGTTTCTTATTGCCCAACGATACGGTGTGATTGTTCACACCTTCGACATGCGTGGGAGCAATACAATTTTCCCTCTGCTGGGCGGGCCAAACGAAGCTGAGCAACCTCACCTGGTGGTTGCGGTTGTGTTCGTCGACCATGGGCATTTCATACATGTAGAGCTTGGAGGTTGTTATCCAATGCCTCCCCCAAACCCACTCTGGACAGCGAACAGAACAGAGCGCGCAGCAGCCTGGCACACATTATGCAGGGATCAGATCAACGCGTACGAAATGCTTACGTATCGTGCCCCTGACCTTAATGTAACCCCATATGTTCACGATGTAGGTTAAATGTGTTTAATAATAATCACGTTTGTGTTTGTTCAATATATGCGTTACATCACGTTAAAAACCGAATGTCACCGACACGACCCAATCAGATTCAATACGCACTTGTACGACCCAAAATGACCATATACATCATAATACTACAATTAATGAAAAAATACGTCATGTTCATGTGCGGTAGGCGGTTGATACACATAACACCTCTTACAGGAGTACTTGTGCTTTCAAACCCAAATGATACGATATAACGGAATAAGACATCACATGTAACCGATTTGACCCGGAACTTGCAGTATACTCCATATATAATAAAAAATGATGTATAATGGAAAAAAAACGTAAAATTTAGACTATTATCGACGCGTTTGTGAATTAAAAACAATTTTAAAAATTTTAAAAAAGGCCCAAAGCGCCCCGCTATGGCCAAAGCTAAGCGCTTTGACCCCAAAGCGCCGTGCTATGGCCAAAGCGGGCGCTTCGATCCCTCGCTTAAACCAAAGCGGAGCAGCTTCTCCCCCATTTCAAACCCCACACACAAACACACACACAAGGTGCGATTTACACACACTCGAGCCGGATCATCAACGTTTTCAAGCTTTCAACCGCTGAAAGGTACGATCGAACTTCATTTCTTGTTTTGGTTCAAGTTATGTGTTTCAGTTTGTTTGATTTTTATTTGATTTGGGCGTGTGGATCGATCTGGTGGGCTGTTCTTCATCGCGAAGAACCAAAGCGCCGCACCGAGGCCAAAGCGCGGCGCTTTGGTTCATGTTTTTTTTTTTTTAATATTATTTGTTTAATATTATTTGTTTAATATTATTTGTTTAATATTGTTTGTTTATTATTTAAATTATATTTAATATTATTTGTTTATTATTTAAATTTTATAAATAAAATTATTTGTTTATTATTTTATATTTAATATTATTTGTTTATTATTTAAATTGTTTAAATAATATTATTTTTTTATTATTTAAATTTTATAAATAAAATTATTTGTTTATTATTTTATATTTAATATTATCTTGTCAACGTGCAGGGATGGATTCCTCCGATGACGAGATTGAGCATATGGAGGTTGAGGGAGATGAGGGAGAGCAGGGAGAGCCGGCATGTCCGTACCTGCAGTTTCCGCCGGGGTCACGGGCGAGGGGGAGATGCGCGAGGTTGCGCGCCATCCCCATTGGGGAGCATGTAGGGATAGACTGGGGCCTGCTGGAGACCGTGGGAGAGGCCGCGCGGGCGCGTGAGATAGTTGGACTAGATACTCCTTGGTCGCGCCTATTTGAGTTAGCGATGGAGGACTCGTACCCTGAGCTTATGTGGGAGTTTCTTTCCACGTTTACATACGCGCCGCATCCGGCGGATTACGTGGAGGACCCGGATTTTCCAGTCCACGAGGTTACATTCCGTCTCGCCGGTCAGGAGTTTCAGATGAGTGTGCGGCAGTTTGCTGTCCATACAGGTTTGTTTAAATAATATTATTTATTATTTTATATTTAATATCATTTGTTTATTTAATGTTATTTGTTTATTTAATATTATTTGTTTATTATTATTATTTGTTTATTTAATGTTATTTGTTTATTTAATATTATTTGTTTATTATTATTATTTGTTTATTTAATATTATTTGTTTATACAGGTTTGTACACAGAGCCCGAGCTTGATACTGATTTATATACGCAGGCGGTTACGGCGATGGACAGGCAGACGCTTATCAGTTTCTGGAAGGCCATTTCCAGGGTTCCCTTTGGGAAATCCTGGCAAAAGGCCACCACCATTAAAGACCCCTTGTACCGATACCTGCACCATATTATCGCGGCAACTATCGTGCCGCGGGGTTCCAGCAGGGAGAAGGTCAACCTCAATGACCTTTTCTTTCTATACTGCCTACTGCGCCGCCAGCCCTGCGATCTAGCAGCCTGCCTGGCAGATTACTTTGCCACAACATACCACCGGCAGCTCCGCGGGTTCGTGCACACTGGCTCATACATCACTGCCATTGCACGCTCGCTAGGGCTCGTGCCCGAGCATGATACGGAGCTGTCCGATCCGGTCCCGTCTACCAGGTTGGGCCGCGCGTCAGTATCTGCCATGCAGATTACCCGTACCTTTGATGTTGGTCTGAGGTTTCGGGGACGTGACGGGCTGATTTGGCATCCGGAGGTGATGCCGGAGGTCATCCCGGTTGTTATTGAGGTGAGGGCTGGAGTGTTAGCCCCTCCTGATGTTCAGGCGGCCGCTCGGCAGGCTCAGCTACAGGCTCTGGGACTCGATGAGTTCCCGGGCCAGCCTCAGGCTGAGGCTCAGGCTCAGCCTCAGGCTCAGCCTGTATTAGAGGATCCGGCTCAGGAGGAGCATATCGAGGAGATCCCGGTACCACCAGTTCAGCCAGCTCCGGAGCCGCCACAGTACCCGCAGCACGTTTACGCTGACCTGCCTCCGGTAGCGCGTGAGGTGGCTCGGGACTTCGACCGGCGCCTCAGACGCCAGGCCGCACGCCAGGACTAGATCATCGAGACGCTCGTTTCTCTACGAGAGCTCGCTGGGTTGCCTCCACTTCCCCTCCCACCGTCCCCACCGCACGAGGATTAGTACCTTAGTTTGTTTGTATAGTGTTTTGTTATGTAGTCAGTTGTACCTTTTTGTTTTGTATGTACAAACTGATATATATATATATATATATATATATATATTGCAGTTAATCTTCTATTTACATCACGTTGGTTTTGGATTGTTTACGTTTAATTCTTATGGCTTTCTGTACAATTTATTTAACGTGTTCGTTTAATTTAACAAAATAAACTAGGTTAACAGTTTATAAAGACGCACTTATATTATATATGTTCTATAAAAATAATGACGTAAAAAACGTAATTATAAAACAACGTATTATAAAACTCAAATACAATTTTTTCCTCCAAAAAACACTACCAAACTAACCCACATCCCACCTATTTCAAAAAAAAAAAAAACAACACAAATTCCAGCCAACGCTTTTTGTCTTTTTGCACACTCAAAGCGCCCCGCTATGGCCAAAGCGGGGCGCTTTGAGTGTGCAAAAAGACAAAGGCCGTGTGCGAATAGAGGCCATTGTAATAGCATTGTAGTACCAACAAGAGACAAAAGGACTGGGGTTGTAGTTATTATGAAAGATTGTGTTTTCAGCAATCCCGAAGTCGTGTCTAAAGCACCAGATCCGAAAACAATCATACAATTTCAAATCATATGCATGAGTTGACTATTTTTAGAGAAAAGAAAAAATATATACTTTAAATCCTTCTCTTAATCATCTATCATGATAACATTTTAGTTTTTATATTTTTCTTAAATTTTTTCAAAAGTAAAAAACTCATGATTTCTCTGTGTGGAAAAAACATATGGATAAACTTGTGTTATAAAGCTTTATTAATTAAGTGTTAATCTATGTGGATAGTTTAGACATTACAAAAATTTTCTCTTAGATCATGGGTAATGGTTAATGCCCCTTAAGAGGCATTTTTTGTCACATCACCATCATAATGCTTTATGTAAGATCATGCGTACTCGTTCCTTTTGGGGCGTTTTGAAGCCCGAAACGGCCCCCATGGGAGTTTTTTTTTTGGCGTTGAATATACAATGCCTTGCTCCAATTTGCTTGTCCAATCACCCATCATCTTCATATTCTTTGTCTAATAAGATTTTTGATAGTTTTTGTTTTATTTAATTAAATAATTGTGTATTGATTGACGGGGCATTATCACCATTACGCCCCTTTGTGAATAACGCTCCTTTGCTAACTATGACGACACGTGGGGGACAACGCCCAAGGGTGGGGCATTATTCACCCCAACGACTACGCATGGTCTAATGGTTAAGGCTTCTTGATGCCCTTTCATTTATTAGTTTTCTTGTTTTTCCTCCTCATTAGGCATTATTCAAGAAATGCCCCTCCCTTTTCATGCCCCTATAATGCCTATAGGGATAGTATAAGGGCATTATCAAAACCTTTCGCGCCCCTATAAAACCCCATTACATATGCCCTTAAGATTCATTAAATCATGTTTTTCTCCTCTTTAAAGTTTTAGTTCTGAATTTTATTTTAATACAAGAAATGTTAACCTACCATTGTTAACATATCACATGCTTTGCTTTTTTTTTTTAACGGTAAATTTGGATTACTAACCGGCCACTAGAGTATTATCGTGCCACCAGCGGAAGCACCCAATCATATCCATTTTCAATAGACAATAATTTCTATATACCAATTCAGGAGGAACCCAATAATTATATCCATTTTCAATAGGCAATAATGTATATATACCAATTCAGGAGGAAACCCAATAAATTTAGGAAAACCCCCATTGTGGAAATCGAACCTAGAACGTCAGAACCTAATAGTCCCTAAGTCTTATCCCACCCTCAAGATGCCACTAGACTATAATACCATTGGCACATGCCTTGCATATGATTGGTATAACTAAGCTTTTGAAACTTGTCTAGTCTACGTTGATCCTAATAACTCTCGTAATTCCGACTAACTAGTGCTCCCTCGTTCAGCTTTTAAGATCACTCTCGACATGGCCGGCCCTGGGGGTGGGCGGTGAGGACCACCGGCCAGGGCTCGATATTTCGAGGGGCACGTTTTTTATGAAAAAAACCCGATATGTATATGTAAAATATTTTTTTAATAGGGTACACCCATACAAACACCAATATAGGCCCCCTTACAAAACTACTCTTATGGTTTAGATTAGTTATTAACCCTTTTGGCATTAGGTTTAGACCTTTAATGAGCCCAATACTCAATTTCGTTAAGCTCTAAGGGCACATTTTTCGAGCTCGAACAGGGTACACGAATTCTCAGGGCCAGCCCTGACTCTCGACAACGGGTTCCAGCCAAGGTATTAAGTCTACATGGCCAAAAGTAGGATAAAAAGAAGTTAAGAATTGCTATTTCAAGAACAAGATAAAAAGACGAGTAAATTACAAGTTTTATCCTTTATGTTTGCATCAAATTCCAGGCGCTGTTCTTTAACCCAAAAGTTGACAGGCGGTGTCCTTTATCTTTCAAAATCTTGCACGCTTTGTCCTTTAAACCAAACCCAGTTAGATTTTTTAGTTAAATTTAGTCATGTGCAAGGCACATGAGGGTACTATTGTAATTTCAGCATTCAAGGGGTTATTGTGTAAGATAAATTATATCAAGGGGCTATTCTATATTAAAGTTAAAAATAAAAAAAAATTATCTTCAAACACAATCAACCATTCTCTTTCTCTCTCAAACAAAATCACCAGATACTTACCCCCTCTCTCTACTCTCTCTCTCTCTAAAACAACCACCACAACTCATCTGCCGGCCACCACCGCACCCACCTAAGACAACCACATCTCTCTACTCTCTCTATCTCTATCTCTCTCCACCTTATGATGCCACCACCACCGTCTTCACCCACACCACCGTATGCAACCACCACTGTTTCATCTCCTCCCCTGCAACCACGACTGTCTTCACCACTGCCATCGTCGTCTTCACCATCCAACCACCACCTCCTCCACTGCAAGCACCAACTCCAACGCCGCCTCCCCCATCGGAACCCTAACCCCAAATAGATCAGACAACATCCCTCTCTCTCTTTAACTCTCTCTCCCTCTTTCTCCTCTCTCTAAAAAACCTTTGCTCTCCACACTCTCTCTCTACAAAACCTCTGGTCTCTCTCTCTCTCTCTAAAAGCCTCTCTAGATTCATATTTGGTTTTGTTCTCTGATTATCACATCAATGGAGCTTCAAAATACCACAAACCCTGATTGTGATTTTTCACTATTCCACAATCTCCGATGCCGTGGACTTGATCTATTGAATCTGCACAAGCGAATCAAAGATATTTGAGATAAAAATGATTTAAGTTTGAAACACAACTACGACAAGTAGAAAAAAACAAAAGTAGATATACCTGTGTCACGATTCTGAACTTTGATCGTTTTGCTTAGCAAAATCGTTTTCTTTGGTGGGCTCAGTTCAGCAAATGGTTATGTGTCTTTACTCTTTTGACTTATCTTCTTGGGTGGGTTCGGAAGTTGTGGTTGCCGTTGGCACATGGGATTTTCAAATACAAATATTTTATTTTGGGATAAAAAGTGCAAATTTGGTCTGATTGTATGGTGGTTGTAGATAATGAAGGGTGGCAGTGGTGGCGGTGAAGGGTGGTGGTGGAGGTGGAGGTGGAGGATGGTGGTGATAGGTGGTTCCTAATTTCAGAAATATATTTATATGGTTATAAAAATAATATCTTAAATTATTTTGTTTTATTTTTACATAATAGCCCCTTGATATAATTTATCTTACAGAATAACCCCTTGAATGCTGAAATTACAATAGTACCCTCATGTGCCTTGCACATGACTAGATTTAACCAAAAAATCTAACTGGGTTTGGCCTAAAGGACAAAACGTGCAAGATTTTGAAAGGTAAAGGACACCGCCTTTTAACTTTTGCGCTAAAGGACAACGTCTGAAATTTGATGCAAACATAAAGGACAAAACTTGTAATTTACTCTAAAAAGACGAATGGTATGAGTTGCAAGAATAATAATTAGGTGCAAACACAAACACCCAATGAACTTGAAGACTTTCCAATAAATTTGATGGCCAAGAAACCAAGTTTGGAGAACTTGCTAGTCGTTAGTCGGCCAGTGAGGTGGGGACTAGCGACTACTCGAGATTAATCGGATCAGGTTTTCTATATGTAATTTTCAGTTTTATGTATACATATACATATTTTTATAGGTAAATATTTTAAGTAGCTAGGTTTTAACTCTTACTCAACTCATTTTTTAAGTATACAAGATTAATTGTTGGAATTCACATGGTTTGGTTGAAAACTGACTAGAATTTAAATGTTTTGGCTGGAATATACAGGCTTTTTGACGGAATCTAGCCGGAATCGCTGATTTTTGGTTGGCCGACTAGGCCCGACTAGCGATTAATGGACTGATTCACGAAAAATTACTCAGTTAATCGCCGACTAGTCGCCGCCTAGTCGCGATTTTTACAACAATGCAAGAAACCAAATTTTAAATCAGAATAATAAATTTGTCTTTCAATATAAAGCCCAAACTATAATTTTCTACTATATACCAAAAGGACAATTTATGCAATTACATATAGCTCAAAACACGGTTTTATTGTTGGTACATTTGGTAAAACTAGCAAAAAGAGGGGCCATGAGCTAGAAAAATACGTTTCTCTATTTACTTTGATGTGTTTAATTAATTACTTGTAGTTGTAACTATAAACATAAAAGAAGACTTAAATAACTGACAAGCTCAAACAAAAAACACATGTAATTAAAAGTATTTTGGTAATCTGATTCAATTAAAGCTTCAAGCTAACATTTCAATGCTTTTAAAAGCTCCTTTTTTATAAATATTACCAAACAAATTTTTTTCTAATATGAGTTCATTTAAAATTAAAACATTAAGTTCTTAAAAGCTTAAAAAAATATCCTCTAAGATAATCTTTACATCAACTTCTCCTCTATTATTCCATATGAAGTTTAAAAATTAATAAAAATCACTGCAATTTTTTAACACCCTGACAAAAAGTTATACAACGAAAAAATTAAAATATAACTTCTGCAACACCAATTTAATTGACTTAAAAACATTGATTGAGATTTATTGCCTTGTATTCATTTAGCTTCTGTGCAATTTTAATATCTAACATTTACTTGCCAGATTTCACATTTTAAGTAACAACTTATTTAACATTTTACACAAAAACGAGCTAAAATCCGAGGCTGAGTCTCGGCTTGTCAAAATCTTGAGTCAGTTTGTGCCTCGTCAAACCGGCTCGTTTATTCTTAAATTCTGAGATCACACACATTGATATATTTAAGAAAATAAAAATAATACCTAACTTATACACATTAATACTTTGTTTGTGGGGATGATGTGATACATAACCAAAAGTTGCCAATGACCTCTAGCTCGAGTGGTAGGAGGACTTGGGTTCTTCTGTGAAGACTCAAGTTCGTTTCCTATTTGGTGCAAAAAAAAGGAGTGAGACACTGGTGGGCAATGATATGAGACCCAAAGAAACCTGGGTTCGATCCTTGAGCCAAACGGGTTTTACCGGTAATTTCACTGTCGTGTCTATGGGCGGTTGGGTTACCGGGTTTTCCCCGGAAGTGGTCGTGGACGACTCGGGTTACTCTCGGAGTACTTCGTTTGTCCAGTGGGTGCCCCGAGAATACTCGAGATTGATTTGTTGGCCGTTAAAAAAAGTACAAGAACTGCCAGCAAGATGTTATCGGAACCAAACACCGGCTACCAAATTACAACACATTAAAACATAGAAAAAAAGCACACCATGTTCTTCTTGCTCATTTTTTATTCAAACACAGTCGAAGGTCTTCACATCGTCCAGTGGTACCGGATTCCTTTTGTTAATTCTCACTAATTTTTAATAATTTTTTCAAGTCGTCTATGATCTTGTTAATTGCCATAGACTTGTTAGGAAAAAAATCTTATAATTTCTATACTTACTAACAACAATTGCATGTATCATTTTTTATTAAATGGCAAGAAAACCCCCATAATTCTAACTCTAGAAACAAACAAAAAACATTATACAATAATAATCATTCTAAATCAGAAAAGAATATTAAACCAAAAAGACGAAACTACCCCTGGACATATTCCTTCTACTACATATGACTCAGATTACCTTACATTGCACGCCTCCTACAAACTTCTTGTACATAAAGAGCAACAACACTCTTTCACGCATCTCTCTCCATTTTCCTCCGCAACCATGTCCGCAGATCTACAACTCCCCCAACAACAACAACACCTTCGACCCATTCAATCTTTTACACTCAACCTTCCCCATATGGAACCCGAATCATGCATAATTCAGTCACAAGAATGCGTAACCCCGACCTCGCCACAGCACAGAATTCCCCCACTCCTCACCTGTCCGCCGCCGCCTAAAAAGCAGCGGCGAACATGTAAGACAAGATCACGCGAGTTTCAGTTTTTTGAAGCTGTTGCTGGAGACGAGATCGATGCTTTCTTCAAGTCCAGCTTTGAACTCATCAATCGAAATTCTTCGAAAAGACGAAGGTGTGATGTGTAAATTTTTTTATAAAATTAATTAGTACGTTATTTTATTATTTTTGTTTAGGTTCGAGTTCATGATGATATGAATTTGAATTATTATTATTGTTATTATTATACGAATATGTATGTAAAATTTTCTTTCTTACACGTTATTGTGTCTAATTGTTATGATGTGTTGATTTAGATCTGAATTTTGGATTTGAATTGAATTGAATTGTTTATTAGATGTGTTTTTCTTTTGTAATTTAAATTGTTTAATGTTTAATTAATCGATCCATAGTTATGATCCAGATTTGTTTGGATGATATCATCATCTTTATTATGTTTTGTACTTATTGTTTTGAACAGATCTGAATTTTTGTATGATTGTCAGTTACTATTCATTCTGGTTCTATAATCTGTCCAAAATGTTTTTTTTGGTTTCGAAATTGAAAATAACATATTCATTTAATTATAGTCATTGCATTTATCCAATGTTTTAAATCCGTACTAACCCTCAAACCGGCATAGTTTTATTTTTTTTTCGGACGGCTAGATCACCCAGTTATGTCTTTGGTCTTTGATCACCCAAGTCAAGAGTATGAATCCCGCGGTTGGCATATTATTTTCAGTTTAAACCAGTGCCACAGTTCACCCCCCGCAAGATTCGACCCTGAAACCTTACGGGCAGGAACCCCACATAAGTGGGTAAACCTTCACTAGTTTGGAACCGGGTGATGTCATAATTAATTTAAAAAAATGACCTATATATTATATAATATTTAAATAGTATGTTATCTTTTGTATATTTATTTATTTTTAAAAAATAAAAGAAAATATATTGCTTATCGAAAAGAAAAGAAAAGAAAAAAAAAATACGATAGCAATATCTTTCTTCAATAGTTAGTAAACACTTTCATATTAATCTAAAACTTCTAAAATAATTACTCGAAACGGTCCAACCACTGAATCAATGCAACAGTTGAATTGTCGCTCATCAAACCAGGCCGGTCCGACCAGTTGGTCCGGTTTAAACAACAAAAGCAATAAACTAAACCGGTTAGATCTAAAGTGAAGATGGAAAAGAGTGAGAATGACGAAAGTGAATAAGGAAGGTGATGATCATGTGGTGGTGGTCAGTATGAGAAGGGAACTTAGAAGTCACGTTAGAATCAGTGGATGCCAAAAAGTGCCAACCACATATCTAATCCATCATGTACAAAAAGCACCGTCAACTCTCATTTTCGAATCAAATGTTAAAATAATATATTATTATGTTATATATATTACATGTAAAAATGACATTTAAAATAATAAATTTGTTGTGTTTGAATTTGTATAACTTGTATTGATAATTAGATTGTGACTTAACTTATAAATGACATCGTCCTCAACCATATTCAACCACCCAACTAACATTGGTGATAGGTAATCTTTTTCTTTTATTTTTTTATTAATTTTTACACGGTACACATCTACTAGTTTATCATTTATCAGACATTTCGATACGAATAAAAGTTATAACTTCGAGCTACAGCTTAAGGTAGTTTTATAAAACGTACATTTAACATGCTTAATAATAACTGATAATGAATTTCAAGTAGAGAGTTGAGAATTATATGATTTAAATAAACATGTAGTTAAATTTTTAACAGTGATACATAATGTGATTATGTAAGTATATAACCATACTTTTTTCATCTCTCACTATAAGCATTACGTACAAATACTTATATTCTTATCTACTTAAAATTAATTGTGTATTGGAGGGTTATTATTGGATAAAAAGAGCTGATATTGGTGTCGCTTGTCGTTGTACAAAGTTTGTGCAAGGTTAAATTTGAAAGTAGTAAAAGTTTCTTCACTTTTTATGAATTGCATAATACTATATGTAGATACTTATGAAGGTATTACAAAGGAATATATAAAAAAATGATTTTATGACATTTATTTAGTGACCCTTTTTAACGGCAAATGTAACTCCTATACTTGACATCAAAATTTTAAACTAAGCTCTTGAACAACTGGTTTGACTTAAAGACCTTCTCTCTAAGAGGCATGTATCTCTATCAAATAGGTTAGTCCCACAATAACAAATACGATACAGTTCTATAACCTTAAA
Source organism: Helianthus tuberosus (assembly GCA_030545235.1). NCBI lineage: Eukaryota > Viridiplantae > Streptophyta > Magnoliopsida > Asterales > Asteraceae > Helianthus > Helianthus tuberosus. The sequence continues at coordinate 46,754,212 of CM060393.1, read as the reverse complement.
CTATAAATGAAAATCCTTAGTTTTATTATATATTGAAATATGCTTTAGTTAGAACTCTGTTAAAAAAAAGAAAAGAAGAAGTAACCCTTATAAATATACTATATGGTTAGATTAATAAAATATGATTGAAAATAATAAAAAATAATATCCATTTAAGACCATTAAAAGTTATATTATTATAAGATAAAAATGACATACAGATTGCATAAACATTAGACTTTCTGGACATACTGGAACGTAAGAACGAGGAATCCAAGAAACACTTTTTCTTATATTTTAATAGCATTGTCCTCAATTATATGTTTATTTTTCTTTGACATCATGAAGAAAACAAATATGCAATGAAGAAATTTACAATGTAAAAATAGGAAATGAAATTTTATATCTATGTTACATCCTAAGAGCATTCTAATTTCCAACGTGAGATTTCAGATGAAGTTCAAAATCCAAACCTCACTTTCAAACCTGTGTGTTGAAGGAGATGGCGTGGCAAAGTCCGGTCCGCTCAAGCGGACCCAAACCGGACCAATTTGTGGGGATAACACACATACAGACATTATTTGATGTGGCTAAATGGAACACCCACCCCCCCCCCCCCCCCCCCTTTTTTTTTACTTTCCATACCTCGCTTTTTAAAAATATCAGTTTAAAACTTATCAAATTTCACCCCTTTAGAAATTAATGCCTCATACTTTAGAGAATAAACAACGAAGACTGGTGTGTGGCTGGGTTGTTATGTGAAAGAATAAATATATAGTATACATGAACCATCTGTAAAAAAAAATAATAACCTACTCAAATATTAATAATTTTACCAATCGCCTTCACCCTCCAGGGTCTCTATATAATAGGATAAAACATAATTATTTGTAAACTGCAATTTGCATCCCTAAGGTATGATATGATGGTGGGATCAACTTGAGGCACTATTTTGAAAAAATGGATACCCGAGTCCTGTTGTTTGGTTTTCGCTACAGTTTGCGCCCCTTCGTCAAGTGGTCGGTAGTTTGACCGTAAGTTCAAAAGGTATTTTGGTAATCTCGCAACCCTACACATTAAACCCCTCCCAATTAAAGCCCCTAGCACATTGAACCCTTCCACCATCACCACCAGCCACTAGGCCCACCACCCTCCTTACAACCATCACCACCACCACCCTACCACCTGCCACTAACCGCAACAACCCTAACCCTAACCTTCGACCTAAATCATGACACAAATTTGAAGTACAACCGAACCAAACTTCCCAAATGATTCAACCATAACGTTGTCGTAAGTATTCGCCTCACCAAAATAATCAGTGTACCATAACAAGAACTCCACTGTCACCTCCACCAAAAACGCCATTATCAGAATCACAGCAAACCTGAGATCTATGCCCAGAACCTTCACGATTGTAGGAGATTCAAGAATTGCCACACTACCACCACAAACACCCAACGCCACGAGATTTTGTTTATTGTCCACCACAACCAACCATCGACAATCACCATTTCCTCTCAACCCCTTCCATTGAAAACCCCAAATCGCCAACTTCACTACATTTAGATCATTAACCCTTAGTGCTGGAATAATCACCACCACTAATCGAACCCTCCTTTAAAAGCCGAATCCCTAATCAAACATGTCCCTAAGCTAATCGCCTCAAATTAAAGGTCCCTGCCACCTCACATCCGGCGACCAATTTCATATCTAAAACCCAAATTTGTTTGTTTAAAAGTCCACATCTAAATATGTAACGCCCCAAAATTCGAATTATTTAGTTGCCAGTATGTTAATGCGTTTAAAAGAAGGAAATGTAATAACTAGGTTATTAAACCTAGTTAAATGCCTAGCAAAACAAGTAAGGAAATGAAATTGGGTCAGTTGTGATTAAGTGCCAAACATGAGGGGTTAGTTTTGAATGAATGAAAAGATAAAATATAAAAAATTAAATTAAAAATCCCACACCCACACCTGGGCGTATGTGGGTGTTCGACCAGAGAAGAGAAAGAAGGGGGAAACCCCTTCTCAAACCCTAATCGTGTGTGGATATGGATGGATCGAGCTCCTTCATTCCTTCATGGATATTATACCCCTCGAATTACTATTCTTTTATTGGCTTTCTTCTTCCAGTTTTATAACCTTAATATATGCTTCCTTTTTTTTTTGCTTTATGAGCTTTAAATTACTCTCATGTATGATTTGGGATAAGAAAGTTATGATTTTTTTTGTTGTGAAAGTGGTTTAATTTTGAGTTCTAGATTTGTGGGTTTTTGTTTGAAATGAGAATTAGGTTCTTCATTGACTGCATATGACATAGAAATGTAGAATCTTGATTGCCGTTAGAAGGGTGTTTGGATTTAGTTTGATTGATAATTTGTGTTTGATTTTTGAAAAGATTACAGGAGGCTGATGAAAATCAAAGAGTGGTTTGATAGATATAAAATAAGTTGAGTGGGAGTTTGAGGAAGATAATGATGAAATGCTTTTAGTTTTGGGGAACAACTAGAAAGGAAGGAGATGAAAGCATTTTCAGAATCTTTAGTAACTCAGGACTCTTCGGCTAGCAGGTATTCTTCTGGCCCGGTGAAGCTGATCTTAAAGTGGACACGCATAAATTTATTATACTTTAAACATATAATAACAAATTTGACGTTTTCTTCATTCCAGTTTTGGTTCCATTTTACTAATTTATGTTGCACTCTTCATAGTTAATCGTTGTTTTAGGATCGCCGGAATGCGATAAACTCACTTTTGGTCGTGTGAAGGGAAACAAGCTTCAGGTCAAATCTTTTTTTTTTTTTTGCCTAAGTTTTTCATTCCTATTTCCAATTTGTTATGGCCTTCACTATTTTGTGATCATCAACACGAAAGAATGATAATTATAAGCGTAGTTTGTTTTGTTTGCTAATTTAGTAATATGAAACCTGTATGCACATTAGTCATGTTACAAAGCAAATCATTCCTTGGAAAAATGAAACAGGGCAAAGTTTTTAAAGTAAGTTCGCCCATTTTGCAATCTTAAAAAAAAACTATAACTTTTGATAACCTGCATGTTTCAATTCATCATACAGTGATTACATTTTGAAGCCCATAAACTGGTATGCACCAATTGTTATATTTTCCAGCCAAAATATTGTTATATTTTCCAGCCAAAATACATGGAAGACGAAGATGTTGAAGAGCCTGCAACTTTCAGTGAATTTTGTACCGTCTTCTTCTTGTGGGTTTTAAGGTTGTGCCGTCGGCGACATTTCATGTAGGTATTATACTATTATTGGTTTGGTTTTCTAAGCCGATGAAAGAGGCTTTATTTAAAAAAAAAGACTATTTTTTTAAGGTATGACGTAGTTGATGCTTTATTCCTATGCAAATTTTAAGTTTTTTCTAATGTAACATCACAAATAACAAATGGTTGCTTTTTTTTTCATTTGCTTGTGTTATGAACAAAGATTAAAATCTTTGGACAAAAAATGTTCCTGCACGTACTTAAATTACTCATTTTAAGCCAGCCAGTTTGACGTGCTATTGTACTGGATCTACTATTTGTTATAAAAAGACCCTTTCTTTCGGTTTTTAGCTCTTTTCGATGTTGTTTTTGCTGCTGTTCCGCAACTTCTTGCTGTTTTTTTACATTTTTTTGTTGTTTATCTATCTTTGTTTAAAGCTACATCATTTACCAGCATGGCTAAGCAAGTGATCGTCTTCAGTACCAGCCTTCTTAATACCTAACCACCTAAATGATTCGGTTAAAGGGAAATGGTAAGCCATCGAAGACAAAAGGTATGTGATGCCCCAATCTCTCATCATGCCATAGGTTGCTGCCTTAGTTTGGGGAGGACACTAATTACTAACACCTTGCTGGTCAAGGGTTTGTATTTTTTTATTGCCAACACTTCAACTTTGGTTTGGGTTTTAGATAAACGGGTTGGCACAACAACCCATTTAAATTTAAATAAAAAGATATATACAACTTATATCTTCAACACACCAACATGTTTACAACCCTTTTAGATAAACAAATTATGTGGTTCGTGTTCGGCTTACATGGTTTAAGCACGTCTAGGTTGCTAACTGAATTTTAAATAATTGTTTCTTTGGTATTTCCACTTGATTAATACAAGCACACTAATGCTGTCAAAACTGAACTTCTTTAAGAAACTTGTATAATTCAAGGGGTGTTTTAGGTATCAACTTGGCAAGTGAGCTTATGGTATAGATTATACTGGAAAACTCAAAAGACAAGACTCAAGTGCATCTCATTTATGTTAATGTCATATACGAAGGGCAAACTTTTAAAGGTACAATATTGGGTTTTTAAATGCTTTTTGCTGGTGGAATTTGATGGTAAATGCATAATTTGGGTTTTGGGTTCGGGTTGGATGATGGATGGGAGTTTGAAGATGGATAATTAATATAAATAACTTGGAAAAAAGTGGTGTATACGAATCATGCAAATGGCGATTTGGTGTATTTGGAAGTGTCTACATAACATACTATTCAACAAAAAACAACCGCACTTTGTAAGCTTAACGGAGGAGATTAAAGGCTTTGGCTTCTTGTGGCTTATGAACCAGACAAAAGTTCTAGAATGAACATGGTAACTTTGGTATAAATGTGATCTATCGTGTATGAAATTGTAGTTTGTTTGATGGTTGTAGTTTTTTTAGTGGTTGTATTGTAATATCAAACATTTTTAGTTTGTTGTTGGTATAATTTGGTAATATATACGATTTTTTGTTGGTCGTTAAAAAACACAGGTGGGAAGATGGACTGGGTTGACCTACTAACATTTTGTTTATCAATTTTTTTAGTTATATTTAATGAACCGATAGATGAGTAAATTATGATTAGTTGGTTACAAAAACAATACTATCACATTAGAGATCGAGATCTTTGTTTGATCAATTTATGTAACATGACACTTTGTTTATATTATTTAAATACACTTAATGTTTATCTAAATAATTTCTCCAACCCGGGAAGCAGTCCCGGGTGATAACCTAGTTATTTAATATATGAATATAAAATTTTACGATATGATTGAACTTCTGTATGAATTATTGATAGCACAAAATGTGACATGAAAAGGAAGGTTTGACTCTTATAGGTCGACCAAGGAATGAATTTCAACTCGAACTTAATGTCATCGAGCTGTATGAATGCTAGTGCCTAATAAGTAAACCATGAAACGAGTTTAACCAGCAAGTAGTAACCGTAAGACACGGATGATAGCCGTAAATTGCGGCGGGTTTAAAATGAAAGCTCGCCTTAGACTCTAAAACCCATATGTGAATAGAACTTGAACCTACAAATGTGTTAAAATATGTTATTTGTACGAAGGGATGAAACTCGTTTATAAGTAGGTCAATTGTTAGATGATTATATGCATGAATAAGTACGATGTGTTGAATGCGTACGAGTGAACGAGATTGTATGCGGAAATGAATGAAATAATGATGACTATGGGATGTGTGACTAGTGTTAATTCTCACAACATGCTTATGTAAGTCTTCCAATGTAACTCGAAATGAATGAACAACGAGAATAAAACTAGACGAGTTATAGCAGAAAAGAAAGAGGTTTCGGGGACGAAACCTTCTTTAAGGGGGGTAGATTTGTAACGCCCCAAAATTTGAATTATTTAGTTGCCAGTATGTTAATGCGTTTAAAAGAAGGAAATGTAATAACTAGGTTATTAAACCTGTTAAATGCCTAGCAAAACAAGTAAGGAAATGAAATTGGGTCAGTTATGATTAAGTGCCAAACATGAGGGGTTAGTTTTGAATGAATGAAAAGATAAAATATAAAAAATTAAATTAAAAATCCCACACCCACACCTGGGCGTATGTGGGTGTTCGACCAGAGAAGAGAAAGAAGGGGGAAACCCCTTCTCAAACCCTAATCGACCAAATTGGATGGAAATTGGCTGAAATCGAACTTGCATGAACAAGATTCTTGATTGTTCAGCTCTGTAAATCACTTGGTAAGTTGTAATTTATGATTTGGTGATTTAGTAAGAAGTGGGTTTTTGATCAATCCACGAATTTGTCTGAAATTAAGTGTTATTATGTGTTAGAATCACCATACGGAACATGTGTTACGCATGATTTTGATTAATTAGGTGTTTGGAGGTGAAACCCACCATAGGTTGATGGAGATGGCGACATGGGTATGTCACCCATGTCTAATCTTTGTTCGATTCTTGATATGTTATGTTATATGTGACCATCTTGCTAGTTAGATTGAAAATGGTATGAAATTGATTTGGTATTTTGTATTGCTAATGTTCGAAAGTAAAGAACTAGGAAGAAAAAGAATGAAAATACTTGTACATTATGCTTAGATATTGGTACGCACGCCAAGTGTTTGATGAAATGGCTAAGTGAAGTTAGAAGGTGAAATTTGTATGCAAGAATTTGGCAATTTGGTTTAGAATGTGATAATGTTGTACTTGATAGCTAAGTTAGCATGAGATATGTGTTTTGGATGGAAATCATGTGGGTAGTTGGTTAATGATGTAATTCGGCAAAAGTATGCTTTAGGAACTAGAACCCTATGCTTGAATGGTGGTGCACACCATGAGTCGGATTAGTGACTTAATGGTAATATAAAAATGAGTGTGAACTAAGTGTATAGGATGTGGACAACTAGTAAAGCATGATGTTACGAATGCATTAAATTGGCTAACTTGGTATGTAATTGTCAATTGTAGGATCATGAAAGCGTTACTATGTGTAAAATTGATCTTGTGAACATCGGATATAAAATCAAGTAATCATGTAGTTGTATGTACCACATAACATGAATATGAAATGTGTATGACGATACTACAAGTAGTCTATCATATCAAGATAAATGTATGTGTGTTCATAAGTTAGGAATAAGTAGGTATAACCGTTGACTTTCTAAAAAGTCAACGAATATGCGAGTGGCATGATTAGACTTATGAATATGCTTATGAGATTTTAAAGAATCATGTATATGTGTTAGAACAATTATGTGTACGTACGTATGATAATAAATTTGAGTGAGCGAATGTTGAACATTGTGGTTGTCGGTTCATGTCATATGCATGATAAGCTTGACTAATGAAAGTCTATGTAGCTAAGAGCTAGGAATGGATGTGATATGAACGAACGTGCATACTAACTATGATATGGACGTAATGACTTAAAATGATAGGAATCCCAATTGACATGGACTCAAGAATGGAAGGCTAACGTATCAAGGGTAAATAAAGAAGCTATGCACAAACTCGGACGCACGAGGTAAGTGATTCTAATTCACTTCTTAGTATGTACGTTGTAGGACCGGTTTTGACTCCGAAACAATTGCAAAACGAACGTGAAACGTGCGGAATCCGTACACGAACGCGACCTAGTACACACGACGTAATATAAACGTGATTCTTTGATAAATCTGAAATCATACAAGAACCGTGAATCACCTAAAGCACTTTCTCTCTCTACTTTCTCTCTCTAAGCACCAAGCTCCAAACTTTCTGAAACTTACAAATGATTTAGCTTGAATGCTATTTATAGTGATGTTGATTTAGCTTGAAATGACACATGCCACTTTCAAGGTAAATCACCACTTTCAAGCTATATTACCTTAAACAAACTCTAAAACCTCTTATACTCTCGTATAACAAGATCTAATCTAACAATTCAAATCCTAGACTCGATACAAGACGAAGTCAATAGACATAGTGCACTAACAGACTCCCCCTTAGATATTGACGAAGTCTTCAGTGTCCAATCTTTATCATGACACCTCTTCAGTCTTGATCAGTCTTCAAACTCTATCTGAATTGTAACACTGTAAGCATCCTTCAATCTTTATCTTCTTTCCATCAGCTTCAAGCTCCCCCTTTCATCAAGCTTCCGTGCTTTGGGATCAACACCTAGCTTTCCATCTACAAGCTCCCCCTTGCTTTGAGCTCGTCTTCAGACTCCCCCTTAGACTCAGCTTCCGGGATCGTAGTCTGGACTTTTCCTGCAATCACTCATACAACTATAAGTAACAACATTTAAAACTTCCAGATATCGTAATCTGACAATTCAAACCTTCTAAACCACTTTTCATGAATTTGGCAGTTTCATCGAATCGTATCGAAAACTAACACTTATAACAATATAAGCATCCAACTCCCCCACAGTTAATCATCCAAGTCCAACTTAATGACCTTGGAGATATCACAAACTGTTTTTGAATGTTTTTATTTTAAAACTTCAAGTTTCAAATTAATGAACTTGTTTTATTTTCAGAAACACGATCAGCTAACTTAGATTTTGAAACTCGACACTCAGACATCAGTTGTCGAAAATAAAGCAGAAATCAAAATCTTTTTGTATTTTCTGAAAATATAAAGCAGTAAAGAAATATGTACAAACATATTTACAGACAATATTTTTGTTTGAGTATGCGTCAGAGGATCATATCAGTCTTTGACAAGTCACAAATACCGTTGAGCTTAATTTCACTTTAAGAATTAAACAATTCACTTAGATTGTCGATATACTTGTCCACTTAAATTTTCATACAAATTTCAACTGATTCAGGATACGAATTAGGTATTTTAAGAACTTAAACCCATTCATGTGTCCCACCTCTTGAATATACTCCCGTATCCAGATCCCAATATTCAGTCTTACAGGCAATTATAACACAAATGATCTCTGTAAGGGGTTAATAAATTATGAAGAATCATGAGAGCTCAGGTCAGAACCATCGTTCAGCAGAGAGATCATGACTCAACTTGTGGGTGTGTCCCCTTTAGAGGATCTTTTTTACAACAGCATTGCTAAGCAATTTTATTGTCTTGTCATATATGCTGAGGGTGATGCTAAGTTTCAAGCATTTGCGGAAAGTATTATTCGAGGACTAGGTCAGAACTACCGTTCAGCAGAAGTCCCGGAATAATACCCCGGATATCACTGAGTATAAAGACCTAGTATATCAGAATACAAGAACTTTCAAACGAGATTTCAGGGGTTACCTATATATCCAAGTAGTGTTCCCCACGAAATAAGCAAGTTTGAATTTATGTTTATATCCCGAAAAAGTTTACTAAATGTATAAAAATCTACCGACACATCCACGGTGAGATCGTTTAACACATTTAAACTTTCCATTTCTTTAGCGTACTGTAACTGTCTATCTACTGATGTACTATCATTTCCTCTTTTTACGCAAAAACTCAATTTTTGAATTTTATCATGTTTTTGTCATTTTCAAATTTTCAAATGTTTTTAGATTTTCTAACATATTTCTCCCCCTAAAATGCAAAAACCATTTAAAAATTTGACAACACAATACTGATAGCTTTATCTCGCCATCCATTTTCTGCTTCAAGTGCTCTGATTTGCAGAAAATATAACGTACCCCCATGATTTACAACCCATTGATTTTAACAGTTTGAAAACCGTTTTTCAATCTGATGAAAGTAATCATGTTTGTTCAGCCGTGAGGGTTTCGGCGTATTCGATCAACATAAATTCAAACAAAATTAAAAACAAACATATTTTTTGGTTTTTCAAATTTTAACAAACTAAAAACATATTTTTTATTTTTTATTTTTTCAATTTTTAGAATTTTGAAAATATTGTTTATTTATGTACATAAAACAATAAAAATAAACTCCCTGTTCAACCAAACCAGGGTCCTGCAACCTCTTCCTGTGCCAGGCTGCTCCAACTACCCTTCTCACAATCTTCAGCTTCGTTGAGCACCTGCACATTTCAAACTTTATTAATCATTTGAATAATTTAGCCCAAGTCTGTTGGACCTTAGGCATTTCAACACAATAATGTTCATTTAATTTCGGAAACTCTTTGTCATTTAAAACTTTTTCAGCGTTGACTTCAACTTTCTCATCTTTTTCCGACGTCACTTGTTTCTTAGCACTCCACATTTAACCTTCCGGAGTACCTCTTTTGTAAAAATTTGTCTCTTTTTGAACCTTTTGATTTTGAACAACATTTTTAGGTTTCCAAAACTCTTGAGGTTTTGTCATATCAACAGATTTTCTCCAACTCTGTGTTGTTCTGAATCTGGGTGTGTGAGAATTCCAGGTCTGTCTTGAATCGAACCTGTTCGGGTTTGATTTCCAATTTTGATTTGAAGCAAACTTGTTTGTATTGTACCTCCAAGTTTGTTTCGAATCAAATCTGGTTGACCTTGATTTCACATCCTCAAATTTCTGTTTTTCAACATCAACAGGCTTTGGATTTGGACACTTTCGTGCAACATGTCCAATTTGATCACATTTAAAACACACTTTCTTTGAAACATCCTTGGCCTGTTGTTGTTTCTTTTTCATAGCATCAAACTCCTCATTAGACTGTTGTCCAAATTTGAGTTTTTCCTCTTCTTTCAAGCTTTTCCCTAGAACAAAATTCATCTTTTGTTGCAAATCCTGTTTTTCACTTTGATTCCAATTCCGTTTCTTTTTATAACTCAAACCAGCCTTCATGTTTTTCTTCTTAAAACCAGGTTTGTTATAAAAAGATTTATGACCTTTACCAGCAAACTTTGGAATCTCAGACTTCTCAATCTCAACCATTTTGAAAACTTTATCGACCTTCTCTGAAATCACATTCTGAATCGGGAATACAACATCTAAGAATAATTTGTCCGATCCAATCATGGTATAAACCAATCCTTTTGAATCATCATTCAAATTTTTCTCGGATTTTGTGTTTTTCAGATAACCATCATAAAGATTTCCTTCATCTCCATCCTGTGATTCAGACTTACCTTTTGTAGACTCATCTTTCAAAACGCTTTCAACAACCTTACTTACCACCTCTGAATCATTAGCATCATCAGATTTGGAGTAAGTCACATCAATACTTTCAGGTAACTGGTCAGCTATGTTCAAACCCTTTGCCACCTTTTCCTCATCATAAAAAGTATAATTGTTTCTCAATGGTGGTGGTACCTGATGAAATTCTGAACCAATACCCTTTTTGCAATTTTCAGTATCTTTGTCATCTGGTGTGATGTTGAAAATGCGTTCGAGAATGTACGAAGAGTTATGATAACTTTGAAGTTTGGTAACAACCTTTTCTTTTTCAGCCAAGACTTGTTTAAGATTAGCAATTTCATCAACACATTTGTTTATTTCAATTTGCTTTTCTTTAAACCTTCTTTCATACATTTCTTTAGTGACTAAAGTTTCTGACAATCTTTGATCAAAACTTTTGACTTGGCTCTTCAAAGTATCATAAGCTTCTTGTACTCTCTGACTCGACCACTTTAAAGAATCATACTGTTTTTGTAAATCTTGAAATTTCGATTCTTTTTCAACACAATCGACACATTTTGTAGAACACAGTTGTCTATAAACATCATTATCCTTTTCAAGACCTTGACATTTCTGTGTCAAATTTTCAACTTTTAGTTTCAAAATTTCTTCTTTTTCAATCATATCTTTACATTTTGTTATGAAACCATTTTCAAGTTTAACTATATCATTATCTTTTGTTTTTATGATGTCATCTTTTTCAGTACAGGCTTTGCACATTTCTATGCAATTCCTGCATTTATTTTCTTTTTCATCATCATACTGTTCAATGCTTTTGTCTTTGTCAAACAATTTAGAAGATTCAGTTTGAATTTTTTCGGTTATCACACCTCCTTCTTCTGTCTTTTTCTGATCTTCATCTTTCATCTATTTTTCTTCATCAGTTTCCTCTGCCGTTTTCTTTACTTCCTTTATCAGCTTTTCCAATTCTTGTTCTTTCCTCTTTTTCATTTCTACCACCTTTGGTAGACTTGCTTCAAAAACTTCTTTTAACTTGTTCATCAAATTTGGCAAATAGCTTTTATCAGAAAGCCTTCTTGTGTTGAAAGTGCCCTCACTTGGAAACACATTGGTTACAGCATCAAAATCCACTTTTGATGGATCAACTACTGGATTACCCTGTGGATCCATGTAACACTCTAGTTCTTCATTCCATCTCTTAGCTCTTTGTGCTTCCTTAAATGGTTCATACAATTTACCAATCTCCCATCTCGCACTGTCTCTTCTCCACCATCTATCATGAGCACTTTCTCTTGACATTTTAAATCTTCTTCTTGATATTCGTCCCTTGTAAATCTTTAATCACCTAAAAGCAAACAAACAAACTCTCAGTTTAAAAATATCAAACAACTGAATCCAACTATTACTCAGTTGATGTGAAATAATCTTGATGCGAAAAATCCTCTTATCAAACGAAAACTAGACCAAACATCATGTTCAAGCGAAACCAGCAGCTATTCAAGCGAAATCTGATATTATGTACTATTTCAAGCGACACCAGCAGATATTCAAGCGAAATCCTCAGAATGTTCAAGCGAAATCATGACTGTTATCTTTCAAGCGAAATCGATGATGAGTTTCAAGCGAAATCTCAACTGTTATCTTTCAAGCGAAATCGATGATGAGTTTCAAGCGAAATCTCAACTGTTATCTTTCAAGCGAAATCGATGATGAGTTTCAAGCGAAATCTCTGAGTATATGAACCTTTTCAAGCGAAACTAACCAGATATCTCAAGCGAAATCTCACTTATAAGGATTTCGCTTGAATTTTCAAGCGAAATTCAACTAATTCAAGCGAAATCTTGCTGATCCAACGAAATCGGACACAAAAAATCAAATTTCTCCTAAACGACTAGGAGTTTGAATCTGAAATTTGGTAGGATTGTAGATCAACAGTTTTCGCACACTATACTAAAAAATCAGCCGATTCGGACCGTAAAATCCCGTTCAATTTGTCGAAAAACCGTAGAAAACGTGAAGAGTAAGTAGAATATGAAGAAATCGATGATATTCAGATCTGAAATTGATGTAATCCTGTGCGAAATCGTGTGATAGATCAGTGCAATCGAGCTCCTGCTCTGATACCACTTGTAGGACCGGTTTTGACTCCGAAACAATTGCAAAACGAACGTGAAACGTGCGGAATCCGTACACGAACGCGACCTAGTACACACGACGTAATATAAACGTGATTCTTTGATAAATCTGAAATCATACAAGAACCATGAATCACCTAAAGCACTTTCTCTCTCTACTTTCTCTCTCTAAGCACCAAGCTCCAAACTTTCTGAAACTTACAAATGATTTAGCTTGAATGCTATTTATAGTGATGTTGATTTAGCTTGAAATGACACATGCCACTTTCAAGGGAAATCAACATGTTGATTTAGCTTGAAACTGTCATGTGACACTTTCAAGGTAAATCACCACTTTCAAGCTATATTACCTTAAACAAACTCTAAAACCTCCTATACTCTCGTATAACAAGATATAATCTAACAATTCAAATCCTAGACTCGATACAAGACGAAGTCAATAGACATAGTGCACTAACATACGTAGTATTTAATATTCATGTGTAGAAAAAAAATATGCAAGAATCATGTAATGAATGAGAAGTATTGAGGTAAGTGTTATTTTAGTATAACAAAGGAGTTGTTTATAATGAAAGTAAACTAGTAGTATTAAACGGGTCAAATAATGTATAAAGGGGTTTATAAGCCGTTTGCTTATAAATCAACTTTTGATGCGACCCGAAGTGATAAGCGGATCCGTAATTAAATTACGGGCGCGTAGGAAAAAGAATCGGGTAAAACGGATCAATAACGAATGAGTTATGTCCGTTTTCGTGAAACTTGGGTTGGCTGGGAATTTTGCAGCAGCAATAAAGGAACTTGCTGTAAAAAAAAGGGGGCTAGGTGTAGCGTCTAGCCCCTAGGTGGGGGCGTCTAGCCCCCTGATTCCGAAAATTGTTTAATTTTTGTTTGTTGGACCCATATAACATGTTTAAACTTGTTATTTAACTACCAAAGCTAACTTTTAAGTTGGTTTTGGTCATAGGTAAATGATGGGAGGTTTAAGTATGGATTTACCCTAGTGTTAATGAAGAAAAACCGTAAGTAGATGTATCTAGGAACGAGTAAGTAGTAGGTCGATATGTATAATGCCTATATTTTGTAAAATTATAACTGTAACCTGTTAGCATCAGTGTATGCGTGTAAAGGTAGTAGGCAAAAGCTCGTAACCGTATATGAACGAACGTAGGAAAATAAGATTGTATAGTCATATGTAGTAACGTATGTAAGTAGGAAGTGGTTGCTAAGAATGCACGTAAAAATTAGGAATGTATACGTTTGTGAATGCGAAATGTTATAAATGTATAAAGGAATGGTATGGAATGGTTTCATTATGTTCGAGCATTAATGATTGCTAATGGTGTGGTTGAGATTGAAATGTATTGCAGGTATATGAACACCGGGTTCTTGAAGAATCGAAGTCGAACTCTGAATAAGAAAATACGAGAGGATAGTTAAATAAATCAAAGTTTCATTGTTAAATGTTATTTACTATTAGATTATATGAGAATCATGTTGTATAACGTTGTCAATGACTAATGGTTAAGTTGTATGTGATGTTCACAGGTATTGCACGTATCTCTACCACTACTATCGAAGATAAGCATGCATTGATCGAGCCGCAAATAAAAGATTGTACGGGAAGAACGGCCACATAGTCTGATTTATGTATTGTCTTGAAGCGTTAATTTAATGTGGTTATTGTTAATCCCTTTTTGTAAATGTTTATCATTTGTATTTGAGCTTTTAAATAAGTAATGGGTCTAAATAAGAAAGAAAATTTTGGGCTCATATTTTCCGCTGCGTTATGTTTAAGTTCTTACAGGGAATCGTTCATTATACGAACGGGTCATGCCCGAATTTTGTAAATAATAATACTTATTTGGAATAAGAATTATGGGCGTTACAAAATACCTATTTTGGTTTGATTAGGGTTTGATTTTGGTGAGCGATGGTTCGATTAGGGTTCAATTTCAAATGTAATAGTGGTCGTTGTTTGGTGGCTAGTGTTTGGCCGATGAATATGAACAATACTAAGGGGGGGGGGAGAGAGAAACTGAGAGAGAGGGGGAGAGAGAGATGTTCCCATGATGATGTTGTAGTGATGGTGGTGATTGTTCCCAATTCAAAGCAAGGAGGCATGATGTTAATGGTGCGCCGGTGAACTGTGGTGATCTGAATTTAGGGCTGGTAAGTGGTAAAGCTGCGGAAGCCAGAAGGGTTTGGGTGGGGGGCTTAGGTGGTAGTAATAATAATAATAATAATAATAATAATAATAATAATAATAAGGATCGAGGGTAAAATAGACTTTTTACTCATTTTCCAACAGCTAAACTAACGTGGAGTTGGCAGCAGGGTGCAAAATGAAGCGAAAAGTAAACTGGGAAACTCAGGTATCCATATTATCAAAATACAGACTTAAGTTAATATTGTCTAGAAACCTCGAGAACACAAATTACACTTTGCTCTATTTTTTTATTCGACTAAAATATCCTCTAATGACGATTGGTTTAATAATTCAAATCAAAAGAGTACTTTATTGTCATAAGGACAATTACCGAAAATGCTAATATTTAGACAATATTTGTAGATTTTTTTATTCTACATCAAACTTCTAACAATTCTTATTTTATAGGATTGTCTTTTGGTTCAGATATACACAAAATAATTAAAATCCTTATAAGATATCTAAGCCATATACTACAATAGTCTAGGTGTAGGGCGAAATAAGTTATTATTTTTTAACGGCGTACAGTTAGAATATCGCTAATCGGGCTAGAAGTTAGTATCACCAAATTAGTATTAAAATCTCCTTTATCTGGACTTGAACCTAGGACCTTCAAAAGAAGCAAAGCTTCCCCCTTGATCACTAGACCAAGAGATCATTCGCAAAATAAATTATTCCTAAATGACCATCTAAGCCATATACTACAATAGTCTATGTGGAGGGCGAAATAAGTTATTACTAAATGACCGAACACAGAAAAATATGAAAGAGTATCTATATATGAAAGGTTCAAATACAGTCTCTTAAAACTAGAAAGTCATAGGAAATGGACTCCAATTGAGCTCATTCTAGCAGCATTAAAACTGTCTCGTCAAACTCTACGATCTTAGATTTTAGGTTTTTGCTTTTGGATTTTTAGCTTGTAGATTTTAGAATTTTTATTTAGATCATTGTATCTTTTTATTAGGCATTGTGTTTTTTTATATTTTCGTGATTGCATCTTTTTTGTGATTCATTGTGTTATATTTCTTTGCATTGGTGTTATATTTTGTGATCCATTGTGTTATATTTTATGATCCATTGTGTCTTTATACAATTCCTAGATTCAAGAGACTTTGTAGGATAACTTTACCCATATGATATATAATGTCAAAGTTATTCATGCCTTTATTTGTTCTAAGGGGACATCATGATGGTTTGTATGCTTCACAACCAAATTGTTGAAAGTTTAAATATCCCGTAGAGTGAACGTTGAGATATATTTTTTCTATAAAATTCTAGAAATTGCTGTTGAAAAAATAATGTTTTTTTATTTAAACCAGACCATTCTTTATTAAAAATAATGATTTTTATCTTGTTTGAGGCTTCTGTTAACCTAAAAGTTAGATAAGCATATCAAAATAATGAGTTGGTTTCATAATGTTTCATTTTCTTAGTTATTGATACTTTCACCATTTAAAAATGTTGGTTTCTAGATCAAAATGTTGAGTTGGAATCTTTACATACCAAATAATCAAGAAACACCAAAGGGCGATTGATCTAGCGGTATCAAAGTCGTACACTGATCTAGCGGTATCAAAGTCGTACACTGATCTAGCGGTATCAAATGGTACGATTTAGCCTTTTTAAAAATAGAGTTTAATCTTCTTTGTCAACAAAAAATGTGTATTATAAAAACAGAATTAGAAAGTGTGTGATTTTTCGTTTAAAAAAAGTTGATCAGCTAACAATAACACATATTTATGCTAACTCAAACTTTTAACTTTTTTTTATTAATATTCTAACCCTGCCTTTATGTTGTCCAACAACAAAACAGTAACACTATATAAGATAAAATATTGTCCAACAACATAACGGTATCAATATAACAGATATAAAAAAGAAATTGCTTACTTTAAGTTATGGAAACACAGAAGTACTAAATTATCTCGTTTATCCTAAATGACAAGTACATTTTTATAATATTAAAAGAATCCAACAAGAAATGACAAGAAAACAATGCATCAAGAACTATTCATTAATTTTGTTTCCATACTTAAAATATATATTTTACCGATCCCAATAGTGAAATATACCATTGAGTCCACAACTTCGTGTTATACTTTATCTACTTTTCTAATTTTCATGAGAAGAGAATGGTTATTAAAAGATTAACCTTTTTTTAATGGTGCAACAACCGCTATTCAACATAATAATTCAACAACCACTATTATGTTGAATATATAGAACCAGAAAGTTATATTTTTTATAACCATTGTTTTTAAAACAGGAGTGACCATAGGGATCGAGAATCATCTATACAACTGGTCTGATTAAGTATTCCTGAGTTGTCTTCATTTACCAGTCAAATACAATGTTGGTTCCTTAAATTGTCAAATTGGCAAATCAGATAATATTAGATTTTATTTTATAATTTTCCGTTACCATTTCAATTATCATAATTTGTTTATTTCATTTAGTTATATATATTAGTTTTAAAATTATTTCTAGAGTTAATTGCTCGGATTCTTCTTGTGGTTGGCTATTTTTTCACATTTAGTCCCCAACTTTCTAAAATTACATGTATGTTCCATGTGTTTTGATCGTTTGTTACTCGTATAGTCACTTGAGTGGATGACCGTTAGTTTGCTTAGTTAAGTCAATGTAAAATATTGCTTAGTTAAGTCAATGTAAAATGACAAAAATGACCATAATGATAAAACAAAATAAATTAAATAAGTATTTTATACATTTGTTGGACCCACTTATTATAAAAAAAAATAAACCAATGCCCCACCCACATCTTTACTCTATTCTCCAACAAATGAGTTGGCGACAAACCAACCCTCCCTTACTTTCTTCTCTGGTGAAATCTCCCCCACTCTCGTTGTTCCAGCTCTTTGTGTTCCAGTTCTGGCTGAGATTTAGACAAAATGTTAGTACACCATATGTCTAATGTATGCGTCTTTTGTACATGTCAGTATGTATTAGGTAGCACGTTCGTACGTTAATGTGTATGTTTGAATTTGGAAATGATTGTAAGAGGACTCATACGTGCGTAGAAGTCCTACGCACGTATGAGGTCTTCCAAATGCAGGAGTCCTGCGCACGGAGGACTAAAGTCTATAAATAGGTCCCTCCATGCGCATGAACCTCATAACTTGTTATGAAGAGCTTTTGATCAAAGTGTTGATTTGTAACGGAGTGCTGCCAAACTGGAAATAGAAAGATATATTTACATAATAAGTTGTTCACTACTTTGTTGATTGGATTTCACACTTTTAGCAAAGTTGTAGATATTCAAGCGTGCATTTTATCAGGTCTTTTAGCACCTTCGTGCTTCTTTCAATAAATGGCATAGTCGACTAGGACATGTTTCTTTTGATACAATTTCTGCCTTAAACAAACTTGGTCGTGTTTTTGTTACATCTATATTACCTAAACCAGGATTATGTGAGTCTTGTGAATTATTAAAAGAAAAACATCTACCATTTATTGAAAATCCGAAACGTGCACAACATGTTTTGGACCTCATCCATTGTGACCTTTGGGGACCCGCACCCGTGCTCTCCACGGATGGCTATCGATACTATGTCATCTTCATCGAAGACTATTCCCGCTTCACTTGGTTCTATCCTTTAAAATCCAAGTCCGAATTCTTCACCATCCTCACCACTTTTTTAACATTTGTTCAAAATCAATTTTCATCTAATGTTAAAGTTTTTCAAAGTGATGGTGGCACCGAATTCACCAATCATCAAATGCAAACATGTTTTAAACAACACGGTATACATCATCGCTTATCGTGCCCTCACACACCCGAACAAAATGGGAGGGCCGAGCGAAAACACCGTCACCAAACCGAAACCGGTCTAGCTATGATGTTCAATGCCAAAGCCCCACCCAACCTATAGTTTGATGCCTTCACCTCCGCCACCTATATTATAAATCGCCTACCCACAAAACTTCTTGACGATAAATCTCCGATTGAAGTTTTGTTCAACCAACCACCGACTTACTCAAACATGCGTATTTTTGGTTGTCTTGTTTTTCCCTACCTTAGAGACTACACAAAAAATAAACTTCAACCAATAAGTGCTCCGTGCATATTCATTGGTTATAGTATTAAGTATAAAGGTTTTTGGTGTCTTGAACCAACATCGGGTCGTATCTACATAACCCGACATGCAAAATTTGATGAAGACATCTTCCCTTTTCACCAAAATTCGACATCAACCAACAATACTAACCTACCCATTACCAATTTTGATGAACACATACCCACTCCTACCAACCCTCAAACATCCTCACCAACAATACCAAAATCCTCTAACCCACCCAAACCAACCACACCTTTCTGTGATGGCATACCACCCTCTCACCCTCTCGCTGAACCTCCCAACAGTCCATTTCCCTCACCCTTATCCAACCCAACAAACACATCAAGCCCATCTCACTCCTCTCCACCCAGCCCCCCATTCGTCCCTCTACCCACGGCCCCATCACCCTCTACTCACTCAAGCCCACCAAACTCCCCACCACCCGGCCCACAAAGCTCCCTACCATCCGATCAACTCGACCAACCCACTCCGCCTTCCGCATCATCCACAACCACAACCTCCACCAACAATCAACCCATTAACTCTCATCCCATGACTACTCGTGCAAAGGACGGGATCTTCAAACCCAAACACTTTGCTAATCTCTCTCAAACCACCACTCATCCTGTACATCACTCTTTATTCTCTTCCCAAATTCCTAAAGGCATCAAAACCGCTCTCAAAAATCCTAAATGGATTCAAGCAATGCATGACGAACTAAAAGCTCTTCATGCCAATCAAACTTGGACTCTTGTTCCTCGACCCGCTAGCACCAATATCATTGGTTCTAAATGGATTTATAGAATCAAATATAAATCAAATGGATCCATTGATCGCTACAAAGCACGTCTTGTGGCTCAAGGATTCACTCAAATACCAGGTCTAGACTTCTCTCACACCTTTAGTCCAGTCGTTAAGTCTTCCACTATTCGGGTTGTTCTTAGCCTCGCCACTATTAACAAATGGTCCCTTCGGCAATTAGATGTCAATAACGCCTTTCTCAATGGCCATCTCACCGAAACCATTTTCATGGAACAACCGCCGGGTTTTGAAGACTCAAACCGACCCAACTATGTGTGTAAACTCAACCGTGCTCTTTATGGTTTAAAACAAGCACCACGTGCTTGGTTTCAGCGCTTAAGCTCCTTTCTTCTCAATCATGACTTTCGCAACAGTCGAGCCGACACATCTTTGTTCGTTTACAACCACCAAGGTATGTTAATTTATATTCTTGTTTATGTTGACGACATCATTATCACCGGGAATAATGACCATTTCGTCAACAACTTCACATCATGTTTAAACAAAGAATTTAAAATTAAGGACCTTGGCCCCCTAAATTTCTTTCTCGGACTCGAAGTTCATCACACAAAAACGGGTCTATTTCTAAACCAATCTAAATATGCTCATGACATTCTCACCCGAGCCGGTTTACTTGACTCAAAACCGGTTGCCACTCCTCTCACATCCAAAGATGTTTTCACCTCTCACGGCAACCCATTTCATGATCCTACTCTTTATCGCTCTCTCGTAGGTGCTCTACAATATCTCACCATCACTCGTCCTGATCTCTCCTATGCCGTTAACCAAGCTAGCCAATTTCTTCAAAATCCCACAACCGATCACTTCCAGCTAGTAAAAAGGATTCTTCGTTATGTTAAAGGCACCTTATCACATGTTTTAACTTTTGATCGTCCTCCTAACACTACTTTACTAGGTTTTTCAGATGCAGATTGGGCTCGATGTATCGACACACGAAGATCCACACACGGCTATTGTATCTACTTAGGAGGGAACTTAGTCTCTTGGAGCGCTAAAAAGCAACCAATGGTGTCCAGATCCAGTTGTGAGTCAGAATACCGTGCCATGGCAAATACGGCCGCAGAAATTATTTGGTTAACTCACCTTCTTCGGGAACTTCATGCTCTTCCGCCGGGTCGACCGACACTATTATGTGACAACAAGAGTGCCCTATTTTTAAGTCAAAATCCAATATCCCACAAAAGAGCCAAGCACATCGATATTGACTATCATTTCGTGCGTGAATTGGTAACCGCCGGCAAGCTTCACAGAAAATTCATCGCAACCGACAAACAAGTCGCCGACATTTTTACCAAGAGTTTGCCAAAACCGTTGTTTGAAAAATTTCGCACAATGTTTCGTCTTGGTCCGCCACCAACTTGCATTGACGGGGGGTATTAGACTATAGCATATTTCATGGAGCAATATCCTCCTTCTTCAGCTATAGCATATTTCATGGAGCAATATCCTCCTTCTTCATCAATGTATTCAACGTAATTATGTAGTCAATAGTTTCTTAGTCTAGAGGAGTAATTCTCTCCTTATTATTAGTCCAGTAACTTGTATTTAAAGTGTTGTATCTTTGTAGTGAAAATCAAGTTGGCCATTGTGATTTCATATTCTTGAATCTCATAAAGCTTCAGTTTGACTTCTTCCAATTTGGATTCTTTTGCTTGAAGATCTTCTTTAGTTAATGATTCAAAAGACTTCATCGGATTATGTTCTTGATGGAGAAAGAGTGATGGTGAGACAGAATTCAATTCTTGACAGAGAAAGGATGATTTAGGACCCTTCATCTGATTCAGATTCATACTGAAACCAATAGACCTTTACAGTTGCAACTTACATGCCATCACCAAACCCGGTCCGACTTCAATTGATCACCTTGCGTCTCAACAGTTGAATGACCCAGATCATCCCCTAAACACCACTATAAATGGAGCATGAGGGCTCAACTTCTATGAACAAATGTCATAGATCATCCTAAACACAACCATTTAAACTGTATGCACCAATTCCAGTTTTATATTCCCAATTAATATGAGGACAAGTGCCTACAAGGAATTTCGGTGTAGCATTGAACCTCAATTGACTTCCTTGAACTTCTACAATGTGTTTTTCGATTTATGCAAACTAGAGGCAAATTTTATCATCTTTTATATGCAGATTGCAGGTGGCCGCCGGAACAGAATGATAAAGAAGAAAGGCGGTGGGGTGGGGGTAAGTGATGTAGTCTGGTTGGGATGTTTGTGTTAGGGTGATGGTGATTATGACAATGGAGTCCGGTATTTAGGTTAGGGTTTTTAACAGGACAGTGAAGATGATGGTCGGCTTACTTAATTTTTAATAATAGTTTTTAGGTGGTGGTTGGGTCCCACTTGAGTTGTTTTATTTATTTATTATTAATATTAAGGTCATTTTTGTCATTTTACATAAACTTAACTGAGCAAATTAACGGTCATCCACTCAGGGGACTATCCGAGTAACACACGATCAGACCACAGGGAACATACATGTAATTTTAGAAAGTTGAGGAATAAATGTGAAAAAAATGATAAACCATAAAAACCATCTGGGCAATCAGCTCTTATTTCTAACATAATCCTGTTTTGTAACCAGTCTATTCAGTAAGCATCCAATTCAATTACTGATCCAACTAGGAAAACATTTCCTCTAATATTATCAAGGTTAAATTTCATATTCATAAACACCATCTCACATGATCACTAATTATCAAGGTTAAATTTCATATTCATAAACACCATTACTACCACCGTGATTAATGGTTGTCAACCACTCAACCAACCAAATTAAGAAAGAAAGAAAAAATGATCACGTGGGAGGTGGTAGTGGTGTTGGGTACGCAATCCACATGGGAGTGATGAATGAATCTTTGCACGTGAAAGGCTTTCAGGTACCATGTTCCTTCAACTTCCTTTTATGGCATAGGATTCCGTGAACGCCGTTATTCTTCCACACAAGGATCCCTATGTATCTAACTCATTATTATTTTTTATTTTATTTTTTACTACATGTGATTTTTTTTTACGATGGTGAAATTTCATTAAAATAGAAGCTCCTAGCAAGGTGCCAGAAGTACTATACATCAACAACACCATGTATCCATCTAGGTCTCTAGATTAAAAATACACCATTAAAACCCATCTAAAAACATAAATTGTGATCGATTAATCGATTATACATGTACAGAAGACGTTTATGAAATATTATTTATTTTCTTAAATTATAATATATCATCTTTACTTATTTATGTTGGAAATTTGTGAAAATAACATTTTTCACTAATATAGGAAAATGATTTTTTCCTATTTTGGACTAGAAATAAATATAATAAAATGATCAGGTTTTATATATTTATTTGTGGGTTTGTGTTCTATGTCGGAAGAGCTTCGCAACGAACTAAACCACGTCCAAAACGGAGCTAAGATGATTGAGATATCGATGCTCAAAGTTTGGTGTTTGAAAGTTGAATGCTGAAAAAAGTGGGAAGGTAGCACCTTGTCCCACATCGGATGAGAGATGGAACTTAAAGGGGTATTTAAGTGGGAACACTCCACCCTTATTGTTTCATGGAAACACTCACTAAGTGTACTCGCGAAGGGTGCGTAGCACTCGCACTCGCACACGCGCGCGTGGCGTGGGCGATGAGGCGCAATGTGGCGCTTTGATGGCGCACTTTGCATGCGAGTACACATGGCGTGATGGCGCGCACTGGCGCATGGAGCATGGGCACTGAGGTGACGTGCTCGGCGCACCAAAGTGAGCCAAAACGGCGCGACTGTATGGTGTGCCCGTAGAGGCTAACAGGTGACGTGGCGCATGCGCGCAGGTGCGCATGGGATTGAGCCAGTAAGACGCACGCGCGCATGGCAGTGAGCCAAAAGGACGCAGCGCGCATGAGGGTGCAGACCTGCGCGCGCACCAGTGTGTCTTGCGAGCGCGCGCGCGCAGAAGCTTCCAGCAGCAGTTAATGTTGTGCAGTTACGATTCAGCATTCGAAACTGACGAAGTTAATGAGTTTGACTGAGAATTTAATGACGAATTAAAGTGCATTGGAGACGTTTAATGCAGTTTAATTCTCCCATTAAATTCGTTTTTCAGTTTCTTCAAGACCTGCAGTATAAATAGGAGGTTCCTGCTGCAGATTGAACACACCGAATTACACAGCAAAACAATCCTTCTCTCTGAATATTCTTCTCCCATCTTCAAGAATCAAGGTACTCGTTCGGGTTGGAGTCAAGACCGGCAGTGCAACTACTTGCGGCTGTTGTATCCTGGAAACAAACGTGTTCTCCTGGGAGACACGAAATTTGTTTTAAGGGACCCGTGTCTAACACGATCCTCAGCCAAGAACAGTGTTTCTGTTCAATTTTCTTGTTCTTATTTTTCATTTTTCAGTTGTAATTGTACTGTATTTTATTTTCATTCTGTTTGTTTTGTATTACAAGTTAATAAAGTATTTTATTTAAATTTTGCACGAACGGATTCCTACAATCTTAAAACAATTTTTTAAAACACCGATCGTGTAGAATCACAAACATATTCTGCTGTGAATTCGAACCAGTTTTGAATTCATACAGTTGTGTTTAAAAAAACAGATTTTTCTTCTTGTTTTGATTCAAAGTAGCGACTTTGTCAAAACAGAACTCTGCTTCTACTCCTTTCTGTCGCTGAGTTCTAAAAATCCTACTGTTGTAGTCTTCAAAGTTGGACTTAGAAGCTACATGGCTGGTTTTTTCGCACTCATAAAATTATAAATTAGCGTATTTATTATTTTGAAAACAGTTTATTAACTTGTTTTCTTGGAACTTTACAGAATGTCGACTGAAAATGTGAATACCAGCAACACTAATGTTGTCGTTGGAACCCCTGCCAACACTGTGGGAGCTTCCACAGTGGCGAATCATGCTGAACGACCCGAGAAGTTCTCTGGTCTCCACTTCAAAAGGTGGCAACAGAATATGTTCTTCTATTTGACCACCATGAACCTTGCGAGGTTCTTGACTGAAACAGCTCCCCAACCTGCGGAAGGGGAGACCGACGCTCAGGCTCTGAGCGCGGTAGAGGCTTGGAAGCACTCGGATTTCATTTGTCGAGGCTATGTACTCAACGGTCTCTCGGATACTTTGTATAATGTGTACTATAATATCAAGACTTCCAAAGAATTATGGGAGACCTTGGATAAAAAGTACAAAACGGAGGATGCGGGAACAAAGAAATTTGTTGTCGCCCATTTCTTGGACTTCAAAATGGTTGATAACAAGACTGTTATAAACCAAGTCCAAGAGTTGCAAATTATACTACACGACATCCACGCTGATGGAATGGTACTTAGCGAGACATTTCAAGTGGCAGCCATGATCGAAAAATTACCTCCTGCTTGGTTGGATTTTAAGAATTATCTTAAACACAAGCGAAAGGAAATGACGATTGAGGAACTTGTCATCCGTCTTCGTATAGAAGAGGACAACAGGGTGGCCCAAAAAGGCACCATTTTGCAAGCTTCGGCTAAGGCAAACATGGTGGAAGTGGGAGAGTCCTCAAAAGGCAAGAAAGGCAAGGGTAAAAACAACAACAAAGGGAAAGCAAAGGTTATGTGAAAAAGAAGTCTGCGCCTTTCCAAGGTACTTGTTACAACTGTAATGAGACGGGGCACCGTGCTAACCAATGCAAGAAACCTAAGCGTGAGCGTGCACATATGGTTGATGAGGATGGTATGCCTCTGATTGCAATGATAACCGAGGAAGCGGCTATGATTGAAGAAGTCAACGCGATGGGTGAAAACCCAAAAGGATGGTCCGTTGACACGGGTGCAACCCGCCATGTTTGTGGAGACAAGGCTCTTTTCTCTACATTTAAGGAAGCGTCGGGTGAAGAAAAGCTTTATATGGGGAATAAAGCTACCGCAAGCATCAAGGGGGAAGGCACGGTCGTCTTGAAGATGACTTCGGGCAAGGAGCTTACCTTGACAAATGTGCTTTATGTCCCAGAGATACGGAAGAATCTCGTGTCGGGATGGATGCTCAACAAGTTTGGATTCCGTCTAGTGTTTGAATCGGATAATTTTGTCTTGTCTAGACGTGGAATGTTTGTTGGAAAGGGCTATGCCCTTAATGGTATGTTTAAAATGAATGTAATGGTTGTAAACCAAAACAAAAGTTTGAATGAAATTTCTACTTCTACTTACATGATTGAGTCTTCTAATGTTTGGCATGGTAGACTAGGACATGTAAATTTTAGTTCATTACGACGTTTAATTAAATTAAACTTGATACCAACATTCCATATCGAGTCCGATCACAAATGCGAGACATGTGTCGAATCCAAACTTAAAAGAGATCATCGTTTAAATCGGTTGAACGAATAACCGAACCCCTTGATTTAATTCATACCGATGTGTGTGATTTAAAAGCGGTCCCCACGCGTGGAGGAAAAAAGTACTTCATCACGTTTATTGATGATTGTACTAAATATTTCTATGTGTATTTACGTAAAAGTAAAGACGAAGCAATAGAGAAGTTTATCTTGTACAAAAACGAAGTTGAGAATCAACTTAAAAAGAAGATAAAAGCTTTGAGAAGTGATCGAGGAGGTGAATATGTTGCACCTTTTGCGGATTTATGCGCAAAAAGTGGCATTGTACATGAGTGTACACCTCCTTATTCTCCACAATCAAATGGCGTTGCGGAACGAAAGAACCGTACATTGAAAGAGATGATGAACGCCATGTTGATAAGCTCGGGAGTGAACCGAGAAATGTGGGGGGGACGCCATTCTCTCAGCAAACTATCTTTTGAACAAGATACCTTTGAAAAATAGGGACGAAACTCCATATGAGTTATGGAGAAAAACGAAGCCTTCGTACAAATACTTGAAAGTATGGGGGTGCCTAGCTAAGGTGATTGTACCACCTCCTAAGGCTCTTAGGATAGGACCCAAAACTGTTGATTGCATTTTCATTGGATATGCACATCAAAGTAGTGCGCATCATTTTCTTGTATATGAATCCAAGAATCCCGGTGTACATAAACACACTATCATGGAGGCTAATCCTAACATTGTCTCATATTTTGAGAATGTGTTCCTATGTTAGGACAAACACATGCGACTTCATCAAGAGCGGTTGATGAAGCAGGTCCAAGTTCATCTACATGGTTAGATAAAGCAGGATCAAGTTCATCTACGAGGATAGATGAAAGACATGAACGACCTGAGGTCGAGGAGGGTGAGCTTAGACGAAGCAAACGACAATGGGTTGAAAAATCCTTTGGTCCAGACTTCATGAGCTATATGGTTGAGGGTGAGCCCAATACCTATCGCGAAGCGGTTACCTCCGCGGAAGGACCTCAATGGCAAGAAGCAATTAAGAATGAAATTGATTCTATATTGCAAAATCATACTTGGGAGTTAGTAGATCTTCCACCTGGTTGTAAACCACTTGGATATCGTTGGATATTTAAAAGGAAGATGAAAGCCGACGGAAGTATTGATAAATACAAGGCAAGGTTAGTAATCAAAGGATTTAGACAAAAAGAGGGTCTAGACTACTTTGATACTTACTCGCCTGTGACGCGAATAACCTCTATACGATTGGTTCTTGCAATTGCGGCTCTAAGAAATTTGGAAGTTCACCAAATGGATGTAAAGACCGCATTTCTAAATGGCGATTTAGAAGAAGAAATTTACATGGAACAACCTGAGGGTTTTTCCGCCCCAAGAAATGAGGCAAAGTATGTAAATTAGTCAAATCTTTGTATGGCTTGAAGCAAGCTCGAAACGTCGGGGAGTGTTATAACAGAATCATTGTTTCACAACCATGGAATGAATAATTTTGTTTTATTAAATTAATGAACTCATTGTTTTAATACAGTCAAATAAGTATAACTATTATCTTTCAAATTTTAAAGTCGCTAAGGCACGAGTCCATCCTATGTATAGCATGCATCAACTATCATCACATAACAGCACCTGAAACATGTGTAAAAATAGGTACGTCAGCATAAAAATGCCTGTGAGATACATAGGTTTTATTGTAATTAGGATTCATAACTTATAAGTTTAGAAAAAGATGTTTAACAAAAGTAGTCATGATCCTTGTAAAAGGTTTTCTTTTATAAATCATACTAAAATTTATAAGAAATCGGATGATATAAAATCATAATACATAGGAAATTAAATAATTAAGTAAAATGAGTTTGTATAAAATATATTGTTTGAAAAACAATGTTTTGATAAAAGATTTATAGTATATATAAAAATATACTTTGGTTTTAAGAAAGTTGAATAAGTAATATATTAAAATATATTTCAGTTCCAAAATCGTTAACCCAAGTGTACTAAATAACGCTACAGTATGTAATGTGATGAAAACACTAATATATAAGAAGTATCAGCGGCGTATCTACCATGTTTTCATCATATTACACCCGTCCCGTTATCTAAACACAAATCAAAACCCAATTGTAAAACAAATAGTATATTAAATATACTTTTGTTGTTAAAAATAATAATTTTCAGTAGTATATTAAAAGTATACTTTGGATTTATAAATAACATATTAAACTATGCTTTGGTTTTGAAAATAACATATCAAACTATGTTTTAATGATTTACAAAATATATATATGTTGGTTTTGTACAATATCACATATGAGAGCATATCAAACTATACTTTTGGGAGTATAACTAAATATACAAAAATAATGTGATTTAAGAATTCATTCAGACCTAATGCATCAAAATACACCTTTGAGACTATAGGAATACCACAAAGGCGATCCCTATTTGGATGGAGAAAAATAAATTGGTTTCAGACATTCCATGACAACAGGAATGGGGTGTCAAATCCTATAGCGCTACATCATACTACCAACCGGTCTGGAGAACAAAATAAGTACTATCCAACAATAAATTTTATAATCTTTAAGAAAATTAGAGTTTAGACCATAAATAATCATTCAGTTTGTAAAAAGAATAGTACTAATGTGTATAATCAATTATACTTTTGAAAACAAGAACATAACAAATAGGTACACATATTTCACCCCAAAACATTGAAAACAGTAAAAGAGGGGACTATGTACTCACCTGAGAGTGCTTAGGAGTCTTGAACAACTACCAAGTAAGCTAGAGGGAGCACGGAATCAAACGGCACCTAATATAGGTAACTACATAAATAACCGGACCTAAATCGGGAGATCGGATAGTATGAGGTCTCGTGAACCAAATGAGCATGGGAACTCATATGATATGGTTTAACAAGGCCTACATACTAAAAGGAAACCTAACCTAAGTGCTTACGACCCATTATGACCCGTTTAGGTAGCTTATGCTACTTTAACGCGTCGTTCACGCAAAACGCGTTCGGACCGTCTAACTAGTCCTATGACAAGTATTATATGCCTAAACATGTTTAATTATGTTGCATAATCAGTTAAGTGACAAAAGTTTAGGTTACATATGCTTAAATATCAATTATGCATAAAAAGGGTATTTTGGTAATTTTCCCAAGGCATATAGACTACCTATCATACGACTAACTAAACGAGGTGACCATAAGGTATAACCTCGGAAGGTTATTCCCTATACAAGTATGGTCACCTAATGTGTTTGGTCGGATCCCAAAGATCGACCAAACGGGTCTAGTTCGTAAGTCTAAGCGGTTGTTTAGACCGCTTGACTTACGACTCTACATAAGCACTAATCTAAAAGTGATGAGCTAAACATGTTTAAAAAAAGTTTAAAACAGGTTTGGTATCAAAACAAACGGTTTTGATACCTAAAAGTAGTTTGGTTACAAAATACGCAAGAATGCGCATTTTGGCCGAAACTACGACTCGTCACTACACCTAGATAACGTGGTAATCAGTAGGTATAGTCACTAGGGACTATAACCATCGTGATTACGCTCACGTTATGAAGTTCAAACGAACTTCGCGTTGACCATAAACTGGTCAATGCAGAAAGTCAAACACAGTTTGACTTTCAGACTCGAAAAGCGATAAAAGAACGAAAGAATACTTACAAAGGGTCCAAGCAAGGTAATTTTGATCCAAATAGCTCAGGTATGAGGTGTTAAAACCCCAACTTAGAGCCTTTTGAATCAGATTGTGAGTTGCAACAAATGAAGGTGTTGGGTATTTATAGGAAAATCACAACCGTTAGGATCGTTCCTCGATAAACGAGCTTCAATCCTAGCCCTCCATGTGTGCCCCTTGTTTTTTAATACCTTGGGTACCCCTAGAATGAACCCATGGTATCCAAAATACCATTTGCAAGAGGTAAAATCAGTTAGAACAGCTGGAAACAGGCTGTTAACAACTTTCTGCTGATCTGGGCTGTCCACGCGCCCCGCGTAAGGAGACCATAAGGTCTCACGCGGCCCGCCTGGCCCTACTATTCAGAAATGACAGAATGGTCCCTGAACTTGAGAAACATGCATTTGGAGGTGTTTTTGACACGTTTAAGCCTCGTTAACCTCATTTCAAGGCTCTAAAATGATGTTAAACTATAGGGAACTCAAAACATGCTCAAAAATATCTCGGATGTTGGTTCGTTTGGCCGTACGGTTGCGTTGTTCGGTTAATTACGATGGAAGTCGTAACGAACGCAAAAACGATCCAATTTAAGCGACGAATGGATTTTTCTTATGCCAAACATTAAAATAAAATATTTTAATGCTTACATAAATTTTTGGATGTCCGGATATATTCAGAACGTAAGATATGCGCGAAAATGCAAACTTAAGCACTTTTTGACGCTTTTAGTCCCTGAATGAGCATAAAGTTTATTTTTGCGCACCAAA
Organism: Helianthus tuberosus; assembly: GCA_030545235.1. Lineage (NCBI taxonomy): Eukaryota > Viridiplantae > Streptophyta > Magnoliopsida > Asterales > Asteraceae > Helianthus > Helianthus tuberosus. The sequence goes on along the minus strand of CM060393.1, from coordinate 46,723,413 downwards.
CACCTCAAAGCCTATTTCTAAGCTATGTAAAGGATATTTAGGGCATATTTAACTTATGATCAAGTTCCGGAATGTTCGTTACTATAAAAATCGGTATAGTTTCGCAGTTTGACACAAATAGTCCCTGCGATTGAACAAACTTGATTTCAACACGCCAAACCATCCAAAACTTATTTCTAAGTTATGTGAAGGTTATTTAAGGTATGTTAAACCTATTTTACTATTACGGAGTGTTTGTTGCATTAAACTGGTTATATTTACGCATCAGTGCGCGTATAACCTTCCAGAAAGCGATTTAAGGCTTGAAATCGAACAAGAATTGATATGTGCAAATGATACACATATTTTTACAAATACCAAGTATGAAATATAATATTTCATTGGTTTGGTATTTTTTTGATGATTGAAGTGACACAGGTGTCACACCCGACTTAGCATATGTTGTAAGCAGGCTAAGTAGATACACCAGTAATCCGAGCGAGGATCATTGGAAAGCTATCACGAGGGTGCTTAGATACATAAGATACACAAGAGACTATGGATTACATTATACCCGTGATCCAGCAGTGATCGAATGATACACTGACGCGAACTGGATATCGGATATAAAGGATCACAGATCCACAAGTGGTTACGTGTTTACACTTGTTGGCGCAGCTATAGCTTGGAAGTCTTCCAAGCAAACGGTTATAGCTAGATCCACGATGGAATCCGAATTCGTCTCTTTAGATAAAAGCGGGGAAGAGGCGGAGTGGCTACGTCAATTTGTGGAAGATATTCCAAGATGGCCAAAGCCGTTGACGGCGATTTGCATACATTGTGACAATCAATCTGCGCTTGTTAGAGCACAAAGCGTAATGTACAATGACAGATCAAGGCACATTCGACGTAGACACAACAAGGTACGACAACTTATCTCAACGGGTGTGATCTCAGTTGACTATGTTAGGTCAAAGGAGAACATTGCGGACCCGTTAACAAAAGGCTTAAGCACAGATAAGGTATATAGGTTGTCAAGAGGAATGGGACTAAAGCCCATAGATGAAGGGAATATGAGGGAAACCTAACCTAGTTGACTGGAGATCCCAAGATCTAGGTTCAATAGGCAAACTTAATCATAAACCCAAAGGGAGTCACTGTGGGGGGTGCCCCAAAATTCATAAAGGGAGTTGTATACTTCCTAGTCCATTCCAATCAGTGACATGAAGTAAGGTTAAGCATGTTGAGATTAAGGATTTTGAGTAAATCCAAATTAACCATGATGCTTTTAATGATTCAGAGGAATCACCTATGTTAGAGAGAAGTGGGGTCGCTTCGAATGGATTTGTGGGGAGGCGCAAATCCTAGAGCTCTCGCAGAACCAGGAACGTGTTCCATGACCATAAACGGACACAACCATGAGGACTTGACTCGACTAGGGAGAGTATTGTGTGAATGTATATTGTCGCCTACATAAATGGGGGATTGTTCAAAGACACCGAGTCTACAAGACCCTAGGAGGCTAAGTATGCTTCACAAAAGAAGGTTCAAAGGTTACACCTACCTATCTTGCAATACTCAACTGTTGAACGTGTATCGTTGAAACTTGATAGATCGATTTCTATTCATGTGGAGGATTGTTGGAAATTTGTGAAAATAGCATTTTTCACAAATATAGGAAAATGATTTTTTCCTATTTTGGACTAGAAATAAATATAATAAAATGAGCGGGTTTTATATATTTATTTGTGGATTTGTGTTCTATGTCGGAAGAGCTTCGCAACGAACTAAACCACGTTCAAAACGGAGCTAAGATGAATGAGATATCGATGCTCAAAGTTTGGTCTTTGAAACTTGAATGCTGAAAAAAGTGGGAAGGTAGCACCTTGTCCCACATCGGATGAGAGATGGAACTTAAAGGGGTATTTAAGTGGGACTAGCAATCCTTATTGTTTCATGGAAGCACTCACTAAGTGTACTCGCGAACCCTACCTCGCACACGCGCGCGTGGCGTGGGCGATGAGGCGCAATGTGGCGCTTTGATGGCGCACTTTGCACGCGAGTACACATGGCGTGATGGCGCGCACTGGCGCATGGAGCATGGGCACTGAGGTGACGTGCGCGGCGCACCAAAGTGAGCCAAAACGGCGCGACTGTGTGGCGTGCTCGTAGAGGCTAACAGGTGACGTGGCGCACGCGCGCAGGTGCGCATGGGATTGAGCCAGTAAGACGCACGCGCGCATGGCAGTGAGCCAAAAGGACGCAGCACGCATGAGGGTGCAGACCTGCGAGCGCACCAATGTGTCTTGCGCGCGCCCGCTGAAGCTTCCAGCAGCAGTTAATGCTGTGCAGTTACGATTCAGCATTCGAAACTGACGAAGTTAATGCGTTTGACTGAGAATTTAATGACGAATTAAAGTGCATTGAAGACGTTTAATGCAGTTTAATTCTCCCATTAAATTCGTTTTTCAGTTTCTTCAAGACCTGCAGTATAAATAGGAGGTTCCTCCTGCAAATTGAACACACCGAATTACACAGCAATACAATCCTTCTCTCTGAATATTCTTCTCCCATCTTCAAGAATCAAGGTACTCGTTCGGGTTGGAGTCAAGACCGGCAGTGCAACTGCTTGCGGCTGTTGTATCCTGGAAACAAACGTGTTCTCCTGGGAGACACGAAATTTGTTTTAAGGGACCCGTGTCTAACACGATCCTTAGCCAAGAACAGTGTTTCTGTTCAATTTTCTTGTTCTTGTTTTTCATTTTTTCAGTTGTAATTGTACTGTATTTTATTTTCATTCTGTTTGTTTCTGTATTACAAGTTAATAAAGTATTTTATTTAAATTTTGCACGAACGGATTCCTAAAATTTATTTATGAAATTCACATTCTATATGCTTATACTGATTTGAAATTTACATAACTTATCATATAATTATCCTAAAAGGTCAAATTTAAGCTATACGAAATTGAAATTTTAGAATTAAAAATACTGTTAAATGACGGTCATTAAATCCGTTTTATAATACTACTAAATTTAAACCTGTAATTAGTATGGTTACACCCATGGCATTATAGCCTAGTGGTATCTTGGGGGTGAGATAAGGCTTATGACCATTAAGGCATGGGTTCGATTCACAAAGGGGGTTTTCCCAGATTTATTGGGTTTCCTCCTGAATGGGTGTATAGGCATTATTGCCTAGTGGAGATGGATATGATCGGGTGGTTCTGCTGGTGGCACGATGATACTCCAGTGGTCCGTCAGTGATCCAAATTTGCCGTTCAAAAAAAAATTAGTATGGTTACGAAAATGATAATTTCTTATACGTTTGATTTTTTTTTTTTTTTTTGAAAGTTTCTTTTTTTTTTTTCTTTTCTTTTTTGAAAGGATATATTATACGTTTGATGATTCAATTGTTTTGTTTGAATTACTACAAATTATCCAACATATACAATTCCCCTAACGGGAATAGTTATGTTATTTGATTGGCAAAAAGTGGCGGCAACCAACAAAAGTTTTTTTTTAGTTAGCATATAATAGTTAAAATTATGATTTTGCCCACAGTTCAAAATAAAATTTTGGTTTTACCACCAATTTAAAATTACGATTTTAACCTCAGTTGTTAGGATCGGAGGCTCTCATGATTGTGTTTGTTTGTACAATTTGAACAAATAAAATAGAAATGATCAGAGTTTAAGTGCAGCGGAAAATGAATAACAAACTCTGTAAACACAATCAAAGGAGAATATAGTTTGATAAACATTTGCTTTTCATAAAGTCGAAAGATTACAATTCAAAGCAAAAGATTACAATGCAATCTTACAAACTAAACTCCCCTCAGCCTGATACTACAGTGGTTGGTTGCACAAGATGAAAGGATTGAATTGAGGAGAAGAACTCACTCAAAACGATCAAATGTAACAGTACAGAGTACTGTTCCATTTATAGACAATCCAAACCTCTGAGGCATCTCAGCTGACGTCACCATGAAAGCGACGTCTAACAGCCTAACAACCTGTATCTACTGTTCTTATACAAACACTGCTAAACCTAACCACTGACTATACATAAAACAGATGACATACTAAACTACTGCTTTCTCTTTACATCAGTGCTTTCATCAAGGTTGATCAATCCTTGATTGGGCAGTGCTTTGTCATCAGTAGATTGTACCAGCAGTGTTTTCTTCTCAGCAGTTTTCTGGCTTCATCAGTAGTTAGAAGAACAGCAGCAATTGTATCCGGGCAGTGGATGTAAGACCATCAGATGTTATAATCACTTTCAAGGGAGAAGACTTAGTGTAAACTGCTGCTTATTGTGAATCCACTGTCATGATCCGGTTTTGGCTTTCATTATCTGTTCCTCTGGTATGGTTCAATCCCAACATCAGTTAACAATTACGATTTTACTTTACCCCCAGCTATGGTCCTGCCAAATTACGATTTTATCCACAGTTTAAAATTACGATTTCGCCCAAGTTCAAAATAAAATTATGGTTTTGCCCGCAGCGTGAAATTACGATTTTGCCCCTAGTTCAAAATAAAATTATGGTTTTGCCCTCAGTTCAAAATATGATTTTGCCTCCGTTTCAAAAGTACGATTTTACCCCATTTCAAAATTACAATCTTGCCATGATTTTTTTTGGACAAAACTATCTTAGTGTTTTATTTTATTTGGTTGACTCAGTGTAGTTTTTATTAGTGGCAAACAGCTGCCTAGCACTCGCTAATTGGTCCTAACAAATTATTGTTTTGCCCCCAGCTCTAAATTACATGTTTGCCATCGTTTTAGTTATTTTTTTTGCAAAACTATGGTCAGGGGCGGACCCAAATGATGCGGGTCGGGGTCCACGGACCCCAATGTTTTTTAGAAAAATAGTAGAACCGGTATGTTAAAATTTTCAAGGACCCCATAAAATAAATTAGTTGGACCCCATAAAATTTTCAAAGCTGGTAAGTTGGTAAATCTCCTTGTCTTCCAACAAGTAGGTCTCAAGTTCAAGCTTTTCATCTCTTGTTTTTTAGTTTATTTTTTCCATCAAAATTAAACTAGTGTTTTAAAACACCACAACCACCCATTGATCCTCTAATTTGTTTTTTTAAAATGATAAATTTAATGTCGCCGAATGATTTTATTTCACATTTGATTACCAAATAAGACTTTCAACATATGGTAGCGTTAAAAAAAAGCTTGAACAAAATTTTGAAGTTATGTGAAGTAGTTGTGTTGTTTAGTTGTGTCGCCGAATGATTTTATTTCACATTTAATCACCACAATTTGATAACTTGATTCTTAAATGGTTCTTAATAATGTAGTGGTTTCATGTCCACTAAATACTTCTACATTATTTCCTAGCCCCGACCCGACCCGACTACGATGACCTACCCGAAAATTTTAATGTTTGGTTTGAAAAAAATCTAACACAAAAAAATGGACACCAATGAAAAAAAATCCTGGGTCCGCCACTGACTATGGTAGTGTTTTGGTTTAATTGGTTCTCGGTGTATCATTATTTTGAGATCTTGTTATAAGTAGCATGTATAAGTGACCGAAATAAAGGCGTACATGTTATTAAACTAAGAAATATTCGGTTTAGCGCCCAGCAACGCGGGCGGCGCATAACACTAATGAATATACAATGGAAACTTTAGAAATGCAACAAAAAGTAATAATTGTTTTGCTCATAAGAAATTAAAGTTTCAAAAACCAGTAGAAGTTATATTACATTTTTACGATCGTGATTTGATTAATATAAATAAAAGATATTTTAAACCTTATATGCTTACATTGCTTAGAGATGAATGACAAACATTTAGGTATTTTATAAATTCTTGTTATTTAACAACTTGGTATGTAGAATGATTTAAGAATTAATATTAGTAAGTTTTTGGTATTTTAAATTCAAACAATGCACCACTTTAGTTGTGATTAACTTTGCTAGAAAAAAATAATACAAATATTAAAATATGGAAACGTATGGGCCTATGGCTGCCACATTGCTGCTACTGTGTATGAGAATGTATATAACAGCCAGCTGTAATGTTATATGACTCATCTACATCTAACTTAATAGTCTTACTTATGATTCGAGTAAATAACATAACATAATGAAACTTAATTTATGAGTAAATTTATGATTCGAGTAAATAACATAAATATCGGTCAGTTAATTTAAGTTATAACATAAACAAAATATTAAAACTTTATAGTAAATAGCATAACATGATGAAACTTTATTTATGAGTAAATTTATGATTTGAGTAAATAATTTATTTATGAGTAAATTTATGATTTGAGTAAATAACATAAATATCGGTCAGTTAATTTAAGTTATAACATAAAAAACATATTATAACTTTATCTATGAGTAAATTTATGATTCGAGTAAATAACATAAATATCGGTCAGTTAATTTAAGTTATAAATATCGTTCTATTTTTAAAATAATTATAAATTTGGTCCGCTTTCACACTTATTAATCATCCAAGTAAAAATTACATTACCCTTTCCTATTCTAATCTCTTTAATTTTTAACTAGGTTAATGCCCGCGTAATACGCGGGCTTCAATCAAAACCATATTATTTACTTTGAAATGAAATATTCTGTACAAATACATACATTGGAAGAAAAATACAGAAAACTATTCAAATGCAAAACAATGAAGATTAAAACACAACGACGCATGGACTTGTTATGGAAATCCGAAGTTGAAGATTAAAATACGACGCAGATACGCATATCCAGCATCATCTACATTAACACTATAATCATCATGAACGTGTAACTTGGATACAAATTGGGGCCGAATATTCAAAGTTAGTTCCGATGGTAGTGCCAATTACATCCACTCCTAACTCAAGTCTCTTGTAAAATATGTAACTAATAACATAAATGATGACGATAAACACATAACTAATGCACTTTTGGATAACTTAGATGAAGCATATAGTAGTGATGACTGATTGGGAAGGGTTAAGCATGAGTAATCGATTTAAAACAAACAATTTAGAGTTCAATAAAATTTGTTTTGGATTAGTATTTTGGGATTGGGGCAAAGGATGCAACATTCTGGTAAAAGAGAGAGGAAACTTCTATTTTCTGCAACCCCATGGTTTAGACTTAACGCAAGTACTTCTCATCTTCTTAACAACACCGGAGTCTTCAATCGGAACGTAGCAAGTGGCCATAAAATATTGTTAACTGTGAAGGACCAATAATCACCAATGTGCTTCGTTTGGGCATTGCGGGTACCTAAACCCTAAAACCCTCGACTTAAACAATAATCACAGACCGTAAATGAGTATACGATAAAGATATTAAATTGACGTGGAACTTGAATTGACGTCATTTTCAACTATATGACTTGGAAGATGAAATTCTTCAATTACAATTCAAATCAACAAACCCTAAATAGTCGTTTTTTACTTCAACACACCTTCAGACATTAGTTGGCATTCCACCTACAAAACTGGAGATCTCCTCGGCGCATCAACACTACTTTGACGTTGAATTTTTTCCTAGATTCATCCAGCCTTAAGCTGTTATCAACTCCTATTGCTGCAAAATCAGATACAAATAAAACACTTAAATTTCATCATCATCATTTTAACCAAATAGCCATCGAAACTAATCAAATTATAGTTTTTTTTCAGCACAAACCAAAATATCAATATATAGTTCTACGTATATCCGTTTAGGACTTTTGGCAACTTTTGACCCAATCAACCCCTTAGACCCGTTCACTCTTTTAACTATATATTCTCTAGACCCATTTAACCGTTAAAGATAAAACAGTTAAGATATAACACATAAGTACATAACCCCAGTCATAAGCGAATATATCATATTACCACCTTTAGTCTAGGCCTGAAAATGATTGAAAATGTTACTACTGCATAAAACATAACAGTGTTAGTACTTCAGCATAAAGTGGAAACCTTTTATAAGAATTTGCAGGTCCACATATATATTAAAGTTCATTACTTATAAATAAAAAATTTGGAAGGTCCACATTACTTATAAAGGGGTTGTTTTTTATGGGTTGAGACAGATTGTGTTTACCCAAAATTATATTTATTAACATCATATAAATGTCTTTTGAAGAACTGGTGATTTAAAATATGATTGCAAGACCTATACAACTCCAATAATTTTGAATAAAATGGTATAGAAGGATTCAAGTTTTATATATTTATTAAAAATAAACTAAAAATAAAGTGACCATTGACCACTTCGAGCCGTTTGACATGTTATTTTTTAGCAAAATTGTTTTGTATTACCAGTTACGATAAGCATGACGTGGATCGACCAGTTAAAATGTAAAACAGTCTTACTCTACCATTTCCCTAAAAAATCAGTATGTACATCATTAATAGGGATGTTTGCATTAATGCAACGTACCATACCACGATACTAAAATCATCAGCTTCCACCCTAACAAAGAAAATAACAAAGATAAAGAGAAAATAACAAACAAAATAAAACATACAATTAGTTCGGTTCATTGCGTAACATCTCCATTAAATTGCAGCCACAATTGCTTCTTACTATACCAAGCAGCTTTTAAACATTCTTGTAGCATTTTCAAGGAAATAGGATGCCATCTTCTGCAATTTAAAAAACATTCATCAATCAAATAATCCCACTTCAATCAATTTCACCATAAAATACAATCCAGCAAAAACAAATAAAAAACCCTAATTTCATCAATCAAATACTCCAAGTTCAATCAATTTCAGCATAGAAACACTATATATTAACCGTAAAGTCGTCATATAATTGTCCGTATCGTCTTAAACCTTTTCTCCTGCATCATGTTCACCAAAACCTATGAGAAAAATACACGCGACAAAAACCAAACGCCGTTAATCAAACATGGTATTTAACTTGAGACCCAAAAGTAATTAAATTAGGATTTAAAAAATGATAAAATAAAAAAATCAAGTTCATCTCAAGGTTGTGACAAATAACCAATATATATATACACACCTGAGCTCGCATAGCACCGACCAACACCAAGTGCTGAACCTTTGCCTGTCAAGAAAAAAATGTATGATTTAGCGATATAAACATAAGTAAAAACATGCACACATTGAGAGAGCCAAAGATGGTACCTTAATTTTAGCTTCTAAGACTCAACACCAGGACAAAGCAAATGACAATCGATCCATTTGTCACCTTCAACGCGTATTCATTGTGACCCCTTTAATGTTGACGAAAGGCCGATCAATTTTAGGGTTAGAGAGCACATGTTAGATCCGAATGAAATGCATAACTTAGATCCGAATGAAAGACATAGTGCCTCTAAAAATGAGTCAGACCAGGAACTTACCCGGTTAACACGAAACCCTAAACCTTGCGAAATGAGAATCAACAACCGTAATATTGGATAACCATTGTTATCTAGAATTGTAACAGTTAGAATCTAAAGAAATATTAACAAAATCAACAATAAATCTGCACATCCAACCATAAACAATATTTAATTAGGAAATAAAGAGCAAAAATTAGGTTTCAAAAGCTTTAGGGTGGCAATTTAAATATAAAACTATAGTGGAAGTGTGGATCTTAGTAATCAAACATGCTTCAATCTATACTTCAATAACTTATATAAAAGGAATCGGGTCTGCAAACAGATTTAACCGGAAAAATAACGGTCTCCAAAGCCTAGAAAGTCAAAATCTCATATTCGAAACTTGAAATTAAAAAAGATCACAGAAGACTCACATTGAATAACTTGAAAACAAAAAAGAAACCTTGGGAGGCTTATGCGGCAACACTTGTTCTATTTTCTCTTTGTAATTTATTCCCAAGTGAAGCGGAACAATTCAAAGTGTCACCTTTCTCCAACACCTTCACATAGTGCACCTGCAGCACTCCACTTTCTGACATGATAAACCGTCTAAAACCACCAGCTGCACCCTCAGGCACACAGAATATGAATCCAATGCGGCATCACTGACTTTAAGACTGAACTTTTGTGCAGAGTTATTTGATGTTTGTGAACTTAATCTTTCCCAAAGTGATTCGTATTGTGGTTTGGGCTCACCCATTCCTGATCCACTTTTGGGCCCAAACCTTTTGTCAGCAGACATCGTTGAAGCTAATGAGCCCAAATCAAGGGTGCTCGTAAAGTAAAACTCCTCCACTCGCATATCCGATGGTTTAGGTAAGTTTAATGAGGCAGCTAGCATTTCATAAGCTCTCTGCAGTCTTGTAACTGACACCATCCCCAATATCTAGATAAGCAGGTTCATAAACTGATCTGCAGATTGAAAGCAGCTATGTGATATCGAATAATCAATTCTAAAACGCAAATTGAAACATCGCTTTACAACACAAACCTATCCAAGCCATAATCCGAAGAAAAATCTGCCTCTCTGTAATGCCCTAGGTATTGAGGAACCATTTCAATATTTTGTACTCCTTGACGACCATTCCTGAATTTATGATCCTTTGATCCGATACCACCCTTGCTGCTAAACATACCATTTCGTGTGGAAGCAGAAGCCGACAAATTAAAATATACATATATATGTATATATATGGATTATTTTTTAAATAATAATATTTACCCAAATTTCCATTCAGCACAAGCATAAGGACAAATTCTAAGACGAGCATAGAGTCCAGCTTGCTAGATTAGCTTTATGAACTTTACCAAATCATACCTATCTTCAAAATAATACTGAGAAAAAAAACAAAAAAATAAATAAATAAATATTTAACTGATTCAAAAAAAAAACCACACACACTTACTTGACCAGGTTAGGGTTCATGACCATTCTAGAAAACATAAGTCTGAATGACATCCAACCCTCCTTCTTTGGCCTTCTGAATAAGATCTGGCCACATCTGAAACAGTAAAAAATTAGTAAAAAAAGATTCCCAGAAGTGAGCTTTTGACTTCTTAAAGATAATATGAAAATCCAAAAGAGGAAACAAAAATAAATAAAAAAAAGAAGAAGATAAGTGCATTTGTAAGTAAGTTGTACCTCATGGGTGCTTCTTGGGTAATGAATGGATCTAGAAATAAGAATTTAGCTTTGGCCATTAATGGAGATAGCCTTATGATCATATGACCAGAACATAAAGAAACCAAACAACACAATAAAACCACCAACATTAAATTAAACTTCTGCATTTTTAAAAACTCCAGTTTCTTTAACAGAAGTTTCATCAAAAACACTTATATTCAAAGCAAAATCCTTTCTTTTTCTCTAATAGTTAACTAAAGTTCACTCTGTTCTTTGATCTTTCTTGTTTTTTTTTTTAATTCAAGAAAGACCCCAAAAAAACCTCAAAAAGAGTTTCTTATGAACTTTTGGGTTTCGTATGAGGAAAAAAATGAAGATGAAAGAAGGGTATTGGAGGGGGGGGTGTGAATGTTGAAAAAAAAAGAGTAGTTAATAACTTGCAAACCTGAATCAGTATTTAAAATTAGTAAGAAAACTCAGTAAGCTGTAAAGAGTCTATCAATTTGGTAGAAATCATATCAATTTCATAATCAGAAGCCTCCCTCAATTGCAGCGAGATCATATCAATTTCAAGAATAAAAAAGACCTCAATGTAGTTCGTAGTCGCTCTACTACTTGGAAGCTTTCAAACCCTACAACTGTTCCTTTCCTTGTCTTAGTTGATTTATACCTTTGATGTCTAAAACTGAAATAGATACTAAACTTAAGACAAATTGATAACCTGCTAACATAAACCTTAAAATCGCCCGAATCCAGATTCATCCCCATACGAACCCTACCGATCGCTAGTCTTCAACTGAAAGGAAATAAACGCCAAAAAACCCTAACTAATACACAAGAACAATAAATAGTAAAACCGTAAATCAAAAGTAATGAATACTATACCAAAATCTCAGAGATCAAGATCGAGACAACTGGGGTAATCGGATATAGAATCTGCGTTTCAAGAGACCCAAATCGAATTGGTAATCTCCATGTGTCCATCGAATCTGCGTTTCATCGAATCTCCATGTAGCAGAATCGCCGATTAAGGTTGCTTTGTAGAGGAATCGCCGATTAGGGTTGCTAAGTAGAGGATTCGCCGATTAGGGTTTTGCAGAAATCGTTTGAAACGTTTTGAGAGAATGAGAGAGACATGAGAGACAAAGCGTATGAAAGAAGCCAAAGTCAATCCGAGAATGAGAGCTATGCCAAATGTCCTACTCTAAGAGTTATGCCACATGTATGCTTATGTGGATGCTTAGGTGGCTTGCACCATTGGGTGACATGTGTCCCCCAATGGTTTGCTTTATTAGAGATATAGATTAACTACTTATTCTTTCAATTGTGGCCATCACCTAACATGTCTCCATGGTCAGCCACCACATCTCCCTCCGCCTCCATCTTCTCCGATAATGCACATGCACGAGAACAAATTTTACAATACGTCATGTAGTTGTTGTAGGCTAATCAAAAGAAATTATTTTGCTTAAATACCAATACTAATATGAGTAGGTAAGGTTGTATCCACAGGGAATTTGTGATCAGTGTTTAGTGAATGAACTAATTAACTACTGTTATCTAAATCGGGGGTTTGTTTAACTGTTTGAGAAAAACACAAATTGTTAAGAAAAGTGTTATCAGAATGAGAAGAAGTAACCCCACCTAGAATCCCGATTACCAATTTAACACAAAAAATCCTGTTTACTAATTCAAACACCACATAGACATGGCCTTGGTATTAATAACTTTGATTAATTATTAGGGACAGTTTTTAATAATAACTATAACAACCTAACAATCCGATAAATTATACTAGTTACCCACCAAATTACCAACCCGTTAACGATGCAAGGAAATCACCAATACACTTGATAAACGACCATTCAAGTATAATAAACGTTTACAAAAAATCAACACAAGCGATCAAGATTATCAGTTACAAGAATCAGTAAACAAAGTTTGATGTGAAAAACCTAGCAATCGTTCATCCGAGGGAAGCCACGAAGAGTTTAGCCTCGCATGTTCATCATCGTAGCTTCAGATGTTGATTTGGAATGAATTAGCATGAAGAAACAGGATGATTTGGGTTTCAAGACTCTGAAAATCGCCTATGTTGTGCTCTGGATTCGCCTGGAAAGGCTGAGAATAGAATGGTATGTGAAATCGCGAATAAGGTTATTTAAATATAATTTACCATTCGACACTCCCCCGCGCATCGCGAAAGTCTTCAACTTCTACCCCGCGTGGCGCGGGGGAGACACTGTGACACCTCGAAAATTTTATCAATTAATATGGCAACACATGTCCGATAACTCTCAAATATTCCAGATATGTTGGATGAGAGGGCAATTTTTGTTAAATTTGGAAGATTTAAAAGTTGAGCGATCAAATGTGTCAAAATGCCAAAATTTTGGTTTCTGACGGTCCCTTAAGGACCGCAAGGCATATGCCATATGGTCCGTAAGGCATTTGAATTCTATGGGCGCCAGAAGTCCTTACGGATCGCAAGGCCTAACCTCTTGTGGTCCGCAAGAGGTTCGCTGGCAATATTATTGCAGTTGTCAGCTGCAGAAACAGTTTTTGCCACCCATCTCACGATTTTGCCACATTTTCTCCTTTCTTGGACATGTGTGATGACACTAATCTCATACTAGGACCTTCACATCACACTTTTCACAATTATGGAGCTCAAGATCAACTATAAATAGCCTTGTTCTTGAGCCATTTGAACTTGCACCTTTCATTCTTTCTTTCACTTATCTTTGGAGCTGCTTCTCTTCATAGAGGCCTCCTACCTAAAGTCTAATCTTTATCTTGAACACAAGTAAGTGTTCTCCTTCAGTCTTTTTCCATTATTAGGCTAGTTATTAGCCGAAAGTCAAGCAAATTGACTTTTTCTTTGACTTTCGGTTCTTACCATTTCGATCAAATCAAAATTCGAATCGAACTTTGCTATGTGATTGTAATAATGAAGCTGTTAATCCCTTGTGATTACATCATCTAAAGATCACGTTAAGTAGGCGAAATGACGAGTCAAAGTTATATTAAATAAAAGTCAAAATGCAGATTTTTTCAAATCACACTAAATAAATTTCTAAGTATCGAAACCTTAATTTTTGACATTATAATATATTAGGACATGTTTAATCATGTCCAACTCGTCATTTCCTGATTAGAGCTCATTCCGTAATCAAAAGTCAAACAGTTTGATTTCTACTTTGACTTTCGATTCTGGCCCGTTTGGTCAAGTTTAAAGCATGTATAAAGGTTGTTATATGATCATATTATTGTAGGAAATAACCCTCTGAAGTTATACCTTCTGATCATATCATTTGTCGGGTTTATTGATAAGTCCACATATTATGCCTTAAAAATGCCCAAAATGCCTTATGCCACAAAAATGGTTTTAAAACCAAATGAACATGTAATGTGACTTTGAAACTGATATTATAACATAATGAAATGTACTTTGACATAATGCAGCTGTCTTATACCTATTCGACCACCCGATACCGCATATGTGTGTACGACTAGTTTAAATAACATAAAATATATAAGCTAGCTGAATCGGGTCAAAACCTTTCAAATTCAGTGCTAATCAGAATGTATGGTTATTTAACCCATATTATATGAGTCCTTACACTCGGGAGGGTATAAACTACATTCTATCCGGTCTACGCTTAATTTAGCGAACCGTACGTATTTATTAAAATTAGCCGGTCAAAGTCAAATGACTTATATAACCTCGTTAACATTCTAACGGATCATTGTTTCGTTCATTCCAGACTAGAAGCTTCCAGTAAATTGTGTTTCTATTTAGTTGTTTTGATTAACGGTTGTGCTAAACATCTTTGATTTGTAAAGGCTAGCACAAGTAAATACTCTTAGCCTATTTTCCTTTATAAAGGCTTGGGATACGGCACTAGCCGCTTGGTCAGGTATTGAAAAAGGGCGAATGATCTCATAGAAATTTAGTTAACCCGTTTCAATCTGTTTTACTTGATAACTTAAACATTGGGGGTTAATACGACTGTGGCCCTGGATATCCCGACTCATTTAATTGCTAAACGCTACGACCTAAGCGCGAGGTGTAGGCATACACCTGACAGACGCTAATGCTATATTTATATGATATTAAAAATGTGGTATGTCGATTAATCATGTATCGGCATTTAGTTCTGATCCCCAACTGTATTGACAAGCATGTAAAACTGGTAACAAGAGATATAGTTTGTACCAAGTTATTTAAAAATGATATACCAAATGGTATCAAATAAACTTTTGAAAAGATTTTCGAAAGAGTCGGTTAATTGTATTTACCAGTGAAAATTGACGTATTTTCAAAAGACTAAGCACAGATTATATAACAAGTATGGAATAGGCTGGAGCTGCTTGGTTTTTAATTATTGGAATTTGCAACTCCACGGAAAAAAAAAACCCTATTAGTCTCAAGTCTCATTTTATATCATTTGATCCGCCTGTGGATCTTTTAGTACGAACAACTTGTATAAATATTTATACGTTATTTCCGGTTTTACTTTTGTATAATTTAATTTAAATTCTCCTCTTTCGTTGTGCATTGTGACTACTAATATCAATCGTCACGCATATACCCCAAGTCCGGGCCCACCAGGAAATCAGGGTGTAAGGACCTGCAAAAATATCCCAAAACGACCCGTAAGTGAAAACCCGGACCCCTGAAACCCTAATGCTCATGAAAAACCAAGAAAACAAGAAATTTGGATTTCTAGCGGGCCGCGTAAGCCATAAGGCTAAGCCTACGCAGGCCGCGACATACCCACAATCGACCGGGACACGTTCCAGGCCACATGTCAGCCACGTGGCGGGCCTACACGTGACACGCTAGCCCTAGACATAGAATAGGGGGCACTCGCGGGCCGCGTAAGATTTAAGTGAGGGTTTACGCGGGCCGCGTAAAACCTAAAAAGTTGCTATAAATTGCCTGTGCATGGGCTGATCGTCTGTGTGCGCAAAATTTATCAAAATCACAATCTTTCTGTTCGAAAATCACATTCAAAGTAGGAAAACGCTGCTACGATCAAGGGTAATAACTCGATCACTGCTACGATACAATGTCCGATCGATTGAAACCGATCCGATGGATGTTTAAGTGCTGCCCGAATCCGGGCTATGCTTTGTCATTCGTCGTGAGGGTTTTGATTTCGTGAGATGTCGTAAATGTTGTATTAAGTTACTAACCTAGTTTCGTGTGCATTGTTATTTAATTAGGTCACAAGGCTAAATCAGTAGGCAAGGTTCTGTCCAATTAAACCTGCAATGTGAGTCATTCTCTTTTTATCAACCCTGTTTTACAATACCCAAATTATTTTCAAAAGTTATAATTACAGGGATTAAATCTTGGTTATCTTGAATCACTGGCAAGTGGGGTATTATGCACATTACTAATTTCTCACGATTAGGTAAACAAACCTAACCGTGATAATCATCATTACTTGGGTGAAAGGACCCAATAGTGGTATGACCATCGTCACCAGGGTGTGACACGGCGCCAGATAAAAATAAGATAGTAGCCATTGTAATCGCTCTTATGCTGTAATCTATAACTAATGTGTCATTTTATATAACCTGAATGACTCGCCAGTATTTCCCCGCTGATAAAATCTTTTTAAAACATGTTTCAGGTGACTTACTGTGAACCAAGAAAAGAGTGCCGCGTAGCACTAAAGCTTGAAGAGGTGGCTCAGTAAAATAAATAAACATGTTTTGTAAAACAGGGAATTTCCTCGTGAAATTCCTTTATTGTAAATAATGGGGTTTGTCCCAATTTGTGAAATAAAATAATTGGGCATTTTCAGTTGAAACGATCTTGTCAACATTTCCGCTGCCAAATTAAATAATAAATACCACGGGTTTCTGTTCCGCGGCTTCTGGACCGGGTAACACCGGGTCGGGGGCCGTGACAGAAAAAAGGTGGTATCAGAGCCACTGATTTAAGCCAATTAAGTATTTAGAAATACTTAATTTTTCTAGTTGCCATTCTGTGATTTTGTGAAAATTTAATTTGCAGTAAATAAAATTTTAACTTAGGTTTGTGTGTGTTTTTTCATGTGTGTTATCAGCATGAATGAACTGTCGGAAGCACTCCGAAACTTTACTATCCATAGCACCGATATGGATACCACAGCAAACCCATCTGGCTATCAGGCTGATATGGAAGAGCCAATAGTATTCCAGGCCCAGCCGCAAGAGAAACCAAAGCGGAAAAAGAGGAGGAGAATATTAGACTGGAAACGTGGGCGTAGGAAGAAACCAGCTGCCCAGAAGGTTAAAAAGACTGAGGATCCACATGATAAAGGCAAAGGAAGGGAGATCGGGGAAAGTTCAGGGCAAGCCCAGGAAATGCCACCATGGGAGGAGCTGGATCGCAAACTGGAAAATTGTGACCTCATCGGACCTGCCAATGAAAACCTCTTCAATTACCCCGTTGAATCACAACTTCCAGCTAATTTGGAACCTGCTATCCCAGATCCTATTGTCAACCCCCGACCTCTACAAGGAGAGCTGGAAGAATGGTGGACAAACGACTGGCAATTTCAGAATCTCTTGAATAACCCTAGCGTCTATTTCCCCCAGTTTGACCCTGAGCCGGCACCAAACCCACCTATGAGCACAGAAAACTTGGCTGAACTCTGTCATTATGGCGAGGAGCTGGTGGAAGCAGGAAATAGAATTAGGGATGTGGGAGAGAGAATCACGTGGAAATACGACGAGAGGGAGCGTCGTTTCTGAAATGCCAGCTGATTGTGGTTATGTGTTTAATAATAATAAAATAAT
This sequence comes from Helianthus tuberosus, assembly GCA_030545235.1. NCBI lineage: Eukaryota > Viridiplantae > Streptophyta > Magnoliopsida > Asterales > Asteraceae > Helianthus > Helianthus tuberosus. The sequence continues at coordinate 46,705,660 of CM060393.1, read as the reverse complement.
AATAATAAATAATAAAAATATAATCATGTAAAATAACTTAAAATAAAACTTTTGTAATATATCTGGTGTGTACGGATGCATACTAATATATATATATATATATATATATATATATATATATATATATATATATATATAATATGAAAGTCGCAAAGTAGACAATTTTGGCTATACGTGTTGATGTGATTATGTGTGATTGCTTTATTGCGTCTGGTTATTATTTATTTTGTGCCAATAACTTATATATATATATATATATATATTGTTAATTATCAGATGGAACACGCTGGTAATGAACCAGTTAACGAAGTTAACCAATCCGAGCAAAACAATGAGGATCACTTTCTTAATAGGCAAAATATAGAAAACATCGTTGCCCAGGGAATAGCAAATGTTATCCCAGCAATCGTCGTTGCTGTTAAAAGCCCTGTTGAGCCTTCACAAGCCAACCCCAGTAAACGCACGCGCGACAATAATTTCAGTAACAGTGTTAACGGAGGCGGCAATAATGACAACGTGATTCAAGCCCCAATACTTAAAAAAATGAAAGTTGCAACACCTGGTTGCACTTATAAAGAATTTCTTGCATGTAAACCTGTTGAATTTGCAGGCAATGAAGGGGCAACTGCCGCACTGCGTTGGTTGGAAAAAACCGATGTGGTAATTAAAATAAGTAAATTCGCCGAAGAAGATAAGGTCATGTATGCTTCTCACCTTTTCAAGGAAGAGGCATTAGAGTGGTGGAATACGGTATTACAGGCCAAAGGAAGTGACATGGCTTATGCCATGAATTGGGAAGAATTTAAGCAATTGGTGGAAAGGAAATTCTGCCCTGAATATGAAAAGGAACAAATGGCGAATAAGTTCCTGAGCCACCGAATGGTGGACGCTGACTGTCGAGGGTATACTTCGAAATTCTTCGAATATGCCAGAATTGTGCCAACTCTGGCTTCGCCAGAACCGGTACTTATTTCTCGCTATATTTGGGGTTTAATTAGCGAGATTCGGGATATCGTCAAAGCTGCGAGACCCCGCACAATTGACGATGCGGTGGAATTAGCCAACACCTTGACAGAAAAAAAGGAATTGGCTCAAAAGATTACCCAAGGATTTCGAGGGGGTAATACGAGTAGCAACTTCAAGAAAAAGGGGACTGGGCAATTGTCCACCCCGCCGTTTTGCAGTACCTGTAAAAGAAAGCACTTTGGAAAATGTAAGGGGTACTGTAACTTCTGCAAAATTCCGGGACACCAAGAAGAAGATTGCAGAAGAAAGAAATCGACAATTTGCTTCAATTGCGGAGAAGCTGGACATTTTAGACCAGACTGCCCTAAACTGGTCAAACCAGCTAATAACAAGACCAAACCTGGTGAAGGAACTAGTAAGAAGAACGCAAGAGCCTTTCAGCTGACAACCCAAGAGGCAGATCTGATTCCGGATGTAATAGCAGGTACGTTCCTAGTTCATGATGCTTACGCAAAAGTATTATTTGACTCTGGTGCAAATCAAAGTTTCATAAATACTTCATTCTGCCAAGCTCTTAAGCAACCTTTAACTAAACTTAGACAAGTTTTTACGGTAGAGACGGCAGATGGGAGTTCTGTTAACATAGATAAGATTTTGCAAGAAGGAAAGATAGAACTCTTAGGCCGTAAATTTTCTGCAAACTTGTTACCTATGAATTTAGCTGGATTCGATGTCGTGCTAGGAATGGATTGGTTAGTAGCCAACCATGCTCGAATCCTATGTGACAAGAATTCCATAGAAATTCATACATCCACAGGAGAAGTAATTGTGGTTACAGGAGATAAGCCCTGAAAGTCAATGAAATTTATTTCAGTAATGAAAATGACCAGTTATTCAAGAAAACAAGGAATAGTATATATGGCTTCGGTAGTTATTAATACCAAAAATAAGGAACTCAAGGAAATCTTAGTAGTATCAGAATACCCTGATATATTTCCAGAAGAACTACCTGGATTACCACCCGATAGGGAAGTAGAATTTAGAATTCATCTAATTCCTGGAACTATACCAATAGCTAAGGCACCTTATCGGTTAGCACCCACCGAAATGCTAGAATTGAAAAAGCAGTTAAATGAATTATTAAGCAAAGGATTCATACAACCTAGTTCATCCCCGTGGGGAGCACCAGTGTTGTTTGTGAAAAAGAAGGGTGGTTCAATGCGAATGTGTATCGATTATCGGGAATTGAATAAGGTTACAATTAAAAATCGATACCCATTACCTAGGATTGATGATCTTTTTTATCAATTGCAAGGAGCTAGATACTTTTCTAAGATAGACTTGCGATTCGGATACCATCAGTTGAAGGTACAAGAAGAAGACATACCTAAAACTGCTTTCAGAACTAGGTATGGGCACTACAAGTTTACAGTCATGCCTTTTGGATTATCAAATGCTCCTACAGCATTCATGGACATGATGAATAGAATCTGTAAGCCGTACCTGGATAAATTTGTAATTGTCTTCATCGACGATATACTTATTTATTCCAAAAGTCAGGACGAGCATTGTGAGCATTTACGAGCACTCTTAACTCTGTTAAGAAAAGAAAAGCTTTACGCCAAATTCTCGAAATGTGAATTTTGGCTACAGGAGGTGCAATTTTTAGGACACATGGTGAATCACGAAGGTATTCACGTAGATCCCTCCAAGATAGAAGCGATCACCAAACGGAAGGTCCCGCAATCAGCCACGGAAGTTAGGAGTTTTCTAGGATTAGCCGGGTACTATAGACGCTTCATTAAGGATTTCTCTAAAATAGTAGTACCATTAACTAAGCTAACCTGTAAAACAGTTAAGTTTGAATGGGGACCTAGGCAAGAAGAGGCTTTTAAGATTTTAAAGCAAAGATTAACAAATACTCCAATTCTAACCTTGCCAGAAGGAACAGAAGATTTTGAAGTTTATTGTGATGCTTCTAAGCTAGGATTAGGATGTGTGTTAATGCAACGCAAAAAGATAATTGCGTATGCCTCAAGGCAATTGAAAAAGCACGAAGAAAATTATACGACTCATGACTTAGAATTAGGAGCAATAATTTTTTTCCCTTAAGATTTTGAGACACTAACTGTATGGAAGTAAGTTTACAGTCTATACAGATCATAAAAGTTGAGGTACATATTTGGGCAAAAAGAATTAAACATGAGGCAAAGAAGATGGATGGAAATTCTAAGTGACTACGACTGTGATATTCAATTTCATGAAGGACAGACAAATGTAGTAGCAGATGCCCTAAGTCATAAATATCATGAAAAACAAAGACGAGTTCGTGCTCTTAGATTAAATCTTCAAGTAGATTTAATGGAGCAACTGAAGAACGTTCAAGGAACAGCAATCAAAGATGATGCTGAAGGAATGAAAGGAAGAATAAAAGAATTAGAACAAGGGATTGATGGAATTTGGAGATTCCACAAGAAAAGGATTTGGGTACCTAAGCAAGGAGACTTAAGAAATAAAATTTTAGAGGAGGCCCATAAATCTAGGTATACCATGCATCCTGGTAATAATAAGATGTACCAAGATTTAAGGAATAACTTCTGGTGGATAGGAATGAAAAATGACATAGCTAGATATGTTTCTAAGTGTCTAACTTGTTCACAAGTTAAGGCAGAACACCAGAAACCCTCAGGTCTACTACAACAATTAGAATTGCCTGTGTGGAAATGGGAACTAATAACCATGGACTTTGTTACTAAGTTACCCAAGACCAGAAAAGGTAATGACGCAATTTGGGTAATTGTGGATCGATTAACCAAATCAGCTCACTTTCTGCCAATGAAAGAAACCTTTAATATGGAAAGGTTGGCAAAGTTATACGTGGACGAGGTGGTGTCTTTGCATGGAGTCCCACTCTCTATTGTATCAGATAGGGATAGTCGTTTCACTTCGCATTTCTGGACAAGTTTTCAAGAAGCAATTGGGACCCGACTAAATTTAAGTACTGCTTACCATCCCCAAACAGACGGACAGAGTGAAAGGACGATCCAAACCCTGGAAGACATGCTCAGGGCATGTGTAATAGACTTTGGTGGAAACTGGGATAACCACCTACCCTTAATTGAATTCTCCTATAACAATAGTTACCATGCAAGCATCGAAGCTGCCCCGTTCGAAGCACTACATGGACGAAAGTGTAGGACTTCAGTTTGTTGGGCAGAAGTAGGAGAAAGCCAACTATCAGGTCCTGAGATTGTACAGGAAACCACCGACAAGATAACTCAAATCAAGGAAAGACTAAAAATGGCTCGAGATCGCCAGAAGAGTTATGCCGACAATCGATGCAAGCCGTTAGAATTTCAAGTCGGAGATAAGGTACTCTTAAAAGTTTCTCCTTGGAAAGGAGTAGTTCGGTTTGGTAAGAAAGGAAAGCTAAGTCCAAGGTACATAGGACCATTCCCAGTAATCCAACGCATAGGACCAGTCGCCTATCGCCTACAACTACCAGAAGAACTAGCTGGAGTACACGACGTATTTCATGTATCCAACCTCAAGAAATGTTTATCTGACGAGTCCCTGGTAGTACCTCTTCAAGATATAGAGGTAAATGAAAAGCTAAAATTTGTTGAGAAACCACTCCAAATAGAAGACAGAAAGGTCAAGTTTCTCAAACACAAAAGACTAGTACTGGTCAAGGTCAAGTGGGATTCGAAAAGAGGACCTGAGTACACCTGGGAGCTGGAATCAGAAATAAAGCGAAAGTATCCTCACTTATTTCAGTAAATCTCGAGGACGAGATTTAAATAAGGTGGGGAGGATGTAAAGACCTGCAAAAATGTCCCAAAACGACCCGTAAGTGAAAACCCGGACCCCTGAAACCCTAATGCTCATGAAAAACCAAGAAAACAAGAAATTTGGATTTCTGGCGGGCCGCGTAAGCCATAAGGCTAAGCCTACGCAGGCCGCGACATACCCACAATCGACCAGGACACGTTCCAGGCCACGTGTCAGCCACGTGGCGGGCCTACACGTGACACGCTAGCCCTAGACGTAGAATAGGGGGCCCCCGCGGGCCGCGTAAGATTTAAGTGAGGGTTTACGCGGGCCGCGTAAAACCCAAAAAGTTGTTATAAATTGTCTGTGCATGGGCTGATCGTCTGTGTGCGCAAAATTTATCAAAATCACAATCTTTCTGTTCGAAAATCACATTCAAAGTAGGAAAACGCTGCTACGATCAAGGGTAATAACTCGATCACTGCTACGATACAATGTCCGATCGATTGAAACCGATCCGATGGATGTTTAAGTGCTGCCTGAATCCGGGCTATGCTTTGCCATTCATCGTGAGGGTTTTGATTTCGTGAGACGTCGTAAATGTTGTATTAAGTTACTAACCTAGTTTCGTGTGCATTGTTATTTAATTAGGTCACAAGGCTAAATCAGTAGGCAAGGTTCTGTCCAATTAAACCTGCAATGTGAGTCATTCTCTTTTTATCAACCCTGTTTTACAATACCCAAATTATTTTCAAAAGTTATAATTACAGGGATTAAGTCTTGGTTATCTTGAATCATTGGCAAGTGGGGTATTGTGCACATTACTAATTTCTCACGATTAGGTAAACAAACCTAACCATGATAATCATCATTACTTGGGTGAAAGGACCCAATAGTGGTATTACCATCGTCACCAGGGTGTGACACGGCGCCAGATAAAAATAAGATAGTAGCCATTGTAATCGCTCTTATGCTGTAATCTATGACTAATGTGTCATTTTATATAACCTGAATGACTCGCCAGTATTTCCCCGCTGATAAAATCTTTTTAAAACATGTTTCAGGTGACTTACTGTGAACCAAGAAAAGAGTGTCGCGTAGCACTAAAGCTTGAAGAGGTGGCTCAGTAAAATAAATAAATATGTTTTGTAAAACAAGGAATTTCCTCGTGAAATTCCTTTATTGTAAATAATGGGGTTTGTCCCAATTTGTGAAATAAAATAATTGGGCATTTTCAGTTGAAACGATCATGTCAACATTTCCGCTGCCAAATTAAATAATAAATACCACGGGTTTCTGTTCCGCGGCTTCTGGACCGGGTAACACCGGGCCGGGGGCCGTGACATAGGGTGTGACAGACACTTTTACAGCACAACTGCTGCAGCCTCCGGCTTTCTCACGATTAGGTAAACAAACCTAACCATGATAATCATCATTACTTGGGTGAAAGGACCCAATAGTGGTATTACCATCGTCACCAGGGTGTGACACGGCGCCAGATAAAAATAAGATAGTAGCCATTGTAATCGCTCTTATGCTGTAATCTATGACTAATGTGTCATTTTATATAACCTGAATGACTCGCCAGTATTTCACCGCTGATAAAATCTTTTTAAAACATGTTTAAGGTGACTTACTGTGAACCAAGAAAAGAGTGTCGCGTAGCACTAAAGCTTGAAGAGGTGGCTCAGTAAAATAAATAAATATGTTTTGTAAAACAGGGAATTTCCTCGTGAAATTCCTTTATTGTAAATAATGGGGTTTGTCCCAATTTGTGAAATAAAATAATTGGGCATTTTCAGTTGAAACGATCCTGTCAACATTTCCGCTGCCAAATTAAATAATAAATACCACGGGTTTCTGTTCCGCGGCTTCTGGACCGGGTAACACCGGGCCGGGGGCCGTGACACAGGGTGTGACAGACACTTTTACAGCACAACTGCTGCAGCCTCCGGCTTGACCCGTCAAACCCGTTTTTATGCGTTTACGATCCTTTTACCTTGTTTAGCACCTGTTAAACCTATAAAACTCGACACGCAACGCATTTACACTACGAAAACATGTACAAAACTTATACAATTACAATGTGTTTTTACAAACACATCAATACGACTTCGAGCTTTGCAAAGTACGGCCTAAGGCCCACAGATACGTATTAGCAAAACTAGTTAAAGAGAATTTACTTGATATATAAGTATTTTATAAAGATATTTGATACATCCCCAAGACCTTGGAGTGCATTTTTTGTTGTTTCTACTTGGGGGTGCAGTGGCGGATCCAGCCGGAGAAATCATTGGGTTCCTTTTTCCAAATCATACAAGGTTTACACTACAAAAAAACGTTTTTTTCCAAATCATACAAGATTTACACTACAAAAAAACGTTTTTTTTCCGAAAAGACTGGGTTCCTGGGAACCCGGTCTTTCTATACTAGATCCGCCCCTGTGGGGGTGTGCATGGGTCGGTTTGGGTCGGTTTTGACCAAAAACCATATCCATAACTGTGATGTCGGTTATTGGATAACCATAATCATAACCGGTCGGTTATGGTGGTTATGGTTATTTGGTTTTGATGGTTATAGTGGGTCGGTTATGGGTGGTTAACCGTGTATTTAGCTTAGCTAAAAATAGCTTAATTTTTTTAACATGGAATAAATTGTTATTGCATATTTGTATATATTAGTATATTACATAGTATTAGAAAATATATATAACCTATAATATTAATACCAATTATTATCGAATATTCAAATAAAGTGATTGAACATTCTATAGATTCAAATAAACATTCCACCAAAACCACAAAATGATATGAAAAACCCATAAGTAATAAAAATCTTTAGTCAAAAACATCAAATATTAAAAATATGGTGAAAAGTCCTAAATCCTACAAGATTTATTACATGTCGGTTCGGTTCGATTATGGTGGGTATGGAAAAAATAATAATCATAACCGACCCGCTACTTTCGGTTTTCAAAAAAACGATTAACCGACCCACCGGTTTTTTATTTGGTTTGGTTTTTTCGGTTCGGTTTTATCGGTTAATTCGGTTATGGTTCGGTTAATTCGATATTTTGCAAACACATCAATACGACTTCGAGCTTTGCGAAGTACGGCCTAAGGCCCACATATACGTATTAGCAAAACTAGTTAAAGAGCATTTACTTGATATATAAGTATTTTATAAAGATATTTGATACATCCCAAGACCTCGGATTGCATTTTTTTGTTGTTTCTACTAATTGAAGTTGTTAAGGCCATGAAGAAATGAAATATATTTTTTTTAACGGCAAATGTTATTCTACACTACACCAGATATTACATAATTATCTCTTTGACTATGTTTGAACCTGAGACCTTCCCTCTAAGAGACATGTGGCTCTAACAAGCGGGTTGGCTCATATTAGCTTAAATGAAATAGTTATAATTGTAGCTGAAAACATAATTAATAAAAAATAATAATAGCATTATGTGATAGAAAGAAGTTTGTGTTTTATAAGGGGAGTCGGGCACCTCACGGGCTGAGGGTTCCAACCCTTGTGGTAACACAGCCGACATCCCCCTAGGGTAGGGGTTGATGGTAAGTTGTCCGGGTAAGGTAAGCCGCAAGGGTAGGGGTTGAGGGTTGGGATGTTTGATGAGTTTAAGGTTTAATTTTTTTTTTTTTTTTTTTGGGGGGGGGGGGGGGGGGGGGTGATTGGTGGGTGGAGTAAAAAGTGGTGTTCATGGTTCTAGGGTACTTAGGGTAGGCCGTTGCCAGTGTTTTGTAGTGTTACGGTACTTTGTAATTAATTTGACATGGCATCACTGGATTGGTCGAAGCTAGAGTACTACCCTAGAGTGCTTCTTCCCACTAAGAGAATCTTTTAGTTTATACATATGTAACATTATACAAAATGCTGAAACTTTTGTCCTTCCTGTGCATTTCAGTTTTAACTTTTCTTCCGACGTAGAAGTGTACAACTCAAATACACGCTATAGTTTGAAATGTTCTATAAATAATTATTTATAAATTTAGTTTCTAGTATCATTATTTGTTTTCACACTTGCCAATCATCCAAGTAAAACATCAAATTATCCTTTTAGCATGTTTAATCTCTTTAAAAATATATATAACTTGTTAATATCAGTTAAATTCAAAATGTGATGGTATATGTTTCTTCTTTTATAAATCCCAAACTCCCCACCCCTTCTTCGACATCGCCAATCTCATCGCATCGACTACAAGCTGTTCTCCCTCAGCGCCAATCACCATCGCATCGACTACAATTTGTTCTCCCTCAGCTTATTTAACGATGCACATACTCAAGAAACAGTCTCATGTTGCGATTGTTCCTTTTCAATAACATACCATCCCAGTCTTCCGCAACGAATACCTCCCTCTCCCAAATAGAACACTTACTCTCTAAAAACCCTTTTATCATGTAACACTTGTAAATAAAAACCTAAAGATAGAAAACAGACAAAACAGGATGCAATCAAAGATTGATTATTACAACTTTAACAGTTAACACAGCTGATAAAAAGAAATAACATCATAATATTAATAAAAACTTTGCTTTTTTATAAAGGAATCATTTATTTATACATATGTAAACATTATACAAAATGTTGAAAATTGTTCTTTCCCTGTAATGCATTTCAATTCTAACTTTTCTCCGCCATAGCAAGTGTACAACTCAATTGTTCGAAATTAATGGTCTATAAAACGGGAACAAAATTTGCAGGTCATCCAAAAAACAAAAGGAATACACTACCTAAATAACAAATATAATTTCGACTCTTAAGAATGTGGTCACCCGTAGACTCTGTGGCCATACCCGTGTACTTCTTTCTGTTTATACAGCCAAACACGTATATACCCTTTCATGTATACTTTGATGGTGTCAATAAGAACCTATTCTCCATGATCAGCAAAACTGATGCACTGGGATGCCCGGAATATCGAGCGAATCGTTTAACGGATAGAATTTAGATCGAAAACGTGAAAGAAGTTTCTATCCTGCAAGTGTCCTCTGTCTGTATCCACTTGCATTTCTTTCAGCTAATTTATCTTTTTGTTTTCTCTTTTTGTCCATTTTAGTTCTATATCTTTCTTCCCTTTCTCTTTCGAATATACCTTGCCAATGTACCTCCCCGGTTCTTGGCCATAACCACCTTTCGTATGGGTGGTCACCGTCATCTGCCGCCTCGGCTAGATCTTCATCCATGCTCTTTAGTAAAGTGGAATTGAAATATTTGGTCCACATGTACCCTTTACGTTGTTCTACAGGATGTTGTTCTTCTAGTGATCCTGAATTTGGATCAATGTAAACCATGGTTCGAGCACTATGGTATGCCCACACGTTCACCAACAGTTCCAATAGCCGACAGTAGCAATGTTTTTTCTGTATTCATAAATGAAAAAGAGTTTTAGAAAATAAAAAAAAAAATCTAATCAACAAAACTTGACACCTCTAGATTATTGTGCACTTTACTAGAAAACACTTTTTTGTACAGTATTTTAGAAGCACGTATTAATACAACTAGGGTTGTAGTAACCCATGCATTGTGCCGGAACGCGATTGGAATTCACTACGTATCACACCCATAACAACCAATAAATAATTCGTAAAATTAAACAAAATGATATTCAAATGTGTTAATGTTATCTGTGTTGTAGCTCGGCCCTGAACATCAAAATAATAAGAAAAGATAAAACAATAAGCTAAATAACAGAGGTAAACGTAAAAGAAAACGAAATGAAATCGGTCGGTTTCAATGCACACTCGTTATAGCAAACGAAAAAAAAAAAGGAAAAATTACAAGTTTTGTCCTTTATCTTTATACCACTTTTCAGACGGTGTCCTTTTTAACGAATGTTGACAGACGGTGTCCTTTACTAGGTATTTTGTTACAAGTTTAGTCCTTTAAGCCCAACCCAGTTAAAAAACCCTGTTAATTGTTGGGTGTAAAGGACAAAACTTGCAACAAAATACCTAGGTAAAGGACTAAACTTGCAACAAAATACCTAGTAAAGGACACCGCGTCACCGCCCGTCAACAATTAACAGGGTTTTTTAACTTGGTTGGGTGTAAAGGACTAAACTTGCAACAAAATACCTAGTAAAGGATACCGCCTGTCAACATTCGTTAAAAAGGACACCGCCTGAAAAGTGGTATAAAGATAAAGGACAAAACTTGTAATTTTTCCAAAAAAAAAATTAAAATATGTCCAAAAGGGTATTCTGTGTGTGTTCAATTCGTTTAAAATAATTCAAAAGTTAAAAGCGGTTTTTCCGTATCGGTTTCGTTCATTGAAAAGAACTAAAACTCAAAAAAGTAAAAGAGAACACATGTTAGCACCAAACTAAAAAAAAGGCTCAAGTTAGCAAGCCTCCAAGGCTCATGTTATCATGTTGTCACTATTCAACTTCATTTCTTTTATATAGAGATAATAATAATAATAATCAATTATATTTAAACTCAAAAAATGTGTGTGCAAAAAGAACACTTTGAAAAATTCTGACCAGTATCACTTTTAGCTTAAATAATTTCATTTGACCCATTGAGAGATTGAACTTAAAACCAAATCAACCCATTCTTAGTTACCTGGCTCACTGAAGATCCTAAAAGGCATTCAGTGGTTGCACTTGCATTCATGTGCAAACTGTCAAGAGAATCAGCAAACATCCTGTAATAGAACCAAATGAATGAGAACTAGTCGAGATCATTTGGATTCTATTCGCTTACAACGTTTTACTCAATATTCATTTTTTAGACACCGTCTTACCTGGAAAACATCATGAATTCTAGGAAAGAAGGGGTTGACATGACCCAGCTGTGCAGTGAAGACCAGTGACCGCCATCTTCAGGCATTGGTGGAAGGGCTTCGACATACGATGGCAACGCATACATCCGACGGAAAGCATCCTGAAATGCCGTTCTGCTTGCAACAAAAGGAAAGCACTTGAAATAAATCATGTGAAGATCATGAATGTCATAATGGGCTTTAAAGATCAAAGCACCTGCAATTTCCGGCATTTAAGGTGTCACACATAGACCAAAATGTTAGAGCATTATTGCTCCTTGCAAGTTCACCATCAATGTCTACACATGCCCAAAAGTATATTACGTCTCCTCTGTTTTTCTGGTGCACTGTTCCTTCCAGAACCCTTTCAGCTTTGGAGGACAACGATACCTAAAACAGAGAGATTTAAAAAAAAAAAAAAAAAAAAAGACCCACATGCAAATACACATGCCCACAATCAAGGTGATTGGAAGATAAAAAAAATCATTTCACAGGAAACGTTAAATTTAAAATATTAACTAACCCTACACAGGCCTGATTTCTCCAGATGACAAAGACATGAATATGCTAGAAAAGTTAGTGCCAACACGCATACATGAGAAGTAGACGTGCAATTTTCGACCAATCTGTTTATGACTGGGTTAATTCAGATTATGATAAGCATACTGCATACCAGATAAAGAACTGCTAAAAAGGAAATAGGGTAAAATGTCTTCTCGTCCCTGAGGTTTGGCCACTTTTGTGACTTTCGTCCAAAGGTTTGTTTTTTCCGCATATGGATCCAAAGGTTTAAAATCTTGCCATTTTCATCCAACTCGTTAACTCCATCCATTTTTCTCCATTAAATGAGGGGCATTTCCGTCTTTTTAGACATTTTTATTAAAACAAAAATGTTATAAGAAATAAAGATCCACCTCTGTTGACTTTCTCCCCACTCAAACCGTTTAATCATCAAAAAAAATGTCTATAAAGACGAAAATACCCGATTTAACGTTAAAAATGAATGAAGTTAACAAGTTGAATGAAAATGGCAAGATTTCAAACCTTTTGGATACAGATGTGGAAAAACAAACCTTTGGACAAAAGTCGCAAAAGTAGCCAAACCTCAGGGACGAAAATGGCATTTTACTCAAGGAAATATGTGGATGCCAAATGGGTCGAAATCACCAAGGTGTACTTTTTAGGCATAAAAACTCTTAAATCGTTTCTCAAGAGATGAGATTATTATTAAAAAGTATATGATATTTGTAATCGTACTTGGCACGCTGATTATCTGTAACAGAAGTTCAAAAACTTTGTACAAATAGTGTTTCGGGTAAACCCATTGTACGAAAAGTCGAAAACTACTCGTTTTGACATGTTACCCACCCCGCTGGACCCGCCACTTTGCCATGAGAACATATCAAATTCCGACAAATTGTATAACCTACCTTCCTTGCAGCAGCACGCCATGATTGAAATCCAATCCAAGGTCGCTTGTGAACATTATCCAATCTATTTGCAATAGAAAACATGCCCCCCATCTCAAGAAGAATATCTCGGTAGTAAGTCTCGTTTAAAATGGAAAGCCGCCCAACTGCATCCACGTCATCAGATCGCAATCTTCTAGATTTTGTAGACTGATCAACATACAAAACTAAAACCATGAATAAGAGTAGACAGTGCTAATGATGAAGAGCAAGAACCGGGAGTAACTTACAAGACTTAACCCACGGTACAGGGAACCATGGTGAAGAAAAGGCCAAGCCCCAGCTCCATTGTAAACCTCGTAAATGCATAAAGGTTGGCCTGTTCTCTCTAGCTCCCCTTCATCCCTTTCGTTTGCTTCAAATTTTAATTTATCTGCTTTTTTAGCATCACGATATAATTCCTCCCATACACCGTAGCTTTTATCTGTTCTTCCCTCTATCTACATGAATTGGAAAGCGATGCCTTGCTTAGATACATTACCATAAAAAATATATATATAGTTTACAAAACAAATGAAGAGTAACGTACACGGATGGTCCCTGTGGTTAACCAAAATTTTGGATTTGGTCCCTAGCTTTTCAAAAGTACACGGATGCTCCTTGTGGTTTGCACTTTGTAACACATTTAGTCTCCAGCTAACAAATCTAAAGGTTTCAACAGGTCTAAGTTAGGACTAAATATGTTACAAAGTGCAAACCACAGGGACCATCCGTGTACTTTTATAAGGCTAGGGACCAAATCCAAAATTTTGGTTAACCACCGGGACCATCCGTGTACTTTACTCACAAATGAAGCTCTAGGCACAAGAAAAAGAGGTAGCAAGATGGATGGGTCAAATGGGTTGAATAGCCGGTTAAAAGATAGGTTGTCCAAGAAACACTTGGTGTGACATATTTATACTTTTTATAAATAATTAGTGTGTTAACTATGATTACAGAGAGTCAAAAACACCATTATTACAATAATGATGTATATCATTGGATAATGACTATAAGAGTTTGTATTATGCACAAAGACTAGACTTTAGACAACTTTCTGCTACTTGGACACGCACCTCTTTTAGCTAATTAATTTTTTCAAATCAACTAGTCTATGCAGTTAACATCAGTGCCATATGCCTATATTATGATATATCACCAGTATATTGGTTATCGGTCAGCATGCAAAATTTCGGTGTCAAATATCGGTACCGATATTATCGTTGCTATTGACTGATATATCATTGATTTTCCTGATATCAATACCTTGCTTATAAGTTCTACCATTCGTCTTTCTTCTTATTGCTACTATTAGTGTTTTAAGTCTTAATTGTTAGTGTTATATGTTAGTGTTTTAAGTCTTAATCAGTTCCTACTTGGTACAATTGTTAGTGTTTTGCAAGTTACAAAAGGTTAATTTGTTAATGGCAAGAGAGTATACTAAATTGCTAGTGTTAAATTGATATATATATATATATATTTCCCCAGCGTACGTTAACCCAGATTGTACAATACTCTCTCTCTCTCTCTCTCTCTATATATATATAGGGTTAGGATCGTGTGAGAAACACTAGGCTAATTGAGAAACTTGAGAAGAATTTTGGACCACACATTTTTCCTAAGCTTTTCGTAATATACACATATGTATAGTTTAAAATTGATTATATACATATGTGTATAATTCAAGATTTGACAATATACATATATGTATATAGTCAATTTTAACCTATACATATGTGTATATTACGAAAAGCTTAGGGAAATGTGTGGTCCAGAATGCTTCTCAAGTTTCTCAAATCGGGTGTACTTCTCTTAGGATCCCTACCCACCGTCTCCGTTTTTTTACCGCATTAACTGCATAAATAGTAAGTAAATTGGTTGAGATTACCACCTCTAAAAAAATCATACCTCCTCTAACTCTACTCTCTCGGTTTCTTCCAAAGTATCAATTTCACTTAAACTATCCCAATCCAATTCAGTTAGATTATCGTCTAGCATGATCTCAGATTCATCCTGAAATCCTGTTCTTGAATCCAGCGAAGGTTTCATATGTTCCTCGATATCATAAACAACACTTGTGTTTCTTGTATCATCCTTCAAACTCAAATACGTCATATTACCGGACCAATGATCGGTTTCCTCTGAGAATAGATCCCATTCCCATTCTCCCTGTTTCGGTTGAGAAACTACCCCTGGAAGAATGGAATCTGATGGAAGTATAAGAACCTGTTCTAGAAGTTTCATATAACCTTCAATGCAGTCTGATGCTTGCATGTTCTTAGCTAGAAGCTTCCCTGAAGAAGCAACCCTATGCGCATAATTTGATAGTTTCCCGTTGGATGTTAGAAGTTTAAAAGCTTTCATCAACTCGTCAGGCTCGTCTTTTGAGAAAATAATTCCATGTTCTCCATCAACAACCTGGGGATTCGAAAGATCTTTATAGAAAAGAACAAAAAGAAATCATATTTTATAATTTTAAGTTTTTAACCTCACCTAACCTAGATATACAAGTACACAACAAGGATGAATTATTACGTGAATATTATATCAACTTACATATCTTCTTATGATGGGATAATCAGGGGCGATTACAGGAACCCCAAATGTCATGGCTCGGGTGATTAATGAAGGAAAGCCTTGTTCATCTTGAGAGGAACCGTATAAAACAATATCGGATATCAATAACATCTCATCCACATCACCATCTAAACCATAGTGTCCAACAGAATCACGACGAAGATCCAAATGACCGGCAATATCCTGTAAATATTTCATCATCAAAACTCATATCTTCATGCAAAAAGAATTAAATGCTAGACTATAATTAAATTTATCACATATGAACTTTTACATACCACTAATATTAATTTATTCGCAGATGCAACATGTAGTGCTGCAAACGAACCGAACGTTCAGTGAACTGTTCATGAACTATTTGGCGGGAAGTTCGTCTGTGTTCATTCGTTAAATAAAGGAACGAACACAGACAAAAAAAATCGTTTACTTAGTTAAATGAACAAACATAAACAGAGGCCACGTTTGTTCATTTATGTTCGTGAACGTTCGGTAGCGTGTTCGTTTATGTTCGTTCATTTGTGTTCGTCTATGTTTGTTTGTGTTCGATACTTCATTAGGGTTTTTAATTTTATAATTTATTTAAATGCTTCAAAACTCTCTCTAATAAATAATATATTTAATAATATTCGTGTATTGTATGTTACATATCTTATAATATATGTTCAATTGTGGATGTTTCTATTAATGTATACTAGTTTATGTTTGTTTGTGTTCATTTGTATTCATAAACGTTTGTTTGTGTTCGCTACCTTAAATTAACGAACAAACACAAACGAACACGAACAGGTTCATTTCCTTAATGAACGAACACGAATAGAAAATCTCATTCGGTAAGTGTTCATGAACAGTTCGTTAACACATTTAGTTCCTTAATGGACAAACACAAACTAAGCCCTGTTCGTGTTCGTTCGGTTCATTTGCAGCCCTAGCAACATGTATCTTCTCCCTAATCTCAAGAACTTTGGTACTACTAGACTTAAATTTCAGATTGCAACCACCCAAAAGCTTTTAAAACAAATAGAATTATTTCTTCTATGATAAGGTATCTTTATATTATGCAGTTACAAAAACACAAAATGTGAGAGCAAATTGTATACCTGTAAAGCATCATTATAGGCGCTACTAGAGTTCCCGCATACAAATAAAAATTTGAACAACGGCCTAACATCTCCATCCCTAGCATATTTGGTCAGCAAAGGACCTAATTTATGCATTGCAACTGCATAATCCCAAGATAGCTCATTGTAGAAGAAAGAACTCCCAACAACCAAAACGAGCATATCATCGTTGCCAAAACCATTTTTAGCCCTTAACTGCGATTTGGAGTGGGCTTTTAGGTATCTTTCAGCTGCCCACACATCTATTGGTGATCCAGGAATTACAAAGAAGTTTCCAGTGTCAAGCACACTATATAACATCTGATGCATAAAGGTAAGAATGCCAAAACTATATTTAAGTCACGTAACGGTTATTGGTTGCAATAATTACAGCAGCAGTGCAGGATAGGAAAGTTTACCGGTAAAGAATAATCAGGAAACACAACCACGTCAGCCCTTCTAAAAGCATTCTTCCAATATGCAATTAAATGTCCCCATCCCATTTCTTCATAAAAAGGAAGACGATTTGCCAGGGTATCTTCTTCAATGATCCAGATAAGTTGTACAGAGCAAAAGGGCTCCTGCATAAGGCTGCATAAATATAAAACTTACAATTTACAAATCATAGTATCTACAAATAGACAAACAAACTCGAATTTGCTTTCACTCGTTCAGGAAATTTCCCATTGTTATATATTGTATCATAGAATATTGTCTAAAATTCTACTTTGTGTAATCCACATGATGAAGTTCACAACAAACTTTACTCACTCTCAAATTATAACAGGGTTGCATGAGAATCAGCAACTGTTTAACTAACGGGTAAGGTAAACGTGTGAGCAATCACAATTAACAAGTTCACAAGAAAATATGTTAATAATTCAGATAAAATTTCCCATACCTTAAAATAGCATCATGTGCTTCTAGAGACTTTACAACAACACCATCAAATCTGCAGCAATAGAGATAACATAAGTTGATTCTATCTTTAACATAATAGTGAAAACTATATGGTACAGAGAGAAGAACACGAATAAACTACAGGTTCTGTTCAAATCATAGCATTTTGTTGAGATTTGAGAGTGCATTGAGGAGAGAGAGAACATACGTTGACCAATCTATATGACCATAATTTTCAGGACTTAATATTGAGACGTGGCCAATAGTCTTCTCCCAGATTGGTTTTGTTTTGCTATCCTCTGTAGCATATATCTGCATAATAAAAAAGCATTACAAAAACAAAAGTGATTCAGAAATCTACTTCCGCAAGTTTTATACCAATAAACGAACAAACTAGTGTAGAAAACTAATACTCAGCCAAGCACCAATTACAAGTGAAAATCACTTCAATAATCTTATCAATCAAACATTACATTTCTTCATATTCCATATGGAACACTTAGCTCTACATACAGATTTGAAAGGAGAAAAATAACCTAATGTTATTTACTATGGCCTATCAAAAGTCAAAACAATGAAATTACACATACAAATACATATATTTGCTGTCACCTCAAGATACACAAACAAAAAGCGAAAAGCATGATGCTAGAGTTTCAGAAAATAACCTGAAGCGTATAACCCAATCCACGCAAACTCTTCATCAGGGTGAGAAGCATCAAGGAAGATGGATCATTCTTCATGTTTCCTACGATCTTACAATAATCAAAACAAGGCACTCTGGTAAATATGTGATCATGAGTGTTCATGAATATATATATAGACACACACACATTTATTCTTTTATAGCAAATATGCCTACTAGACTAGAATCTATAAAGCAAGGTAAAAGTAATAACTCCCGATGAGGACATCAAACAATCCCAGAATGTCAAGTTATCTACTAATAATAGCTGAAATAATACCAGCTGTATATGATTCCGGTATCCAGTAAACCTTCTTAACTACTGATCTTATAGTATTATGTGATTTCCAACACATAAATAGGAGATGCAAGAGTTCAAGATTGACATCATTCTCTTCATTCGACATTTTAAACGCAGAATATATATCTATGGATAAATTTGCTACTAACATCCATCAATTCTAAATTTAAAAAATGTTTGGTTCAGGAAAAAGCACCTACCAATTCACTAAACCACCATATCCATTATCTATAGTTCTCAATTTCACTCTACCCATCAAACCCCCCACAGTATGTACTGGATTAGAATCCGTAAAACAAGGTAAAAGTAATAATCCCCAACAAAGACATCAAACACTCCCAAAACGTTAAATGATCTATTAATAATAGCTAAAACAACACTAGCGATATATGATCCCCGGTAGTCTACAGTAAACCTTCTTAACAACTTCTAATATATGATTTGCTCAACATCATTCTCTTCGCTAGACATTTTACAACGCATAATATAAATCTATGGATAAAATTCGCTACTAACATCCATCAATTCTAGATTTAAATACATGTTTGGTACAGAAAAACTACCTACCAAGTACCAATTCACTAAACTACTATGTTCATCATTTATAGTTCTCAGTACAGAGTACCTTCCATTAGTAGGTTACAACTTACAAACATCACAAACAAAAACCACAACAGTCAGATTCTCAACAAACATATATACTTTTCATCTAATTAACCATCAATACAACTAAAAACAACTCACAATTGCAAGCCGAGGCGATCGAACTCCAACCCTAGCCATCTTCCTCACATCTTCACTCCCAAAACCGTTCTCACTCCTCCTTTCAACAAACTTCAACGAACTACCGAACTTCAAACCGTCACGCACACTCCCCCCAACCACCTCACCACCTTGACCGAACACCATAGCACCTATGGAGCTCTGCAACACCATAGACACGAAGGCAAAAGCAAACACAACAATCAACATACACAAGTAGAACATACTCGTTGCCCTAACTGAAAACAGCTTCCGGTAGAGAACAGATCTGGCTCCATAACCGTGAGATCGGCGGCGATCCGATAATAAGCTGGACGCAGAAGATGTTTTCGTAACAAGTGTAGATGCAGATTTAGGGTTTCTCTTCAGCCGGAAGCGGTCTCGTATCGGATATGAACCGGTTCCGGTGAATTCGTCGTCGCCGTCGTGTGGACTCGGCGAGTTTTGGCCCATGGTTGAGATGTCTAACCGAGTGGACTCAGTTTTAGCATCGAGTCACTGTGCAGAGAAAACAATGGTGATGATTGTATAGATATAGATATAATGTGTGTATGTATTTGTGTGTGAGTGTGTGAGTGTGTGAGGTTTGTTGTTTTCAAGAGTGACGGTGATGAGATCTGAATTGTTGTGGTGATTTTGTTTTCTTTTTATGGGTTTATACGCGTTTTTTGAAAAGGGGCGAAATTAGCATATGTTTGATTGTTGTTGTGTGAGTTGAAGTTGTAGACGCTAACAGGCAAGGTGTCATGTCCAAAGATACATGGGGCAAGCTTGAAATAAATTGTGGTGTTACGTGTTGTTACGATAACATGTAGTCGTGACGCATAGGATGTGTATCGCTATTTTACTCATTTAGTTCAGGCTGTGTGGCTCTGCGGCCCTTGCCACCTCATCGTCGTTGGCGTCCCATGCCACTCCTCCCTCATTTCCTGGACGCTATGGTGGGGCGTTATGGGCAAATTCGTGAACTGCTTGGCGAGTGTTAACGAAGAGAAAGTGTAAATAATACAAAAAACAAATCAGATTTTTTTAATTAAATAATAATTATGGGGTTTTATACCATTGCAAGCATGGTAGATATAAACTCCCCTATGAGGTGGCGCTTATGTGGCCTTATAAAGCCCCTATGGGCTTTATATCACATCACTCAGCCTTATTGTCATACTGAATATTAGTGAGACGTGTATTTTGTATTGTATGACCCATGTATTTATTCTAAATGAATGATTGGTATGCCTGGCAAACTATGATATGTTATTACTATAATGCAAATTATTGATGGAAGGCTGGTTATATAGTGTTATATATATATATATATATATATAACACGTTCTTTGATGCGTTGGTTGATGCTTATTTAGAGTCGCGTCAACCAAGACATGATTTGCAATGCCACATAAGCCATGGAAAAAAACCATTGGGTGTCAGCCCAATGGCCACCAGCCCGCATTCTAACCCGGAGGTGGCGGGTTCGAGTCTTGCTCGTTCCCAATGCCCCTACGGTAGCGGATTTACCCCCAGACTCAGGCTTGCTGGGTGGCGGTCTGCGAGGTGGGATCACCTCGGCGGTTGGGAGGACCGTGGAATACCCCCCCCCCCCCCCAATAAGCCATGGAAAAACGAGTGGCTAATGTGGATAAATTATTGGTGATAATGAAAGAGCGTGTCACGATGCTAGAGCATTGTGTCCATGATATAAACGCATTAAACTCTTGGTATTTTAATCTATTTAAAATCTTGTGCAAAGTATTTGTAATACATTTCATATTTTGAAGCAGGAGTTATGGAAGAATAGCTAACCCAAATGCACATACAAAGCCCATATTTATATACATGTATGAATGACTATGTACGTAATCGTGTCAAAGTAAAAGTAAATACGATGATACACCCATGACGTAGTGGTATGATGTTTGTCCTCCACAAAGTGGTGCGGAATCAAATTCTTGCGAATGCACTGTTATCGGGGTCATGTAACCCCTAATAAGTCGTATAATGACTCCATGTTAGCAACTCAAAGGTTGTTATAACGGTAAACCTTTGGTTCTTGTATTAGTAGGTCGCAAGTTCGAGACTAATAAGCACTGTTTTAAGTTTTTATTTTAACTATCTATATTGCTTTTAAATGTAAAACTATGTGTGTTAACTAAGTCTTTGATGTCCCTTAGGGGACATAGTTTGGTGGTAATATGTCTTCTCTCTATTCATGAGATGAAGAGTTCAAATCCTGCAAAGTACATGCATAAAAGTATTTAGGAGTATGTTAGTTTGTGCTTAAATTTCTATAAAACTTGATATATTAACCAAGTCTTTAATATTTTAGATATCCCAATCTCGTAATTAAGTAAATTAAACATAAAGCATTTAAGCAAATTAAATGGCAAAATTGCACTTTTTGTCCTTTATGTTTCAGTGTTTTGATAGGCGCTGTCCTTTAACTTTAAAAATTACACTCTATATCCTTTATGTTTGCAACTAGTAACGGGCGGTATCCTTTATCATAAACCCAGTTATCTTTTAAAGTTAAAACCCCTTGTCTCTCTCAACTTCAAACATGAGGGATCTCTTATGTAAATTCAACCAACTCGTTGAACAATTCTCTGCAAAATGAGGACTAATTGTTGCCATACATTCATCGCAATCATCCTCAAATTCCTAATTTTCTCCCAAACATTCATCGGTATCTCAATCATCGTTTACTCTGCATATATGCTGAATCAGTAGGAAAACACTTGCCGGTTCCTCCGTCGCCACCGCCACCGTCCCCGCCACCATCGGATTTGGCTCCGGCTCCGTCGCCGGATTCGTTTAGTTCCGATTTCTCCTTTTTTGAAGTCGTTAGGGTTTCGGATGAAGTGATGAGATTGAATTTTGATGCCGGTACGTTTGTTTTGGATAATATATCGAGGAATTGAAAAATTGGAGGTTGATGCGTGAAGTGTGAACAATTTGTGTGTATTTAATAGGATTGATTTTAATTGAGTTGTGTGAAATATGAATTTGATTTATGGTTAATTTTGTGGTGGATTATGATAGAAAAAGTTTTTAATCGGATGTTCTGTTGCAGGTTTAATCTTCAGTTTCATTTTGCAGGATGTTAGTAATCTGTTACGGTTTCTTTTATGTGTGTCGAATTAAAAACCTAGAAATTAAAAAATTGGAGGTTGATGCGTGAATTTCAATAGGATTGAAGTTGATCGAGTTCTGTGAATTTGATTTTAGGTTAGTTTAACAGGTGGTTACGGGATTTTTGTTTAGTTGTGTGATAGAATAGGTTATCGATAGGATGTTCTCTTGCAGGTTTAATCTTCAGGTATGTAGTTAATGCCGTCTAAAATCAAATATCGGTTAATGGCCGATATTCTAGATAAAGGTTACCACGGGGGTATCGCGAAAGAAACGGACCGAAAAAGCATAGAAATGGGGTTCCGGAGTTGCCGGAATCCGACGAAATTGCCGACCGGATAAACGTAGAAGATGGCGGCTAATGCTTTTGTTTTGTTTATGAATGTTTCACTTTTTTACATAAAAGGTCCCTCATGTTTGAAGTTGAGAGAGACAAGGGGTTTTAACATAAAAAGTTAACTGGGTTTAGCTGAAAGGACACCGCCTGTTACTAGTTGCAAACATAAAGGACATAGACTGTAATTTTTAAAGTTAAAGGACAGCGCCTGTCAAAACACTGAAACATAAAGGACGAAAAGTGCAATTTAGCCCAAATTAAATAGAAAACATTTAAGATGGCCACGACTTTTAAGGTCGCGACCAAGTAACAAGCATAAAGCATTTAACACAATGAGTAATGGACATCATAGGAGCGTGAAGTGGTTTGATAACGGCCTCAACACCATCCCCGTAGGCATTATAGGGGCATGAAGAGAGAGGGGTGTTTCTATTATAACGTCAAATAAGGAGATAAAAAATAGAAAGTAATGACTGAATACACATTAAGAGGCGTTAACCATTACATATTTTTTGAAGAGGCGTTGTTATGCTAATGTGGCGAAAAATGTCCTTAGGGGATGATGGTCTAAGAAAATGAATGAATTTTGAGATAAACTTACTTTAGTTTTTTTCTTTAACTCAAAATATGTAATAAACTTAATATGAATCTCTAAAATAGAAAACTTGATTTAAATCTTGGTTGTGAATCTTGTAACTTGATTGAAACTAGTATTAAGCACCCCCCGCGTTGCGGTGGGGGCGAGCACTAATGCCACACTACCGCCAGCGACCACCGACACTGAAGTTGCGGCGTGTTAATGCGAATAAATTAAACCAAAACGTAAAACATAGAATAAAATAACTAAGTTGATCTAGGACTCATGCATTACGATGAACCCGCGTCTATTTTTTTCGGTTTGACACATCGTAATCTATATATAATATATATCATTATCACTATACAAACCATAATGCATACATTACAACAACCGTTGCATCAATATGTTGTAAATTATATTTATACAAGATTTTGGCTAAATTAACTAGATTATTATAAATAATAATAATTTACAAATAAAACAACACAAATTTGAATGGATCAAACCGATTGAATATGGTAAGATAATGAAACCATTACAGTAGAAACTCTATAAAATAATACACTTGGGACCACCAAAATTTATTAATTAAAAGAGTTATTAATTAATCGATAAATTAATAATTATTAATTTATATATTAATTAATATATTATTAATTTATAGTAGAATACTTAGTTTACAAACACCTTTCAAGCTTCCACTTAATTATTGTATACAATGCATATATATCAAATGAACGGCCCAATTTAAAAAAAACATTCAATCTCCCACCTTATTATGCTTCTTGTGTTCAATGTATCACTTTATGGACATTAAAAATATTTTCTATATAAATACAAGATCAAAATAGGTTAACACAAACAAATCATAGTATCATACACACAACATGGCTTCCCATCTTAAAGGTGTGAAAAAACAACAATGACAGACGAGATTCGAAGAGCATTATGCAAGCACAACAAGGATAATCCAAGTCTCACTCAAAAGCAATTGCAAGAATGGGTTCATAGTAACTATGGTTTGCAGGTGAGTCAAGCGACAATATCGAATACAGTTAAGCGGTCTTTAGAGTATCTCTCACTTGCTCCCGAAAGAGGCGATGTTAAGCGACACAACCCGGCAAAATTTCCTGACCTAGAAAAATCTCTCTATGAATGGATTCTTCAATATCAAGAACATGTGAATATGACAGGTGAACTAATCATCGAGAAAAATCTCTCTATGAATTATTAATTTATATTTTATATGGGGTCTAAAGAAATTATCAAAAATGTATTATCTTATAATTTTAGCGAATTATTAATTTAGCACCCTATCCCCGAGTCGGGACCGGCAAAAAATATTATCTTAGAGAGTTTATTAAATAATCGAGTATTAATTTATCGAGTTTCTACTGTATTTGATTAGGTTACAACCACTTAAGCACAATTTACATCAATACATGCATACAAAACATATTGAATTTGGTAAGGTAATGAAACTATTATTTGATTAAGGTACAACTACTTAAGCATAAATTACAACCAAACATGCATACATGGTAAGGTAATAAAACTATTATTTGTGTACAACTACTTAAGCACAAATTACAACCAAAGATGCATACTAATGTTCCAAAATAATAATATATTTATTTGATTAAGTTACAACTACTTAAGCATAAATTACAACCAAACATGCATACATGGTAAGGTAATGTTACTTATATGTAATCTACCAAAATTTGTGATATAAATCAGGTTAATGGAATTGTGTTGACATGTGTTCAATTTTCGATCAAACATGTTAAAAAAGTGGATATTTGAGGCAAGGTAATGAAACTATTATTTGAATAAGGTACAACTACTTAAGCACAAATTACAACCAAAGATGCATACGTGTTCCAAAATAATAATATATTTATTTGATTAAGGTACAACTACTTAAGCATAAATTACAACCAAACATGCATACATGGTAAGGTAATGTTACTTATATGTAATCTACCAAAATTTGTGATATAAATCAGGTTAATAGAATTGTGTTGACATGTGTTCAATTTTCGATCAAACATGTTAGAAAAGTGGATATTTAAGGCACTCGGACCATTTAACCAACATGAAACTGAAATAATAAAGTTGTAGAGTGCATTAGATCAGTATATATCTTGATTATGGTGGATTTGCATTCTTTTTGTTGCTTATGTTAATGTAGGTTTGCAAAAAGTACACAAGGTCTATCTTCAAGCTCAATACTGGGACATGTATTGTAACAACCCGCGTTTTTTAAGTCAAAGGAAGAAAAGATTGCTAATTCGATCTGTCATTCCTTGCTTAATCATAACTTGTACTCTTTGACTTGTTAACCGATACTTTAATTTATTTTACTTTAGTTGTATTATGTGGAGTAAATGCAATAATCGCAGTTTAATCGCTAATCTATTTAACGCTAATCTCATCGCCATCGCATCGCAAATCGAATCGCATGTTCTGGATATTGTTTTACGTGTGTGTGCTATTATGTGTTACTTGTGCATGTTTATTGAATGTTTGGTGATGATTAATCGCAAACGCAATGATAGGTCTATCGCAACGCAATCTCATCGCGAACTGAAAACACAAGATTACTTATGTTGTTGTATGTTAGTTATGTTATTTGTGTAACTATTATCTAAACCTGTCGCATCGCTTAATCGACACTCGCTTAAACGCATCGCAACGCTCAACGCACAAAACAAAAGTCGGAAACCAACTCGCACCAACCATCCAATCGAAGGACCATTCGATCGAATGGTCATCCGTCTGGATGACCATCCGATCGGATGGCCATCCGATCGGAAGGGCCTCCGATCCGTCACACTTGCACAGCCTCTCTTCCTCACCACCTATAAGTACCACCTGTCACATCACTGTTCATGTGATGTGACGGCTCTCGTTCGACCAGCACGCTCTTGGCCTATTTTCTCTCGATTCCTCGCGATTCTTGTAAGTTTTCTTCTCAAATCTTGTACTTCTTTGATCTACACACACTTTCTCATCAATTTCACCATCAAATCTTAACTTTTCACCATGAAATCAACTGATTTGGGCTGTTCTAGGATGATGTCATCATGGGTTCTCATGAACTTCAAAGTGTGACCTCATTCCACCAAGAACAACTCAGATCTAAGAGATTTTGACATGTTTAAACACTGATTTCGTCATAAACTAAACATTTTCCAACTGAATTCCACACTTCTTCAATGTTCTTAACTTTTCATTCAAAAACCGATACAATTTGACCTCATTCAGGCCTTCTTCTCATTCTCTAGTGAAGTGCCGGTCTGAGAACGGATTTCTATCAAAGAGACAACCGATTCACGGGTTGAACATGAACAACCATCAAGAACAGTTAACTGATCAAACGGGGTGATTCCCATCCGATCGGATGACTTGGACTTGGTGGAGTTTCCATTGTTTGACACGTTCTCATACCGTCCCGGTCAAACCGCAAAACTTTCTAAACTTAGCAAATTTTACAAGTTTCACAACGAACAGGTTACTAAACGTATCGCCGTCCGATCGGATAGCCATCCGATCGAACGACAATCCGACCGGACGACTTGTGACCATCAATACTTAATTAAATTTTGCAAACTTCAGAGTATCAGTTCCAACGAATAGTCATCCGATCGGATGACCATCCGATCGATTGACTATTCTATCAGGAGACTTGGATCTTTGGGAAACATCTCACTTGGAACGGATTGCCATCCGACCGAACGACCATCCGTCCGGATGACCGTTCGGCCGGACGACCTGAAAGGTAGAGATACTTCTTATTTTATAAAATGCTACAACGAAAACTTCAAAGTCACATCATACACAAACACATCCATCCCAAACGAATGACCATCCGACTGAATGGTCATCCGTCCGGATGACCATCCGTTCGGATTTTCATCCGATCGGATCACTTTCCGTCACTTGTTCCACTCGCACCGTTTAACGCACTGTTCATCGCTTATGCTATCGTTCTGTAATCAGGCTAACTTTCCAGCGCTCCCTTCAATCTAAGACTGTGTTATTCATTTAACACGATCTGTGAGTATACTCGAACCCTTTTTTGCTTTACGCACTTTTGGGTGTTACATACGTTACCTATTTCAAATCACAATCGACACACAACGCAAACACTTTTATACGCTGACCGCTATTGCATGTTATACGTTTTACTCGATGAATGCTTGTATGTTATGTTTACACAGTGATTGTTTCCTGACACCTTAGCAATGATAGTACTATAGTTTGGACTCAACACCTGTCGTGGACAGAGGTTGTTAAGGGCTTTACTTCATGTGTCACAGTGGTGATATGTGTTGCACATTCTACAACTCGCAGTCACGTCTGTGCATATTTCATTGTCGATAACCTACTAGCTTCACTTTGCTACATGATGGTTATGCGTAAACCGCTTTCGCTATCTATTATACTATTAAACTTGTATGCTCACATTTACACTATGTGTATTGACTTTTATTTTAACGTATGTGGCAGGTGTTTAAGATGTTAGGATTGCTGGATGTTTTGGAATCAAGCTTAGGGGAGTCTAGAAATAAAACAATTAAATTATGAGTTTTCGGAACATTTTTATTTGTCTTTGAGATACTATGTCTGTATTAACTGATTTGCAAAGTATGTTATGGTATGGGACGTAACTTTAAATATTTGGTAAAATTAGATGTTATGGATTTCTCCTGGACAAAATGTTTCGCTTAGTGCCGCGCCCCGATGATTCCACCATCGGTTGGGATGTGACAGATTGGTATCAGAGCCATAACTATAGGGAATTAGGCAAGACTCGACCTAGTCCGGGTTGGTGTCTTAGAAACGACCTAGTCTATAGTCTAAGTACCAACAGACCACCTTGTGCGAACCCGGTAGGGGTTCCGCGCGAGCTTATTTCCGTTATTCGATCGACTCGCAACCATAATACACTCTATCGTCCTTTCCTAAGGACGAGCACTATCACTCTGCCTTTCCTAAGGCAGGCACACCGCACACTATTTTCGAAAATGGACAAGTGATTACATCGAGACTAGGTATGAAAACCGCAAACTCTCGATTAGATCGCTTGTTCGACGCGTATTTTTACTATAAACACGGGAATTTGCGTTGAATCAGGAGTGAAATCCATACTTTGATGTGATTCTCCTTCTCTATTCCGTGATTCTATCACACAAACAGGAATGCAGTCGTTAAGTTAGGGGCGAAACCCGAATCTTAATGACCTGTTCCGCTCTCTACTGTGGTTTTACGAAACTCTCACCAAAGTCTCGATGGATTCCAATGACTCGAGTTGCGTGAATACCCGAAAGGATGCGTGCCATTCACCGCAGGCTGGTGATAGAGCACATTCTATTAGGCCAAAACGTGTACTCGAAGTCCTTGAGAATAGTCGAGTCACTTTGGGTAGTCGACGTCTGTCAGCCGAGACAATCTATTTTCGATTTCAAGCCCGCAATCGCTGATTTTTATGTGTTTCGATTCTGAGCTGCAACCGCTGATTCTGTGATTTATCGCTTTTATGTGGAGTTTTATGTGGTTTTATGTGTTTATTTGTTAGCATTTTGAGGTACTGGTGGTTCTGATTTAACGTTTTGCTCTGCAAAACACACACAACTCCGACACCACACTAACAAATCGCATGCTATGTTACTCGCTTACGCTACACTATACACTGTGTTACTCGCTTACGCTATGCTACTCGCTGTGTTACTCGCCACCCGCAATCGCTACTCTCGAACACGCCTCGCGAACTGGAATGATAGGTGAATACGTGCAATATATGTAGGTGAATACGTGCAAAATATAGTGGATTGCGTGCCTCTGTGCTCTACGTGCTTATGTGTTTATGTGTTTACGTACCTATATGGATTATGTGCCTACGTAACTATTTGACTATGTGTTATATGCCGATGTGTTCCTGAGCTTTATTTAGTAGTAGTGTGATGTGAGGTGAGATTCGATTATATAGTGTTTGAGTCCTATGGCGATGTCTGTTGCAAACAATGTCGTCATTTGGATCGCATACCTCTCGCGCTGCACGCCGAAATCATGTTGACAAGCGAATCGCTTCTCTAGTCGCAAAGCAGATGGCTAAGGTCATTCCGCAAATTGTCAGTGAGCTAAATGAGAACGCCAGCAAGTCCTCTGAAGAATCAAGGACTGACTCTCCAAAGGGTACTTTCAGCTTCAAGCAGTTTAAGGCCTGTGGCCCAAAAGACTTCACAGGCGAAGACGGACCAAGCGCTATGTTTCAATGGTTCGACTCAATTGAAGTTACAATACGCCAGAGCGGATGTCCCGATCACCTATGTACTGTCAATGCAATTGGCGTTTCCAATCCAGGGCTCTGGATTGGTGGACAGTCGAAAGGAACAGACGTGGGAACGACGCAGCCTATGGGCTTACTTGGGATGAGTTGAAGGAACTCATGATGAAGGAATTCTGCCCACCCCACGAGCTCCAAAAGTTGGAGAACGAGTTCTGGAACATCAAGCAGGATGGTGGCGATAACGCCGGTCTAACTGCCCGCTTCAAACAGCTGAGTATCATTTGTCCAAGCCAGGTGGCAACACCTGATATGACGATCAAGAAGTATATCTGTGCTTTACCGGATTGTGTTGCTGACTTCGTGCAAGCCGCGAAGACAACAACCATCGAAGAGACATACCTACTCGCTGCCGAGATTAATGACAAGCGAGTGTTGGCTGGTTATTTCAAGAATACCACCAAGAGTCTCCACCAAGTTACCATTTCTCCCACCGCTGAAACCGCCGCACCGCAAGCTTCCAAGTCTTCTCACCGCAAACGCAAGAACAACAGCAACAAGAACTGCGCAGTAACCACCGCTCCACTCCAAGATGTCCCTGCTCAACCGCAACCTCAGAACTGCCAAGTAGCGGCACCAGTGACCAATACACCGCCGGCTAAGCGTGCATATACTGGTCCACACCCGCTCTGCCCTACTTGTACTTATCATCAACATGGTTGGAATTGCATGCCGGTTTTGTGTTCACTGCAACCTGTACGGCCACTTTACTGCCAACTGCCGTACTGGTCCCCGCCAAGCTCAAGCTCAAGTTCAAGCTCCTGCACCACCAGCTTTCCTTCCTACTCCACAGGGTCAACAAGCAGCTCCTGCACCCGCTACCCACGCAAGAGCCTGCTTTGCATGTGGTGATCCGAACCACTTTACAAATGTCTGCCCCAACTGAGTGGTGAAGCAAGAGCCACAGCAGCAGCCGCAACAACATCCACAGCAGCAGTAGTAGCCAGCAGCCCTCAGACGTGCATTCAACATCAACGCCCGCCAGGCTCAAGCAAACAACAATGTGGTTAATGGTACGTTCCTTGTAAACGGTATATATGCTTCGTGGTTGTTTGATACTGGAGCCGATAAGTGTTTTGTGTTGTTAGAATTCGAAAAGCTCCTAAATCGTAAGCGCGCTAATCTCTCTTCGACGTTCGACGTAGAAGTTGCCACTGGAAGAACCGTCACTGTTCGTTCTGTTCTCCATGATTGTACGCTTGAACTCAACAATCACGTCTTCCCTATCGATCTTATCCCGATACAGCTTGGTAGCTTCGATATCATAGTAGGCATGGATTTTCTTCCCGAAAATCATGCTGAAGTCATTTGTTTTAATAAAATGATTCGTTTCTCACTCGCTAACGGTGATCAACTCTGTGTCTACGGTGAAGTCGCATAGAAGAATCTCAAACTCATGTCGTGTATCCAAGCGAGCAAGTATCTCCGCAAGGAATACAAAGCTTTCTTGGCACACATCGTAGTAGATGAGGAAAAGGAAAAGAAGGCAATGGATAAGGTGCCTGTGGTTCGTGATTTTCCTAAAGTCTTTCCTGATGATTTACCTGGTCTACCCCCGAGTCATGATATTGATTTCCGAATCGACCTCATTCCTGGAGCCAATCCTGTTGCTAAATCTCCTTATCGCCTCGCTCCGTCTGAAATGCGCGAACTCTCGAGTCAACTCCAGGAATTGCTTGACAAAGGCTTCATTCGCCCTAGCACCTCTCCTTGGGGCGCACCTGTCCTTTTCGTCAAAAAGAAGGATGAATCATTGTCACGACCCCCGACCCACCCTGGACGGAATCGGGAGCCGCGAACAGCAAAGTGGTACCGGTGATTATTTTGAAAAATATTGCAGCGGAAATTTCATCAGGACCGTGAGTTAGGAAAAATATCAGAGTTTAGAAAACACCGGATTTTATTTATTTAAATAGCTGGGATAAACCCATGTTTTACAAAGGTAGCTTTAATAAGGGATAAACCCAATTACATAAAACAATATTTCTTAATTTGATTTAATTAATAAAATAAGCCACTTCTTGAAGCCTTTCAGTGCCGTATCCAACTCTTACTCCAATCTACTGTAATTACCTGAAACGCGTTTTAAAAAGGTTTTGTCAGCAGGAAATACTGGTGAGTTCATTCATTTTGTTTAAAACAACGTATTTGTTATAATCTACAGTATTAAGAGCGATTACAATGTTTCCATATATCAACCAACTACCCACAGTATTTGTCACTCGAACATCCATTGGTAACCTCAGAGTCCAATGGTGTCTGTGACTATGGTCATATCACCCCTTGGCTAACTCGTTGTCCAATGGTGAAGGTTATCAAGTAATGTATACAAAACCTCACATACCGGCTGTAATTTGGTGATTACAAAGACTTAATCCCTGTAATTATAACTTTGAAAATAAACATGCTTTGGAAATTAAATTTGATAAAAAGAGAATGACTCACATTATAAGCATGCAGATTTATACGGGCAGAGCTTAGCCTATTGATTAATCTTGTAACCTAGAGCACACGAACTAGGTAAGTAACTAATACAGCATTTACGATAACTCACGAGATTAAAACCCTCACAACGAATGACAAAGTGCAACACTTAAACATCCATCGGATTCGCAACGAATGACAGAGTCTACCCCGAGTTTGGGTGACACTCAAACATCCTGTCGGATTCACGACTAATGACAAAGTATAGCATTTAAACATCCTGTCGGATAGTTTCAATCAATCGGATATTGAATCGTAGCAACGATCGAGTTAATACCCGGTATCGTAGCAGCACCCCGCTATGCTAATTTGTGATTTTGAGCAGTAATTCTTCGTTTTGAGAGAATTGGTCGAACACAGACGAACTGCTCATGTCCAAACTATTTATAGCTGATTTCTGAGGTTGTCGCGGCCCGCGTGAGCCACAGGACAAACCTAACGCAGCCCGCGTGGGAGTGTGGATCAGATCGGAGGTTGCTGAGTCACCGGTGGTCACGACACGTGTGACAACACGTGACCTTCATGCATATCCGGAGACCTACGAGCTGTCACGGCCCGCGTGAGCTTCTGCGTATTCTTTACGCGGCCCGCTAGAAGACCAAATATCTGATTTTCTTGATTCTTGATATGGATTGGGGTTTCAGGGGTCCGGGTTTTTACTAACGGATCAATTTGGGACCTTTTTTAATATAATTATATTATAAAGAAAAGGGGAATAAAATAGTGAGAAAAGAGAATGGGCCCACTTTGTAACTTTAGGGTTCAACTAGAAAGTCTCCGGGTATAAATCTTGGTTATAACTTCTGAGCTATTTTAAAAATATATATATTTATATTTTCACTCGTGTTCAACCTTGTCCCTATGTCACGAGACAGAATCCCAATGAACTTAGTCAGGCAGAGCCTTGACATGTGTTATGGGGCTCAGATCAATCGGAAAGGGTAGCGGTGATCGGGAGTTAAAATACTTAAAACGGGACAGGGCTCTATAAAATAAAAATAGTATTATGGAAATGCCATAAAAGAAGTGAGACATAAAGCAGAAGAAAAGGGGTGAGTAAATTATGGATAGTGTTGCTATTTATACTATTTTGGAAACTTAAAGAGGAAGCCTCATGTCCATGTAAACCTTTATTTTCATTCCATATGTTTGACTTGGAAGAAAGTTACAACATACACGTATCATATGGATTTTAATGTTTATCATTTTGATTTTATTATATTTAAATATGCTAGTCCATACGTTTAAGGTTTATTATTATTTATTATTTTATTAATTTATATATTATAATTAATTTAATTGATTCAATCATTTGATGCTTATAACTTCTAAAATATGGCGTTCTAGAAAATAATAAATATGTTATTAGAACGAGAATATTTTCGTCTACATTTTGAACCAAGTTTCTTTAAAAATAAAGTAGGTTCAAATATAATGTATTTTTAATTAATAAATGGTTCCTGGGCCCGTCCAGGTACTTCATATTTCTTACAGTCAACTTACCCGTACTCTACCCGTCTTAATTATATGAGTTTATATATACTTTTATTTTATTTAGAAAGGTCACCTATATATACAGGTCAATTAATTAATATAATATTTCAACCAATTATATAAAATAGTGTTTAAAACTATTTAGGTTGAATATTTATATTAAAAATAAACTAGTTACTAGTTACTAGTGGTTAATAAATTTAACCAGACCTATAATTGTTATATAAAAATAGGAATGTTACAATCGTTCCGGATGTGTATCGATTATAGGGAGTTGAATAAGCTGACAATAAAAAATCGTTATCCCCTGCCCCGCATCGATGATTTGTTTGACCAATTGCAAGGTGCTTCGTGTTTCTCGAAGATCGATTTACGCTCAGGCTATCACCAGTTACGCATCCAGGAGGAAGATATACCCAAAACCGCTTTCCGCACCCGATACGGCCATTATGAATTCTTCGTAATGCCCTTTGGTTTAACCAACGCACCCGCGTTTTTCATGGATTTGATGAATCGCGTGTGTAAACCGTTTCGTCATCGTGTTTATCAATGATATCCTGATATATTCGAAGTCGAAAGCCGAACACGCGCAACATCTACGTTTGGTTCTCGAGTTACTCCAAGGGAATCGACTCTATGCCAAGTTCTCCAAGTGTGAATTTTGGCTAGAGGAGGTTCAATTCCTCGGTCACATTGTTAATAGTCAAGGTATACACGTTAACCCCGCGAAGACCGAAGCTGTTAAGAGTTGGGTTACTCCAAAATCACCATCCGAAGTTCGTTCATTCCTTGGATTGGCAGGCTATTACCGTCGATTCATCGCTGACTTTTTTAAAATCGTCGTTCCGCTTACTTCTCTGACGCATAAAGACAAGTCTTTTGTTTTGGGAACTGAACAAGAGACTGCCTTTAAGACTCTCAAGCATATGCTCTGCAATGCTCCTATCCTAGCGTTACCCGACGGAAACGATGACTTAGTTGTCTACTGCAATGCCTCGAACCTTGGTCTTGGTTGTGTTCTCATGCAACGGAACAAGGTTATCGCGTACGCCTCTCGTCAGCTCAAGATCCACGAGAAGAACTATAAAACGCACGATCTCGAGCTTGGTGCAGTTGTTTTTGTGTTAAAGATCTGGTGACACTACCTTTATGGTACCAAGTGTACGGTCTTCACCGACCATAAGAGCCTACAACACATCCTCAACCAAAAAGAACTGAATATGCGCCAACGCCGATGGGTAGAACTTCTCAACGATTACAACTGTGAGATTCGTTACCACCCTGGCAAAGGAAATGTTGTGGCCGATGCTCTAAATAGATGAAGCTATTTGCATAGCGTTCGTAATACTCACGCCCAGCACGACCTCGAAGCCCTGATTCATGACGCTCTGCACGCCTGCTTCATTGAGAATACCTTGCAAGAGGAAATGAAGAAGTGTGGTGCTGAATCGCACTTTGTCACCAAATCGAATGGTATCTACTACTATCTAGATCGCATCTGGATTCCAAGTCGCAATAACCTTCGAGATATATTGTTGACTGAAGCGTACAAATCTCAATATTCCATTCATCCTGGTGCCGACAAAATGTACCATGACCTTCGTCTATGTTATTGGTGGCCTGGAATGAAGATGGATATCGCTATCTATGTTTCGAAGTGCCTGACTTGTTCGAAAGTTAAGGCCGAGCAACAAAGACCCTCTGGCTTACTCGTGCAACCTGAGATCCCTATGTGGAAATGGGAGAGTATAGCCATGGACTTTATAACGAAACTTCCACGCATACAGTCAGGTCACGATAGCATCTGGGTTATCGTGGACCGTCTTACAAAGTCTACTCATTTTCTGCCAGTACGAGAAGACTTTAAGGTAGAACGATTAGCACGGATCTACACCAACGAAATCATCTGTCGACACGGGACGCCACGTGATATCATATATGACCGCGATGGTCGGTTTACCTCGCGTCTTTGGGAAACGTTTCAATCTACTCTCGGTACTACTCTTAATCTAAGTACCGTTTTCCATCCCCAAACCGACGGTCAGACTGAACGAACGATACGTACCCTTGAAGACATGCTTCGCTCGTGTCATAGATTTCGGTGGTAATTGGGACGCGCATTTACCCTTGGTCGAATTCTCGTACAATAACAGTTATCATTCTAGCATTCAAATGGCACCATTTGAGGCACTATATGGAAGAAATGTTGATCGCCTATTGTGTGGCATGAGATCGGAGATGCACAAATTACCGGTCCTGAGCTGCTGCAAGAAACGACTGACAAGATCCTCCAAATTCGAGACAATCTGCTGAAAGCTCGGAGTCGTCAGAAAAGTTACGCCGATAGACGCCGCAAGCCCCTTGGATTTGACATTGGCAATCACGTACTCCTAAAGGTTGCACCTTGGAAGGGGGTGATCAGATTCGGCAAGAAAGGGAAGCTCGCGCCTCAATATGTTGGACCCTTTTAAATTCTGGAAAGGATTGGCAAAGTGGCCTACAGACTCGAACTACCGGAGGAACTTAGCAACGTCCACCCGACTTTCCATGTTTTGAACCTCAAAAAGTGTCTGGCCGAGTAGAATTTAGATGTACCACTTGAGGATCTACAAGTGGACGAAACTTTACACTTCGTGGAAAAGCCTATCGAGATCATGGATCGAGAAACCAAGAAGCTCAGACGCTCCCGCATTCCCATAGTGAAGGTTCGCTGGGAAGGTAAACGCGACGCAAAGTTCACCTGGGAACTCGAAAGTGACATGAAGGCTAAGTATCCACAGCTATTTGTTACGCCTGCATACTAATTTTGGGACGAAATTCCCTAAAGTAGGGGAGGCTGTAACAACCCGCGTATTTGAAGTCAAAGTACAAGTCAAAGTCAAAGGAAGAAAAGATTGCTAATTCGATCTGTCATTCCTTGCTTAATCATAACTTGTACTCTTTGACTTGTTAACCGATACTTTACTTTATTTTACTTTAGTTGTATTATGTGGAGTAAATGCAATAATCGCAGTTTAAACGCTAATCTATTTAACGCAAATCTCATCGATATCGCATCACAACTTGAATTGCATGTTCTGGATATTGTTTTACGTGTGTGTGCTATTATGTGTTACTGTGCAAGTTTATTGAATGTTTGGTGGTGATTAATCACAAACTCAATCGCAGCTCTATCGCAACGCAATCTCATCGCGAACTGGAAATGCAAGATTACTTATGTTGTTGTATGTTAGTTATGTCATTTGTGTAACTATTATCTAAACCTATCGCATCGCTTAATTGACACTCGCTTAAACGCATCGCAACGCTCAACGCACGAAACAAAAGTCGGAAACCAACTCGCACCAACCATCCGATCGAATGACCATTCGATCGAATGGTCATCCGTCCGGATGACCATCCGATCGGATGGCCATCTGATCGAAAGGCCCTCTGATCCATCACACTTGCATCGCCTCTCTTCCTCACCACCTATAAGTACCACCTGTCACATCACTATTCATGTGATGTGACAGCTCTCGTTCGACCAGCACGCTCTTGGCCTATTTTCTCTCGATTCCTTGCGATTCTTGTAAGTTTTCTCCTCAAATCTTGTACTTCTTTGATCTACACACACTTTCTCATCAATTTCACCGTCAAATCATAACTTTTCACCATGAAATCGGCTGATTTGGGTTGTTCTAGGATGATGTCATCATGGGTTCTCATGAACTTCAAAGTGTGACCTCATTCCACCAAGAACAACTCAGATCTAAGAGATTTCGACATGTTTAAACACTGATTTCCTCATAAACTAAACATTTTCCAACTGAATTCCACTCTTCTTCAATGTTCTT
The DNA here is from genome assembly GCA_030545235.1 of Helianthus tuberosus. Lineage (NCBI taxonomy): Eukaryota > Viridiplantae > Streptophyta > Magnoliopsida > Asterales > Asteraceae > Helianthus > Helianthus tuberosus. Next base: position 46,668,156 of record CM060393.1, on the reverse strand, counting down.
AACTTTTCATTCAAAAACCGATAGAATCTGACCCCATTCAGGCCTTCTACTCATTCTCTAGTGAAGGGCCGGTCTAAGAACGGATTTCTATCAAAGAGACAACCGATTCACGTGTTGAACATGAACAAACGTCAAGAACAGTTAACTGATCGGACGGGGTGATTCCCATTCGATCGGATGACTTGGACTTGGTGGGGTTTCCGTTGTTTGACACGTTGTCATACCGTTCCAGTCAACCAGCAAAACTTTCTAAACTTAGCAAATTTTACAAGTTTCACAATGAACATGTTACTGAACGGATCGCCATCCGATCGAACGACAATCCAACCGGACGACTTGTGACCATCAATACTTAATCAAATTTTGCAAACTTCAAAGTATCAGTTCCAACGAATAGTCATCCGATCGGATGACCATCCGATCGAATGACTATTCTATCAGGAGACTTGGATCTTTGGGAAACATCTCACTTGGAACGGATTGCTATCCGACTGAACGACCATCCGTCCGGATGACCGTTCGACCGGACGACCTGAAAGGTAGAGATACTTCTTATTTTATAAAATGCTACAACGAAAACTTCAAAGTCACATCATACACAAACACATCCATCCCAAACGAATGACCATCCGACCGAATGGTCATCCGTCCGGATTGTCATCCGATCGGATCACTATCCGTCACTTGTTCCACTCGCACCGTTTAACGCACTGTTCATCGCTTATGCTATCGTTATGTAATCAGGCTAACTTTCCAGCGCTCCCTTCAATCTAAGACTGTGTTATTCATTTAACACGATCTGTGAGTATACTCGAACCCTTTTTGCTTTATGTGACAACTGTGTTCTGTAAGAACCGTGTAATGTAAAACAATTTTGGTTATCAATAAAACAATGTGCCTTGGTGTTATTATATGTGTTTTGGTGTTATTATATGTGCAATTGTGTTTATTAATTTTACAATTTGATTCGATTCCGACTTCAAGCTTTAAATCACTTTCTGGAAGGTCATACGCAAACTGGTGCTTAAACGCAATCAGTTTAACGCGACGTACACTCTGGAACTGTGACGTAAGCCGAACATACCCTAAATATCCTTTACATAACTTAGAAATAAGTTTCGAAGGATTCGGTATGGCGAAAACATGTTTATTTGAACTAAAGAACTAATTACGACAAAACTGCAAAACGAACGTTAGTGACCGCCCGGATAATATTTAAATCCCACAAATATTCTGTTATGATTAAAATTTTATTTTAATCAGGTTCGTGTTGAACTCGAGATTCGCTACCTTCCTGGTAAGGCGAATGTCGTAGCCGATGCGCTTGGTCGAAAGGAGCAAGTCAAGCTTCATTCTGTTCAAACTCTATCTGATATTCAATCTCGTGTCCTTCAAGAACAACGATTTTGTGTAAACGAAGGCTTATTGTAATATGAGCTACTACTTCAACACTAGCTTAAACTCGAAACGGAAGGGCGATGGGTTGCTCTATTTTAAGAATCCTTGTGGGTGATTATCGCCCAAATCGGAGCCCTGATTGGATTCCTTGTACACCTTAATATGTACATTACAACTCAATAAGGGCAAACCAAATTCCTATTATGATCTTTCTATCTTCATAGTTAGATTCTTAATAATATTTAAAGTGCCAAATGAAATCCACGGATTGGATTCCTGGTATGCTTTAAATACCCGTGTCCAAAGATAACAAATTAAAGGTCAAGTTAAATGATTAATGCGATTATGTGTTTAGGTGTTCTCTCTTATTATGTGATCCGATTTTCGTTATCCAAATCCTTATAGAATCTTCCCTATCCTCATATGAGGGATTCATAATAGGATATTCAAAAGGTACTATCTTAAATCCTTAATGGGCTTCTACGTGGTAGTTAAGACCCTTGGGTTATATAGTACCATTCCATGATTCGAAAATAGACCCTTGAGTGGTCTAGTTAAAGATCGATTCAGAATCTGGTTAAGAGTGGCATGTGATGATACAGCTGAAAGGACCCTATGGTGGTCCAGTCACACTCATCACAGGTTCATTCATTTGGTTTTTTTCCCCTACACATTATTAAATGCACTGTGTGGACTATTCAAGGAACTACGTAATTATGGACGCGTACATAATTATAAAAATTCAGTGCACGGAAACCACAGTAAGATTTATCATGTGTAAGAACCAATAGTGACAACAATAACGAAACGTGAACAATGTAATGGAGGTACGGTGGACGCACCAATGACGCTTCATATACTTGTATATAAGTGTCCCTCTTACCTTGCAAGCATCATGTTATTTAAAGTTACTAGAAGTTCGGAACTCTAACCGGTGTTGTTTTATCTTTTCGACTTCATGTTTCAAGCTTTCACAAGTTTCCTCGAAATAAAATTTCGGGACGAAATTTCCTAAAGTAGGGGAGACTGTGACAACTGTGTTCTGTAAGCACCGTGTAATGTAAAACAATTTTGGTTATCAATAAAACAATGTGCCTTGGTGTTATTATATGTGTTTTGGTGTTATTATATGTGCAATTGTGTTTATTAATTTTACAATTTGATTCGATTCCGACTTCAAGCTTTAAATCACTTTCTGGAAGGTCATACGCAAATTGGTGCTTAAACGCAATCAGTTTAACGCGACGTACACTCCGGAACTGTGACGTAAGCCGAACATACCCTAAATATCCTTTACATAACTTAGAAATAAGTTTCGAAGGATTCGGTATGGCGAAAACATGTTTATTTGAACTAAAGAACTAATTACGACAAAACAGCAAAACGAACGTTAGTGACCGCCCGGATAATATTTAAATCCCACAAATATTTTGTTATGATTAAAATTTTATTTTAATCAGGTTCATGTTGAAAAATAAATTAAAACGCTTAAAAACGTTATTTTTCAAGTTTAAGCGCGTACCGCGTGTTTCTGCGCGACACAGTGCCTTTACTGCGAAACGTGGACAACGCAGCCAGTCTTGGCAACTGAAATTTATTTCAGTAATATTTTGACGAGTTTATTTTCATAGAATAATAAAAATAAATTAGAACGCCATAAATCGGGATTTGAACGCTAGATAAAATACCCGGTACTTAATTAAATACTTTAACGGAACGGTGTTTAACCGGACATTACCCGGGACACTAAAATTTTGCCAAACATGTTGTTTTTATTTTTCTGAGCTAGTTAGGGTCCCCGAACACCCTAACACACTATATATTTAATAACACACATTTACTAATAACTAAACACTTTAAACTTAACTAGTTAGTAACTAGATCACTTGCATCCCAACCCCCTTTTACCCCCCCCCCCCTTTCTACGGTTATGTGGAGTGGGGACATCCCCCACATTTCTTTCATTATTTTATTTGTAATGTTGGAGGGTGGGGAGCATAATACATGATGGATAAACTTGAAATTGGTTTATAAATAAGCACCAAGGATCTTGATCATTCTCATTCACAATCAACCACTTTAGCAAACTCTCTCCTTCCTCTCTTGCTACTTTTGGCAGCCACCACCATCCACCATATCACCGTCATCAACTTTCTCTCTAGCCATTTTCCATACATACAAAGGTGCAAGAGGTTCAACAAGTAAGCTTGGTGCACTCGGAAGCTCAAGGACCGCTCTCGTTTTCTTTTATCCACCACTTTTCTACACTCGAACTCCCCTAGCCTTGTGCTAGTAGTAAGTGCCTTAGATCTTCATCTTGTTCATATTTTTGGTGGTTAATAGTTGAAAGAAAGATGAAAGGTTAAGAACTCTAATGAACATAAACAAGTCTTGAATATAAACTAGTCTAGTGTTGAAGTATTGATAAAATAATGAAGTAATCATGATAAATCTGAGTAATACAAGCAATAATCTGCTGTAAACAACTTATGTTATGAGATAAATCATTATTAGAATGAATGATAATCGTAAGTGTACTTTCTAATGACACTTATACTACAAAAAGCATGCTGATTTGCATTTTCAGCCGACTTTAACTGGCTATAACAGGACCGTAACTTAACAAAAAATGTATTTCCTGAAGTCTAGAATTATGTATTATGAAATACGGTTCTAATGGCACTGGAATCATAATTTTTGGACTCCGTTTATTATTTTTAAAGTGTCTTTTCGTAACAGCAGCTAGAGCTGCATTTTTGCTGCTGAAAATATGCGTCCTGTTTTCAGTCATAATTTGAATTCTGTGTAGGGTTAGATCATAAAATTTATACTGTAGATGGTCACTGTTGTCTCCGTGATCCTCCAACTGGAATTGCGTCAAACGGACTTACGATGATTTTTAAACGAATTATTTCGTAGACTGCAATCAGAAAGTAACAAATCTGATTGCAGTCCGGTAAACGATTTTCTATAAAATATTGTTAATGAATTGGACCCCGATATTTTTACACAATAATATTTGGATCGTTTAAGACATTCTGTAAAAATTTGGAAATTTTTGGAATAAGTTAACTATTTTATTTAAATGTCCGAAAACAGTCCAGTTTCATATATATTAAAACAGAAATGACATAAGTAGCATTTTGCATGTATTTTGTGGGTTTTTTATTATTAAAGCATTCTTATTTAATTTAGGATGAATAAACGATTTGAGGGATTGTGTTAACATATAAAAACGCACCCAAAGGTGAGTACATAGTTCCCCTCTTTTACTATTTTCAATTGTTTTGGGGTGATTCATATGTATCAAAACGATTTCGATGTTTTAACGATGGTTTCAAAATGAGTAAGGTGGTTTATACCAAACTAATAATGATTTCGATAATGTGAACAAGCTTGTTGGTTGTAATTACATAACGAATGTCATTCATTAATTTCGGCCAAACCGACCAGTATTAGGTTATGGTACCATAGGATCCGACAAATCCCGTTATCAGACCAGACCCATGGTTATGTGTGGGTTAGGTGGGTAACGACTGAATCTGATGATTGTTAATTTACCCTTTGGTGGTTTATTAATGCGAGAAGCGATAGGCGAGATAGTCGAGTCACAAAGGTTTGAATGTTATTAGCGAGACAATCAAAAGTAGTTTCACGATCTAAAACGAGAATGATTTAAACGACTAAAGCAATGTTTAACGAATTAAACGATTTGGGTAAACGATTGGTTTTTGGTTAGTGTTTAGATAACGGGACGGGTGTAATGTGATGAAAGCATGGTGGATACGCCGCTGGTATTTCCTATATATATATATATATATATGTTTTCATTATATTACATACCGTGGCGTTATTTAGTTCACTTGGGTAAACAATTGGAAGCGATGTCACACAAACGAGGTTTTCGAAACGATATAAACTATACGAGTTTTATTAACGAGATTTTATTAAATAAATGTTTTGGGTTAAGAATCATGGCTACGAGATTTTATACACTATAACCAACTTGATTTGAGTTGGTTAGTTATACCGCAATACAATACTTTTCAAAACAAGGTTTTTAATTGAGTATTGCAACATGTAAACTAGCCATGAATCCGACACTCTCAAAACCCTATGTACTCGCCAGCATTTCTTTGCTGACTTTGTTTTCACATATGTTTCAGGTGTTGTTGAATGATGTTGATTGCTAGGATGCATACTCACATAGGACTGGACGAGGCCTTAGTAACTTAATAAACTTGTTTATTTAGATTTCCAGAGGATGTAAATATTTAATGTTTAATAAAACGAAACCTCAAATTTCCGTGTGTTTTGAAACAATGATTCTGTTACAACACTCCTCGACAATTCCGTCGCGATTTGTTGTTTTACGCGGTCGGGGTGTGACACTTTACGCACTTTTGGGTGTTACATACGTTACCTATTTCAAATCACAATCGACACACAACGCAAACACTTTTATACGCTGACCGCTATTGCATGTTATATGTTTTACTCGATGAATGCTTGTATGTTATGTTTACACAGTGATTGTTGCCTGACACCTTAGCAACGATAGTACTATAGTTTGGACTCAACACCTGTCGTGGACAGGGGTTGTTAAGGGCTTTACTTCACGTGTCACAGTGGTGATATGTGTTGCACATTCTACAACTCCTAGTTACGTCTGTGCATATTTCATTGTCGATAACCTACTAGCTTCACTTTGCTACATGTTACATGCTGGTTATGCGTAAACCGCTTTCGCTATCTATTATACTATTAAACTTGTATGCTCACCTTTACACTATGTGTATTGACTTTTATTTTAACGTATGTGGCAGGTGTTTAAAATGCTAGGATTGCTGGATGTTTTGGAATCAAGCTTAGGGGAGTCTAGAAGCAAAACAATTAAATTATGAGTTGTCGGAACAGTTTCATTTGTCTTTGAGATACTATGTCTGTATTAACTGATTTGCTAAGTATGTTATGGTATGGGACGTAACTTTAAATATTTGGTAAAATTAGTTGTTTTGGATTTCTCCTGGACAATCTGTTTCGCTTAGTGCCGCGCCCCGATGATTCTGCCATCGGTTGGGGTGTGACATGTATGTGACTATTTTATGTTTGGTTCTGTCATATTATTAGGTTTCTTATTGATTTGGTTTAGATTTTATGTTATATCTGATTGCAGTAGTATAGTGTTTGGCTATAATAATTAAGATATAATTGACTTTGTAAAAAGTCAACTGATGTGCCATGCTATACAGAGTGGGAATGGAAGAAAATGGTGGATTCGGAGACAGAAAAGGCTGAGATAAATCAGCTTGTGGGTCTGCTACATCAACAGCAAACGAAGGATCAGGACGATGTGTGATCATAAAAGTTGGGTAGCAAAATATTGGATTTCTCCGTCAAGCAAGTGAGGTCTGAAATTATCAAGTACTTTTGACACTACATACAACCTGTCCTTTTTAATTAGACCCGTTTAACCCGTTAGATTCAAAACTAGACCCGTTTGACCTGTTAGATTCAAAACATTTACCGAGTTTGTCATCTTGGTTTCATTATCTATACGTTTGTTTTTTTAGCATGTAGTTTTACATTTATGGTTGATTGGATAATAGATCGATATGGGGTAAACGGCTTAGTTGCATAACGGGTAAAAAAGACAAACTTTTATACGGGTATGAGTTTTGCCGGGGGTGATCAGTTTTAGTCTTCAGGTTTATAGAGATGGAGATGACAGAATATCAAAGACTTTGATTAATCAGATATCACATGAGAAAGAAAATGACACAAAAGTGTTTTTAGGCTGATAAAGAAGGTTGCAGTAAAGGGTATAGTTTTGTTTTGTTTTGTACATCTTAAGTGTTAAAGTAGGATCGGATAATTACTTATTACTTACTAATTAATATAATAAAACGTTACTAAAACTACCCGTGTTTTACACGGGTCCGACTACTAGTTATTTGATTAAGGTACAACTACTATAACACAAATTACAATCAAAGATGCATACAAATGTTCCAAAATAATAGTATATAAATTTTGGTTTAATCATTGAAACCATAGGTTAGCTAAGCTTAAAACTTTAGTGAGTTTAGTTTTGTTGAAACTTGAATTTTAGGGCTAATGGAACGATCAAATTAATAAGGTAAACATCAATTTTGTATTCTTATAAAGATATTGCATTTGTTGTGTTTAGTGACCCGATCTGAAAATTCTACCGTCTTGTGAGAATTTTGACCATTAAAAAAGTGACACAATAGTGTATACTATGCTAAAATTTTATATTCATGAGTTGGATCGAGATATCAATAATCCTCTTGATGATACGAATGAGATCCCTCTACTAGCTAAGAGACTGATACATAATCACATATCCTTATCATGGAGACTGCTATAGAGGATATCCATTCACAAAGTATACATCATTTTATTTTATTCATGTATAATTGTTTCAAAACCAAGTATAAAGAAAAAAAAGGGAAAAATAGATCTCAAAAGAGAAATCAGTGGGCATATTGTATCATCTTCGACGTTAGAGACATAAAGTAGGTAAAAGTAGTAGATATAAACAAGAAAGTATTTTATATAGAAGGAAAATTAACAAGCATAAAAATACAAACATTATGTGATGTAACTTTTTTTTAACTGCGAAACTTGTATATATTAATATAAAAATCAGGCTAGCAAGAAACTGGAACCTGAAATATTACAAGATAATGTCACGAATATTGAAATCTAACCATCTAAATCAATTAATATTACAATACTTCAACCTACTAATCCTGTGATTTTACTTGCAACACACACGGAAGCTATTTTCTGTTTGTTACATTCAAATACTGAATACTCAAAGCGACGTTCAAACTAATCTTTTTCAGTCACTTAAAACTCGTTGAGAACTTTCAATCATTCGGTCTATTTATTCATTTATAACTATAAACTTTATGTACATAAATATATTTATGACTTTAGTCAGGACGTTCAGTTTCATTGTATTGAAATTCTTTTAAAATTCATTTATAGTATGATTGCGATAATTTTTTATTTCACGTTTTTCTTTCTAGCATTATTTTATGTTAATCATTGGTGTGGTTATTTTTAAATTATTACTATCAAGCCTAAAAGTAAATATTTGTTAATATAAATAAAAGGGGGTCCGCACGATACAGCGGGAAACACAGACACTACAAGGATGTGTATGATTCGATTGGTTCGGTCCTCAACCAAAACCAAAACTGAAGTAATCGGTTAATAAACTTATATGCTCACCAACTATTTTGTTGACCTTTATTATTCATATATTGCAAGGAATTGATGATAATGTTCAATAAATCTACTATGTGGATTTAGAAACACACGAATAAATTAGTTTTCTTTTGTTTGAATATTTGAATTTATGTAATTTCTTTTATCTTGGCAATGTGCGAATTCGAGTTTATGAAATAAAAAAGGGTTTATTTAAATATTGTCATTTCCAATTGTTATAATGCTTTGAGCAATCATCCAATCGCTCATGCCCCGATGATTCCCCCATCAGTTGGGGTGTGAAATTTACCTTTATTAAAAATATTATTGGTATTCTAAATGCACTTGAGGGTAAAATTTTCCTTATAATAACTAATATCTCATTATGCACGTACCAAAAATTGTATCTTTTTGCTATTATGGGATGGTGGGATTGTTTTTTATCACTTTTTGTAACACCCATCTCAATTTTATAAGAATTTAATGTAAATACACGAGATTATATATAAACAGTACCTTACTTCAAAATGTATTTAACAAAATTTAAGTTTTGTGAGGATCACAAACTAGTTGACTACTAAATTAGTTTAAACATTCAAAACATGATTAACAAATCATTACATCATAAACATTGTTCTAAACCAAGATAATTTAAGCGGAAGCTTCAAAAGTTCGTGTTCGGTTCTTCAAAACATGCTTGATCATCGTCCACATACATGCAGCACCTACAAACTGAAACTTGACAATTATTAGTATTAGAATTCTTGGAATTATTGCTCAATCGAAACTACGTTTAGAAACAGATTCAATTAGCTATGATATACAAAAGTTACCCAAGATTTCCAGGCTCTACCGTAACTTATGGTATCTACCGTAAGTTACGGTAGCCATTTTATCATTCTGGTCCACCGTAACTCTGGGATAAACCACCGTAAACATTTGATCTCTACCGTAAATTATGGTGGATACCGTAATTTACGGTAGCCACTGCAATTCCATGCTTTGTTTGATTTGGTTATTTTGCTCAAACCCAAATTCTAAGATTTCTCATTCTAACAACCAACACACTGATTTCTCGTACTCTAATGTGTCTTTCACGAACAATAACAATGACCGAGTGATCATACTACAATGCATTAATCCTCGCATCATTTGATTATTCGACCCGTTTGGCTCATCTATGGAATCCTCCATTTTGATGACTACCAACGCGATCTAACCAATTTGTTATCTATTATTCAACATAGCGAACATTATCGCTTTAATTCAGCTCAACTTCTATTCTAAAATTCGACTACACATTTGCTAATTATTAAATTACCCAATGTAACGAGTTAAGTTACATACCTTCAAAGTAAGCCCTTCAAACGTGATTCGCCACTTGCTTGCCCGCTTGACGCTCATGCGTCCTTTCCTATAGAGTCCATTTATATCATGTTTAGAACTCCCTTTAAACCATATATCGTGTAATACACTGAAACATCAAAATTATGCGTTTCAACTTTGAATTTCAGTTTTAAGCATTCTTTGAGGCATTTTCACAAACACTATAAGGGCAGAATTTTATATCATTCATATTCAAGTTCATAGCTTGCTATTTAGCTAAACTTAACATCAATAAAGCTTTCATATAGCATTTAAACATCATACTTTTCTGAAATCACTTTCTATGATCAAATTACACTAGAATAATCATTCTAAACCCTAGTGTTCATCATTATCTTGTAAAACCCATAACCCACCTTCAATGTGTTCATGGAATTTCCTGAATTTGGACATGATTTCACATGTAGTTGTCTAGGTTTTACTTCTAGACACTATATCATCCCTAATCTAACCAGATCACAAACATGCATCATCAAATTTTGAATCTCCCAGATTCATAAGAATTTCAAACAGAGAATTTTCATAGAATTTTACATACCTTACAACCCCCTTGTGATGGGGATCATGAATCTATGCTCGATTTTCGTTTTGGACTAAGTTTGATCCTTCAATTTAGGGATTTTGTGAAAGTTAGGGTTTTGGAGAAGCTTGGTCGCCCACCCTTGTTCCTGGTCGATCACCGTACTCAATTTTGAGTAGGTGTTTTAATGAAAATGTTTTTATTAAAATTATTTTCAAGTTTAACACTTTTGGTCCCTCTAGTTTCTTTTACTTTCTTTCTATGTCTTAAACTATTCATAAGTAATAAACTAACTAGGTTAGTGTCATTACCAATTAGATTATTTTACTAATTTATTCACAACTTAATTGCAAATTTAAAAATTTGTATTTTCGGGATGTTACAAGTCCACCCCCCTTAAAAAGGGTTTTGTCCCCGAAACCAAAGCACGTACCGAATAGTGTAGGGTAGAGACGTCGCATCTCTTCTTCGGACTCCCATGTAGTGTCCGAGCCTTTCCTGTGCTCCCACTTGATCTTGACTTGATCGATTTGTTTGTTTCGTAAGTGCTTGACCTTTCGATCTAAGATTTCTATGGGCCTTACAATATAATTCAAGCGATCATCCACTTCGATATCATCAAAGGGAACATAAGTTGTCTCATCCGCTAGACATTTCCGAAGATGTGACACATGAAATGTGCTATGGATCCCGCTTAGTTCCTCCGGTAGTTCAAGGCGGTAAGCTACCTTTCCTACCCATTCTATAATTGCAAACGGCCCGATAAACCTCAGGCTTAATTTTCCTCTTTTTCTAAACCTGATAACACCCTTCCATGGAGATACTTTGAGCATGACTTTGTCACCAACCTGGAATTCGATTGGCCTCTTCCTTTTGTCAGCATACGCCTTTTGTCTATCTTGAGCCGCTTTCAAGTGTGCCCGAACCACATCAATCTTTTCATTAGTGGCTCATACTATATCTTGGTGAGCGAGTTCACGTGGACCCACTTCACCCCAACATACTGGGGTTCGACATTTCCTACCATAGAGCATTTCGTACGGTGCCATCTTAATACTAGCATGGTAGCTGTTGTTAGACGAAAACTCAACTAATGGTAGGTAAACATCCCAACTTCCTCCAAAGTCGATTATACACGCCCGTAGCATGTCCCCCAATGTTTGTATTATTCTTTCACTCTGTCCATCTGTTTGAGGATGGTACGCAGTGCTAATAAACAATTTGGTTCCCATTTGCTCTTGGAAATCTCGCCAGAAATTTGAAGTGAACCGGGTATCCCTATCAGACACGATGGATACCGGTACTCCATGACGTGCTATTATCTCATTAGTGTACACTTCTGACATCTTTTCTGACGTATAAGTCTCACGAATCGGAATGAAGTGAACACTTTTCGTCAATCTATCCACCACTACCCATATAGCATCGAAACTACGGTTTGTTTTTGGTAGTTTGGTTAATAGGTCCATCGTAATATGTTCCCATTTCAAAACCGGAATTTCCAACGGTTGAAGTTTACCGTATGGTTTTTGGTGCTCCGCCTTGACTTGTAAACATGTCAAGCATTTTTCCACATACTTCACCACATCTCTTTTCATTCTGGGCCACCAATAGTTCTGTTTAAGTCGTTATACATTTTGGTCGCTCCCGGATGGATGGAATAACGGGACTTATGAGCTTCATCGAGTAGAAGCTTTTTAACTCCACATGTGTTAGGAACCCAAATTCTATTGAAACGTGTTTTCAAACCGTGGTTGCCTACTTCAAGATCTTTAACTTGGCCAACAATCCTTTCCTTTTTCCAGTTCTCCTCTTTCACTGCTTTTACTTGCGCCTCTCGGATATGTTCAAGTAAACCCGAGGTCACCACAAGTTGCATTGATCTTACTCGTATTGGGACATAGTCCGCTTTTCTGCTCAAAGCATCCGCCACCACATTCTCCTTTCCGGGGTGGTAGTGTATTTCGCAATCAAAATCCTTTACCGTTTCCAACCATCGCCTCTGACGCATATTTAACTCCTTCTGATCGAAGAAGTATTTTAAGCTTTTGTGATCGGTGAATATAGTGCACTTTACCCCATATAAATAGTGCCTCCATATTTTTAATGCAAATACCACCGCAGCCAACTCGAGGTCGTGCGTGGGATATTTCTTCTCGTGTATCTTCAATTGCCTCGAGGCATAAGCTATAACTTTGCCCCGTTGCATCAAAACACATCCGAGCCCTGATAGTGAAGCATCCGACTAAACCACTAAGTCTTCGACCCCGTCCGGCAATGTTAATACCGGAGCTTGAGTTAACTTTTCTTTTAGCGTTTGGAACGCTCTTTCTTGATCTACACCCCATATGAACTTTTCTTCCTTCCGAGTTAGCTTTGTTAGCGGCGATGCAATCTTGGAGAAATCTTGAATGAATCTCCTATAGTATCCCGCAAGCCCCAAAAAGCTTCTAATTTCCGAAGGGTTCCTCGGGGGATTCCATTTTAACACGGCCTCGATCTTTGACGGATCCACCAATACTCCGTCGGCACTTATGATGTGGCCAAGAAATTGTACCTCTCGTAACCAAAAGCCACACTTAGAGAATTTCGCATACAACTCCGTCGGCACTTATGATGTGGCCAAGAAATTGTACCTCTCGTAACCAAAAGGCACACTTAGAAAATTTCGCATACAACCTTTCTCGTCTAAGCGTCTCTAACACCTCTTGTAAGTGGTGTGCATGTTCAGCTTCGCTTTTCGAGTACACCAAAATATCATCGATAAACACGATGACTGACTTATCCAACATTGGCTTGCAAACCCGGTTCATGAGGTCCATGAAAGCCGCGGGTGCATTTGTTAGCCCAAATGACATCACGAGGAATTCGTAATGTCCGTATCTCGTGCAGAAAGCCGTCTTCGGCACATCTTCCTCCTTGACCTTTAGTTGGTGATACCCCGTTCTAAGGTCAATTTTTGAAAACCAGTTCGCACCTTGTAATTGGTCGAATAAATCATCTATCCTCGGAAGCGGGTATCGGTTCTTTACCATGAGTTTGTTTAACTCCCGGTAATCGATACACATACGCATGCTTCCGTCTTTCTTTTTCACGAACAGTACCGGTGCGCCCCAAGGAGACACACTCGGCCTTATGAATCCTTTGTCAAGCAGGTCTTGAATTTGGGACATCAACTCTTGTAATTCCGACGGTGCGAGTCGGTACGGTGCTTTTGCTACGGGTTTTGCGCCCAGAATCAATTTGATCACGAACTCTACTTCCCGTTCAGGCGGTATCCCCGGTAAATCCTCCGGAAACACATCTTCATAGTCTCGTACTACTGGTACGTCTTCAATCTTCCGTGATCCTTTCTCGGGCTCATTTGCGTATATCATGAATGCCTTGCATCCTTGCTTCATAAGCTTGTGAGCTTTCAACATTGAGCATACTATAGGGTTGCCTCCTTTTTCGCCATAGATAGTGACGTGTTTCCAGCTCGGAGATATTAGCTTTATCTCCTTACGAAAACACACGACCTTTGCATGGTTCTGAGATAGCCAATCCATCCCAACGACTACTTGAAATTCCCCCATTGACATCGGGATTAGATCTATCAAGTATTCCTCATCGTCTATGTTTAATTTGTAGCTTCGACAAACGTCAAAAACTATAAAACTTTTGTTGTCCCCTATTTCTACTTCTAAGGGCACAGATAATTTTGTCAATACAAATGAAGGGTGTCGAATAAATCCATGAGAAATGAAGGATTTATTCGCACCCGTATCAAACAATACATGTGCTGGAATTGAGTTAATTGTGAATATACCTGAGACCACATCGGGTTCTATCTTTGCTTCAGCCGCGGTAAGTTGGAAGGACCTAGCATTCGCCTTTGGAGCGACCGTTGGAGACTCTTTTGTGTCTCCCTTTCCAACCAACTCGGGGCATTCAGACTTTTTGTGGCCGGGTTGATAACATTTGTAACAAACGGAAACTTTTCCGGGACATAGCGATGCAGTATGCCCCGTCTTCCCACATACTGGACACGGCTTGTCTTTGAAGCGGCACTCACCTTTGTGCCCCTTTCCACATACCTTGCAACTTGGCGACCCGCCTTTAGTCTCCACTTTCTTCCCTGATTCAGCAGTTCTAGCTTTCTTTGTAGGGCTTGGATTCACATCCTGTGCCCTTCGCTCACCCCTTTCAACTTGTTTCTTTAACTCGATTTCCCGCTCCCGGGCGGTGTTGATGATTTCTGTGAGAGTTTCATATTTTGAGGGAGTCATAAACTCCCGGTATTCAGCACTCAGCATGTTGTAATAATAGTATATCTTCTGCTCTTCAGTGGTGACCAACTCGTCACAGAATCTCAGCTTATCCATGAAGATGCCCGTGATTTTATCAATTGATTCTCCCTTTTGTCTTAACTGGATAAATTCCTCTTTGATCCTGTTGATAACTGCTTTGGGACTATGGTGTTTAAGGAACGGCACCTTAAACTCATCCCAAGTCATGACCCTTGCCGCTTCGGCTCCTATTTCCTTCTTTTTATTGTCCCACCAATCTTTGGCTTGACCCCTCAATTGACCCGTTCCGTAAGCCACAAAGTCACCTACGTCACAGTGGGTTCGTTCGAACACTCCTTCAACATCACTTAACCATTTTTGGCATATTATCGGGTTGACCTCCCCGTTATAGATTGGCGGTTTACACGCCATGAATTCCTTGTACGAACACCCCTTGCGTTCTCCCGATTTTCCTTTTATAAGGTTGACACTATCTTCAAACCTTTTGACTCGCTCTTCAACAAGCGACAACACCGTGCTTTGAATTTTGTCTATAAACCCGGATAGACTACCTTCAATTGCCTTCCCTACTTCTTCAGTAATTATTTCTTTCATTTGTTCGGTGCTTGTTTGCACCGGATTATCATCGTTTCCATCAGACATCTTGAAACTGAAATGTTTACATTTAAACGTTAAACATTTCATTTATAGCATTACTTCATTTGTTTCGGTTTAGCCAAGTTCTCAACTTGCTTTAACCGTTCACATTCGGTGCACTTTCCGAGTTTGAGTGTGTTAACACGCTCTTCCCATGCACATCAATTCATTTCTCATTTCTTACATAAATATAATCTGTTAAAATAATGCGATCGATTAAGCTTGAACCGAACACTTTGTTGATAACCTTAAGCGCTGATTACCAACTTGTAACACCCATCTCAATTTTATAAGAATTTAATGTAAATACACGAGATTATATATAAACAATACCTTACTTCACAATGTATTTAACAAAATTTAAGTTTTGTGAGGATCACATACTAGTTGACTACTAAATTAGTTTAAACATTCAAAACATGATTAACAAATCATTACATCATAAACATTGTTCTAAACCAAGATAATTTAAGCGGAAGCTTCAAAAGTTCGTGTTCGGTTCTTCAAAACATGCTTGATCATCGTCCACATACATGCAGCACCTACAAACTGAAACTTGACAATTATTAGTATTAGAATTCTTGGAATTATTGCTCAATCGAAACTACGTTTAAAAACGGATTCAATTAGCTATGATATACAAAAGTTACCCAAGATTTCCAGGCTCTACCGTAACTTACGGTATCTACCGTAAGTTACGGTAGCCATTTTATCATTCTGGTCCACCGTAACTCTGGGGTAAACCACCATAAACATTTGATCTCTACCGTAAATTATGGTGGATACCGTAATTTACGGTAGCCACTGCAATTCCATGCTTTGTTTGATTTGGTTATTTTGCTCAAACCCAAATTCTAAGATTTCTCATTCTAACAACCAACACACTGATTTCTCGTACTCTAATGTGTCTTTCACGAACAATAACAATGACCGAGTGATCATACTACAATGCATTAATCCTCGCATCATTTGATTATTCGACCCGTTTGGCTCATCTATGGAATCCTCCATTTTGATGACTACCAACGCGAGCTAACCAATTCGTTATCTATTATTCAACATAGCGAACATTATCGCTTTAATTCAGCTCAACTTCTATTCTAAAATTCGACTACACATTTGCTAATTATTAAATTATCCAATGTAACGAGTTAAGTTACATACCTTCAAAGTAAGCCCTTCAAACGTGATTCGCCACTTGCTTGCCCGCTTGACGCTCCTGCGTCCTTTCCTGTAGAGTCCATTTATATCATGTTTAGAACTCCCTTTAAACCATATATCGTGTAATACACTGAAACATCAAAATTATGCGTTTCAACTTTGAATTTCAGTTTTAAGCCTTCTTTGAGGCATTTTCACAAACACTATAAGGGCAGAATTTTATATCATTCATATTCAAGTTCATAGCTTGCTATTTAGCTAAACTTAACATCAATAAAGCTTTCATATAGCATTTAAACATCATACTTTTCTGAAATCACTTTCTATGATCAAATTACACTAGAATAATCATTCTAAACCCTAGTGTTCATCATTATCTTGTAAAACCCATAACCCACATTCAATGTGTTCATGGAATTTCCTGAATTTGGACATGATTTCACATGTAGTTGTCTAGGTTTTACTTCTAGACACTATATCATCCCTAATCTAACCAGATCACAAACATGCATCATCAAATTTTGAATCTCCCAAATTCATAAGAATTTCAAACAAAGAATTTTCATAGAATTTTACATACCTTACAACCCCCTTGTGATGGGGATCATGAATCTATGCTCGATTTTCGTTTTGGACTAAGTTTGATCCTTCAATTTAGGGATTTTGTGAAACTTAGGGTTTTGGAGAAGCTTGGTCGCCCCCCCTTGTTCCTGGTCGATCACCGTACTCAATTTTGAGAGGTGTTTTAATGAAAATGTTTTTATTAAAATTATTTTCAAGTTTAACACTTTTGGTCCCTCTAGTTTCTTTTACTTTCTTTCTATGTCTTAAACTATTCATAAGTAATAAACTAACTAGGTTAGTGTCATTACCAATTAGATTATTTTACTAATTTATTCACAACTTAATTGCAAATTTAAAAATTTGTATTTTCGGGATGTTACACTTTTACCGTTGTGTCTGATGATGTATTTTTTTCTATTGAATTTGTGCTGAAAACAGTCTGATGATGGCGATGACTCATGACCGATGGTTGTTTGGGTGTACGCTGGTAAACCTTACGCCGGTGGCTTTGGTTGTGGAAAGTGCTCCGATGACTCGATGAGGCGATATCCGAGCGTCTTTGAGGTTTACGTTTTAGTGTAGCGAGGGTCATAAGGAAGGCCTTTTAGGATTTTTCAATACTAAGCCCTAAATCATTCGTTCTAGGGCATGCCTCTGTCGTCTCTTTTATATTGGGGTTTACAATAATAAACCCTAAATTTGTCACTGGTACACATGGGGCTACTATTAGTCTCAAAATCAAGTCAGCATATCGCCATGGCATGGCATGTCACACCCCAACCGATGGCGGAAACATCGGGGTGAGGCACTGAGCGAAACAGATTGTCCAAGAGAAATCCATAACAACTAACTTTACCAAATATTTAAAGTTACGTCCCATACCATAACATACTTAGCAAATTAGTTAATACAGACATAATATCTCATAGACAAATAAATTGTTTCGACATCTCAGAATTTATTTAAAAGTTTGTTTCTAGACTCTCTCCTAGCTTGATTCCACAAAAGCAAGGCAAAGCACAGCATCCTAAACACCTGTCACATACGTTAAAATAGAGGTCAATACACATAGTGTAAAGGTGAGCATACAAGTTTAATAGTATAATAGATAGCGAAATCGTTTTACGCATAACCAACATGTAACATGTAGCAAAGTGAAGCTAGTAGGTTATCGACAATGAAATATGCACAGACATGACTGCGAGTTGTAGAATGCGCAACACATATCCCCCACTGGGACACGTGAAGTAAAGCCCTTAACAACCCTTGTCCACGACAGGTGCTGAGTCCAAACTATAGTACTATCGTTGCTAAGGTGTCAGGCAACAATCACTGTGTAAACATAACATACAAGCGTTCATCGAGTAACACGTATAACATGCAATAACGGTCAACGTATAAAAGTGTTGCGTTGTGTGTCGATTTGTAGTTTGAATAAGTAACGTATGTAACACCCAAAAGTGTGTAAAGCAAAAAGGGTTCGAGTATACTCACAGATAGCATTTAATAACTAAACACCGTCTTGGATTGAAGGGAGCGCTAGAAAGTTAGCCTGATTACAGAACGATAGCATAAGCGATTAATGGCGCGTTAAATGGGAGCGAGTGTGCTGGATAACAAATGGTCATCCGATCGGATGACAATCCGAATGGATGGTCATCCGGTCGGATGAACATTCGGTCGGATTGACATTTGTTTGGGATGGATGTGTTTGTGTATGATGGCTTTGAAGTTTTCGTTGTAGCATTTTAAAATCAGAGAAGTATCTCTACCTTTCAGGTAGTTCGATCGAACGGTCGTCCAATCGAATGGCCGTTCACTCGGATGGCGATCCCTTCCAGCGAGATATTCTTATGAGAACAAGTTCACAGCAGGATTGGTCATTCGATCGGATGGTCATCCGATCGGATGGCAAACCGTCAGAAACTGTTGATTTTTGAAAATTATGAAAATGTTAAGTGTTGAAGACCATATGTCATCCTATCGGAGTGTCGTTCGATCGGATGGCAATCCGATCGGACGGCAGTCCGTTTGGTGACTGGCTCGTTTTAAAATTTGCTAAGTACGAAAAGTTTGAGGTTTGATCGAGACGGTTTGACAACGGGAACCCCACCAAGTCCAAGTCATCCGATCGGACGGGAATCACCCTAGTCTGATCGGTTAACTGTTCATGATGGTTGTTCATGTTCAACTCGCTAAGTCGGTTATCTCGTCGATAGGAATCAGATCTCAGAACGACACTTCACTAGGAGACGAGTAGAAGGCCTGAACGAGCTCCGATTCTATCTGTTTGAGTTCATGAGTGTAAAAGAGTTTAAAGAAAGTTGTGAAAACGTCTTTCCTTACTTCTATTCTTAAAAATGGTTAGATCTAGATGAAATAAGTGTTTAAACATGTTAAAATCTCTTAGATCTGAGTTGTTCTTGGTAGAATGAAACCAAATCTTGAAGTTTATAAGAACCCCCATGATGACATCATCCTAGAACACCTCAAATCAGTCGATTTCATGGTTAAAAGTTAAGATTCAAAGGTGAAAAAGATGAAGAAGTGTGTGTCGATGATAGATGTACAAGGTTTGAGTTGAAAACTTACAAGAATCGCGTGAAACCAGGATAAAATAGGCTGAGAAGTTGAAGGGTCGCATCAGAGCTGTCACATCACTGTTTGTGATGTGACAGGTGCTATTTATAGGTGTCCAGAAGAGGAAAGGCGGTGCAGGGTCGGATCGGATGGCAACCCGATCGGATGGCCATCCGGTCGGATGTACGGATGGCCCTTTGGATCGAATGGTCATTCGATCGAAGGGCTGTTAGGAGTTGATTTCGATGTTTTGTTTTGCGTGTTGAGCGTTGCGATACGTTTAAGGGAGAGTCGATTAAGCGATGCGATAGATTTAAATAATAGTCACACAAATAATATAACCAACATACAAAAACATAAATAAACTTGCGTTTCAAGTTAGCGATGAGATTGCGTTGCAATAGAGTTGCGATTGCATTTTCGGTCAACCACCACAACATAATATAAGCATGGACAAGCATCACGTAAATAGCACACACACGTAAAACAAAATTCAGCACCTGCGATTCAAGTTGCGATGCGATTTGCGATAAATAGATTAGCGATTAACGTCGATTAAACTGCGATTATTATAGATACTCCACATAATACAACTAAAGTATTCATATTAAAAGATTCGATTACAAGTCAAGAAGTATAATCAATAATTAAGCAAGGAGTGACAGATCGCAATTAGCAATCTTTTCTTCCTTTGACTATGACTTTGACTTGTACCTTGACTTCCAAAAACGCGGGTTGTTACATGGCAGCTGTGAAGGATGGCATGTTATCACCTGCAGCCTCTATTGGAGTCATGGTGCCTTGGTCCTTTTGCATTTTGTGAGCCTCATGAGTCTGTTAATGTTGTTTTGGAGGTTAGTATTCGGTTTTTTTCATGTTGAATAAACCTAGATGTTAGAAATGTTTAACTGGATCCCACTGAGGTACATGGGGCGGTGGATAAAATTAATATATGTTATATGTGTGTTGTGCAGGCACATATTCACGAAATGCTTACTGTGGGTTTGCACGGGAGTTCGTTTTAAAGATCTACAAAGAATCAGGTTGTTTCTCAGCTTTCCACTTTTTGCCAGAGTGATCAACTTTTTTAATTTCTTTGGAGGGTTGTGAGATTTTCTCTATAGCTTATCTATTATTTGTAGGGTTTCAGTGATATTTGTTTTTTAGTTTCAACTAGACCAAAATTCATAAGAATTAAGCTAAAAAAAAAAAAAAGTTTTAAATTTAGAAATATAGAATGTTGGAGATGACCTATTGGTCATAATACAACACTTAGATCGTCATTATCAAATTGTAAGATCCCAAATTCTCTGTTAGATCGTCATTTTCAAACCTGGAGAACCCAAATACTTAATTTATTGTTGACAAAGGTTAACATTTTCTGTTTACAAAGAGTAAAGATGGCAATTAATGAGAAGACATGTAACGCCCTTCTCTTCAAGGTATATCTCCAAGCATTTAGTTATTGTTTGACGTTTATCTACTTTTGATATCTATGAATAACTCTCGTTTTTAATACAAATTGTTATAGAGTCGTGTTTGATGTTACTAAACAACGTTCAATATTTGTTTTCTTACAAATTGTTTTATAAGTTCCCCTTACATACCTCCGTATACACAACGTTTGTGAACTAAAATATAATTAAAAACCTAACCCAAAATGAGATGCCATAAAAAGTTGTGGGTGATAGTTTCGTTATTACCATCCTTTATTGCAAATTATCTCATCTACACATGTCAATTAAATTAAAAAATAACATTATTCAATAAAACATTTGTAAAAACATATTTTGTGTCATTTTATGACATAAATCTATAAATTAAAAATAATTTTTCCTGCCTGTGAAGTTTGCGGGTGGTAGCCTAGTATTCTTTATATACTTGTTACTTATTTAATATCTTTGTTTTGAATAACATGACCACAAATTACATTGTCGTTAATTTATTTATGCATATATACTTTAATCATAACTAGATTTTTGCCCGCCGTGCGTTGCACTGGCGAGACAAAGCATTCATACACGCGCGTTGCAACGGGGACTATTACTTCATGTCTTTGAAATGTTACAGATATATCTACCTAGAAACACCGAACGAAACACAACTCGTATAAGCATTCATAAACACAACTCGTATAAACATTCATAAACAAACATGTCGGCAATCAAATCTGATTAAAAAGTTAAAACTTACGCTTTTGTTGCAGCACAAACAACATACAAAGGATCAGAAAGGATAACAATAGTAGCACCAGAACCAATATTCACAATAACCCATTTTTTCCTCTTCAATATCCCAGGTAACACAGCTTGTGTCACCTTAGTTGTCTCTTCAACATTAACTTGAATCAAACTATTCAACTATTCATCATCCGTTTTTTCATTATTTCAACCAAATATTTCAACTTTGCCTTTGGGTGGTTTAGTTGGTTTCGCACTATTTGCCGCTCTCTTGCACGTATTTCTTTCATCTTCTAGTTTAGATTCTGAGTTCTGCGCCAAAGTCTTCAAGCACTATTTTTCGCTCTCTTGCACGTACTTCTTTCATCATCATGTTTAGATTCCGAGTTTTGCGCCAAAGTCTTCAAGCGTTTACCATCACCGTCAACCTAGTTAGAATTCACAATTTTTCATTCATAATTTTAATAAATCTTTGTATTTACAAGTTATAATTGGTATATCACAGTGATAGTAGCCTAGCATATACTAAACTTCAAGAAGCAAACCCAATCAGCATCTAGAAACCCAATTCAAAAATTACAGTAGGAAATGATCCTGCAATCGTTTCTGTGGTACTGTAGTGTCGATTTTAAATAATACAAACAAAAAAGATTGATGAGATTGAAACACTTAAGATCTAGGATAGAATATAGCTATGTTTCAATATTGGGTAAATTGCATTTTTCGTCCTTTATGTTTGTATCGAATTGCAATGGATAGCCTTTAACTTCAATAAATTACAGTCATAATCCTAACATGTGTCTTGCATATGAGAGTAGAATGGTAATTTTATTAATTTATATATAAGTTTCTCCTCACACACTACTCTTTTTCTTTCTACAGACACATTCTCTCTCTCTCTCTCTCTCTCTATCCATATCCAGCTACCACTTGCCACCACTATCATCACCACCGTAAGCACCATTCACCACCACCACTGTCGCACACACATACACTTTCTTCTATCTCTCACCCTCTCTCCCTAACTCACTCCAAGCCATCAACCATCCACCACCAACCAACACACCACCACAAACCAAAACTACCAACCCACCACTGCACTTCAACTCCTATGTCTTCCTTGAAGAAACATCTACAAAAAAATGGCTTGAAAACATTAAATAAACAAAAACCCTTTGTTTTACCCCACTAAAACCCACCACCGCACAAAAAGAACTCACCGGAACTTCTTCAAAAAATCATCACGCTCGGATTTAACATTAGTCGTACCAAAAGAAGCCGATCCACACGAAAATGGACTCAGCGGATGCAACGGCGACGACAACGGTGACGTCATCAACGGCTTCATCCACAGCCTTCTTGCATCGGCAACAACATCAACGCCATCTGGGTCACGAGTAGGGCCAGACTTATCCATGGAGGCTCGAGCCATGTGGAGCAAGGATTTGAAAGCAAGCTCAATGGAGGCCAGCCGAAAGCTAGGGCTCCGGTGACCACCACGAGTGATTTCAGAGGTCCTGCTTCTCCTTTTGCCATGTGAATCTGATTGGAAGGTTTGGAGTTTGGTTTGAATTTGATGTTTTTGTGGTTCTAGGGTTTGGAGATGAGATTTATGAGGACTGGGTTCTTGGAACGGGCCAGTGTTTGTATTCTATTCATTTCTTGTTTGGATAGATAACTCATGTTTGTATTATATTCATTTCACAATTAAATAAAACGAGTAAAATTACCAATTTACCTTCATGTGCAAGGCACATGCCATATTTTACTGAAAATTTTAACCTTGTTAAGGTTAAAGGACGTAACATGTAATGGGTTTTACAAATAAAGGATTGTAATTGTAATTATTAAAGTTAAAGGCTATCCATTGCAATCACATACAAACATAAAGGACGGAAAGTGTAATTTACCCTTCAATATTAAATTCGAACAAATTCATACCACCAACTTCATCCAAATTCGAACAAATTGTGTAACAATTTCATCCTTTCCATAATATTCCCATCATGAAACTATATCCACTAGGAAATCATCGCTTGTTTGAATATGATTTACGTTGAATTCTATCATAAGTGTATTGTACCAATAGGGTAAAACAGAAACTTTTAATTTGTAATGGGAGTTTCAAAAAAGTTGATATGAAGATACAAATTAGCTAAATTGATCCATGTATAGCAGTGAATGTCGGAATTGTGTGGTTCGAGCTCAATCCACTTAAATAAGGCAATGAAAAAAAACACAAATAAATATATAAATGAACTTGATATTTCTATAAAACTAATAAAATGCAAAGTACCAACCTTTTCTGTAGAGTTTCTGGTAAAAAAATCACAGTAAGTTTGGGCAACATATAAGTCTGACTTTCCAGTGTTTAATATCACTTTCGAATAATTATCTTTGTTCATATGCTTCTGTTGTGTGTTCAAACATAAACAAAAAATCAGTTTTAATAAGCAATCCTAAACACTCCAGGTATCATGTGAAAGATTCTTGAAAGATTCACTTAGTTAGCTGAAAAAGAAATAACAACAATCATAAACGCTAACCAGGTTTTTTAGAGGAACTCTGCATTTAAAGATGGTCACATTGCTGATCTTCAAATCTTTTTCTTCTTTCGTTGTTAGCTTTTGGTATATGATTATTTGGCTCAAGATAACACCATTCGTCAAGATCCGGACAACCAAACCGATGTCGACTTTAAACAAATTAAGGATATTAGATTAGGAAACAAAATAGATAAAAACTTTCTAGCTTTCTCACTATTTAAGACAAACTATAGTCATAAAATGACGTGTTAAGCAAGTGAATATGGAGTAATATAAAGGAGAAGGATACCACTTGTTGGAGCTTTTTCTTGTAGGCTGGTAAACACTCACTGTAAAATAGCATAGAAACAATATAATTAACTCCAAAAAAATACTCTAGAATCAGCTTCCACAACAACAACGAAACAAAAAAAGCATAATCTAAAGCTCAATAACATGCAAGAGCATTAGATTAGTTATAAAGATCGGCCTTTAGATAAAACGCCGCAATAGCCTTTGTCCGCGGCTTCGTCTTCAGCTAAGAGACCAGCCTTTAGATGAAACGCCGCTATAGCCTTTGTCCGCGGCTTCGTCTTCAGCTTTTTACAGAGATCGGCCATTAGATGAGACGCTGCTACAACCTGTGTCTGCGGCTTCGTTTTCAGGTTTAAAAGTCGAAGTTATTTATGTCTCGCACATCCAGCATCCTCATCTTCCCAAGGCTGCTGTAAATCCATTGAATTACTATAAATATGATGTAAGTTGAACCAATAAAATGATGAAAATCCATTGAATTGAATTACTGTAAATATGAACGAATAGCAAAATTTAGTGTTTTGATTTAGCAATTAGATGCAGAATCGCCTATTCCTTAGCCAAACAAATTTCATTTTTCTTCTGACCAAACTTGAGATTTCCTTTAATCCAATCAGATTATGTGATCAAATATTTAGGGGTTAACCATATATAAAAAAAAATCAATTACTACGGAAGACGACTATTAGCAGTGAAATTAGGTTTCTGATTATGAAGCATAAACATATCTTTACAGCTCTACTAAATCGGAAGGAACAACAAATGTAACTCACCAGCCAAACATATAACGAAGAGTCGCCGACAATCGAGGCCCAAACCCGTAGATAGCGACGCCTTAACATCAAGACGTAAAAACCTATATTTACAACTCTACAATTTTAAATTGAAGAATGAATGAAACATCAAATCGCAACATAATCCAAAATAGAATACGGAAAACTGAAGCACAAAAAAATTAAGGTTTAACGGAAGCAAAAATCATAGCGATGTAACTAAGCCTGCAATCACCTGTGAAAGTTGGCTGCTTGAAGTCACCGGAACGGGAAGACAGAAGAGACGATGCACCAGGATGACGGCCACCAGGAGAACAAACCAAGGCGTCATCAATAACCCCACAATCGACAACGACACTGATCCGCATCGATTTAGGGTTTTGAAAAGGTTATCTCTTGGTGTGAAGCAGGTGAGGGTTTGGGATGAGGTGCAGTTGCAGACACGTGTAAAGTTATTCAACAAAAGAGACACGTAGCTTGTTAATGACACATGTCTACTGTGACAACTGTGTTCTGTAATCGATGTACGATGTAAAACAATGATGATTATTAATAAAACAATGTGCTTTGGTGTTATTATATGTGTTTTGGTGTTATTATATGTGTAATTGTGTTTAGTGATTTTACAATTTGATTCGATTCCAATTTCAAGCTCTAAATCGCTTTCTGGAAGGTTATACGCAAACTGGTGCTTAAACGCAATCAGTATAACGCGACAAACACTCCGGGATAGTGGCATAGGCTTAACATACCTTAAATAACCTCCACATAACTTAGAAATAAGTTTTGAATGGTTTGGTGTGTCGAAATCAACTTTGTTCGATCGCAGGGACTATTTGTGTCAAACTGCGAAACTATGCCGATTTGTATAGTAACGAACATTCCGGAACTTGATCATAAGTTAAACATACCCTAAATAACCTTTACATAGCTTAGAAATAGGCTTTGACGGGTTCGGTATGCTAAAATAAACTTTATGCTCATTCAGGGACTAAAAGCGTCAAAAAGTGCATAAGTTTGCATTTTCGCGCATAACTTACGTTCTGAATACATCCGGACATCCAAAAATTTATGTAAGCATTAAAATATTTTATTTTAGTGTTTGGCATGATAATACTCCATTCGTCGCTTAATTTGGATTGTTTTTGCGTTCGTTACGACTTCCGTCGTAATTAAGCGAATAACGCAACCGTCCGACCAAACGAACCGACATCCGAGATGTTTTTGAGCATATTTTAAGTTCCCTATACTTTAACTTTATTTTAGAGCCTTGAAATGGGGTTAACGGGGCTTAAAAGTGCCAAAAAATCAAGTTTTACAAGTGCAGGGACCATTTTTGAAATTTCTGGCAGATTCAATGAACCTAGTCCATTTTGAAGTGTTGATGGTTTTCACCCATGGTTTTGCAAAACCATGGGCTGGTATTCAATGAACTTAGTCCATATTAGGGGCTCCCATGGTTTTAGAAAACCATGGGCACACATGTAAGGTCCAGATCAAAGCTCAGTTTTCGAGGAACGATCTTAACGGTTTTAGAAATCCTATATATACCCCATCCATTTCACTTCAAAACCCACAATTTGAAATCTGATTTATGCTCTCTAAGTGGAAGTATATGCTTCCTACCTGAGAGAAAAATCGGAATCAAATCTTGCGGGGACCTTCTGTAAGTGTTCTTTCGTTCTTTTCATTCGTTTTAGCGTTAAAGTCAAACTGCGTTTGACTTTCTGCATTGACCAGTTTATGGTCAATGTGAAGTTCATTTGAACTTCATAACGTGAGTGTAATCACGATGGTTATAGCCCCTAGTGACTATACCTACTGATTACCACGTTATCTAGGCTCAGTGACGAGTCGTAGTTTCGGCCAAAATGCGTATTCTTGCGTATTTTGTAACCAAACTACTCTTAGCTATCAAAACCATTTGTTTTGATACCAAACTTGTTTTCTAACTTAGTTAAGCATGTTTTAACATGCTTAGCTCGTCACTTTTAGTTTTGTGCATGTCTAGGGTCGTAAAGGTAAGCGATCTAAACAATCGCTTATACTTTCGAACCCGACCCATTTGGTCGATCACTAGGATCCGACCAAACACATTAGGTGACCATAGTATCATAGGGAATAACCTTCCGAGGTTATACCTTATGGTCACCTAGTTTAGATGGTTGTATGATAAGTAGTTTATATGCCTTAGGTAAATGACCAAAATGCCCTTTTCATGCATAATTGGTAATTAAGCATATGTAACCTAAACTTTTGTCACATAACTGATTATACAACATGATTAAACTTGTATAGGCATATAATACTTGTCATAGGACTAGTTAGACGTCTCGAACGCGCGTTTGCGCGCACGACGCGTTAAAGTAGCATAAGCTACCTTAATGGGTCGCGATGGGTCGAAAGCACTTAGGTTAGGTTCCGATTTAGGATGTAGGCTTTGTTAAACCATATCACATGAGTTCCAACACTCATTTGGGTTGCAAGACCTCATTCTGTCCGATCTTCCGATTTAGGCGTCTATTGTTTGACTAGTGGTTCGATTACTAGGTGCTGCTTGATTTCTCTGGTTTACTCAAGTTTGTTGAAGTACTATTGATTGAGGATACCTTGCACTACATGTGAGTACATAGTTCCCCTATTTTACTGTTTTCAATTGTTTTGGGGTGATTCATATGTACAAAATGTTTTCAAGGTTTAGACGATGAATTCAAAAACGAATAGAACGATTTATACTAAACTAATAACGATTTCGATAATGTGAACGAACTTGTTGATTGTAGTTACATAACGAATGATATTCATTAATTTTGGCCGAACCGACCAGTATTAGGTTATGGTACCATAGGATCTGACAAATCCCTTTATTGCACTATACCTGTGGTTATGTGTGGGTGTTGTGGGTAACGACTGAATCTGTAATTATTAACTTACCCTTTGGAGGTTTGTTAATGCAAGAACGAGTTGAACGATGAACGAGTCATAAAGGTTTGAATGTTATTAACGAGACGACCATATATAAGTTATCACAATTAAAACGAGGACGATTTAAACGATTTAAACGAGTAAACGATTTAGAAACGATTTGGAAACGATGTTAAACGATCTGGGTAAACGATTGGTTTTTGGCTAGTGTCTAGATAACGGGACGGGTGTAATGTGGTGAAAACATGGTAGATACGCCGCTGGTACTTCTTATATATAAGTGTTTTCAACATATTACATACTGTGGCGTTATTTAGTTCACTTGGGTAAACGAGATTGAAACGATATTACTCAACGATGTTTTCGAAATAATATACGAGTTTTATTAACGAGTTTATACGTGATGTTTTACAAGATGGTTTTCTAAAACAAAAAGCTTTTGGGTTAAGAATCATGGCTACGAAATTTTTATAAATTATAACCATCTTGATTTGAGTTGGTTAATTATGTTGCAGTATTATACACTTTTCTAAACAAGGTTTTCGAGGTATTGCAATATAAGTAAACAAGCCATGATTCCGATACTCTTATAAAAATCTATGTACTCGCCAGCATTTCTTTGCTGACTTTGTTTTTACATATGTTTCAGGTGTTGTTGCCTGATTGACGTTCTAGGATGCATGCGTCACATAGGATCTGGACGAGGCCTTAGTGACATAAAACGATGATAGTCGATATAAAACTTGTTTGTTACGTGCTAAAACAATGTTAATGTTTAATATTATCAATAAAACGAAACACTTTTTGTATCCATGGTTATGAAATGATAATTCTGTTACAACACCCCCCGACGTTTCCGCCACGCTTTGTTGTTTTACGTGGTCGGGGTGTGACATCTACCAAAGAATAAATACCCTCAATACAGCACACAACACAAGATAAGCAAGCACAACACTCCATTTATGCATGTTGTACAACTACAATTAGCACAAACTTGTTGCTAATTTATAATATCAAGTCATTTAACTAAGATTCTAATAGTTTATTTATTTATTTTTAAAACCAAATTTTTAGGGATTTGATTTTCCATGCCTCACCAATATATATTATTCAATTAATTGTAACAAAATCACAAACAACGGTCGTTGTGACTGTTGAAATTTTTTAGAAAGTTGATTATGCAATTGTATGTTCTTGTGTTTACTAAGCGGATGAAAAAGTTGATAATGCAGAGTTTCTAATCGATGGAGCAAATGCTTTCAAATATATAAACTTGGTAAACATCGCACATTCATTATATGCGACCAAAAAATATTTGCGCATTTGAAAAACATCTCAAGAATATAATTTTATAATTCGTAAACTCCATTACAAAAATAATGGAAATTTATTATCAACTCGGTATAAAGAGGCTCGAACACATCATTGTAGTTGTTCGCTTTTTTGATGCCATGCTGGTCACATTGACCATAACAACAACTTATTTGTCATTGCCAAGCAAGTCGTTAATATGGGTGTTCATCGGTTCGGTTTATGGTTTATTTGGTTTATTTGGTTTTTGAAATTTTATACCTCGATCCAAACACCAAACCAAACAAAATTAGAAATATGCAAACCGAACCAAACCAAACCAAATTCAATTCGGTTTGGTTTCGGTTAAAAACCAAATAAACCAAATTTAACAAAATTGTACCTAAGTACTTTTTTTCCTAATTTATATTTATGTTTGTGTTCTAACTTCCGAACATTAAATCAACAACGAAATTAAACTTAATAATATATAATAAAAAACATAGCAAAATAAAACAAACATATCCATAAAATAGTCGTACACCCAACCACAAAGTTAAAACTTCAAAACATAGATCATAGAAACTATAAATAGTCAACAAGTTTAATAGCACAAAATATAAATAATCTTCAAACCATGGGGATACATATACTTAGATATTAGACTTAGTATTTTGGTCTAATAAACTGTATATAGTTTACTAAACATTATTATTTTTATTTAATTATTATTAAATTAACGGTTTATTCGGTTATCCAAATAAACCGAATAAAGCAAATTAAAAAAAATGTGGATCCAAAAACCATATTCACAATTCGGTTTTGGTTAAAAACCAAACCAAAAACCGAATTCGTTGTCTGGATCGGTTTATTCAGTTTACGGTTTTTATTTGGTTACCGTTTTTTTTCTGAACACCCCTAGACTCGTGAACCTAGATATAAATAACAAAATACAACACAAAATATATAGAAAAAAAGGACTCGTTCTAATTAACCCTAACTTAAATATGCATCACAAAGTAGTAAATTTATCATTTTTTACTAAAAATCTGGTTTTCACTGGTTGCTTGTATTAAGCATTCTCAGCTTTGTAAAACCAGATTTTTAACATCATAGCGTATTCACACTTTAAACACCAAACCAGTGTATAACAGATTTGTTGGGCATTATGCACAACAACAACAAAATGCCTAAACACCTATTAATACTCAAAAGCGTGACATGGCTACAACAAAGATTGTCAAGCCAAATGACAAGCACCATCATAGCCATTATACATATTCATTGAAAAAACTCTCAAATGAGCATAAAGCCATCATTATCAAGACCCAGTTTTTCAAATAATTAATTACCAAAATCTTGTACACCACAAGAGTTGGATGCACGACAACATAAAGCAACAATATGTTGTAAATGAGGCACCCCAAAACAAAAAACAACTTAAAAACCTAAATCTTTTACAACCCACAAATGTAAAGATACAACTACCACATGCTTAAAACGCTACCAAAGCCGGATGTACAACAACATGTTGCTAATTAATAATATTACATATTCATTGAAAAAACTCTCAAATGAGCATAAAGCCATCATTATCAAGACCCAGTTTTTCAAATAATTAATTACCAAAATCTTGTACACCACAAGAGTTGGATGCACGACAACATAAAGCAACAATATGTTGTAAATGAGGCACCCCAAAACAAAAAAACAACTTAAATACCTAAATCTTTTACAACCCACAAATGTAAAGATACAACTACCACATGCTTAAAACGCTACCAAAGCCGGATGTACAACAACATGTTGCTAATTGATAATATATAAATAAACTAGTTTAAGTACCCGTGTGTTACAAGGGTCGTCTTAAAGTAAATTATATTATTTAACAATGTTGATATAAATTTTTAAATGAAGAAACGTTTCCTCGTTGTCTAATATTAGTAAGTATAAAATCTATCTAATACTGGATAAATTAGACTATTGAACGGATTTAGAAAGAAAAAAAGAATTACTGAATGAAGAACCCCTCCACAAAGCAATACACAGTAGTGGATTGTCGCCGACCTTAATCTCAGAAGTTGAAGATTTAGGGATTGTGATTTTAGTAAACGTTTGAAAGGAAAGGATCTCATATTTAAGGAAATAGCTATTCAATTGGAAAATAGATGAGAACAATATCGTGATTGATAAGCTGCAGAGAAAGAAGAAAACAAAAAAATAGCCTTGAATTGCCGCTCAAAACCATTTCGTGAGAAATATGACATCGCCATGTGGCAATAATAGGCTTAATTAACTGTCATGTGGCCAAAGATTGTGTTGATTTATTATAGTGTATAGATATGGCAGTCACCAAGTAACACTTCATGTACACATATTGTACCACAACAAAGCACCAAAACAACCACAGTTACAACACATGTATTCACGCCTTCAACCAAATAAACAGATCGAAGATATTAAAGCTTAGAAGTTCGACATGGTTAGATGAAAGAATGCCACACCCAATGAGAAGCAACATCATCACCATTATACACATGCTTTGCAATAACTCTCAAATGACCAAAAAGCCATCTTTTTGAGACCCAAAGTTACAAGAATATGTACTAACCAACAAACATATTACAAACAAACTGCATAAACATTACAAAAAAACCTGAGATGAACAAATACAAACAAATTGCATTTGTAGTAAGTAAAAAAATATCGAATGAACACAAAAGGTTGTCATCATTGACAACAACAACCACATACATGGCCATAAAAAAACAAGGTTAAGAACCGCATCGCCGGAAAACAAGCCAAAACCAGATAAGCGGCATCACTGGAGTAACTTCAATAAAGATACCGACGGCTTAGGTGAAAAAAGACCAAAAAGGCAAACAAACATATTAACGCAAAATAGACCGTCAAGCCATAATCAAGAAAAGACAGCAGCAAAGAAGTCAGGAAGACATAATTACAAAAAAAAACATGCAGCCACAAATCCGTAAGTATACCGCAAAAACTAAACCAAACACCCAAACAAAACAAACAATTGTGAAAGTCGACCAAAGGATAACCTGAAAACCCTAACCGGGTCAGGGTTAAACAGGTCTAAAACGTAACCGTTTACTTTTCGCACACAATAGCTAGGTCGGAGAAGACAAGCAACGGCAACCGAGCGTTCGCCGGCGATAGAAGCGTCAACGTTTGGCAGTGGGGTACAAACGACGCACCCAAAAAAACAACTTAAATACCCAAAATCTTGTACAACCCACAAATACAAAGGTACAACTACCACATGCTTAAAACACTACCTAAGCCGGATGTACAACAACATAAAGCAACAACATGTTGCTAATTGATAATATATAAATGTTCAATATGTTTTATCTTGTCCGGCTAGTTTTTAAGAATTTACCAATTTTGACGTGTTTATACTTTATAGTAAAAGTCTAACTGAGATAACTTATGTTCTTTTGTAAACTAGATTTTTTTCAATGATAGATTTCTTTTATCCTGGCATATGTAAGACTTGAACCCAAGATCCTCAAATCTAGGTGTTCTAAAGGCTTTGCCTTTGCCAAGGGACACCAACCCCATTGGTCTTGTAAACTAGCTAAGTAGCTATCATGCACAAAAACAAACTTTTGAATTTCATGTTGTTGAAAACCAGGGATGGATCTAGAGCTAATTAGGGGGTTCTCAGGAACCCGTTCGGTTCGTAACTTATAGTGTTAAGTTATATAGAAAATTCTGAAGGAACCCTTTAATATCTTG
Organism: Helianthus tuberosus; assembly: GCA_030545235.1. NCBI lineage: Eukaryota > Viridiplantae > Streptophyta > Magnoliopsida > Asterales > Asteraceae > Helianthus > Helianthus tuberosus. Next base: position 46,634,613 of record CM060393.1, on the reverse strand, counting down.
CAGGAGAACCCTATAAACAAATCTATAAAGTGGTAAACTAGTTCGATGTGCGCCTGGTAAACTTTAGGTCTTAAGTTCGAGTCTAATAAGGGTTTTATTCCTATTTTTTTATTTCGTGTCTGATTTGGATAATGTGTTTGGAAGTTGATGAGATTCCTATCCTTAAAACTTGGGAATTTGGCATTAAGTGGAATCAATGGTCTTGGTCTTTATTGTATTATAAGAAATAATTAATTATTCAGAAAAATGTCCTAAAGAACTATGTATGAGACAAGTTCGACTATTTAGATACGAAGAGGAACGCAAAGCCTTCGAAAGTTAGTTAATGTGCCATATTCCAATAGATGGTTTGTTGAAAAGGATTGTTAGTGTTGACTTAAAGTAAACATGCTAGGTTGGATCAATAACTTTTTTTAACAGAAAAGATGATCAATTTTATTGCCTTCATGAAATACAAACTTGCTAGCCAGAGCTAGAAAGTCATTGTTTGTTCTCATTATATATCGCCTAATTTTGAATTACGATTACACCAAAATTGTTCTAATTTTCTACCGAGATATCCTCCATTCGTCCTCTATGTTTCAGCCACAATAGTGAGCATTCTTTTATTTCTTCGAATATCTTTGAGTTGGAGCATTCTTTGATGTCTTCGAATATCAATAACTAGAGTAAAAGATGAAATCTCGTAGGGAACAACTGTTGGTACGATTTTTTTTATTCGTAAAGATCATCTTATTTATATTGTGTTTTTAAATTTATCATGACGATTTTTTTTCATTATTGTATTGTATTTTTATTATGTGATGAACCTTACCCGACCCGAACCGTTGAACCGACCCGTATTTTTTTATGTTCGGGCGTATAATATTCGAACACTTAAAAAAGGAACCAACTTTATCCATTCAATTCGATTATGGTTAGCAAACAACGATACTACGATAAGCATATTCTATGGATACATTTATATCACCTTGCCCACATCCTTTATTTCATGTGGGGTCGTGACCCAATGGATCTTAATATATTGCCGTTAATAAGTCCAGACGTATATTTGGCTAGTTTTAACACTATAATTTTAAAAAAAAATTATAATCTTTTAATCGGTTTAACAGATTGGACCGGATTTAAAACTTAAAAGCAGGATGGCGTTAGAAATTTCCTTACAGATATAACTAAATTTAAACAAAGTATGAAATTCTTTTACACTCTGTTCCCAAGTCTCATTTAACAGGGAAGGGGATGGAAAAGAAATGAAAATATGAAAAACCATGTTCCCGAGTTTCATTTAACAGGGAGAGGGGAGGGAAAATGGAAGAAAATATGACCATATATTCATCCTCCCAAATTGAAGAGATTAGGAGAGGAAATTTTCCTTCTCCCCTTGTTAAATGAGACCCAGGAACATAGTGTTAGTGTCGATTTGTAGTGTTAACAAAATATAGAATCTGGAATAAATAAAATATGGAGTCTGAAAAAATAAAAATTGAAAATCCGACCAAAAGGATGATCCGGTTTGTTGGCTTAAACGTTCAACGTCATAACCGGCCAGCCAAATGAAGGCGGTTTAAGAGTACTCAATTTGAACTGGTTTTGTAGGCGGCTTTGGATAAAACCGACCGATCCGGTTTACGTAGAAGAAAAAATGAGATAAGTTAATGGGCAAAAAAATTGAGATTCCAATTTCATATTCAATGATAACCGGAAAATGTTTAAGCACGCTGAAAAATTGTTTTCTTTTATCTTCATATATATGATAACGATTAGATATAACTATGTTAACAAAACTAAGGTTAGTTAAATCTTTAATCTTTGTAGAGCTATGAATTAATATGCCTTTATGTGATGATCTTCTGTTAAATTCATATAGCAATAACCAAATAAAATATAGTTTATTTTATAAAACAAAATTATAACATATAATAATACCACCATATACTTGATATAAAGTAACAAAAAAAATATCAATTCAAAACCGGAAAGGGCCTCACATTTAGAGTTCGCTTTAGGTCTATAAAAGCGTTGAGCCGGCCCTGCTAAAATTATGTTTAAAAGTATGTCTAGTCCGTTTAATGTTTAAAACTCCATAGACATATTTGTTTAAACATTTGTTTTAGACAAATGATTAGTGTTTTATTATCTTTGAAAATATCATAAAATATTTCCTTTTTGGATCATGTAGAACATTTATGATCGTTGGACCATACTAGCTTAAACATCAATATCTAACATATATAGCCATTATATCACATCAACCACATGTGCATTAAACGATGGTAGAGATTTATGTTTATTACTTTAGGGTGGAGGGTATGATTCAAACAATTTAGGGTGTTTGAGTTTTCTCTATCCAATAATCTCATGCCTTGTCAACCCCCCCCCCCCCCCCCCCCCCCCCCACTCCTCATTTTCTACTCAAACACCCACTCAATTAAAAAAAAAATTTGATTGGTTACCTATCTCCTCTCTCTCTCTCTCTCCTCCCTTTGTTCTTCTTCACCTTCGGTGAATACTCACCGAAAAAACCTCTTCTCTCCTACTCCCCACTCACTGATCCACCACCCGGTATCATTCCCCCCGCGGCAACCCCGCATCCACTCACCGATATCACTCCGACCACCCTTATGTTTTTTTAGAACCGAAAACAAAACACCCACTATTCTACTCCTAAATTCACATTATTATCCATCATATGATTCCGACTCCAACCTCAACCTCAACCTCTAGGAAGCAACATCATATAATGGTAATATGTATTAGAAAAGTATTTTTGTTATAATATATTTTTTTTAACTGAATAACATAATAAACAACATTCCTATAAAATTTTACAAAATATGGTTGTAGGTTACAAGTGTATATATAATCATATGATTAGGTTCAAGAGTGAACACTAGTGTATTTGCGAACTAAACGAACTAATCCTAGCTATACACGTGTGTAAATCAATGGCCAAGATTTGATGATGAAATACACTAGTGTATTTTACGGTTTGATGATGAAATTCTAGTCATACACGTGTGTAAATCAATGGACAGGATTTGTTCACTTAGTTCGCAAATACACTAGTGTTCACTCTATAATCCCACCCTATAATCATAAGTATGGAATAAATAAACTCATCATAACCTAAAATGTTAACCCATACAAGCTTGATATGATAATTGAATTACTTGTTGCTTTTAGCTTTTAGATTCAGTTCCCCTAAAAGTATACAACACAAAATTAGTAAGACCACCCGTAGTGGGGCGTTTTTTTAAAAAAAAAATTGAAAAAAAACGCCCATCCCCCCATTACATGGGGCGTTATTTTTTAAAAAAAATTGAAAAAATGGCGGCCGGCGTTTTAATCATAACGCTGTGTGATGATTTGCTTTAACCAATGAATTCCACTTTTGCATGTGTCAAAGTTTGACCCACCAATCAGGAAGTGTTTGCTTTTTTTTTTTTTTTTTTTTAATAATTGGTAGGGGCATTATTTGGCATTATGCCCACTACACCACTTTTGCTATAATGCCCAAGTGTGACTAGGATGCCACGTGTCGGATAATGCCCCATGGTGGGGGCATTATAAATTGTTACCACTACACATGGTCTAACACCAAATGAATACACCAGGTTTAGACTCTCAAAAACAAAATTAAAACATTTAAATTTGTATTAGAAACTTGTGCATCAGACTTTTTCTCGAGCGGCCAACGAATAAAAGCCCGACTACCCGGGGTAACCCAATTAGGGACATAACTTTTAAGGGACAACCCCCCCCCCCCCTCCGTGAATGTTTCGGTTAGAAGTGTAATATTTCCGGTGTTTGTTGTCCGAAAAAATTAAAATTATATAGGTCCCCCCCCCCCCCCCCGCCAATTATTTTGCCTAAAAATCTCCTACCCCTACCAAGTTTATCGTCCAATATTTATACATATTTTCGTATTGAGTTAAAAAGAAAAGTTGAAGAACGACTATTAGTAAGTTTTTATAATTGTTTATAAACTTTAAGTAAATTTTGTTACTACTTTATATATATAAATCAAAGTTGAGGGTCATTTTTTTAGATTTATTGGATTTTAATAATCCTAAGTTTCATCTATTGACCGATAATAATCTCAACTTTAAAAATTCTCCCCAACGATCCCAACTGTAAAAGATTGGCGCCCATTGATCCTTTTATAACATATAAGAATTTGACATCCTCAATAGATTCAAGTGCACATGCAGACTCTTTAATCGATTTAAGTGCACCTATGTTAGAAAATGATCAATGAGCGCCAAATTCTTACAAGTTGGGATCGTTTGAGTGAATTTTTAAAGTTGAGATTATTATCAGTCAACATGTGAAACTTATGATTATTAAAATCCAATAACCTTATTTTTTATCTTAAAGGTACTTACCATTTATCTTAAAGGTCGCCGGGCTGAATTGTAACTCTTCGTCTAGGTACTTACCATTTATCTCGCATCATTATAAATATTTTGGTCTTTATTTTTGTTAAACAATATTTAGCGTTTTTAGTTTTATGTGTAAGAACGTGTTACTTGAATGAATGAAGATTATGTAGTTTTATTTAGAGTTATTATTGTTTGAACCGACCCGAACATACAACCCAAAACATAGCGATAGGAAAAAAAAATTGTTCCCATGACTTCACCAACACCATTTTAAGTTAATCACAAAACACAAGTTTCTAGACAACTTTCAAAGACTTGAATTTGTATGTTCACCATAAATGTACGATGGTAATATGACGTGCGTACATAGCACCAAATTATAATGAAGTGAGGTGTATTGGGGAATTTCAGTTTACCGGATAATCAGAGAGGCGTGTAATCACTCTCAGATCAAATTATTTCGGTGGTTCACCCGAATAATTCAATCGGATACAACTCTGATTTTGAGAAATCGAACCAGTGTATGTTTTTGTGTGTGAATTTTCGAACCAGGAAGAACAATATGATCAAAAACTTTCTACGAAAAGTGTTTTGGGGTAGTAACTGCCATTAGGCAGTTTTCAGACAAAAATTGCCAAAAAACTGTCGTTTTTTATCATTTCGAAAATGATAAAAATTCCAAAAAATAAAATTTTCTGATACAGTTTCATTAAGGCAAAAAACTGTCTACGAAAAGTGTTTTGGGGTAGTAACTGCCATTAGGCAGTTTTCAGATAAAAATTGCCAAAAAACTATCGTTTTTTATCATTTCGACCCCAGCCTGGGGCTCTGCCCCTTGGACCCCGCCAGAGGCTGCCGCCCCTTGGACCCTGCTCCTAGGGGCGCTGCCCCCGGACCCCCGCCAAGGGGGCGCTGCCCCCTTGGAACCCCCGTAGGGTACGGGCTCCGCCCGTACACTTCGAATTATAATAACTCAAACAAGCGTGCACTCCCGCACCTCCTAACTTGCTTGATGTGTATTATTATTCGCCTTGATCACCAAGTCAATCCCCGATTACACTAAAATATCTAACAAGGTGTGGACTAAGTGCATGTGATTTTATGACCGGTTTCACACGAGACCACTAATCCACTTCAAAACGCACTAACCACTACCATCACTTCAATCCGATTTGTACTCACGTGAATGTTCCGAGCAAAAGCATGTAAACTGTGAAAAAAAATCCATTTAACACCTTACACTTGTTAGATATTTTATTGTAATCGTAATTGATTTGGTGATCAAAACGAATAATAATACACATCAAACAAGTTAAGAGGTGCGGGAGTGCACGCTTGTTTGAGTTATTATAATTCGAAGTGTATGGGCGGAGCCCGTACTCTACGGAGGTTCCAAGGGGGCATCGCCCCTGTGAGCAGGGTCCAAGGGGCGGCAGCCCCTGGCAGAGTCCAAGGAGAAAAGCCCCTCTGACTGGGGTCGAAGGGGCAGAGCCCTAGGTCAGCTTAGAAAAAAATTATTTTAAATAAATTGCTTTAATAAAACTGCATCAGAAAATTTTATATTTTGAAAATTGCCACATTTTCAAAATATTTAAACGTTGGCAGTTTTGTCTTAAAATTAAGATAACTCCCATTAGGCAGTTAATGATCCCAAAAACTCAAATTCGTAGACAGTTTTGATTGCAATTTTTCTGGTTCAGAAAATTTTCGCATACACAAATACCCTACCCTGGTTCAATTTCTCGAAAATCAAAATTGTATCCGATTGATTTATTCGGGTGAACCATCAAAATAATTTGATCTGAGAGTGATTATACGTCTCTCTGATCATCCGGTTTTCTGAAATTTCCCCAGCAATATCTTTGTCTTTTTTTATTTTTGACTATTTAACAATTTATTTCTTTGTTTCTTTTTTTATTTTATCAAAACAGGGGAGATATTGTTATTAGGGATAGCTCTCAATCATGGCCTAAAGCTAAGTAAAAAAATATGAGTCACTAGTTTAAATTTTGGTTTTTTAGTTACATGAGAAGCTGAGATGCATTTTTTATTCTTTGAGCTTCTACCTCCCAAATATGTCCATTCTAGTTGGTGTTGCCACTTGTGCGACAAGAGGTTCCCTGTTAAATTAAAAGGAAAATTTTATAGGGTTGCAATTAGACCCTCTATGTTATACGGAACAGATTGTTGGGCCATCAAGAAAATTCATGCACGAAAGCTAAAGGTAGCAGAGATGAGGATGCTAAGATGGATGTGTGGGCACACTAGGTTGGACAAGATAAGAAATGAGGTTTTTAGGGAAAGATTAGGAGTTGCTAGTATTTCAGACAAGATAAGGGAGGGGAGACTGAGATGGTTTGGGCATGTCAGGAGGAGGCAGACGACAGACCCGGTTAGAATAGTTGAAACACTCGCGGTAGATGGAAGGAGGAGTAGAGGCAGACCGAAAATGACGTGGGATGAGCGGATTAGACAAGATTTGCTAGATTTGCACCTCTTTGAGGACATGGTCGAGGACAGATCTTCGTGGAGACGTAGGATTAAGGTTAAAGATTTTTAGGAGTTTGGCCTGGTTTTTTAGCTTAGGCTCCTATCTTATGAGTTTATTTTTTCAATTTCTATGAGGTGTGATATAGTTTTATATATATATATAGGTTTTCACCTTTTCTCGGTGTCGTAGTTTTACTAACAAGCACTTACTTATTTATCCGTTTATTATTATTTTTATTTCTATCTTTTGTAGTAGTGGCATGCTTATATATGTTTTTTAGAAGCTTATGTCTTGGTTATGGTTTTTGGAGCCGGGGGTCTCACTGGAAGCAGGCTCTCTATCCCCTGGGATAGAGGTAAGGCGTGCCTACATCCTACCCTCCCCAGACCCTATCAATAGCTTCGCTATATGTGGGATTATACTGGGTATGGTTGTTGTTGTTGTTGTATTCTTCAAGGTAAAGACAAAGTCATAAACTTAACTTAGGGGCTGTTTGTTTCGGCTCTTATTGGTTCAGGCTACTTACCGGTTCAACATTTAATGGTTCAGAGTATTTGTTTCGCGAGCAGATGCGTGAATGATTCAGACATTTGCCTCTAAATGGTTAAGCATTATACCGAGTTTAAATGGTTAAGACTTCTTATCTGAATTGTTCAGACATTTGCCTTTGAATGATTAAACATTATACTGAGTCTTAATGGTTCATATCACTTACTAGTTTAGCACTTATGTATTTAGAAGTTGCCGAACAGCCACTTAATCGCCTTGAGTTAATAATAATAAAAATAATAATAATAATAATAATAATAATAATAATATTATTATTATTATTATTATTATTATTATTATTATTACGAAAGTGAAACCAAGGGGACTGAAATGGTTACGAAAGTGAAACCACGGGGACTGAAATGGTTATGAAAGTGAAACCACAAGGACTGAAATCACAATTTTTAAACAAATGGACTGAAATAGTGATTTTTGACAAAACACATGGACGAAAACAATAATTAACTCTTATTATTATTATTATTATTATTATTATTATTATTATTATTGTTCTTATTGTTGTTCTTGTTGTTGTTATTGTTGTTATTGTTGTTAGTATTGTTAGTGGTCGTGGCGTGGTGGTGGTGGTGGTGGTGGTGGTGGTGGCAGTGGTGGTGGTGGGTAGTACTATTATTGGTATTAGTACTACTACTATTGTTTGCGTCTCAAATTCACAAAATACCACTAAACCTTTCTACCATTTATGCCACAATTCTTGTTCCACTAGCATAGCAGTGTAGTCTTTAGAAATTAGAATATGCCTAAATCCTTTCTACCTAACAACTATGCCTAAATCCTTTCTAAACCTAACAACAAAAGGTTTCACGTATGTCTTATTAATTACTGCATTAACCCTAATTTGAACGCCTCCAACTATAAAATCAACATTACAAATTTTCAACAACCTCATTGAGATAAAACAATCAAACAGGGGCGGACCCAACCTTTGGCCAAGGTGGGCGGCCGCACCACTTGAAAAAAAAATCGTGTATATTTTAGCCAAAAACCCCGACCACACCCCTTGAAAATATGATTGAACACTTCATCCGCATCTCCGGCAAATAATCTCTGGATCCGCCACTGCACTCAAATGACACAGCCATTTAAGCTCCAACTTTATTTATGTTATTTTTTAACTTGAAATAAATAAAAAAACTCAGGAAAACGTGTCATCAAGACACCACCAACCTATTTACATTTCAATCATACACAATTAGACTATATAATCCTCCCCTTTTACACGAGCTAACACATTGAATTCTATCACGTATTTTGTGCATCTCGATTATGACAAACCAACAACAAATCCAGAAAAAAATATAATCACAAATGCATAAAGTAACCTCGCTAGGTAACCACAAGACTTGTGATCAACATAAAACAAGGGGCACTACATCGTATGAAGAAACAAGGAAAACTCAAAGTGTCATCCCTTCGAATATAAAATTTATTGTTCACATAAGTAGCATTGCATGATTGGCCCAAAACAATAGATTGTTGAAAAAAATAGTGAAATTATGAGTATTTTCACTAAAGTGTCATGTGCAATTTTCTCAAAGCTTGGACAAATATGTGTAGAAGTACTATTTTGTGGGTTAATATAATTACTATTTTGTGGCATTGTGTTCATGTGTTGTATGTTACGCGATCTTTACAACAAACTAAACCATGTCCAAATCAGATCTAAGATGAATGAGGTATTGATGTTAAAAGCTGGGAAAATGAGGATGGAAAATGGTGAAAATGTGTGAACTTGTCCCACGTAGGAGGAAACAACAATTGAGTGGTATATATATTTGCGCGTGGCGTGAGCGTAATTCAGCGCTTTGATGACGTCAGCAACAACTACTGATGAGGCCAAACAATTGTTTCACAGCAGTTGTTTACGCCGAACAACAGTTCCACACCGGTTGTTTACTCCATCCGTTTCCAAATTAGTAGCTTCAAATTGAAGCAGAAACAACTACTAGTCAAAGATCATTAAACAGAATAAAAATGTAATATACAACTTTCCTTTTATTCTTGTATTGTAATTTTGTAAACAAAAATGTTACATTTATTTATTTTATACACGAACGATTCCTGCATAATTTTTTTTATCGAATTCGATGATAGAAACCTATTACATTCTTCAATTGACCCGTCTCCTCTTCTTTTTCATCATACCATCCGACGGACCTTGGTTATCATATTGATATTGGGGAGACTGTAATGTTGCATCTGTATATAATGCATATTCACTCTTCGGTTTTGCTACATCCTATGCAAAGGAAAATACGAACTAAAACAAACAATTATACTACCTCCGTCCCACTAAAAGTGTCATATTTTGAATTTTCAAAGTCTTTATTTGTAAACTTTGACTTTAATTATATATTTTTTGTGTTATATAAAACTTGATGAAAATTAACCCGATAAAAACACATGTAAAACACACTCAAATCATATAACTTTCATCAAGTATTATCTAACACAAACAAAATTATTTAAGGTCAAAGTTTACAAATAAAGACTTTGAAAATTCAAAATATGACACTTTTAATGGGACAGAGGGAGTAATATATTAAAATACATTAGATATTATTTCTTTATAGTCAAATTAACATTGAAATGACAAGTCTTAAATTTTTATGCATGTATCATTTTTACAAGCATATGCATTTACCTTGGGGCCATCAATTCATATCCCATGCTGTATTTTTATGTGAGCGAGTGTTGCATATCATAAAAAGCGGTTGTGAGTGGAGAAGAGAGAAGATGCTACTGTTTATCAGTATTATAAAAAACGGTTGTGAATAGTTATGAGTGGAGAAGAAATAAAATATTATTGTTTATCTTTATATATGGGGAGACACTGTTCACCCTTATCATTTTGGTCACTGTGGTTTGGCCACTTTGGCCACTTTAGTCCAAATTTCAAAGTTTTTGTATTTGGGTCCATGTGGTTTCATTTTTGTTGTCATTTTGGTTCAAAAGTAAAATCATGCCAGATTCCCCTAATTAAACCCTCAACTTTTGTCCTTTTCCACATGGGTAATTTTGTCATTTTCGTTTTATTATAACTGATTATTAATTAAAAATAATAAAACTCTCTAAAACTAAACAAATCAACCAACACATCATCTTCCCCAAGTTGTTTCAAAACCAGCATAATCGATCCCCCGATTCACCAAAATCCTGTACCCACAATCGATGTTTTTGTGAGAAATTATGTATGCATAAAACTCGTTATGATGTCCAGGTTCTAGATTTGTCAAATAGGAAACAAGATTTTGATTGTGAGATCTGAAACCGGAGAATCTGTTAATCGGAATCAAACAGTCGGATATTGTCATTCGAAAGGTGTGTTTCATCGAGATCTGAAACCGGAGAATCTGTTAATCGACGAGAACGAAGATCTGAAAGTTTCCGCTTTCGGATTGAGTGCGTTGACGGATCAAACCCGAGTTGACAGATTGTTCGTGATGAATGCAGGTTTTCTACCGTTTAACGACTTGAATCTCATGATGATGTATAAGAAGAGCTATAAAGGTGAGTACCGGTGCCCTAAGTGGATGTCGCCGGAGCTTGCTGAGCTATCGGCGTGGAAACCCACAGCAACAAACCCTAGTTCGACTTCTGTGTCGGTTAATTTTGAGCAAACCCCAGATCAATTGCAGTGTTAGAGAGAGGGAAGAGAGAGAGAGAGAGAGACAAAGGGGTGTTTAGAGAGAGAGAGAGAGTAATGGATAATTGCAGTTGTGAGAAGGAGGTGGTGGTGGCGGCTGTGGTGAGGAGGTAGTGGTGGCGGTGGTGAGAAGGGGGAGGAGGTAGCGGTGGTGGAGTTCATGGTGGCGGTGGTGTTAGAGTGTCACACCCCGAATTTTCCACGTGTCACCGGTGGGCCCGGTAGGGGAGTATCGTGACGTGGTTGGCAACATGATAGTCAAACAACACAATATTTAAATGCACAGCGGAAGCAAAGTATAGATTTAATTCAACCAAACGATATTGTAATATTAAGTATCACAAATAGTCGAATATAAATCCACAGGTAGATCAAATAGAAAGGAAACAAATGTTCAACAGTTTATAACATCCAAGCTGGCGAGACTTAATGTGGATGCTAGGAGACAAGCCAGCCTATTTCGCGTAGTACCTGCACTTAACCTTTTTAAGAAAATACGTCAGTTTACACTGGTAAATACAATCAACCGACTCATTTTGAAAAGAGTTTAAGAAAATGCATTTAAGGCACAAGGCACAAATAATATTTTATAACTTGGGATAATTATTTAAATATATAATACTTGTATGGATTTACATGTTCCTTATGCGTTCAGTAGCCCGGATCGAGCCGGGTTAAAGATCAATTAACACACCACTTTATTTATGAGACACTAACAGGTGTACGCCTACACCTGAGTGCTGAGGTCGTGGCCATTTCGTAAAATGATGCCAGGGATATCCGGGACACGGTCATTAACCCCCCAAAGGCTTTAAGTAAACAAAACAATGTTAAACGAGACGTCTCAATACTTTCATTATCATTCATTCAATCAAAGATTCAACGTCCCGACCAAGCGGTATTTTATATACCGTACCCCAAGCCCGTATAGGGAAAATAAGTTAAAAGTATTTACCTGAGCAAGTATAGTTCAAAATCAGCAAGTGCAAGTATCTTTTACTGGTTCTCCTATTCTGGAACGAAGGTTTATAATAACCTATTAGAATCCTAACGGGTCTTTAGTTAAGCTTACGCTTAGACCGATTAATTTTAAAGATACGGTTCGTACGCACGATTAAGCGAAGACCGGATAGAATGTGATTTAGACCCGACAAGTTTGAAGACTTGCTTAATATAGGTATATGATACACATTCTGGATTTTGAGACAAAACCGATAAGGTTTGACCCGTTTCGGCTAATTTATGTAAACTAGTTACATAAACCGAACCGAACGCGCATGAAGCGTAACGGGTATCCGTAAGAGTCCTAAACAGGTTTCCTAAGTTAACATGCCTTGAATAAGTTGTGATATCAGTAGGATATCACTCATGACGCCCCAAATGAGTTTAATCTCTTAATAAGCCCCGTAGGGGTATTTTGGTCATTTTAAAGATTTTAAAAGGGTTTAATTAGACACCTGTGATCCGGGTCTGAGTTGATCAGTAAAATAGCTTATTTTATCAGGTTATAACCTTTGGTAATAAGTCTTATATACTAAAATAGTTTTAAACCCAAACTATGCGTTAAATACGCGTATAAAGTCGTTTTAAGCGATGTACGGTTTAAAATACGATTCTGAGTTTCCTGATCAATTAAACAGGTTCAAAACACTCTATTTAATATTTAAAATCAGTAGCAATTGGATTGGCGTCAAAAGGATTTGTAAAACTCATTTTATGGCCGAAAAAAGGGTATATTCGGTATTAACCGAATTAAGGCGCTAATCCAAGCTTATGATCAGTCTAAAAATAATTAAAAATCTTTAAAAATCCTAAAATATTATTTAACATCAGAGGGTAAAAGATTTGGTGTTAAAACTGAGTTTAGATAGGCTTTACGCTAATGGCGCCGTTTAATTAATAAACTTGTTTATAAATACGCCATTAAGCATAACTCCTAATCTAGACTTTCGACTGACGTGAATTTTTGCAGACATGTTCAATAATCAGTATTAAAGACTTTTGCACTTTTACATTTTCTAAAATCTCGTTCTGCGGTCATAAGGGCATTATGGTCATTATTAGGCATTTAACGGAAACGTCGGATAGTTACGGATTCGGGTAGTATAAACGCAGAGGATTATACTAACATGTAACTAGGTCCTAATGGAACTTTAAGGCATGTCTAAACCTATAAGAATCGGGTCAGAACTGAGGTCAAAGCAAAAGTCAAACTTTTGCGTATCTCGGTTCCGAATCGGTTCTAAACATAAGGTTGTCGAATCAAGCAAGCGTATACAAGTTTTTATACTTATTTTCAGTTGGTAAGAATGATAAAATAGGCTATACGCCATTTACATCGCTAATCATGCATTAAACCAAACATAACAATTCTGTTGACTTTTTCGGAATAGGTTTGACTCGATAAACGACCTAGTTAGGATTCGAATTAGTGAGTGCCCTTTTAGGGGTTTATCAACCATATAAATACCAACTTATAACAACCTTTGATTCGACTAAACTCTGGACCGATTATTTATTATCGAAAAGTCAAACCGTAGTTACGACGGTTTGATTTCTAGGCCATAAACTAAGTATGAATGAACTAGAGAAGATCAAGGGTACTTACACAAGTCTTATGGATGATATGGAATGTTTGTGTCAGTTCTTGAGCTCCTCAAAATGTCCAGAAGATGAATGTAGGAATGAATGCAAAGAATGTGTTCTTATAAATGATTTTTGATCTCCTTAGATGATTGACACACAAGTCTAGGGGTGTTACATATCATCCACAAATGTCCTACAAGCTATAAACCACCTTAGGGCAGCCCAAGGTATCACAAAACATGCATGTAAGTCGGTTAAAATGGCTGAAACAGGCAGCTGGCATGAATCTGGTCGCTGGGCACCCCATACGCATCGTAGGCGTTTAAGCCCTACGATGCGCAGAGCATCATACGATGCGCAGCAACAACTTGCATACGGTGCGCAAGCCTACAATCAGGTTTCTTTTATTTGCAATTTAGTCCCTGGTCCCTCGAAAGGTCGTTTTCTCATTCCTTCTTGCACTTTAAGGCTTCAAGATTATTATTTAGGGGCTTCAACACTTATACCCACTTTGTCAAGTCCTCGGGTAACTTTGTGATCACCCGAAAAACCCTAAATTCAACGTTGACGGTTTTAACCCTTGTACACGAATTTTGTCACAACTTGATCATACGATAACGAAACTTCATGAAATTTTTGTGGTACATTCTAGTGAGCATAATTAATCGTTACAAAGCTTCGGGTTTGTCAAAAGGCCACTCAGAGGTATAACTTAAACATGTTGGCACATTTAACCCCTGTTGTTTGTAATCTCTCACTTTCTTTCACAATTCGCTTCGTATGATCCATGATCTATTCGTTTAAGGTTATAAACATCATGTAGGGTTATTGCAAAGTCTATTTATTCATTGTTGATACTTTGAACCCTTATAATTACACAGTTTCACTGTTTGTCAACTTTAGTCCTTCAAGAACATTCCTTCACACGTTCAAACCTATGACACGTGTCAACACCTTATAGGACGTAAATTTTCGGGGTGTTACATCCTCACCCCCTTAAAAGAAATCTCGACCCGAGATTTACTGAAACAAGTAAGGGTACTTTTCTTTCATCGTGGATTCAACCTCCCATGTGAATTCGGGACCTCTTCGGGCATCCCATTTGACCTTTACAAAAGGTATATGCTTCCTTCGAAGCTTCCTTACCTGTCGATCTTCGATCGACAAAGGTTTTTCCACAAATTTCAAGCTCTCATCGATATGCACATCTGTATAGGGTATAACCACTGATTCGTGAGCGAAACATTTCTTCAGATTGCAGATGTGGAACACATTGTGTATACTACTGAGCTCTTCAGGTAAGTTTAACTTGTAGGCAACTGACCCGACACGTTCGATAACCTCGAAAGGTCCTATGTATCTCGGGCTTAGCTTACCTTTCTTACCAAATCGCATCACTCCCTTCCAGGGTGACACTTTAAGTAGGACTTTGTCACCTACTTCGAAGTGAAAATCCTTACGATTTGGATCGGCGTAAATCTTTTGCCTATTCCGGGCAGCTTGGAGATTGTTACGAATCTGGACAATCTTGTCCGTCGTTTCGAACACAATCTCTGGTCCTGATAATTGGACTTCTCCAACTTCCGCCCAACAGACAGGCGATCTACACTTTCTACCGTATAATGCCTCAAAAGGCGCAGCCTTTATGCTGGTATGGTAGCTATTGTTGTAGGAGAATTCGATCAATGGTAGGTTCTTATCCCAACTACCTCCCAAATCGATCGCACATGCACGCAGCATGTCTTCTAACGTTTGAATAGTACGCTCACTCTGACCGTCTGTCTGTGGATGGTAAGCCGTACTAAAGTTTAAACGTGTGCCCAAAGATTGTTGGAAACTCTTCCAAAAATGAGACGTGTACCTAGTATCCCGGTCAGAGATAATAGCTACAGGTATGCCATGTAGAGCTACAATCTTATCAACGTACAGTTGGGCTAACATATCGGAGCTGTAGGTCTCCTTAATAGGTAGGAAATGTGCTGACTTAGTCAGTCGGTCAACTATCACCCAGATGGTGTCATTTCCTTTCCTTGTCTTGGGTAACTTGGTAATAAAATCCATAGTTACCATTTCCCACTTCCAAGTAGGAAGTTCCGGTTGTTGTAACAAACCTGACGGTTTTTGATGTTCTGCCTTGACTTGCGCACACGTCAAGCATTTAGCTACATAGGTAGCTACAAACTTCTTCAAGCCTATCCACCAATAATTTGCTCTAAGATCATGGTACATTTTATCAGCTCCAGGATGAACGGAGTATTTGGAACTATGGGCTTCCTGGAGGATAACATCACGAAGTCCTCCATGAATTGGAACCCATATTCGTCCATTCAATCTAAGAATTCCATCCTTACTAAGAGATAACTGCTCCTCAGTTACTCCTAGCTTTTCGTTAGGATAGTTAGCTTCCAACACAGCTTCCTTCTGTGCAGCTAACAACCTTTCCATCAAGCTGTTCTTTATTTCCATGCTCTTGGCATTGATTCGGATGGGTTTCACCCTCTCCTTCCGACTCAAGGCATCGGCGACTACATTCGCCTTGCCGGGATGGTATCTTATTTCACAATCGTAATCATTAAGAGTTTCCATCCAACGGCGTTGCCTCATATTCAAGTCCTTCTGGTTGAACAGATGTTGAAGGCTCTTGTGATCAGAATAGATCACACATTTGATTCCATATAAGTAGTGCCTCCACAGTTTTAGTGCGAATACAACGGCACCCAACTCCAAGTCGTGGGTGGTGTAATTCTTTTCGTGCACCTTTAACTGGCGTGAAGCAAGGCAATGACTTTGCCTTTTTGCATAAGCACACATCCCATCCCTGTGTGTGATGCATCACAATAAACTACAAACTCCTCTATTCCATCAGGCAATGTCAGTACCGGAGCATTGCTCAACTTTTGTTTCAGAATATCGAAGGATTCCTGCTGCTTAGGACCCCAGTCAAACTTAATCTTCTTACGTGTCAGCGAAGTCAGGGGTGCAGCAATCCTTGAAAAGTTTTCTATGAATCGCCTATAGTATCCTGCCAAACCTAGGAAGCTACGAATCTCTGTAGGCGTCTTTGGCTCATGCCAATTCATGACAGCTTCAACTTTAGCAGGATCTACTTGAATACCATGTTCACTAACAACATGCCCAAGAAATTGGACTGCTCGAAGCCAGAATTCACACTTCGAGAACTTGGCATAGAGCTTTTCTTTATGAAGTAGTTCCAAAATGCAGTGAAGATGCTTCTCGTGGTCAGCTTGGTTCTTTGAGTAGATAAGGATATCATCGATGAAAACGATGACGAATTTATCTAAGTGCGGCTTGCAAACGCGATTCATGAGATCCATGAATGCGGCCGGTGCATTAGTGAGCCCAAAAGGCATCACTAGGAACTCATAATGACCATAACGAGTCCTAAAAGCAGTCTTGTGTACATCTTCATCTCTCACCTTCAATTGATGATAGCCTGACCTCAAGTCAATCTTCGAGAAGAAACTTGCCCCTTGAAGTTGATCGAACAGATCGTCGATTCTGGGAAAAGGATACCTATTCTTGATAGTAACCTTATTAAGCTCGCGGTAGTCGATGCACAGACGCATCGATCCATCCTTCTTCTTAACAAATAAAACCGGTGCTCCCCAAGGAGACGAACTAGGTTTGATGAAACCTTTAGCTAGCAAATCATCTAGCTGCGTTCTCAATTCCTTCATTTCTGTTGGTGCCAACCTATAAGGCGCCCTTGCAACTGGTGCTGATCCAGGAATAATGTCGATTCTGAATTCCACTTGCCAATCTGGTGGCAAACCAGGTAGTTCTTCAGGAAATACTTCGGGGTATTCAGAAATGACTGGGATATCTCCAATCTTGGGTTTCGGCTCATCAATAATCACCTGTGCCATGTAGATGATACAGCCCTTCTTCAAACACTTTGAGTCTTTGAGTATAGACATTTTCTCGGGCAGCCCATACTGGGTATCTCCCTGGATAGTAAGTGATTCACCAGACGAAGTCTTGATCATCACTTGCTTCTTATTGCAAATAATCTGGGCCTGGTTATGTGATAACCAGTCCATACCCAAAACTATGTCGAAACCGGCTAACTTAAAGGGAAGTAGGGATAAAGGAAAAGAGTGATTCCTAATGGACATGAAACATCCATCTAAGATAGTTGAGGCGGTTTATAAAGTACCATCTGCTAGTTCCACCTCATACTTCACACTTAAGTTCTTAACAGGTAGTTTTAATAATTCACAAAACTTATTATCTACGAACGACTTATCAGCACCCGAATCAAATAACACTCTCGCAAAAACATCATTTACGAGGAAGGTACCTGTTATCACGTTGTCGTTCTTTACGGCTTCCTTAGCATCCATCCTGAAGACCCTAGCATTGGTCTTCCTAGCCTCTTCCGGCTTCTTGGCAGATTTTGGGCAATTGCTCCTGATGTGCCCCTTTTCATTGCAACCATAGCAGGTCGCATCCTTTATCTTCTTGCAATCCACGGTTTTGTGTTCCCTGGATTTGCATAACCCACATGCAAAAGGCTTCGATTGTGTTTGAGAGTTGGATTCAAACCTGCACTTCCCAAAGTGCTGCCTCTTGCAGGTTTTACATCTGGGTTTTTCGCCCGTCTGCTGACCATCCTTCTTGAATCCTGACCCCTTCTTTTGGTCATTATTTCCCTTCTGTTTCTTGTCTGATCGCCGTGAGTTGTCATCCTCACGCTTCCTCTTTTCGGTATCATTCTTCCTCTGTGACCTCAGCCTAACAGCATCTGAGGTCAGAGACAATGATATGTCCGTTACTGACCAAAAAGTGGTTGGTCTGGAGGCCTTTACACTTGCTTTGATCTCCGGTTCCAAACCCCCGATAAAACGAGCTATACGTTTAGGCTCCGGAGTTACCAAGTAGGGAACCAACCTTGACAAAGTATTGAAAGTGGTAAGGTAGGCCTGACAGTCCAGGTTTTTCATGACCAGCGCCAGGAAATCAGATTCAATTCTCTCAACCTCATGTTGAGGGCAGAAATTTTCTTTGATTAGTGCCATGAACTGTTCCCAGGTCATATTGTATAACGGGACTTTCCCTGTGGCTTGGATCAAAGATCTCCACCAGGCTAAGGCTTCTCCTTTGAAAGACTGCGAGACAAACTTCACAATGTCTCTATTATGACAACCACTAATATCCACCACAGTATCCATTTCATCCATCCACGTCATGCAATCAACAGCTCCTTTTTCCCCATTGAAGTCTCTGGGTTTGCACGACACGAAGTATTTATAGGTGCAACCCCTATTACGAGGTTCTTGGTTCTGTAGGATTCTTTGGGATGGATTACTCCTTTGATTCGAGGAGTGGTGAGAATTACTGTTGTGGGCAGTGTGGGTCCTGGAGGGTGTTCTAGTGTGTGATGCAGAATGGGTCCTCGTACGGGTACCACTTGATCCATGGTGTTGTCTATCCATAGCTCTATTAACTGCATTGTCTATCATAGCTTGCAATTCTGCACCTGCTACGTTTACATGGGCATTATCATTCCCTATCCCTTGGTGACTGTTGACCTCGTTTGAGTCTGCCATGTTTCTTGAACTGTAACACATTGGCAATAATTTATTGGTGAGTTTATCATATAATTGTCTTTTATGGCAATTTTTATTAACCGTGGTAACATAGACCATATATGGTTAATTTATTACTCCCTTTTAATTAGGATTCCTAATATAGTTTATCCTAATTATAAAATAATAACAGTATTTATTAGCACATAAGGCCTAGTCACTGGGACAATATAGATAATAAGCTAGGATTTCAGAGAATCAAAGCATGAAGGTTTGAACAAAGTTCATTACCTTTATCAGACAGGGTCATAGACTAATACTGTCTTTTGTCTCTTATGAAAATGAGAAGGGCCCGTAGGCATTCTATTACCAATGGATGGTAAAAAGAACTTATCATATTTATTAATGATTTAACCCATGATTCAGAGATCATTTATTTGGGTTTAGAATCTTTGAAAAGATCCATATATAATAATAACACGTGTGTTTTTTTTTTTTTTGGCTAATCATGTCTGCCAGGAGTGTTAACATGTTTTCAGATGTTAACAGGGATTTGAATCTTTTTAACTAGTTTTACCATCTGGGCCCGGTCTTAAAATGACATACAGGCTAGGTTATACTTTTAAGATCCTTACAAAAATAACATAGGCAGATAGACTTTTAAAAAGAATGATTTTGATTTATTTATTTCATATATCTTTTAATTATGCATAACATAGCAAAGATGAAATTTATAAACTTACATTCCATTAAACTAAAAGTAGTACATTTTGCCCTAAACGGAACTTTACACAGAAACAGATGCCCACGCAGGAGCTATACTGATAATACATGTCCTCACAGGGACGGTCTACAAAAGTAAATGTCCACGCAGGGATTACTAGAGACAAGCCCACGTAGGGACTAAGTACTATGATAGATGTCCACGCAAGGACTACATACACACATAAGTAAATGTCCACGTAGGGACTTGATTTAAACAAGGAAATACAACAATATATATTGGGAATTAACGATCCCGTTTCTTCTTTCCCTTAAGCAAGTTTGCCAAGCCACTCATAAATCCTTCATTCTTCCTACGTTCCTTCTGGAAGTCTCGCTCCACTTTGGCCAGTCTTCGACGGAGTTCCTCCTGCTCAGGTGGAGGAGCCCGTGGTGGCTGGTAATGTGGTGGCGGCTGAACAGGTGCTTGATACCCCTGAGTTGGGTATCCCATTCCCCAAGGGGGTCCGTATGGTCCTTCAGGATTATTATGGGCTTGGTAGCTTGCTGCTACGTTGTAAGGGTCATCAGCATAGTTATAGCCATGGTATGCTGGTGGTCCATATGGGTTGTAAGCTGCCGGAGCAGTATAAGCAGGTATTGGGTGGCCAAAACCCGGTGATGGCGGTACAATAGGTGCGGAATTCACCTCCGAAACTGGGACAGAAGGTCCTTCCATCTGTGGGACTCCATGAGTAGGCGGATAAAGGCTACCGCTAGAGTGTTGAGGGGTGTTGAGACGAAAGTCAACTCCTCGTGCTGAGATCCGTGCACCAGTCCTCCTACGTCTAGGTGGCTCTGGAGGCTCTAGATGCACTGGTGGCGGTGGAGGCGGTGGCGTGACTGCCTCATAATGTGGATCCCCAGAGGGATTTTGCTGCTGCAATGGCGGCTGCTGGTGAGGTGATGAGTGTTCAGATGGTGTATAGTACCACTCACACCGTTCGAATCGTGCCATGTGACTATCCGGACCCTGGTATGGTGTTCCGTGAAAAGACGAACCGTCTGAGATTACGAAAGGATGGTTAAAGGATCCGGTTGATGCCTCGACGGGATCTGTGTCCTCGTCCATATCTTGATCACCCGAAAAGTGATCCTCTGGTCCTAGTGGGTTAAAGCCCACTTGCTCTGGTAGGTACTCTTCTGGGTTAAACTGACCCTGAAAAACTGGAGTAGGGTCGCCAAAGATATGTTGCGGGTTGTGGGGTTCGTTCTCTGACTGTGGCCCATAAGAGTCATGATATGGAGGTGTTAAGGTGTGCGAAAAAGATCGTCTGGCATCGTCTTCATAGGTCCTCCATAGTTCCCTCGTTTCGTCATTCCTTGTAGAAGAAGTTCGTCGAAATGAAGGCCCTGCCTCATGGTCGTTAGGGGCGCTAGCTGGCTCCTTTCCTCGACCACCTCGTCTAAATCTTGGCGGCATTTTTTTTTTGTACCTGTTATAATACACAAGGTAATAACAAGGAAAAATAAAGGACAAAATTTAATTAAATAAAATTTTTAACAATTTGGATTATTCCTAAGTTCTTTGTCTAGACTCGAAGATTTAGGAATGTGCAATTGTGTAACTGAGATTAAACACAAAAGGCTAGTGTTTAATTCACTCAGAGTTGGCTCTGATACCAACCTGTCACACCCCGAATTTTCCACGTGTCACCGGTGGGCCCGGTAGGGGAGTATCGTGACGTGGTTGGCAACATGATAGTCAAACAACACAATATTTAAATGCACAGCGGAAGCAAAGTATAGATTTAATTCAACCAAACGATATTGTAATATTAAGTATCACAAATAGTCGAATATAAATCCACAGGTAGATCAAATAGAAAGGAAACAAATGTTCAACAGTTTATAACATCCAAGCTGGCGAGACTTAATGTGGATGCTAGGAGACAAGCCAGCCTATTTCGCGTAGTACCTGCACTTAACCTTTTTAAGAAAATACGTCAGTTTACACTGGTAAATACAATCAACCGACTCATTTTGAAAAGAGTTTAAGAAAATGCATTTAAGGCACAAGGCACAAATAATATTTTATAACTTGGGATAATTATTTAAATATATAATACTTGTATGGATTTACATGTTCCTTATGCGTTCAGTAGCCCGGATCGAGCCGGGTTAAAGATCAATTAACACACCACTTTATTTATGAGACACTAACAGGTGTACGCCTACACCTGAGTGCTGAGGTCGTGGCCATTTCGTAAAATGATGCCAGGGATATCCGGGACACGGTCATTAACCCCCCAAAGGCTTTAAGTAAACAAAACAATGTTAAACGAGACGTCTCAATACTTTCATTATCATTCATTCAATCAAAGATTCAACGTCCCGACCAAGCGGTATTTTATATACCGTACCCCAAGCCCGTATAGGGAAAATAAGTTAAAAGTATTTACCTGAGCAAGTATAGTTCAAAATCAGCAAGTGCAAGTATCTTTTACTGGTTCTCCTATTCTGGAACGAAGGTTTATAATAACCTATTAGAATCCTAACGGGTCTTTAGTTAAGCTTACGCTTAGACCGATTAATTTTAAAGATACGGTTCGTACGCACGATTAAGTGAAGACCGGATAGAATGTGATTTAGACCCGACAAGTTTGAAGACTTGCTTAATATAGGTATATGATACACATTCTGGATTTTGAGACAAAACCGATAAGGTTTGACCCGTTTCGGCTAATTTATGTAAACTAGTTACATAAACCGAACCGAACGCGCATGAAGCGTAACGGGTATCCGTAAGAGTCCTAAACAGGTTTCCTAAGTTAACATGCCTTGAATAAGTTGTGATATCAGTAGGATATCACTCATGACGCCCCAAATGAGTTTAATCTCTTAATAAGCCCCGTAGGGGTATTTTGGTCATTTTAAAGATTTTAAAAGGGTTTAATTAGACACCTGTGATCCGGGTCTGAGTTGATCAGTAAAATAGCTTATTTTATCAGGTTATAACCTTTGGTAATAAGTCTTATATACTAAAATAGTTTTAAACCCAAACTATGCGTTAAATACGCGTATAAAGTCGTTTTAAGCGATGTACGGTTTAAAATACGATTCTGAGTTTCCTGATCAATTAAACAGGTTCAAAACACTCTATTTAATATTTAAAATCAGTAGCAATTGGATTGGCGTCAAAAGGATTTGTAAAACTCATTTTATGGCCGAAAAAAGGGTATATTCGGTATTAACCGAATTAAGGCGCTAATCCAAGCTTATGATCAGTCTAAAAATAATTAAAAATCTTTAAAAATCCTAAAATATTATTTAACATCAGAGGGTAAAAGATTTGGTGTTAAAACTGAGTTTAGATAGGCTTTACGCTAATGGCGCCGTTTAATTAATAAACTTGTTTATAAATACGCCATTAAGCATAACTCCTAATCTAGACTTTCGACTGACGTGAATTTTTGCAGACATGTTCAATAATCAGTATTAAAGACTTTTGCACTTTTACATTTTCTAAAATCTCGTTCTGCGGTCATAAGGGCATTATGGTCATTATTAGGCATTTAACGGAAACGTCGGATAGTTACGGATTCGGGTAGTATAAACGCAGAGGATTATACTAACATGTAACTAGGTCCTAATGGAACTTTAAGGCATGTCTAAACCTATAAGAATCGGGTCAGAACTGAGGTCAAAGCAAAAGTCAAACTTTTGCGTATCTCGGTTCCGAATCGGTTCTAAACATAAGGTTGTCGAATCAAGCAAGCGTATACAAGTTTTTATACTTATTTTCAGTTGGTAAGAATGATAAAATAGGCTATACGCCATTTACATCGCTAATCATGCATTAAACCAAACATAACAATTCTGTTGACTTTTTCGGAATAGGTTTGACTCGATAAACGACCTAGTTAGGATTCGAATTAGTGAGTGCCCTTTTAGGGGTTTATCAACCATATAAATACCAACTTATAACAACCTTTGATTCGACTAAACTCTGGACCGATTATTTATTATCGAAAAGTCAAACCGTAGTTACGACGGTTTGATTTCTAGGCCATAAACTAAGTATGAATGAACTAGAGAAGATCAAGGGTACTTACACAAGTCTTATGGATGATATGGAATGTTTGTGTCAGTTCTTGAGCTCCTCAAAATGTCCAGAAGATGAATGTAGGAATGAATGCAAAGAATGTGTTCTTATAAATGATTTTTGATCTCCTTAGATGATTGACACACAAGTCTAGGGGTGTTACATATCATCCACAAATGTCCTACAAGCTATAAACCACCTTAGGGCAGCCCAAGGTATCACAAAACATGCATGTAAGTCGGTTAAATGGCTGAAACAGGCAGCTGGCATGAATCTGGTCGCTGGGCACCCCATACGCATCGTAGGCGTTTAAGCCCTACGATGCGCAGAGCATCATACGATGCGCAGCAACAACTTGCATACGGTGCGCAAGCCTACAATCAGGTTTCTTTTATTTGCAATTTAGTCCCTGGTCCCTCGAAAGGTCGTTTTCTCATTCCTTCTTGCACTTTAAGGCTTCAAGATTATTATTTAGGGGCTTCAACACTTATACCCACTTTGTCAAGTCCTCGGGTAACTTTGTGATCACCCGAAAAACCCTAAATTCAACGTTGACGGTTTTAACCCTTGTACACGAATTTTGTCACAACTTGATCATACGATAACGAAACTTCATGAAATTTTTGTGGTACATTCTAGTGAGCATAATTAATCGTTACAAAGCTTCGGGTTTGTCAAAAGGCCACTCAGATGTATAACTTAAACATGTTGGCACATTTAACCCCTGTTGTTTGTAATCTCTCACTTTCTTTCACAATTCGCTTCGTATGATCCATGATCTATTCGTTTAAGGTTATAAACATCATGTAGGGTTATTGCAAAGTCTATTTATTCATTGTTGACACTTTGAACCCTTATAATTACACAGTTTCACTGTTTGTCAACTTTAGTCCTTCAAGAACATTCCTTCACACGTTCAAACCTATGACACGTGTCAACACCTTATAGGACGTAAATTTTCGGGGTGTTACATAGAGAGAGAGAGAAGAGAGAGAGAGAGACAAAGGGGTGTTTAGATGATGGTTGCAGAGAATGGGGTTTGGACTAGGGTTTGCTTGTGACTCATTTAGGAAAGATGAAGATCTGAGCTTTTATGAGGTCAAACTTTTTTATTTAGTTTTATTATTTTTAATTAATAATCAGTTATAATAAAACGAAAATGACAAAATTACCCCTGTAGAAAAGGACAAAAGCTGAGGGTTTAATTAGGGGAATCTGGCATGATTTCACTTTTAGACCAAAATGGCAACAAAAATAAAACCACAGGGACCCAGATACAAAAACTTTGAGATTTGTAGTAAAGTGACAAATCTGACCAAACCACATGGACCAAAATAGCAGTTTACTCTTAATTTTTTAATAATTTTTGAAAGTGATTATGAGTGAAGGAGAATGATAATACAATGATAAGAGTATAAAAAATTATTAATATTCATAAAGAAAAATAGTGTAATTAAAAAAAATGAAGATAGAGACACATTATATCTCTAATAGTCGATACATAACAAAGGGTCTTTAATACAACATCAAAAATAATTAGTAAATGTGTTTTTTAGCAAGTAGTTTGAGAGTTCTGAATATTGTTATCACTCACAATAGACATTGAGGGTGAAGATCATTCAAGAACCACCGTTTAAATTGAGAACTTAAAAATTAGTGTGAATACAAATAAAACTACCTAAAAAACTTAAAAAACACACGATTAAATCGAGACTTTTTATTAATATATTTTTTTTATTAATAAAAAGTCTCGATTTTAATAGAAACAAATTATTTTTTTATTTTAGCATTTTGTTTAGGTTTATTTTTTACCATTTAGCTTGGGGGATTCATTGTTTGTGTTTTATTTATTTTTGTTTTGGGTTTATCTTGTTTATATTAATACTAGTTTTCAAGTTATTTCTTTAAAACAAGTTTTTCGCACGAACCCCATCCTAGATATTGATACAAATTTATAAATATATTTAATGAGTTAGCTACTAAAAATAATCTAATTGTGTGTAGATCCCTCCTTAAAACAAAACACATGCATGTTGCATGTTCTTTTATGTTAAGTAGATTGTTCCGGCAGTTATGATTTCCTCCTCGCCACACCTTTTTATCTTCTCGTACACGTTAACAATTCTCAAGCTTTCCTCCGTCAATTTTTATTTTCTAAATTTTAATCCAAATATCTCATCATTTTACCCTAAAAAATAAAATTAACCCATCATAAATTAATTGTGCATAGTTAAGTTGTATTCATTGTGCATAGTTAAGTTGTATTCTATGTTTAGCGGGTTTTCAATTTTTTTTATATAATTACACTTTTAACCCAAAGTTACTTTGTTTTTTTACTTTTAACCCAAAAGCTTTCTATCTTTGCCAATTTAACCTTACAGTTTTTTTACTTTCAACTTTAGTACCCTACACTTTTCATAATTCGCAAAATGTTTGTTTTACGTTTTGTTCTAAATTTGCAAAATGTTTGTTTTACGCTTCATTCTAAATTTTGCGAGTTAATATCACACAACGTGCGTGTGTGGTTTAACGTTTTTATGGCCGTTTGTTTTTTTTCCGTTTGATGGGTTCATCGCGACGGGCGCGTCTTAATCGACTTAGTTATTATTTTTTATGTTTTATGTTTCCGTCTAATTTTTTCGCATTAACACATCACAACTTCAATATTGATAGTCGTTAGCGGTGATGTGACATTGGTGCTATTTGTCATGGTTTTACGCCCCCCACCGCAACACGGAGAGGCTTAATATTAATTAAAAATAAAATTAATTTCTGTAAATCAAAAGCTACTAAAAGGGCCAAAAATAAAACTTAGTACGCGGCAAATGGAAGACAAAATCACAAAATGGACATTTGGCGTCTTCGATATCATGACTATTAACGCTTTAGAAAAATCCATTTTCTTAAATCTTATTTCTTTTTTTTTAAATTTAATTTCGTAAATATTTATTAAATTAAATAAGAAACCCCCAAATCAATACGTACACATAGACGCACGTCACGTTATCCCAACAATATCACCGTCGTTTGAGTCTCTGCTACCTTTTTTCACCCTCATTTTACGCAAATGTTATCAAAATTCATATGAAAAAACCATCACCACCCACTCAAATTTCTTCATAATCCCCATCACCATCAATATCCTCAACAAAACCCTTTAATTCTTTCAAGATTTGGTCACGGAATTCATTTCTTTTCCACCGATTATTCATTGGTTTTGAATAATAATAATAATAATAATCGGTTACGGTTCAAGGGTTTTTTATACATGGGTTGGAGTCCGACGTCGGATAAAACCCACGGGTCGCGGTGGCGCGTGCACGAGAATGGCGGTGGCGCGTGCACCTTGCATCCTCTGTTTGTTTCGTTTCTGTTGTGTGTTTCATTTGGGGTTTTTTATATGTTTTATTTGTTTAGTGGCAGTAATTTGGGTTATGAGAATTCAGTTGGTTGTCAAGATGATAATGAAGGGTCATGGGGGATTGGAGTTTTCTATGGGGATTCACCCTTTTCTCTTAAACCCATTGAAGATGTAAGTTTTTTAATTAATTTGTTTGATTTTTTTTTTAAAGTTTAGGGTTCTTCATTGATTGATATGTGCAAAAAGAGTGGAACTTTTTTGTGGGTGTGTGATGAATTTTTTTATGTGATTTTTGGGGGTTATGATGATTAAAGAAATTGTTTTTTTTTTCTTCTTTTGGGCTTCTTTGATATATCAAGTGTGGTTTAGTGTTGTATGTTTTCTTTTGGGTTTGAAGGGTTTGATGAACATTAGGAAAAGTTGTACTTTTTTGGCTTCTAATGTGTGGGTCTGATATGATTATTTTGATTTGGAAATCAAGATAGTCAAAGGAATGGTATTCTTTGGTTGACTTTTTTGATGTGTGAAGTGAGTGCTACTGTTTTTGGATGTAGTAATTAGTTTGAAAGATGATGTGATCTTCTATGGACTTTTTGATAACCATTAGACCATGTGTAGTGGTAAGTTGTTATAATGCCTCCACCATGGGGCATTATCCGACACGTGGCATCCCAGTCAGCATGGGACGTTATAGCATAAAGTGGCGTAGTGGGGCATTATTCCAATAACGCCCATGCAATCATTTCTCAATTATTATTTTTTTAAATTAATTCATTAAATTTCACATGATCTCCTCGGCACTAGTAATTCATTAAGATAATTGACCAATTGTATTTCATGCAACTTTAAAGTTGTTGGCCACCATCTATATTGAAAAAAGAAAAAAGAAACTGAACCATTTGTCAGTCAAATTGGACCCACTTGTACCACTAAAGTCTCTTCCCATTGGTCAGTCAATTTGAGCCCCATGTATGTTGAGCGTTTTAATTAAAACGCCGGA
Organism: Helianthus tuberosus; assembly: GCA_030545235.1. Lineage (NCBI taxonomy): Eukaryota > Viridiplantae > Streptophyta > Magnoliopsida > Asterales > Asteraceae > Helianthus > Helianthus tuberosus. Next base: position 46,606,221 of record CM060393.1, on the reverse strand, counting down.
AAGAAATTTTTTCAAAAAATTTTAAAAATAACGCCCCATGTAATGGGGGTGACGGCGTTTTGGGGCGTTATTTTGCAATTTTTTTTTTAAATCACGCCCCACTACGGATGGTCTTAGAAACCGTTGTTGGAAAGCGCATGACACCCCACCAATACCCTGCTAACGAGTTCTTGAAAAAAAAAACGCAGTTTACGCTATGTAGGTGGCCTTCAAGGGGTTAAAGGCAGAAACTTTGCCAACCCCTTGAAGTTTACCTTTTTTTTATATATATTTGAAGTGAAATTAACATAATGTTTCTGATTTGGGAATCAAATAAATTGAAGAATTTGGGTCCTTTTTGTTGGATTTTGTGATATTTGAAGTGGGTCTCAATGTTTATAGGATCTTTAGCTTGAATTATTTATTTTAATCTAAAAAGATTGGACCTTTTTTGTGGGGTGTTGATGTATGAATGGGTTTTGGTTTGAATGATTTGTAGATGAATATATGGGACAATAGAAGTGCAGCATGGCCTGTAGCAAACCCAGTTTTGACTTGTGCTTCAGTCACTGACTCTGGGATCCCAAGTAATTTTGTTCTTGACCCCTTTCTTTATGCTAAGGTAAATTCTTTATTATTTTGCTTAATTTACTCTGTTTGGTTTCTGAAGTTTAATCGATTTCAAGCGTTCATGAACATGAGAACGTCCATATAGTCTTATCTTTTCAAGATTGTTCTTTTTAGTCGTCTTTTCCAGCTTTTTAAACAATGAAAAGTTGCCTAATGGTCGGAAAAAAAAAACAATCGTCTTGTTATTGTAAGTACAATTGTTGGAACCACACTCAAACATTATCTTCTCTAACGCGTTTTAGTACAAAATGTTGCGTAGTTTTGATCATCCAAGTATCCAATTATATTTGAAAGTTTTCAAAACATACATGGAAGCACCCCCTAGTAAACTAGTTATGTGATTTTGAGTTTTAAGTTCCCATTAGTTACTTTGAAAACAAACATCCAAACACCCCTCTACGCTTTACATTATATTCACTTGGTCTTGTTACGGGTGTTGTTACCGCTTTGTAATAGGCTAATAGCATACGAACAAGATCATCGTTTTCATATCATTTTTATGTACCAATTCTAAAACTTAGTATTTAATTGGATGATTCAGGATGATATGCTTTACATGTTCTTTGAAAGCAAGAATCCAATAACAAGGCAAGGAGATATCGGTGTTGCAAGAAGCATGGATGATGGAGCAACATGGGAACATTTGGGTGTGGCATTGGATAAAGATTGGCATCTTTCACATCCACATGTATTCGACTACAATGGTCAAGTAAGTATATCAAACATGATCTATATGTCTTGTAAAATATTTATGGCCATGCTAATTCTTTACGGATTAGAATATTGTAGTAAAACGTAACTTGTAGGTAGATATGACATCAACAAATATGATGGAAGTCACTTGGGAGAGGGGGGGGGGGGGGGTATACACCGTTGAAATTTACTGAACCACTAAAACAAAGCAAGTAGGCGAATTCGAGATTTATGCGGTTCGGTTTTGGCGGTTTAGGAGTGTGGTCAGCAGCTTAAAACCTGAAACATGCTTCGTAAACCGAATTGTTTTGGGATATACAATTATGTGTATGCATTATATCCATGAATTATCTTTATATTTCAAAACTTCTAATACAAACCTAACAATAATGGAATTTTTTTTTTCAAACCGCTAAAAATGGCTGGTCGACCAACCAACAGACCTATTGGAAGTTAAAACTCTTTATTTATGATTGTTTTTTTTTTTACTTTTACATGATCGTTATAGATATATATGATGCCTGATGGAAGTAGAAATGGGGATCTTCGTCTTTACCGAGCAACAGAATTTCCTTTAAAGTGGAAACTTGAAAAGATCATCTTGGACCGCCCACTTGTGGATGCGTTTATCATACAACACGAAGAAAAGTACTGGATATTCGGTTCTATTCAAAGTCGAATAACCTGCCAACATCTTGAAATCTGGTTTAGTAACTCGCCATTCGGCCCATGGACCGCACACAGGAAAAACCCCATTTCAGGACCACTAAATGGAGGCCGACCCTTTTTATACAACGGGAATCTCTATAGATTAGCTCACGACGAACGTGTTCGTGTTTTCAAAATTGAAGTTCTTTCAGTAAACAACTACAAAGAAGTAGAAGTTGATTTGGGAATGAAGAACCCGACAAAAGGTAAAAATGCATGGAACGGGGCACGATCTCATCACCTTAATGTTCACCGATTAAGAACCGGGAAGTGGCTCGCGGTTGCAGACGGAGATAGGACTCTTTATGGTGACATTACGCGTAGACACATAGTTGGGTGTGGTTTAATTGTAACCGCTGGTTCGATCATTTACATTATATGCTGGCTACTTGGGTTTGTCAAATGTTTAGTCACCCACAATTTGAAGAGGAAAAATGGCGTGTATTTAGTCTGGGAGAGATTAAAGTTGAGGTTACGGTTAAATATAAACCCGAATACTTACACGGGTAAGTTTATTTTCGCATTACTAGTGATGATCTCAGTTATGATAATGTGCGTCGGGTTTTGGTACATCTACGGTGGAAACGGGGCAGATAAACCGTATTCCGTTAACAGTCGGTTTTCTCAGTTCACGCTATTAGCAATGACGTACGATGCTCGAATCTGGAACTTAAAAATGTACGTAAAACATTACTCTCGATGTGCCTCGGTTCGCGAAATCGTGGTGGTTTGGAACAAAGGGAAGCTGCCGGACCTAAACGATTTGGACTCGACGGTTCCGGTCAGGTTCCGGGTCGAGGAGCAAAACTCGTTAAACAACCGGTTTAGGCCCGACCCATTAATAAAGACCAAAGCGGTTCTCGAGCTAGACGATGATATCATGATGAACTGTGACGATCTCGAACGTGGGTTTAAAATATGGCGGGAAAACCCTCAACGGCTAGTCGGGTTTTACCCGCGCTTAGTCACTGGACCACCACCATTGATGTATCGACCCGAGAAACACGCCCGAAAACACAACGGGTATAACATGGTTTTGACCGGGGCGGCGTTCGTTGACCATGACGTGGCGTTTGAGAGGTATTGGGGGAAAGAGGCGGAACCGGGGCGGAACATGGTAGATGAGGTTTTCAACTGTGAGGATGTTTTGATGAACTTTTTATACGCAAATGCCACGGTGGGGGGCGTGTCGGTGGAGTATGTGAAACCGGCTTGGGCTATCGATACGTCGAAGTTTTCGGGTGTGGCGATAAGTGGGAACACGCAGGCACATTATCGGGTGAGAAGCCAGTGTTTGGAGAAGTTTAGCAGGTTGTATGGAGGATTGACTGATCGGAAAGTTGAGTTTAGGCGGAGGAAGGACGGCTGGGATTTGTAGTTTTACGGCGGATTGCTATGGTTGAACCATGGTGGATTGGTGGTTTTGCTGCTGGATGCAAACATTTGGAGTATGTTTTTGTATAGAGGCGTAATCATGAAAGAAAATAAGTTATATGAGCAAATTTTGATAATGGACAATGGTGATTTATTTATTTAGTATTATGAAATGAACTTTATACGTTGAAAAGATACCACTTAATGTGGTTTATCATTCATTATGTCCATGTCACGTTTAAAGGGTTCATGTAATGTTGATAATGTGTTATATTGTTGTTGCTAGTTATGTTGGACCAGATTGTACAGGTATCATATGTATGATAAGGACCTATGTGCAACATCTGAGGGGCTTATGTGAAAGTTTTCAGGGACTGCGATCGTTTTGGAGTATTCTCTGAGGTCCTAGATGTAAATTATGTGTGGTGGTATATTTGGGTTGACGAAGCGTGGGCGAATCCCAATCCCAATAGTTCATAAAAAAGATGGAAAAACTATCCTTAAGTGGTCTACTTGAAATAATTTAATTTTGCTAACATATTACTTTGTTTGTTGCATCTCTAGCAATGTTTTAAAAACCGGTTTTTAAATCATATCGTGTTAGGTTTATAAATAGTTTAACTGGTTGAATCGAGTTGTACCAGATGATGCAAACGGGTTGGCTAATTAACTCTTATAAATTCATAAAATACAATTTTAACTCAAAACATAATCCAAAACAAATCGAATATTCCATAATAAAATATTACAAAAGTTAATCTATAATCAAAAAAATAATCCAAAAGTTCACTGTTGGTACCTTTTTGAGCGCTAGGTTTTACTAAGGTATTGTAAACGGGTTGGCTAATTAACTCTATAAATCCATAAAATGCAATTTTAACTCAAAAAATAATCCAAAACTACATCATTCCTTAATAAAAATATTCCAAAAGTTAATCTATAATAAAAAAAATAATCCAAAAGTTCATTGTTGGTACCTTTTTGAGCGCTAGGTTTTACTAAGGTTTTGTTTGTTTTTTAAAGGTAAAATGTCTGTTGTTTGCGGACCACATCTGCATATATCTGTAGAAAAAGAGGTGGACCAAACCTATGCAGTCTGCAAGAAGAAGGCTGTTTTATTTTTAACGTATGTAGATCTCTAAAATAAACTGGTGGTGATGTACAGACGATAGTGGTGGTGGATGGTGGTTGTTGTAGACGGTGGTGGGTGGTGGTAGTGATCGACGGTGGTGGATTGTGGGTGGTGATGTTTAACCCTATGCAGACCTTAGAAGATTTTATAAGTGGTTGGACCAAGTCTGCAACAAGAAGAGCTCGCGCATACGTTTTTTAATGAAACGTCTTCGGAAAAACTAACAGTCTGCAGATGACACTGTTTGCGCGTGGTCTGCGCGGCGCAGACAGAAGAGGTTGCACAAATCTTTTTTAGAAAACAAACACCACCTAAGAAGGTAAATTGTCACTTTTTTGGGTGCATAAAAATTAAAAGTCCAATTTTAACTTTAGCCTCGTACCAATATGCCGGTATAACCTAATTTACCGGTGATATAACTTTGTCGTTCCCTCAATTTACCAGTATGATTTGTGCCTGCCAAGCTTTCGGCATCTAGTTTAACCGGTTTTTAAAACCTTGATCTCTAGCTTCTTTATGAAACCTTTCTATTTTACTCTTTTTAAAATGACAAATTTCTTTTAAGTCTATTATTTGTGAGACTTAAATCTAAAACTGTGTAATTTCCTATATATTAAGTTACAAGTTTGAATTGTGTCTTACATTCACTATTCATTGCAAGTTTGAATTGTGTCTTACACTCGCTATTCAGCTTTGTAGGTATTGAGTCACATGTAGGTGACTCAAGGTTTTTTTAACGTGACCGACTCAAGTTAGTTTTTTTTTTCAAGTTTTAGTTTTTTATTCTTATTTTGTATATAATTTACACTTTAAATCCATAGGTTTTAAAATTTCAGTTTTACCATATACTGTCGTTTTTCTTATATAGACGTTATTTTTTTTTACAATATTATTATTCAATTTTTACAAACAAGTTTGTACTTTATGTGGTTGTAAATTGTGTTTTGTTGGTCATTCTGTTTGTGTAATTTTCCTTTTTTTTTCCTTAGACTCGGTATAAGTTGCAAGGCGCGTGTGTGGTTCAATGTACTTTTTTGCAATTTAACGACTCCGACGCGCGAGTCATAGGTCGACTTAGTTATTCTTTTTTTATATTTTACATTTCACTCTAAGTGCACATACGTGGTTCATCGTTTTTACGTCCATTTTAATACGATTTAACAATCCCGCCGTAAGGTACGAGTAAACTCATAAAAAAACTAATATTTACTAATTTGTATATCCAAATATGGAAAATAATAATTCGTAGTCATGACCAAAAACGGAAAAAAGTTAAAAAAGAAACCAACCAACAACCAAATCTCATCGTCAACATCTACACATTTGTATTTCCAATATTCATCCTTTTTATGCATCCACGTGTCCATCCTCTCTCTCTCTACCCCTACTTTCTCTCTCTAACTTTATCCCCTCCATCACTCCTCCAAAATAATTCACAAAAAACCAAAATCAATTACCCGATAAAGAAACCCTCACCAATGCGTCTTCTTCGATCCCCAATTTTCCCCTTCAATTTCACTTTCTAGGGTTTTGAATCACCACAATTGCTCCATTCTGTTGCTTCAAACTTCCAATTGATGCTTGCTAGCCTTAGTTTTTGTATAAAAGCAAACGGATTTCGTGCACGATTTTCGTATGGATTTGTTCGGTTTTCTAGGGTTTGAAATTGGGGGAAATTAGGGCAGGTATGACGGCAATGATTGGGGGTGAAATGGAGAAGGAGTTTGAGTCTAAGTTGAATGTTCAGGATAATTTAGCTGATAAGGGGGGTACAGATGTGAATAAAGCTAAGAGCTTTAAGTTTAGGGCACCACAGGAGAATTTCACTGTTCAGGATTTTGAAATGGGGAAGATCTATGGTGTTGGATCTTATTCTAAGGTTTGGTTTTGTTCTTTTAATGGTAGTTTGTTCATGTTGCTTATATAGTAAGATTGTGTAGTAATTTGGATTGTTCATTGGAGTTTAATTTATGCCCTTAACTGTTATTTATATGCTTTTATTTTACTGTTTTTTTTTTGTTTGATATGTTTTTATATTGTTGCATAGTTGAGTAGTTTTGCAATTTGTGCTTTGTAAATCTTGCAATTTGAGCCCTCTGAAATACTAGAAATATGATATTGTTGTGCCCAAGGTTAAGTATAATATATGATCTTAAGCATTCTTTAATCAGTTTAAATGAAATAAGTTGACCATTTTTATCCACTCATGAGGATTTTAGGACGGATTAAAGGGCCGGGTCGGGTTGTTTTGGCCCATTTTTAGTTCTTGGTATCTGTTTGTTCTTGCCTTCGAATATGGCAGTTTGCTTCTTTCTTGCAAATTACTTACTCATTGGTGTATGCTTATTGGTTAAAATTTGACATCGTCAGGTCGTCAGAGCAAAAAAGAAAGACACTGGAAAGGTTTACGCCTTAAAGATCATGGATAAAAAATTCATAACAAAAGAAAACAAAACTGCTTATGTGAAGTTAGAGAGGATTGTATTGGACCAGTTGACTCATCCTGGAATAATTCAGCTTCACTTTACATTCCAAGACACTTATTCACTATGTAAGTGCATCGTGTTAAAATTTTATGGATTTTGTTAAGTCTTATGAATAGGCTACATTCCTTTTATGTTATTTGTTTTCGTACGGATATATTCTATTATGATATATAAGTACATCGTGTTAAAATTTTATGGATTATAGGCTACAATCCCTTTATGTTATTTGTTCTCGTTCGGATATATTCTATTTTGATATGTAGATTGACATGTGTATTTGGTTATATGTATTGAAGACATGGCACTTGAGTCCTGTGAAGGTGGAGAACTATTTGATCAAATAACCGGGGTAAGTTTTTGTGTGTGTGTATGTATATATATTTTAAGTATACATAATTATGTCATCAATTCTAGATGAACTTCAGAGCATAGTTATCGATCGCCCGCTTCGTAGCGAATCGACCGTATCTCGCAATATGTTACTTAGCGACTCCATAGCGTGATTATAGCGAGATTCCGACGACGAATTCCGGCTCCGGTGCCGTAATTTCTGCCGAAAACCTGCCGGAAGCCAGGAGGAAGAAGAAGAGAAAAGAGCGGCTGCGTGTTTACGTGTTTTAGCTTTTTAGGGTTAAAAAACTTTTTGGATTTAAACCTTTAACCCCTCTATCTTTTCACTAGTTAACATATAGTCCCTAAAACTTGCAAAATTTTACATAAAAGTGTAAAACTAGCTTGAGTATTTTAACATTTAACCCCCTCTATCATCACTAGTTTACATTTGGTCCTTAAACTTCAAAATTTATACATAAAAAGTATAAAATTAACATTATATATATATAAAAAATTATAAATAGCTATTTTTTATTTCTTAAATTTTTAACTACCTTGTCGCTACTCGCTAAACACGAAACAGCGGGCGCTATTCCGTTGCTATCGCTACGTAGCATATAGGTACCTCATTGCTATTTGTCGCTATTCGCTATCGATGACTATGCTTCAGAGACATTGTTATTGGTGTATGCGTACTAATGTTTAATCAAGTCAAACTCACATAACTATTAATATGATCCAAACTTATCATGTACTATTAATTTGTATTGGTTTTGTTGCAAGATAAATAATATATATATTTATTTGGTCTTTACAGAAAGGTCGTTTGACTGAGGATGAAGCTCGCTTTTATGCAGCTGAAATCGTGGATGCTCTTGAATACATGCATAATATGGGTTTGATACATCGAGACATTAAGGTATTTCAGTTATATATTTTCTTTTACCTACAATGTTACTAGAGTTAACTGCCATTTTCGTCCCTGTGGTTTGGTGGAAAATGCCACTTCAGTCCAAAAAAATAAAATTTGCACCAGTTCCGTCCTCAACATTTTTGAAACATGCCACTTCAGTCCAAAAAGACAACGCACCATTAAAAACGTTGAGGACGGAACTGGCGCAATTTTTTTTTTGGACTGAAGTGACATTTTCCACCAAACCACATGGACGAAAATGGCAGTTAACTCATGTTACTATTAGGATTGACTTAATGGCTCATTGTTAACCATTTCGAACAATGGGCCTTATTAAATAGTTCTCAATCTGTCGAAACTGGTCAAATTGCTTTGATTTGACTAGTTGACTCGTGTGGGCCCAAACATGCATGTTTATGGTTTAATCGTTTACGTCAGACTCCACATGTGCTACAATGACCGTTGCTGACAGCCTTTTAATGACAGCCAGAAAACTTGCTTCTTACATCAGATGGACATATTAAAATTGCTGATTTTGGAAGCGTAAAGCCCATGCAAGATAGCCAGATAACAGTACTTCCAAACGCAACATCAGGTGCTCTCTCTCTCTCTCTCTCTCTATATATATATATATAGGGTTAGGATCGTGTGAGAAGCACGAGGCTGATTGAGAAACTTGAGAAGCATTCTGGCCCACACATTTTACCTTAAGCAAAAATGCAAAAAAAAATTTGTGTGGAAAAACCGCAGCTTTTTTTGTCAGTTTTTTTTCTTTTTTTTTTTTGGGGGGGGGGGGGGGGGGGGATATACACATGTGTATATTGTCAATCGTTTAACGATACATATATGTATATACATGTTCAGAATTAAAAAATAAGTATTGTACATCTATGTTTGAGGGGAAGGTTTTAGCTTTAGGGTTTAGTTTTAGTGTTTAGCATTAGTATTTAGGATTTAGTTTTAGTGTTTAGCATTAGTATTTAGGGTTTGGCTTTAGGGTTTAGCTTTAGGGTATAGGGTTTAGTTTTTAGGTTTTAGCATAGGGTTTAGCCTTAGGGTTTAGAGTTTTTGGTTAGTGTTCGACGAGCCGGTTCCAATGCCACTGGAATGAGCTCAATCGGTTCGTTTGACCCGGTTTCCTACACTTCTTAGGTTAAGGATATATATTTTTCATAATATACGCTATATACATATGTGTATAATTCAAAATTGACATTATACATATATGCAAAAAAAAGAACAAATCTTAAAAACGTACGGTTAGAAGTAATTTTTTTTTTTTGGCATGACTGCTTGAGGAAAATGTGTGGTCCAGAATGCTTCTCAAGTTTCTCAAATAGGGTGCATTTCTCTTAGGATCCCTACCCTATATATATATTATATTAGTGTCTGGGCCCTACAACCTTGAATTTAAGCATGTTATTCTTCTTCTTCTTCAGATGAGAAGGCCAGCACGTTTGTGGGGACGGCTGCATATGTCCCTCCAGAGGTATTAAATTCTTCACCTGCAACTACTGGGTGAGTATTATTCTCTCCATTTTATTATTCACCTGTAATTATTGCTCTAATTGTTTTTGTATTGTAAAATGACTTTTTGCTATGTTGAAAAATGTTGGCAGAAATGATCTTTGGGCTCTTGGCTGCACCTTGTTTCAGATGTTATCGGGAACTTCTCCGTTTAAAGATGCAAGTGAGTGGCTCATTTTTCAACGAATTATGGCCCGAGATGTCAGATTTCCGGATTACTTTTCGAAAGATGCTAAAGATCTGATTGATAAATTATTGGTAAGCAAACGAATACACTTATTTTTTGTTCTTTCTTGAGTGTAACTATATCACTATATCAGATGCTAAAAAGTTTTAAGTTTCCCGATCTTTTCATATAGACTTAACTTGGATTTCGTAAATAATAATGTAGGATATTGATCCGTTGAAAAGACCAGGTGCGGGCCCCGATGGCTACGGGTCTCTAAAGAATCATCCTTTTTTTCGAGGAATTGATTGGCGTAATATAAGGTTAAAACCCCCTCCAAGACTTGTACCAGAGAAGGTAAATTTTTGTCGTTTTGTCAACCTTTATATAAAATATAAGTATTTTTAAATTTGGCATATGTATGGAAGTTCAGATTTTGATTATTACTTTATGTAAATCTTGACTATTTTTTAAATGTCTTCAATTTTTTGACGATTACTAATGGGGAAGAAGTAATTCTATTCTATCTTAATACATTATCCATTTCATTTCAACTTTCTACAGGGTCCCGCCAGTGGCCGCTCAAGCGGAGGTGACGACACTCCAGATTCATCATGGAACCCGACACATATCGGTGATGTCACAACAACAGGAAACATTGTTGCTGACGTCACATCTTCCTCAGATGCAAGCCATATAACTAAACTCGCTTCAATAGATTCCTTTGATTCAAAATGGTATAATCGTGTTATTAAGTCTGATTAATTTTGTACAATATTTTTTGTTTGACTTATGGCTCAAAACATTTAAATCGTTGACAGGCAACAATTTTTGGAGCCAGGTGAATCCATTCTTATGATCTCAATGGTGAAGAAATTGCAGAAACTATCGAATAAGAAAGTACAACTTATCCTAACTAACAAGCCGAAGTTGATATATGTTGACCCTTCAAAGCTAGCCGGTAAAGGGACTACGATCTGGTCTGATGATCCTAATGACCTTAGCATCCAAGTTACAAGCCCATCAAGTTTCAAAATTTGCATTGTGAGTCTGTTTTCCACTTTGTTGCTATTTTTCCGTTGTTCAATTCATAAACTTCGTTCAATCAAATCGTTTAAAATGCGCACGAATTTCACTCACTAGGGTGGCAATATGGACTAGGGGCGGCAATTCTTGAGACAACCAGAAACCCGACACGAAAAAATATTGGTTTTGGGTCGACTAACACGGCCTGTATAAAAAACGGGTCAGGTAAGGGTTGACCCGTATTAAAAACAGGTCGGGTTCGGGTTGACCCATATAAAAACAGGTTGACCCGTTAACCCATTTAAGCATTAAAAAAGGAAACTTTTCTTTTTTTGTTTATGTTTTTTTTTGTCCATTTTACATGGTTAGTTATAATTAATATAATATAATGTTAGTTTTGTCACACCATATTATCTACTTGTCCAACTTATACTCAACATGAAACACGTTACTGATAACCCACTTAAAACTCAACAACCTGCTCATAAATTGTCAACATGTATGACTAATTTAAAAAAATGGTTAGACGGGTCGTGTTCGCTTGACCCGAAATTATGTGCGTGCGTGTTAGGGTTGAACTCTTGGACACGAATACTAATATGGGTCGGGTTCGGGTTTGCACATTTCAACCCGTCAACCCACTAACCCGACACGATTGACACCCCTAAATTATGGACGGGTCAAGGTGGTTTGGGTAATGGTCAAAACGGGTCAGGCTGGGTTGACACACACGCACTTTATGTCCATTTGTAAATTTTATATAAATAACAAATGCGTTGTTATGATTTAAAAACAATGTTATGACATTAATAACTTACATATTTGTTATGATATGGTATAGGAGGTTGTGTGCTTTAAATTTTGATTTTGGTTAACATTTTTCATCTGACCCATGGGACTCATTTCAAATCAAACAGAACCCATATCAACTCACTCATGAGTAAACAGAGCCGTCCCCGAAAACTCTTGAAAAAATTTAGGCCTCGGGCGACGAAAAAAATTGGGCCCAAAATTACGGTTAAGAGTAAATGAATTACAAAAATAAAAACATAGTGATGGAGCAAAGATTAGAACTTGAGACCTTTGCATTATTTTAAAATGGTTTTTGCCACTACACCACCAACATTTTTTTTGCATATTAAATGGATGAATGAGCTTGCAGCCCAGTGGTGGAGAGACTGGCCTCCTCTTCATGAGGTCTCCGGTTCGATCCCCACAGGCTGCAGGGGAGGCACCAGGGTTTTACCCATGATGCCCGGGTTCGATCCCCACTTGAGGCGGTTTATTCCCCTCTGTGGCGGCTCTCAACCCGTCAAGTCCTACGATGGGCGAGGCACCTGTGGGGTTTTTCCTTTGGACGCCGGTCACACTCTGATGCCAGCTGGGGCACGGTTAAGACACTCACGTCTGGCCGGAGTGGGGCGACGGGCCTCCCCAATGAGGGGGGGTGTGGGGTGTCTCGCACCCAAAAAATTGTGACACCTTGCCGTTCAAAAAAAAAATGGATGAATATACTAAATATATAATTTAATAAATATATACAAGCTTATAAATATTTTTCGGGCCCTTTAAAATTTTGGGCCTCGGGCGTCGGCACGGGTTTGCCGGGCCCAAAACCGGCCCTGTGAGTAAATGTGTCAAAATCCGGTTTTTTTATAATTTTACGGTTGTTGATGCAGCCAAAGAAAGTCATGACATTTGAGGATCCAAAACAGAGAGCATATCAGTGGAAAAAGGCGATCGAGGCCCTTCAAAATCGGTGATTTATATTTTAATTTGATTGTTTACACATTCTTTTCATGTAACATTAATGTTGTACCTTGGGAATCCTAAGAATAGTTAGATTCTCCTGAGGAATTTGTTTTATCTAAGAAAAAAAAAAAAAAACAATCTATCTTGCAACAGGCTTTTTTAATGGTTTGATTTTGTTCTTATTCTTTTTTCTGTTTTTCTCTTCATTAGGTGTGTAGTTTATTTATTTTATTGACCTTTGTCTTTTTAGTGACATTTGATAACTGGAATTGTACACATCTATGTATGGTGTGATTGAAGTATATTTATTATTTACTCACTGAATAGAAGTAATAACTTGCATGCCTTTTAACTTTTTAAGTCTTTAACTCAGGTCCCCTGATAATATTATAGTCTCACTGATGATGGTATTTTAAGGCTGACATTTTGAGGTCAGACTCGTTCGTAGGTTTTGAGTTGTATAATGTTTCAATTGGTGAAATTTAGGCCTCACAGTCTTTGTCCAAACCCTTGGGTAGTGTTTGTTCAACATAATGAAATAGATTCTGAATGGAATTGCAATTGCATCTAAACCAGGTAGTGTTCGTTAAACATAATGAAATAGATTCCGAATGGAATTGCATCTAAATCGTCGGTTCACATTCTTCCTTTTGGATACAAAATAGTCATTTTACTTATGGGATCTCAATGGAATTCTTTAAAATCTAATTTCATTTCAAATTCTATTACAATCCATGAAATGAACACTACCATCATGCACAATCCTTCCATCAAATTATGAGAGATTTTTATATTATAAAAAATGGTTATAGGACGTGGTTGTGAGTCAGGAGGAGAGACAATGTTACTATTCATCTGTATATGAGAAAGGACACTGTTCACTTTCTATAATTTTTTAATATATTTTGAAAGTAGCGATAAATGGAGAAGAGAGAAAAAGTAATAATAAAAGTATAAAAAAATATTATTTAATTGAAAGTAGAGAGAAAATGTACTTGTTTTTTTGTGTAATTACACGATAAAAATGGTAGAAAGGATGTAAATGCTCTTAAATTTGGGTTATTTTGGACTTTAAATATAAGCTCTTGACTTGAGTAATTTTGATTTTTGGGTTAGGTATTGTTTTGAATGGGGTCTAACTGGGTAAACTAGAATAGGCTTATATAATCTAAAAATAGGTTTTTTAGTCGACGCGCGTTGCGGCGGCGCCATACGCGACGTGATAAATTATAGATTACAACTCGACTCATTTCCGAACTAAATTTACATTGAAACGTAGAGCAATCTGAATTCATACCGTTGAATAAAATTGTATTATATCTGACCCGACTTGTTTCCAAACAAAATTTACGTTTAAACGTAGACCAACTCAAAATGTACACAAAATATATACATGTGTTGGCGTCGTACGCGGCGTGATAAAGTATAGACTACAATCGACCCGACTTGTAATCGAACTAAATTTACGTTGAAACGTATAGTTACTCAAATTTATATCGTCGAAGGCAAAACGTATTATAATTCACCCGATTTGTTTCCAAACAAAATTTACGACAAAACAAAGTGCAACTCAAAACGTAAATAAAAATAAAACTTTATATAGTTGACCCGCCTTGTTTCCGAACCAAAATTACATTATGGCTTGTTCACCAAAAACCCTTTTAAGTACATCGTATTACGAAATAGTGTTTAATAAGGATGAAAACAAAAGAATAAGATAAATAAAGAAAAACTTGTCATGACCGGAAAGACACGTGTATCTTGCATTGGAAAAAACAAAAAGACAAATAAAAACCCAAATGAGCTTCAAGGGTAAGACATAAGACTTTAAGTTTAGAAGCAGACAAATCAAATAGCTGAGCTAGGGTTGGTGGCATTGTAGCCACCCGCCATTTTCTTTAATATATTTCCAAACAAAATTTACCATAAAACAAGGTGCAACTCAAAATGTAAATAAAAATAAAACTTTATATATTTGACCCGTCTTGTTTCCGAACCAAAATTACATTATGGCTTATTCACTAAAAACCTTTTAAGTACATCATATTATGAAATAGCGTTTAATAAGAATGAAAACAAAAGATAAGATAAATAAAGAAAAACTTCTCATGACCCGAAATATACACTTGTCTTGCATTGGTAAAAGAAAAAAAGACAAATAAAAACTCAAATGAGCTTCAATGGTGAGACATGAGACTTTAAGTTTAGAAGCGTACGACCATCAAATAGCTGAGCTAGGGTTGTTGGCATTGTAGTCACCGACCAGTCTCTTTAATATATAGTTAATTAATGGGTCAAGATGGGTTAATGCCCTAACCAACTACAAACCAGTACCCAACTTTTGAGGTGTGCAAAAAAAAAAAAAACCATGTACCCGAGAACAAAAATCCCAAACCAATTACTTTTGTACCTGGATATTTTATACCCATAATCAAACCTGACCCTACTCGTAGGGTATATATTTTGAGCTCAATACTCATATTCGAAACCGTATCCAAGTTATACAAAAAAAATATCTAAACCCGGTTATACTCTATACCCCAACCTCGTTGTACCCTATACCCGATACCTATTTTTTTAATACCCGAATTTATAAAGCATATTTTTATGTTTACTTTACAACTTTTATATACAAGTTTTTTTTTAAATTCATATTATAAAGCAAATAATTTTTTACTTGAGTGAATTTATGTTATTTTAATTGTTTTTACAAATTACAAACCAAATTGAATTTATAAACGAATTTATTTTTGTGTGAAGTAATAAATAAAAAACTTATTTTTTAAATTTGGTATTAATACTCGAACCCATATCCGATTTCAATACCCAGTTATATCTGAACCCGATCATACCCTACCCAGGTACATAAGGAATGGTTTTTCTCCTCAACACCCGTACCATAACCCTGTCCACTTTCTCTCAGTACCCGATTTTCCAATACCCGATTTTTCAATACTCGATCATACTCAGAAACAAGTCATCAACAAGAAAACCGGTCAATAATTCGAAAATCTCAACAACAATCAAATCCACCATTTTACCTCTCAGGTAATTAGAGCTTTTGTCACGTCGCCTTTTGTCGTCAACGCCATGGGTTTACTATGTTCCCTTCTTTGTTTTTCTCATTAATGCATGGCCGCGACGATGTTGAAATCGAAGTACGTTTGTCTTACAACAATGAATCATTGGGTAAATGGTCGATTTGAGATAAAACTAGTGAATTAAATGTTGTCATTGTTTTCAATTGATGAGTAAAATCAAAGAAGTATATCAAATATTCAAAAACCTAAAACTCGGCCATAATATCTAAGGGGTAAGATCAAATAAAAAGTTGATTTTGCCTAAGTAGGATGAGAAGGAATCTTAACCATTCATTTTTCAAATCAATGGTTAAGATGAAAGTGTAGGAGAAAGGAGGAGTGCAAGGGTATCTTGGGAAAATCCTATTTATGGACTTTCTCTCTCCACATGTAAGGCACATGCATATTCCACCCATATTTTTTAAATGTTCATAATTTTTTTATACGACATTATTTTTTCATAAAAATTTCACCATAAAATCGAGCGTATTTTTATCTTTAATTTGAGTACCATATTGCTATATAAAATATGAAGACTAAAAAAACCCACTAAATTGTGTTGTATTTCTATGTTGTATAACATTTTTTGTGCTTGATTTTTGTACTATATTTTTGTGCTAAATTTTTTGTGCTTGATTTTTTTATCTTAAATTTTTTATTCTCAATTTTTTGTGCTGAATTTTTTTGTACTACATTTTTTTGCTGAATTTTTTTGTGCTATATTTTTTGTGCTATATTTTTTTGTACTAGATTTTTTGTGCTAGATTTTTTTGTACTAGATTTTTTTTTGTATTTTTAAAAAACAAAAGAGGTGCCACATGTCATTTTCACTCCTATTTATAAGGACTAAAATGCCCTTCATTCCTACTTATTAGGAGTGCCACATGTCATTATCACAATCCTTCTTAGACTACTTAGACAAAATTCACTTTTTAGTGGATCCTTCCCCAATATCTAAAAGTATTTTTCACTTACCTAATACCTAATACGTGTTATTCTAGTAATTGTGATTTATTAGATATATTGATTATTTACAAAATAAAAAAATTGTAAAAAGTACTGAACAATATAAATTATTATTTTTACGTGTTTTAACTTTAATTTGTTTTTAACCCAAAACGAAGTTTTCTAATTTTTTTTAACCAAAATCAATGAGCGTGTTTTAACTTTAATTTGTTTTTAACCAAAAACTAAGTTTTCTAATTTTTTAACCAAAACCAATGAACAATACAAAATATTATTTTTATGTGTTTTAACTTTAATTGGTTTTTAACCAAAAACTAAGTTTTCTATTTTTTCATAATACGGGCTAACGTTATAAAAAAAACCCAACATACATATTCGTTTTTATGAAAAAGTTCACAATCCATTTTTGTTATGTTAAAAGTCCTATAACTTGTTTAAATACATATTTAACTTGTTTTAAAAGGTGCTTGTGCTTCGCCCATATATATTCATGCTATTCTATATACACTTAAGAGGCTATGTCGGCTGACCACTACGACATAGCCATTTGTCATCTTATGAGTGGTCAAAATAATTTTTCGCTTTTAACCCTTAACTTTTCTAATTTACGTGTTTAGTCCTTCTATTATAACTATCATAATATACATGTTTAGTCCCTCTACTTAATAAACTTTATTCCTCATTAGTTAACTTTGCTAATATACATGTTTAGTCCCTCTACCTAATTTACGTGTTTAGTCATTCTATTATAACTATCATAATATACATGTTTAGTCCCTCTACTTAATAAACTTTATTCCTCATTAGTTAACTTTGCTAATATACATGTTTAGTCCCTCTACTTTAACTTTGATGTCCTTCTACTCTAGCTTTCCTAATATACATATTTAGTCCCTCAACTTAATGAATTTGATTCCCCATTAGTTTACTTTGCTTATATACATGTTTACGTTTTCTAAATACTTTTATAATTTTTCCAGTCAATGTAAGACACGTGTCGACATACTTTTGTTTCGGATAAAAAATCGGTTCGCCCCGTCGCGAAGCGCGGGTGCAATACCCTAGTTTTAATGAAGTTGTAGAAGTTTATATTTATTTGTATTTAGAAAATTTGATATTTGGTTGAATGGAATCTTCAACTTTATGCTCTCTTGTTTTATTATGAAGGGTAGGTGTCTCGTGATATGGAATTTGAAGATGGCGATAGATTTTTCATCCCAAAAATGAAAAATCTTCTATATGTGGTGATGTAGATACAACGATTACTTTAAAAAAAACCAATAATAAATTAAATGCTATATATTGCTAATGCATACAAACAACAAATTACAGATTATTATTATTATCATTATTATTTTTTGTTATTTGCTAAACCCTAATCAATTTGGAACATGTGTCTAAACATTTGTTAGGGGCTGTTTGTTTAGCTATTAATGATTCTTTTAATGGTTCAGATCTCTTACTGGTTCAACAATTAATGGTTTAGACTGTTTGTTTCGTGAGCGGATGTCTGAATGATTTAGACATTTGCCTCTGAATGGTTAAGCATTATACATAGTCTGAATGGTTAAAACCTCTTATCTGAATTGGTCAGACATTTGTCTCTGAACGCTTAAGCATTATACTCTCTCTTAATGGCTCATATCTTTATTGGTTCATCACTTAATGTTCAGACCTCTTACTGGTTCAACACTTACACATTCAGAAGTTATCAAACAACCTTAATGATAAATTGCTACTAAACCATGAATCAAACGAAAATAGCTCAGACCTCTTATTGGTTCGGCACTCAATGTTCAAACCTTTTACTGGTTCAACACTTACTCATTCAGAAGTTGTCAAACAACGTTAATGATAAATTGCTACTAAACCATGAATCAAAACTAATTCATCAATTTCAACGATTTATACACTCACAATCCCTTTCAAGTTAAAACATACATTTTTCATTGGTATCTTTCAAGTTTCAAGTGATGATATATCCGATCTAATCAAATATGTTATACAAAATCTTTGCACTTAATAATAAAAAGTAATAAAACAATTATCAAGCTAAACAAACAACGATTAATTACTTAATTACATTTTCAACAACTACAAACAACAGTGTCGGCGTGTCGGCGGGAATAGGTCTGGCCCTTAATTGGGTCACATGGGCGGCAAAGGAATAGTGCTAAGCAACTGTCTGGCACTCCCCCATTGGCCCAATAAATTTACTCTTTTATCCCGCTTTAAAATTACGATTTTGCCATCAGTTCAAAAATATGTTTTTACCCCCACTTAAAAACAAATTTACGTTTTTACTCTCAGCTAAAAATTTCAATTTTGCCCTGGGCTCAAAATTACGTCTTTGCCCCGTTTAAATTTACCGTTTTGCCATTTGTTTTTTTCCCATTATAATTAGGATTTTGCCATCAGTTCAAAGTTATGTTTTTCCCCGACATAAAAATAAATTTATGTCTTTGCTCCCAGCTAAAAAAATTCAATTTTGCCCTCGGTTCAAAATTACGATTTTGCCCCGTTTAAATTTACACTTTTGCCATTAGTTTTTTTTCCTCACAGCCAAGTTACGATTTTGCCCTCAAATTAAATTTACGTTTTCTCCATCGTTTTTTTTCCCTGGTTAAATTAAAAATTTGCCCCCAGTGTAAAATTACAGTCATGCTGGCAGATGCCTGACACTCCCCCATTGATCCATTTAATTTATGATTTTATCCCTGAAAAAAATTATGATTTCGCTCTCAGTTCAAAATTACGTTTCTTCCCATCATTTTAGTTTTTTTTGGCAAAAGTATAAATGTATTTTTATTGGTTGACTCGATTTAATTTGTTTCCGTGTCAAGGAGCTGCCTAACACTTGCTCATTAGTCCTGAAAAATTACAATTTTGCCCTGAGCCGAAAAATACGGTCTTATCATTGTTTTAGATTTTTTCCTAGCAAAATTATAGTAGTGTTTTTTTAATTGATTGAGAATTATTCGGCCATCGCCCCGCAACGCAGGCGGGGTATCAACTAGTTTACAATATTCAATAGTTATAATCAACATATTAATTATCATTTTCATTCATTTTGACTTGTAAAGATAAAATTTAGGTAAAAAAATAAAAATAAATCTACTTATTAACATTTCAATTTTCCCCAATATGAAATGGAATCAACATCAAAACAAAAACAAAATTCGTGTAGCTCTGCAACTCCAGACTCCACTCTATCATTCCAGTTTCATCTGCATCGTCATCATCATCATCAATTTATGCTTTCAAATCCAGAATCATCCTCTATTCTATTGAAGATCTTCATCGATTCAACGTCACACCTGTTCGGATAAGCCTTTCGCCTCATCAGTTCACAATTACGAGATTTCTATTCGTCATCTTCGAACGGACGGTAACTATCTGTTGACCTAGTTTGTTTTTGCAGAATTATGATGATATTCGTTTGTTTGATTTCGTTTGTTAGTTTGATAGTACCTGTTTGATTCGTTTAATTGTGGAAAGAGGTGTAATTCGATGTCAGATGTGTGACCTAGGGTTTTATTTGATTGAGTATTGATGTTGATTTGTAGTTGATGGTGAATTTAGTGTATCTATGGACTGTTTGGTGTTGTTTAGGCTGTTGTTAGTTTAATGTTGCCTAATTAGGTATGATAGTGCATTGAAGGAATTGAACTTATGTAAATAATTGATTAGCTATTTCAGTTTGCAGTTAGATTTGAGTTTATGAGAGTATTTTATTGCATAGCTTATGTTGAATTTATGTAAATAAAGTAACAAATAAATGATACTATGCTTACGATAGAAGTAAACGTCATATATCTTCCAGATCTTAACCACTTTAGTTTGTGCTGTGTGTGTGTCATGCATTTTATGCATGATTCTTAGGCAATGTTTGTGTAAAATGGTATTCAGAGGCCAGTGACCTTATTATCTATACCGAGTTATCTTAAAATGTCTTGTATGTTTCTCTTGGTTCAGTTTGTTAGTTTTATGCAACGTATCATATTATCATGATAAGAAAAATGGTATCCGTTTTTATTTTTAATACCCGATATGGTGTATAAGAGATAAAACTAACGGCCATCACATATGAGTTACATCTTGTAATTAAGTTATGTCCTTACCGGATAGCTGCAAATTTAAATCCAAGTTTGCAATTATGTCCTTTTACTTTTGCTCGGAAACAAATGTAACACAGTAGGATTCAGGGACATGTAACATAAAGCGGTGGTCCAGGGATTAAATTATGGCCCCGTGTTCTTTGTTTTCACTTTACATAATTTACATCTTTCATGTTGGCCGTGGGACCAGTCAGTAACGTACCCCCTGGGGTACCAAAAAAACACAGTAGGATCCAACCGAAGGCCTTCAGTTTGAATGTTTGATCACTAATGCCTTATTGTTTCGTCAGTGGATCATTAATCTTCAGCTCCTCTTAGATTGTAAGTCTGATGCTACAGTCGTTAAGCCTTAACATAATTATGTTGGGTGTCAGCCGTATGCAGTTTGACTATCTCATACTGTCTCAATTCTTTCAGTTTTAATCAACTTTCTAATGTTTGAGAAAAAAGGCCAAAAAGTTAAGCCTCAACCATTCATTCCATCTGAAGCTATTAGCACCCATAAACGGTTCTTAAGGATAGATATGCTGTACCTGAACATTTGAAAATTAAATTCTTGAAATATAAACGGTTTTGCTAAATTTCACATAGAAGAAGCTTGGTATATTTTGCCGAGGTCACCTTTACCGTAAAGTTACGGCTTTCAACTGTTTATTTGTTGTTGAACATTCGGAGGCATAAGAAATACCATAACTTGGTCGGCTGGTCTACATCCCCTTCTTTTTTTTTAATTTGTTTGTCTCTTTTGCTTCTCTGGTAGACGCGACATGACTTCTAGCTTTGGTGAAGAGGGCCCCGCTATTGTGCAATTGCACAAATGGGCACCTTCTTGTTTGCAATTGAACTTGACACAGTTCCATGAAGCTTTCCTTTCCCCAACCAGAGAACTTATATTGTTACTTTCATATCACCATGAAGCGCTACTTCTTCCTCTAGTCAAAGGTCAACATCCTATCTTAATTGTTTAATGCTTATGATACGATCAAATCAGTTTTTTGTAAATTTGAAAATGTGAGTTAATCTTTTCTTAGCAGGTGTAAGGGTGGATGATCATCACATCAATTTTGATCCTGTAGATACAAATTCACTTGTAGGATCTAATAGCTATCCTATGCTTTCTGATATAAATTCACTTGCTTGGGCTACATGTGAGGATTCAAATAATGATCATGAGGGGGCTTCATTTAGAGAACTTTTGTTTGTGGTTGGAAACCATGGGTTGACCGTCCATGCATTTTGTCAACCGAGTCAATGCTATGAGTCTGTTGAACCTACACCAGATCGCCAGGATGACGAAGGGATATGGGTTGAGTGGGGTCCATCTACCTCAAGAGATAAGGATGATGATAATGTTGAAAACGGTGAACCAAGAACGTGGTTGAAAACGTTCCTTACAAAGGTCAAAACAGTCAAAACTGAAGGTAAACTTTATAGCAGATTTCCCGACAAGTCACAGTTCCCATCCTCAACTAAAGTTGTTTCCTTTAACATTTTTGAAAATGACTCTACACTTCTGAGGTTCATATTAAACAAGAATACTGAATTAGATCCTGAGGGGGATGAAAATGAAATTAACATTTCATACAAATGTTGTAGAGTGTTTGTTAACAATTCACATGACCTAATTGGGTTTGTTTTAACATGTGTTGATGAATCCGATAGAAAGCAGAGAAAAAACGTACTTGTTGGTAAGATAGTCAGCTGGGGCATACAGTGGATCACCTCAGTGAAGCTTGATGAGGATGTATATACGGTTCCCGTTGATCAATGGTCAGACTTCAAATTTTTAGATAAATATCTTATATGCCTTAATTCTACCGGCCAAATACATTTTTTCGGTGATATAACTGGTGAATACATGGGATGTGTTAATCTTATGAAGAAGTTGTCTTATCAAAACAATGATATTGTTGGTAAAAGTGTGTTTAGGACACTTCTTGTTGCTTCGCGTACCTCATTGTTGGCTGCAGTTGATGATTACGGTATAGTTTACGTAACGCGTGCGAGTGATCTTCTTTCAGAAATAAATAACACAGTTGAAAAACCACTGCCACAATTTCAACAACTGAAGTACAGGACATTGGTTGGCTGGGAGGTTGGTGGTGCTGACATCAGCCACCAAAGGCTATACGATAATCTTTCTCCGAATATAAAATTTGTAACGGAAAGAAGTCTTTCTAAGGATGAAATCGAAGCTAACGAGTCGGTTATTGCCGGTTTCTCTGCTGCTTCACACATAGTGGGACATAGGACCACCGACAGTACTTTACGAAGTATATTTCTTCCTCCAGATAAATATAGCAAAGATGATGCTATATGTCTTTCTCCATTTGGAATCACCCGTCTTTGTAGAAATAGAATTATTCATTTCAACTTGCATTTAAACTCAGCTGTGAATGATGATAAGGGATCGAATATAGGTCGGGAAGTAACTATCGCTGATGCGGTTGGTTGTGTGTTTCATGGATGTTTTTATTTGGTGACAGCAGACTCTCTTTCAGTAGTTCTCCCTTCAATCTCTGTAGCTTCTGGTTGTATTCCTGTTGAAGCCATTGGATTCTGCCAGAATAATTGCGGCTTAACGGATCAAAGTGTAAATCTTATTGAAATAAAAGGATTGAAGCAGCCCTGGCCAACTTGGAAATTGGAGGTTTTAGATAGAGTCCTTTTATATGAAGGTCATGAAGAGGCAGATCATTTATGCTCGGAAAATGGTAATTTTTATTTATTTATTATAATATTATCTGTTAATGGAAATATCATGTATTTATAGCCTATGTATCTTTGGATGCTTCTTTGTAGCTAAATTATTGATATGATTTTCTGATTGCTTATGTGTTATCTGATTAACCTGAGCATTTAACTTGCAGTTACTTTGAATCTATGTAAAGCACATGATAAGTGAACATTTCATGACTGCTTACCAAATAGTTATATTGTTATATGCTCCAGTTTAAAATTATTTAGCCATATTGCTTATGTTGTAGATGTGACACATAGTTACAATTTCTAAAACATCCAAATAGAACTTATCATCTTAACATAAGATTTTTGTTGATATCTGTCAGGATGGGACCTAAAGGTTTCTCGGATTCGTCGCTTGCAACTTGCATTAGATTACTTGAACTTTCAGGAAATCGAGATGTAAGATTTATAACTTTCTATTTACTCACTTGCAAATGTTATTGCTTTATCTTTGGTTTCTTTGATTGACTCAAGCATTTACAAAATGTAAATACATTTTAATACTAATGAGGAACTGATCATTTCTAATTTTATTTCTTTTATTATTGGCAGTACCTAATAGAATGTAATACATAGTAGGTGTCTTTTATTTCATCAGTATCCCATTTTCTCAAAGTCTATAACTAATTTAGTATAATAGAAAATACTTGATTGCTGATTTACATGATGCATGTTTGTATAGAAATATAATTATGTTGTTCTTTTTCGTTGATAATCAGATCATTAGAGCTGCTCGCTGGTGTGAGTTTAGCAGAAGAAGGCATTCTGAGATTGGTCTTTGCTGCCGTTTATTTAATGTTGAACAAAGGTGGAAATGATAATGATGTATCTTCTGCATCAAGGTATGATTCATTTTACTCTGGTTGATACACTTTTTTATGTTGACGTGAAGTGCTATCTAGTTTTCTTTCTTATCTTATTTTTAAGTTTATGATTCAGGCTTTTGTCTTTGGGCACCCATTTTTCTACCAAAATGATACGTAGCTATGGATCATTGCAGCATATGCAAAATGAGGTTATGTCAACAAGTATTTCAGGAATGAAAGATTCTTCTCATCCGTTGCTTTTAGCAGATAAAGAACACAATGAAACTGAAAATTTGAGAAGGCTTCAGGAAATGGCTCACTTGTTGGAGATTATAAGAAACATGCAATGTCGTCTTGCTACCAAATTAAAAAAATCTGTTACACGATTGGTATGTTGTATTATTATTATTATTATTATTGTTGTTGTTGTTGTTGTTGTTGTTGTTATTAGAGTAAAATGCCATTTTTGTCCCTGAGGTTTTGCCCAGTTTTGAGACTTTTGTCCAAAGGTTTGTTTCTCCGCATCTGGATCCAAAAGGTTTAAAATCTTGCCATTTTTATCCGGCTCGTTAACTCCATCCATTTTTCTCCATAAGGCAGGGGTATTTTTGACTTTTTTTGTTAACCTAAGGGTATTTTCGTCTTTTTTGAATACTTGTACATTATGCTAAATGCTTGTACATAAAGTGAAAAAGACCGGATTGCCCTTTAAGTTAACAAAAAAGACGAAAATATCCCTGCCTTAACGGATAAAAATGGATGGAGTTAACGAGCCGGATGAAAATGACAAGATTTCAAACCTTTTGGATCTATATGCGAAAAAACAAACTTTTGAACGAAAATCGCAAAACTGGCCAAACCTCAGGGATGAAAATGGCATTTTACTCTTATTACTATTACTGTTATTATTTCTTTAATTTACTCGAGTTATGAAATCATATGGATGGTGTCACAGGGGGATGGTTTAAAGCCACTGGAATTTGTGGATTCAGAACTATCACAAGACGATCCAAATGTCTCATCAATTGAAACAACAAACGAGCAGGAAAGACATGCTTTGAAATCGATGGAATCACTCAACTCTAGATCATATTCAGATCTGGAGAGCTTAGGGGGAGCATCTATTTCTCAAATAGAAACAAGTCTTCTCGGAAGGAGAAACATTTCATTTGAAAATCCTAAGGATATGATTAGACGTTGGGATGTAGATAATTTGGATCAAAAAGAAATCGTGAAAGACGCGTTACTTTCTGGTCGTCTTCCATTAGCGGTCCTTAAATTGCATCTTCATAATCAAAAAGGAAGGGATGACAACCAAGAGCTTCATGATACCTTTGAGAAAGTTCGTGATATTGGAAGGGCTATTGCATATGATCTGTTTCTTAAGGTGCTTCTTATACCAGTTACCACATTCTAAATGTAAATAGTTTTTGTAATGTTTTTTAGTTTTTTGTTAACTCTAATGCTCCTTACCTGTTATGCTCAAAAGGGTGAAATTGAACTTGGTGTGACGACACTTCAAAAGCTTGGAGAGGACCTGGAAAGTTGTCTGAGGCAATTGGTTTTTGGCACCGTAAGGAGATCTCTCAGAAAGCAAATAACCGAAGTGATGAAAATTCATGGGTATCTTGGACCATACGAGTCAAAGATATTGGAAGGGATATCATTTATTGAGGTATCTGTCATCTTTATATTTTGAGTTATGTAATATTGTAATTGCCTCATTCTAATCGTAATACTTGATTGTTTTGTGAAAGAGGGTGTACCCTTGCAGTAGCTTTTCCGGAACATTCCGTGCCAGACAGAAGGAGTTGATGGCAGTTTGTGATGTTAATTCACCAGAAGAAATCAAGCTTTCTTTGTTGCATTCACTATCCGATAAACTTACGATTGAGTGTGGTGAACTTGATGGGGTTGTGCTAGGTTTATGGAGACATGTCAGCAAATATCCAGATGTTTCCGTTATTGATGATGATGATGACACCCATGATTCTTACTGGGCTGCAGCTGCCGTATGGTCTGATGCTTGGGATCAGAGAATTATTGATCGTGTAAGTTTGTATCTTATTCTTTAAAAATGCTACCAGGAATTGAGTTTTACAGATTCTCTTAGATTTGGTGGTTAGTTTCGGTTGAGAAAGTAATTTGGTAGGAAAAGTATAAACACAGTGGCCTTCACTAAGGATCAAGCTAAGACCAAATGCCGTGTAATCATTAGGGGTGAGCAGAAAACCGAAAAAACCTGGACCGGAAAAAAAAAAAAACGATTTAACCGAACCGAAAAAACCGAATCGCTCAAACAACCGAAAAAAACCGAACCGAAATTTACGGTTTTGCATTTTATGAAAACCGAAAAAAACCAGACGAAACCGATCAACCTAAAAAATCAATTTTAACGTTTGTTATATAATGATTTAGGAATTTTTAACTTAATCTTGAATGTTAAGTATTCATAAGAAAAACAATAGCATGTTTATTTATCTTTGAAACGATTTATTCATTGCCTACAAGTAATAACAAAATTTAACATAAAAATTAAATGATTTTTAAATTATTATAAAAGAAAATTTCTTAATAAAAACTTTGGAGAATAATAAAAATAGATTAGAAGGTTGGGTTTATGTGAACAATATTAATTAATCAGGTTAAAATGTTAAATATAATAACTTAAATGTAAACATCTAAGAAAGATTTTTAAACCTTGGATTATACTTTTTATTTCTGAATCTTATGTAAATTTGTTCAAAAAACCAAAAATACTGATAAACCGAACCGAACCGTTGCCGAAACAGAAAAAAACCGAAACCGACAACTTTTAAAAATCGAAAACCAAACTTCTCGGTTACGGTTTCGGTTTTACCATAAAACCGAACCGTGCACACCCCTAATAATCATTGTTTGCGTATAATCCTTTTTTGATGTATGAATTGACTCAATAATGCATGTTCATTAATCCAACTAAATTAGTTTATATGTTTATCATTTACAGATAGTGCTAGATCGACTTTCTGTTATGGATCTTAATGTATCATGGGAGTCACAATTTGAGTACCACATATCCCACAGTAAAAGGGAGGAAGCTTCCAGACTCATAGATATCATTCCGTCATATTCATCATCACACGGAAATCTTCGAATCAGTTTGGATGGTATACCAAGCACTTCCGCTGGAATCAAAAGTGAGTTTGGTGATTACGGAAACTACATATATTCTATACAAGATTTGGATGCTGTGTACACTGATGTCCCAGATATTAAGATACTAAGATTCCCATCCATTAATACATCCTCCATATGGTTGAAATCACTTGTGGAATCTCAACTCGCAAAGAAATTCATATTTCTCAAAGAATTCTGGGAGGGTACTGAGGAATTAGTATGTCTTCTAGCGCGGTCAGGCTTTGTCACGAACTCCAATGATATATCTCCTACTGAGAAGTCAACAAACGAGTCAACCGAGCTGTATTTAATAAATGTTGATGATGTCATCAGCGATACTTCTTTTCAGGGTCTGCATAAGCTTTTTCTGCACCATTGTATTCAACTTAACTTGCCATACCTACTCGATCTTTACCTTGATCACCATAAGTTGGCTATAGGTCTTGATCTTGTTTCTACCTTGCTTGAAGCTGCTGTAAGTTCACATTATATTTTCTTTCATTTTCGTTTTTGTTACACTGTCTCACTATTATAGGCCTGTAATGAACCGGGCGTTCATAAAGCGTTCGTGAACTTGTTGGCGGGAAGTTTGTTTATTTAATAAACGAACGAACATGAACACACTTTTTGCTCGTAATGTTCGTTTGTGTCCGTCCGTTTATGTTTGTTTATTTACATCTATTTATGGGCGTTCGTTTATGTTCGTTTCAATTTAAATGCATAAGTAGTTATATTATATAATATTAAACATTAAAGGAACTTTCTAACTACTTTTATAAACATAACTAACTGGTAATTGGGCTTTCTAGTAATAAAAATGGGTTTTGCAATGTAATATATCGTAATCAATCACTAATTCATATAAAAAATTATTTAATGTTCGTTTATGTTTAGCCAATTATGTTCATTTATGTTTGTTTAGTTATGTTCATTTGTGTTGTTTATCGTTTGTTAAATAATGTTCGTTTAAATCTATTTGTTTATGATTGTTTACGTTCGTGAACTGTTTATGTTTTAAACGAACGAACATAAACGAACATGAACAAAAAAATGTGCTCGATTATATGTTCGTATTCGTGTTCGGTTAAAGTTAAAAGAACGGACGCGAATATGCTTCTGTTCGTGTTCGTTCGGTTCATTTACAGGCTTACACTACCATGTTTATGTATTGTGATTCATGTCTACACAGGGAGATTGTCAATGGGCAAAATGGTTACTTTTATCAAGGGTCAAAGGGAGTGAATACGATGCATCATTCTCAAACGCTCGTGCCGTTGCATCACACAATTTCGCTTCTGGAAATACCCTTGGTGCAGTTGAAATCGATGACATAATTCATACAGTTGACGACATTGCTGAAGGAGCAGGTGAAATGGCAGCTATAGCCACATTAATGTACGCACCTGTTCCTATCCAAGATTGCTTGAGTACTGGTAGTGTGGATAGGAACCGAAGCTCTTCAGCTCAGTGTACGTTAGAAAATCTTAGGCCAGCTATACAACGGTATCCTACACTATGGCGCACGTTAGTAGCAGCGTGTTTTGGACAAGATCCAACTTGCAATTATTTAAGTTCCAGATCAAAAGGCAAGTGTTTTTGACTTTTTGTATTTATTTCATTTCGTTTGCTTCTTCTCTATGTATCATTTGTGAAATATTTCTTGACTCCAATTATTTGTAATTACAGTCTTTGGAAATTCTTATTTATCCGACTATCTGAACTGGCGTGACAATATCTTTTACTCTGCTGGACTTGATACTTCACTTGAACAAATGCTCCCGGGATGGTTCTCTAAGGCTGTTCGGAGACTTGTTCAACTTTATGTGCAGGTTTTGCCACTTTTTATTACTCCTTTCATCTCGAATTAAACGCAACGCTGCGTTTTTCTAACAAAGTTACCAGAGAAAGTTACATGTTTGCTCATAATTCACATACTGCAGGGTCCTCTTGGTTGGCAATCTGTACCGGGGATGCCAATGGAAGAATCTTTTCTCCTTCGAGATGTTGATTATGTAGATAATGGTAATGAGCAAATTAAGATTACCACATTATCTTGGGAAGCTGCTATTCAAAGGCATGTTGAGGAATTATACGGTCCTTCATTAGAGGTCAGTCATACTTGTTATGTGAATCTCAATTATGATTCACCATGTCACTTGACACTTGAGAATCAGTTTCTTATGTTCACCCTTCACACATTTTCACCGCTTTCAGGGATCTGGACTCGGGCTTGAGCATCACCTGCATCGTGGACGTGCCTTGGCAGCTTTTATGCATCTTCTATCTTTAAGAGTTAAAAAGCTAAAATTGGAATATGAAACACGAAGAGTGCCTTCAGATACATCAGTAAACGGTCAATCAAATATTCAATCCGATGTTCATACTCTACTTTCTCCAATAACACCAGAGGAAGAATCTCTTCTTTCATCTGTGAGATTCACTACCCAATACTCATATCATCTGTATAACAAGTCTACTATTCTCACTTACTTAAATTACATAATCTTCTGGTGGCAATTTGTCTGCAGGTCATGCCACTTGCAGTCATGCATTTTGAAGATTCAGTGTTAGTGGCATCCTGTGCTTTTCTTCTAGAGCTATGTGGATTATCTCCTAGTATGCTTCAAGTGGATGTTGCTGCCCTGAGGCGAATATCTTCTTTCTTTAAATCTATCGATCACACCGATAATTCTGTGCAACCTTCATTTAAGGGCTCTGCGTTTCTCGAAGGTGATATCACCGGTTCAATGGCTCGAGCGTTGGCCGAATACTATTTAAAACACTACAACACCGGTGTAATGAGGGAAAAGGATAAAGATAAAGATAGTAGCACTAATGGTAAACAAGCAAATCGTGCACTTGTGCTTGCTCTTCAGAATTTGGAGAAGGCAAGTCTCCCGTCATTGGTTAGTGGAGTAACATGTGGATCTTGGCTAATGAGCGGAAATGGTGATGGAGCGGATTTGAGGGCACAGCAGAAAGCTGCGAGTCAGCATTGGAGTTTGGTAACAGAATTTTGTAAAATGCATCAGATACCCATGAGTACGAAATATTTGGCGGTTTTAGCTAAAGACAACGACTGGGTACGTTATTATCTATGTTAACATGTTTTTGACTTGTTATCTAACTATGTCTCTAAAAATACAAACTGACATTTTTGTTTTTAGGTTGGATTTCTCTCGGAGGCTCAGGTTGAAGGACATCCTTTTGACACGGTGATCCAAGTGGTAGGCTTCTTGTTGTTATTGTAATTGTATGCGACGATAATGAATTATGTTACCGTTCCTTTAACCATATACGTTGTATTACAGGCTTCGAAGGAGTTCAGTGATCCTTGT
Source organism: Helianthus tuberosus (assembly GCA_030545235.1). NCBI lineage: Eukaryota > Viridiplantae > Streptophyta > Magnoliopsida > Asterales > Asteraceae > Helianthus > Helianthus tuberosus. The sequence goes on along the minus strand of CM060393.1, from coordinate 46,575,290 downwards.
CTAAAGGTTCATATTACAACAGTTCTCAAAGGCATGCAATCAAGGAAAAACTCCCCTTCGTCCTCAAACTTCAATACCACAAATAAAAAGAACGAATCTTCCTTTTTGGAGGATAACAATTACATTCCAGTTGAACTCTTTGGTATCATAGCTGATTGTGAAAAGCAGAAAAATCCCGGAGAGACCCTCTTGTTAAAAGCAAAGGATTTATGCTGGTCAGTTTTAGCAATGGTTGCTGCATGCTTTCCAGATGTGTCTGCATTATGCTGCCTAACAGTTTGGCTTGAGATAACAGCAGCAAGGTTAGCCCAAAAAGTATTTATAAAATTTGAGTAAAATGTCATTTTCGTCCCTGAAGTTTGGAAGTCTTGCAACTTTCGTCCAAAGGTTTGTTTTTCCGCATCTCGATCCAAAAGGTTTGAAATCTTGTCATTTTAATCCGGCTCGTTAACTCCATCCATTTTTCTTCGTTAAGTCAGGGGTATTTCCGTCTTATTTAACTTAAAGGGTAATTCGGCCTTTTTCGGGGCTATTCGGTCTTTTTACATAAAGTGAAAACGACCAAATTGCCCTTTAAGTTAGCAAAAAAGACGGAAAAACCTCTTACTTAATGTTGAAAAATGGATGGAGTTAACGAGCCGGATGAAAATGGCAAGATTTCAAACCTTTTGGATCCAGATGCGAAAAAACAAACCTTTGGACGAAAGTCGCAAAACTGGTCAAACCTCAGAGGGACGAAAATGGCGTTTTACTCAAAAAAATTTCATCATCACTAAAATGTATTCTTATCTCTGTTGCTTTATTCTCTGCATTGACCTAGATTACAGCTTTATATAGAATTCATACAAGATAAATGTGTATTGTTGGTTTTCTTCACAGGGAGATAACATCCATCAAAGTGAACGATATTGCTTCTCAAATATCTAGTAACGTTGCAGCAGCTGTGGATGCTAACAATTTATTGCCAGTGACTGCTAGAGCCCAAACACTTCATTACAACCGCAGGAACCCCAAACGAAGGCGGCTTATGGAGTCTTGGCCCAATGATACATTAACTTCAAAGGGGTCTGATGCATCTACTGCTTCCAGTAACACTAGCATATTCATTGATCAAGGAATCATTTATGGGGGAGAAAGCAAAGAAACCACTGATGAGAATAAGGTTTCAACAGAATCTGATAAAGTGTTTGATTCTTTATCTAAAATGGTTGCTGTACTCTGTGAGCAACGTCTGTTTCTTCCTTTGCTGAGAGCGTTTGAAATGTTCCTTCCATCATGTTCACTATTGCCCTTCATCCGTGCTCTTCAGGTTAGTTCTGAAACTTGAACTTTAATTTTAGAGGTGGAAAAATGGGCAGGCCATCTGTGTTGATCCAATACACTTTTTGTCCAAAATTGTTGATTTTATTTGAGTGAATTTCAAATTTTGTCCTTTATCTTTATAGTGAATTTCAGACGGTGTCCTTTATCTTTCAAATTGACGAGTTTTATCCTTTATGTTTTAAAATCTTGCATGTTATGTCCTTTAGTCCTATCCCGGTTAATTTTTTCTATTAAGTCAGATCATGTGCAAGGCACATGAGGGTATATTTGTCTTTTTGCCTTATTTTTTAAAAGAACAAAAAATTAAAATACCATATATAAACTTATCTCCCCTGTTCCATAACCAAGAACATCGTCACTGGCTCTGATCACATTCCGGTCACTAAAACAGAAGACTCAGGAATCATGTTGAAACAGAAGCAGCAAACAACAATGTAGTTGTTGGGTCTGATAACAATGGTACCAGTGAAAAAGAAGATAAAGAAGATGGTGTTCTTCTGAAGATGAAGATAATGAAAAACAAACAGGAAGTAAAAACAAACGTTGTTGCTTCTGATGATAAAGAAGAAAATCATGTTGAAACAGAAGCAGCAAACAACAATGTAGTTGTTGGGTCTGATAACAATGGTACCAGTGAAAAAGAAGATAAAGAAGATGGTGTTCTTCTGAAGATGAAGATAATGAAAAACAAACAGGAAGTGACCTAAGCATTTCTATGGATAAACTTAACCTTGGTAATCATCGATTTGATTTACACCCAAATTTGATAATCATCAATTTGATTTAAACCCATTTTCAAAAACAACAAATTCAACAAAACCCATTTTCAAAAATAACAAATTCAACAAAACTCACACTTCTAAATCAACAAATTCCACAAAACCCAAATCGTGAAGATTAGCAATGGAGCTCGAAGCTTGGACAGGGTGATGGATTTCAAAACCTTCGTGGTGGTGGTGCGTGGGGGCTGTGGTGGTGGCTAGTGAGGGTTGTGGCGGTGGTGGTTGGTGAGGGATGTGATGGTGGTTAGTTGTGATGGTGGAAGGAGGTGGTGGAAGATTTAAGGGAAATTTGATAAAGTAGGGTTTAGGTTAGTTTATATGGGGGAAAAGATAAGGGGTATAACAAATGACATATCTACCCTCATGTGATTTGCACATGGTCACACTTAACTGAAAAAACAAACAGCGTTAGGCTTAAAGGACATAACGTGATGGATTTTAAAACATAAAGGATAAAACTCGTCAATTTGAAAGATAAAGGACACCGCCTGAAATTCAATATAAAGATAAAGGACAAAATTTGAAATTCACTCATTTTATTTAGAGTAAAAAATGTCATTTTCGTCCCTGAGGTTTGGCCAGGTTTGCAACTTTTGTCCAAAGGTTTGTTTTTCCGCATCTGGATCCAAAAGGTTTGAAATCTTGCCATTTTCATCCGGATCATTAACTCCATCCATTTTTCTCTGTTGAGTCAAGGGTATTTTCGTCCTTTTACACATGTTATTTTGTTTTTTATTTAGTAAGGGTATTTTGAATACTTGTACATTATGCTAAATGCTTGTACATAAAGTGAAAAAGACCGGATTGCCCTTTAAGTTAACAAAAAAGACGGAAATAACCCTGACTAAAGTCTAAACGAAGAAAAATAGATGGAGTTAACGAGCCGGATGAAAATGGCAAGATCCAGATGCAGAAAAACAAACCTTTGGACGAAAGTCGCAAAAGTGGTCAAACCTCAGGGACAAAAATGGCATTTTACTCTTTTTATGAACAGTTAGTGTGGCAAAGATGACTACAAGCGTTATTGTTCTATTAAATATCATATTTTTTACTAACATGGTTTAGAAGGCTCTATGTGTACTTTAAGATAGAGGTAAGGTTTGCCACTTTGCCTACATCTCACCCTCCCCTGACCCTACTTATAGCCTCGCTGTGTGTGGGATATACAGGGTATGGTTGTTGTTGTTTGTGTACTTTAACATACACGTTAAGCGACTTTTAAGCCGTTTAGTCTGTTTTATAAGCTATTTTTTAGTTTACCTGTTTGACACATTAGAAATAAAAACATACCCCGAAGTCGAACACATTATAAGCGATAGGGTCAAAGTTTAACAATCTGTGGTATACAGGCCTTCTCTCAGATGCGTCTAACAGAAGCGTCTGCTCATCTAGGATCGTTTTCTGCTAGAATCAAGGAAGAACATAACAGCATACAAACTTCAGCGAAAGATGGGCCAATTGGGAGTTCATTGGTTTCGGTTGCTGTAAAAGCTTCTGATGCAATGCTGATGACATGTCCATCACCTTACGAAAAAAGATGCTTATTGCAACTATTATCCGCCACCGATTTTGGTGACGGTGGATCTTTAATGTCGCACTACCGGAGGCTGTATTGGAAAATCAGTTTAGCAGAGCCTTTGTTGCGCAAAGATGATGTTTTACTTCTTGGAAATGAATCTTTGGATGATGCTTCACTTTTAACCGCTCTAGAAACAAATGGGTACTGGGAACAGGCACGCAATTGGGCCAAACAGTTGGAGGCTAGTGGTGGACCATGGAAGTCAGCTACACATCATGTGACTGAGACACAGGTATTTTTACTGTTAAAAAAATTTCCAATATTGCATGGTTTTATATGTACAGTTTAATCTTATACTGTATATAATGCATAACACAATGGCTTTTTAAGATACCCAAAAGTTAAAAAACATTTTTTTTTGCTTTACTGCATAAGGTACAACCTAAAATGAGTGTAAAATGGTCTTTTAAACACTAATTACATAATCCCTCATCTTTAACAAACTATTGAAAATTAGTTAGTAGTTACACTTTATCCCCTTATAAAAAACTAACTACCTCCACGATTTTTAGACGGTCATAACTTTTTTGTACGTTTATTATTATTATTATTATTATTATTATTTTATGAAATTTCACTATAAAAACTAGTATTTTATTCTCTTTAATTTGAGTGTAGTATTGCTATAGTTTTGTTTTTAATTAAAAAATTGATATGTTACGTGATTAACAGTGTCTAAGGGTGAGCAATAACTGAACCGTTAACCAAAACTGAACTGAAAACATACAAAACCGAAATCAACCAAAAACTAAATTAATTGAAAACCGATTAACCGAAACCCGAATTAACCAGAACCAGTAATCGCCATTTTTTGTACCATCGTTTAACCAAAATTAACCGAACCGAACCATTCATATTTTCATATATTTCTAGCTTTTATACCTGCAGTTCATGTATATTTTATACCTCCATTTTATGTATTTATACTTCCATTTCGCATGTTTATGTGTATATATACATCCATTTCATGTATCTATACCTCAATTTCATGTATTTCTAAGCAAAAGTTTTAGCCCAAGTTTGGTTTTGCATATTAAACGAATCAAACAAAAAACCGTCAATCTAACCGAGTAAACCAAACCGATTAACCGAAAACCGATTGGTTAATAAAATAGACTAATCGATGACTTCTGTTTCGGTGGAGGATAATAACCGAACCAAACGAACAATGCACAATGTCTGTGTTTCCCGCCGCATTGTGCGGGCACCATTCTAGTGTTATCTAAAAGCAAATCTCCATTTATAGGCTGAATCAATGGTGGCTGAGTGGAAAGAGTTTCTTTGGGATGTACCTGAAGAGAGAGTTGCTTTGTGGGGCCACTGCCAGATGCTTTTTGTCAGATATGCTTTTCCTCCATTACAGGTTCTGTTCAGAGCTTGATGTGTGTAAATAGTTATTTAATTTTTATTTTTTGTAGTTAATAAAAAGGTTACGTCTTTTCGGTTGTAGGCTGGATTATTTTTCTTGAAACATGCAGAAGCGGTAGACAAAGATCTTCCACCAAAAGAACTCCATGAGTTGTTGCTTCTTTCTCTCCAGTGGCTAAGTGGGATGATAACTCAATCTGCTCCGTACGTATTTTTTCAAGTTTTTTAATATTTTTCAAGTTGACATCTTATTAATTTTTCAAGTTTTTTAATATTTTTGTAATGACTTTTAGAGTTTATCCGTCGCATCTGTTGAGGGAGCTTGAAACTAGAGTATGGCTACTGGCGGTAGAATCAGAAGCTCAGGTTAAGAGTGAAGGGGAGTTAACATTAAACAAAACCAGTAGAGATGCTGGATACGGAAAGGGGTCAAGTATTGTTGACCATACTGCAAGTATCGTATCAAAAATGGACACTCATATCAACACAATGAAGACAAAGAACGATCATCACAGAAGCCCACATGTTATAGAATCAACAACCTCCACTAGCACAAAGTCAAAACGTAGGGCTAAAGCCGTAGTGTCATCAAGAAAGCCTTTTGTTGATGCTGAAAAAGTTTCTGAATCTGAAGATATTTCTGTTCCTAGTAATCTGGAAGTTGACTCAAAGTCAACAGAAGTATCTTTTTCAAGGTGGGAAGAAAGCATTGGGCCTGCTGAGCTGGAGAGGGCTGTTCTTTCTCTTTTGGAGTTTGGACAAATATCAGCTGCTAGACAGCTCCAGCATAAGCTATCTCCTTCACGTTTTCCGTCTGAATTCACTCTTGTAGATGCAGCTTTGAAGCTTGCTGCCATCTCAACTCCTAGCAATAAAGTAGCAATTTCCATGTTAGATGATGAAGTGCGTTCAGTGATTCAGTCATACAACCTGCCAATGGACCATCAATTTGTTGATCCCATGCAGGTACAGATTTTTTTTATTCGTACTTCATAACCACTGAGATAATGTTTTACACTTAAATTAATGATGGTACACACAGATATATGCTTCACTTTGGCACTGATATTTACAAATAATTTTGTGAAATTATAGGTATTGGAGAGTTTAACGACCCTTTTCATCGATGGTAGAGGGCGTGGATTGTGTAAGAGATTGATATCTGTTGTAAAGGCTGCAAACGTATTGGGTCTCACATTTTCAGAGGCATTTGATAAACAGCCAATCGAACTGCTACAATTGCTATCTCTCAAAGCTCAAGATTCATTTGAGGAAGCACATCTTTTAATTCAAACTCATTCCATGCCAGCTGCTAGTATTGCTCAGATTCTCGCGGAATCTTTTTTAAAGGTGCAATTTGCTTACTAATTTCATACATTCGTCTTATATCTTCAGTCTTATATTAGTCAATACTAGGTTGTAACTTGATGCTGAGGTGGCAAAATGGCAGGGTGGGTAACGTGTTAAAATGGCTTTACATTAAAGTTATGGGCGGGTCGGGCGGACCTGCAAACACTATTTTTTCTTTTTTTTATTTAACTTATAAGTAATAAATGTATTAAATATGCTTTGAAAACTATTTTGTTGATAACCTAACATTTAAAATAGAGTAAAATGCTATTTTCGTCCTTGAGGTTTGGCCAGTTTTGCGACTTTCGTCCAAAGGTTTGTTTTTCCGCATCTGGATCCAAAAGGTTTGAAATCTTGCCATTTTCATCCGGCTCGTTAACTCTATCCATTTTCTTCGTTGAGGGTATTTCCGTCTTTTTCGTTAACTTAAAGGGCAATTCAGTTTTTTTCACTTTATGTACAAGCATTTAGCATAATGTACATAAAGTACATAAGAAAAATACCCCTGACTTAACGAAGAAAACTGGATGGAGGTAACGAACCGGGTGAAAATGACAAGATTTCAAATCATTTGGATCTAGATGTGAAAAAACAAACCTTTGGACGAAAGTCGCAAAACTGGTCAAATCTCGGGGACGAAAATGGCATTTTACTCTTTAAAATAAAATGGTTTAGGGGGCTTTCATAGGTGAGATTGGCCCATGATGTTGTGTTATCAATTTCAGGGCTTATTAGCAGCACACCGTGGTGGATATATTGATTCTCAGAAGGAAGAAGGCCCTGCTCCTTTATTGTGGAGATTTTCAGATTTCCTGAAGTGGGCTGAGCTGTGTCCATCAGAATCAGAAATTGGTCATGCATTGATGCGTTTAGTGATTACCGGACAGGAAATTCCACATGCCTGTGAGGTAACATTATCATCTTATTATTATTAATTAATATATTTAAATATTAATACATTCCTTTTCAGGTTGAGCTTCTTATTCTCTCACACCACTTCTACAAATCATCCGCTTGCCTTGATGGTGTTGATGTTCTTGTGGCCCTAGCAGCGACCAGAGTAGACGCGTATGTTTCCGAAGGTGATTTCCCATGTTTAGCTCGTTTAATAACCGGTGTCGGCAATTTCCATGCCCTTAATTTCATACTCGGGATCCTTATCGAAAACGGGCAGCTGGAACTGCTTCTTCAGAAGTACTCAGCCGTCACTGACACCCACACTGGCACCGCTCAGGCTGTCAGAGGATTCCGTATGGCTGTTCTTACATCACTGAAGCAATTCAACCCAAATGATCTTGATGCATTTGCCATGGTGTATAACCACTTTGATATGAAGCACGAAACCGCTTCCCTTCTGGAGTCACGTGCTGAGCAATCGTATCACATGTGGTTCTCTCGTAACAACAAGGATCATACCGAAGACCTCCTAGAATCTATGAGATACTTCATTGAAGCTGCTGAAGTTCATTCTTCCATTGATGCTGGCAACAAAACCCGAGCGGCTTGCGCAAGTGCGTCTCTCGTTTCACTTCAGATCCGTATGCCTGACTTCCAGTGGCTCAGTTTATCCGCCACTAATGCCCGACGGGCTCTCGTCGAACAATCCCGTTTTCAAGAAGCTCTAATTGTTGCTGAAGCATACGGGCTTAACCAGCCCGGTGAATGGGCCCTGGTGCTTTGGAATCAAATGTTGAAACCCGAGCTTACGGAGCAGTTTGTAGCGGAGTTTGTGGCGGTCCTCCCTCTCCACCCCACCATGCTTGCGGAAATCGCGCGGTTTTACAGAGCTGAGGTGGCAGCACGTGGGGACCAGTCGCAGTTCTCTGTTTGGTTGACAGGTGGAGGATTACCTGCAGAATGGGCCAAGTATTTAGAGAGATCGTTTAGATGTTTGTTAAAGAGGACAAGGGATTTACAGCTGAGGTTGCAGTTGGCGACAGTTGCGACAGGCTTTGCTGACGTCATTGCTGGCTGCTTGAAAGCATTGGATCGAGTCCCGGACAATGGCGGGCCACTTGTGTTGAGGAAAGGGCATGGCGGGGCCTACCTTCCTCTTATGTAAAGATGTTGTAAACCGGGACTGAAAAACACAAACACAGATATAGGAGATAGATCAAAATCTTTGTGATGATTGGTTTTCGTGTGTGTTTTTTGATTGAGGGGTTGTGTTTGGTTGGTGTAATTCTTTTTGTACATCAGTTTGAGGAAGTTTAAGAAACATCGTGTACATCAGTACTAGTGATGTTGAATATACCATTTTTCAATGCACTATAAATACCTTTGCAATAAAATCTGAGTTACTTTGGGTCTCTACTCTCTAGCTTGATGCACACTTCAGTTTACTGTAATTTCCTAGCAATTATGCTCATTTCTAATACACAGAAACATGTCAAAACTCTTCAAAACATACCTCACAATATACGCATCCATTGCAAAACAATATGTATAAAAATCCAATTAAAACTACTAGTCCTAATAATTTTTTGCAAATCGTTCTTTCTTCTAACTTCAGCCTGAGCCCTGAAGTAATTTAACTTTAGCTTCAAGATTTTTTTTTATCTTAATAGCCGGAGAATGATCTCAACCATAATGTTAAGCTCAAATCGGATTCGGAGTTGGGCAATAAAAAAGTATTTTCGACTAACAAACGTTCCCCACTTACCAAATTGAGGCAATAGTAGAGACGACTTATATGATTTAGATCAGTCCATGATATTTAAATTCTAGTACGTCTTCAATAAATAGCATATCACTATTCACTACCATATGTTGCACTAGAGAAACAAAGAAGAAAAATAAGTAAACATAGTTGAGCAAACAAGGAAGTTCATTCCATTTACAAAGAAATGAAAATTGACGATTTTACCTTCTGTAAGAAAATCATATGAGATGATTTAACGTTAAAAACAAACATGCATCCACAATAAAGACCAATCGTGTTACAATCTTGCTAAATATAAGAATCTAATCTGTAACTATCAAAAGTAAAAACTAAAACTTATTATTTAACCTAGAATATAAACTCAAGGGTCTCAAACCAAGGGACCTAATTTAAATAACTTATAAACTCCAAGGGCCTCATCTGCACTACAAACAACCTACAAGGACACAAACAAACAAACTCCACCACACTTTACACAAAAACCTAATGGCAATCTCGTAATTCCACCAACTCCCCCTTATAAAACCACACACTTCCCCCATTTCCGAAACCCTAATTTCACCAGTCACCAGCGGCGGTTACAAAACCCTAATTCAACAACAAAATGGTGAAATTCCTAAAACCTAACAAAGCAGTGGTGGTTCTCGGCGGCCGTTTCGCCGGCCGGAAGGCCGTCATCGTCAAGCAGTTCGACGACGGCACTCGCGACCGTCCGTACGGTCACTGTCTGGTCGCCGGAATCTCGAAATACCCTAAGAAGGTTATCCGTAAGGATTCGGCGAAGAAGACGGCGAAAAAGTCGCGTGTGAAGGCGTTTATTAAGCTGGTGAACTATAACCATATTATGCCGACGAGATACACGCTGGATGTGGATCTGAAGGATGTTGTGACGGTTGATGCGTTGCAGTCGCGTGATAAGAAGGTGACCGCGTGTAAGGAGACGAAAGCTAGGTTTGAAGAGCGGTTTAAGACGGGGAAGAACCGGTGGTTTTTCTCGAAGCTCAGGTTTTGAATGCGATATGAGGTGTTGTTTTTGGTTATTTTATTGTTATGATAGATTCTGTTTACTTTGGTAGTTTTTTTGTTATCTGTTGCGAATTGGAATGAGTTTTGGAGGATTATAATCTTATGAACTACATGTTTTCCGCCTTAAGTTTGATTAATTCATGCTTATTTACTAGCTTTCAGTTTGTTATAGATCAGATGCCTACATTGCAGAATTGCTTAATTATGATCAGTTTATAGGAATCCGATCACTTGCATGGTTGTAAAAATCCCGACTAGCCCTGATTAATCCCCGATTAATCGTCGTCTAATCTCGATTAATTGCCAATTAATTACAATTAATCCTGATTAATCGTTAGTCCCCACCGACCGACTAGCGATTAGCGATTTCTACAACCATGCTTACGGATTAGTCTGTCCGGATAGGAAATCTGTTTAAGAGTTTGCTGTTATCACTAGTATGTAGAGGAAAGAAGTGTTCTTTGATTTTGACATGAATTTTGGTGTCTTATAGGATACTTTGTTTTAAAATGCGCATAATGCATTAATGCATGATGTGCCTGATGCGCGTCGATGCGCTACGTTTACATGAATCGCATAATGTTGTCTGAAGCATGCATCATTGTCTGTTAACATGCTTGATTATTGGACACTTGTCAATCTATAAATCCTTCTTACACTTCTTACAATTAGGATCATTTGTATTTGATCCTAATCTCTAAAAACGTTTTAATATGCTTGATTTGAAATAAAAAGCACAGCTCATGTCTTCTGATTACGTCAGTTTTTTTAGTTCAAGTATGTTTTCTATAAGTTACGTATAAATAATTTTTTAGCCTTTTTTTAAAGAGTGGCATCACACGTGTAAAAAAATACTCGCATAGTGCATCGTGCATCAGGTTTTTTTTTGGAACAGATGCATTGGAGCGCATCACGGAATTTATAACCAAGATAGGATATACGATAGATGAACTATGTGATTTTATTTATAGCTAAAGAGTAGAACAGGGATGAAAGGACATGCCTCTATGGTATCCAATAAGCGACCTAGAATATAACTATTTTATCAACATTAAATGATGTCAAATTGGTGTTTTACCAAAAATAATTTGACCATGTAAATTATAATAGTCACAAGTCATACTATGTTATTTTTATTAAGAAAATTATGTTTGTTAGTTATAAAATTTAAAGTAAATACAAAATTAAAAGTTTATTAAATTTATATTATATACGTATTTAGTATGGTAGAGGATCCTGTAAAAAGTGCTCAAAGTGTAAGAAGTGTATTATAACACTATATATAATACTATATAACACTATATAAACACCGTATAACAATATGTAACACCATATAATACCATATAACACTATATATCATTATATAACAAATATAACACTATAGGTTGTCTGATAGCATGTCTATGATAGATGTTTAGTGTTATATTTGTTATATAATGATATATAGTGTTATATGGTATCATATGGTGTTTCATATTGTTATACGGTATTTATATGGTGTTATATAGTATTATATATAGTGTTATAATACATTTCTCACACTTTAGGCCCTTTTTACACTATCCTTACCCTATTTAGTATTTATTTGAATTATTTTGGTTTTATTATTTAAAACTATTAGTTTGGTTAACCAGATCGGTTGATAACCTGTTTGGTTGTATAGATTAGGTTTTTAGGCACCCATGGAGTTAATGGTTAATCTGGTTTTGACCAACTCAGGCAATAACCGGTTCCATTAATAACTGATATGAGAAAACATCTAACCGGTATGTTGGTTGTGCACCGACAACATTTAGTATAATAGCCAAATTCATACATAAACATTTTCTCTAACATAAACACGGATCGTAAAACTATCACGTGTTTCTAAAAGTTGAAATACCATGTATAGACATTTTGAATGTACCTTTTGAAATACCATGTATAGACATTTTGAATGTACCTTTCAACTTGTGTTCGTGAAATTTCAAGCTTTTGACTGTGTTCCCGAGTTTTATTTAACGAAAGAAGAGAGGATTTGGAAGGATGTAAAAGAAAGTTGTGTTTTCGAGTTTTTTAGGAAAGAAATGGAGAGAAAATGAAGGAAAATGTTTTTTATACATAAAATTCTTACTTTTCTTTTCATTTCCTTTGAACTCGAGAACAAGTTAGCTAATTAAAATTTTCTTTTCTTTTCTCTCCTTAATTCATTTTCTTTTCTTTATCAAACTCGGGAACACAGCGACTCAAGTCATTAATAAGTGTGTATTTATTATTCAACCTGCTAGCAAGATGGTTATGCAATGTTGTTAATTGTAGCTTAGCGTTAAATTACCAGAACGAGCGTTGGTGACAACGGTTAAATTCAAAAGTCTAGAAAGTGGTCAATATGTTTGGATTAACATAAAATAATATATATATATATATATATATATATATAGGTAGAGGATCCTGTAAAAAGTGAGACTTTTGTGAGAAGTGTGAGAAATAATTTGGGAATGACAAGTGTCCTTTATCCTAATTAATTCAAAAGGGTATATTAGTAATTTGACATTTTTATCATTTAATTGATTTCCAAGAATAACTGCCAAAAAAAAAAAAAAAAAAAAACTGCCGATGAGTTTTTTAAGGTTTGAATCGAATTTGAATTAGGAGAAATTTTAGGAAACATTATACATCTGATTGTTTTATATTCTTCATCATCTTTTAATCGCAACATCTTTTAATCATACATTGTTCATGGCGTGGTGTTTTAAAAAACTGGAGACATTGACTATGATTCAAGTCATGGTGTTTTATCTGGAGACATTGTTCATGGCGTGGTGTTTTATCTATGACTTGAATCATACATTGTTCATGGCGTGGTGTTTTAAAAAACTGGAGACATTGACTATGATTCAAGTCATGGTGTTTTATCTGGAGACATTGTTCATGGCGTGGTGTTTTATCTATGACTTGAATCATAGATGTTTAAAACACCACGCCATGAACAATGTCTCCAGATAAAACACCATGACTTGAATCATAGTCATGGTGTTTTAAAATCTGGGAATGTTTTGTTTTGATAAAACACCACGCCATGAACAATGTCTCCAGATAAAACACCATGACTTGAATCATAGATGTTTAAAACACCACGCCATGAACAATGTCTTCAGATAAAACACCATGACTTGAATCATAGTCAATTTTATCCAGTTGTTTAAAACACCACGCCATGAATCTGATTACAGTTCTCTTTATGATAATGTATGACGAATATGTAACCAAATACCTCCTACAATTAAGGTGAATCATTAATTCCTATATTTAAGGAAAAAAGAGTGAATGTAGGAGGTTTTGGTCGTGTATGATATGGTTACCATATTTCAAACATTGAAAAAAACACTCTTGCCCTTCAATTTTACATAAGGTCCCTCTAATTAAAACACAATTTACATTTTTATACCCTATTGATCTCAACCATTAGATCAAATATCCAATGGTTTAAAACACTTCTTACCCTTCTTACATTTTAGACACTTTTTACCATATCCATACCCTATATATATATATATATATATATATATATATATATATATATATATATTTTACTGTTTTCATTCCAATCATCAGGGCAAATTACATAAGAATAGCAGGTAGACGAGCAACAAACTGCGCCGACATCCCTTTCTGAATAGAAAACCCTAATCTACTAAAAACAAAGCCTCGCCCCTGAGGGGTCGAAAAATTGCTGTGGACTACACGCTGAACTCTGGACAAGAACCGAACTGCCTCTGGCGCCAAAGAGCCAAACGTGTCAAACGCTAGGGGGACAAAGGCATGTTTATAATATATTATAAATTTCATTTAAACACAAAAAATGTGTCGTTGGAAATTTCGTGTGTTTTAGATTTTAATGAATTTTTAAGACGCGATATGTCATCTAGCACGGTAGCACTTAATATAAATATTAATTTGTTAAATTTTATAATATTTGATGGGTAATATTATTTTTTTAGTAAATTGGTGTAAAAATTCCCAAAAAAGGTAAACTTTTATAAAAAGCGTACAAGATTTTATATAAAAGATGTGTTTTTTTATAAAAATGAGAGGAGACTCCTCTTTTCCCCTCAATTGAATGACCAACGCATAGCCTTACCTCCATCATCGCAAATCTTCTAATATCTTACAAATCATCTCCGGGAGCTCTTGGGTTTGTGAGGGCCATGTTCAAGTTATACAAATAGGTCCCAAGAAACTAAAGTCACATATAAAAAACAATGAGAAAACGTTGATTGTTATAACAATAAACAAAACAATACCATTGTAGCAAAATAATCCATTTTAAATATTTCCATGAGTCGTACGGCTATCCTAGCAATTTTTGAAGCAAAGTCATTCATAATTCATACTATCTAATATCTCGTTCTCAATAGCTATCAACGTCAATCCATTAAGGGGCTGTTTGTTTAGCTCTTAATGGTTCAGACCTCTTACTTTTACTAGTTCAGCACTTAATGGTTCAGACTGTTTGTTTCGGGAGCAGATGTCTGAATGGTGCAAATATTTGCCTCTGAATAGTTAAGCATTATACATAGTCTGAATGGTTAAGACCTCTAATCTCAATTGGCCAGACATTTGCATCTGAACGGTTAAGCATTATACTTGCCCTTAATGGTTTAGACCTCTTACTGGTTCAGCAGTTAATGATTCAGACCTATTACTGGTTCAGCACTCAACCATTCAGAAGTTGTCAAACAGCCCCTAAGTCTTTCTTGAGACATTGTCGATCGTAAGTAGGACTTCAACAACTTTAATTTTGAGAAACTTCTTTCTGCAGATGCCACCGTAACCGGAATCGTCAACAAGACTCTATGTGCAATTAATGCATTAGGAAAATAACTGGCTTTCTTCGCACATTTCAAAGCATCAATAGGTACTTTCACTAGATAGAAACGGTTCCATCAACTTCAACTCCATGTAAAGTTCTTTACCAACAAGATCCGATGTTTCTTTATACTTCAATGCATCATCTTGAAGAACATTATAACATTTCCAAAGATCATTATCATCAAGTTTCTTCAACTCTTGAGGAAACAAGAAACCGAATAGGTTTTGGCACAAGTTGTATTGTTCAAATCTTGTTTCAAGAGATGCAATCACTTGATCAATAACACATAAAAAGATTGTATACCCTAAACGGGAACTCATTAAAATCTATTCATCAGGAACACGTAATCCCATCAGAATTGTACACCCTAAATGGAAACTCGGCCAAGCTAACAAGATGCGGTTACTGGATTGTCTAGCATATCAAGTATTAATCTTTTATCATGTTTTTCATACAATCATTACAAAACCGATCAACAACTGAATCTTTACAAGTCAATGAGAAACATCAAAGATTGTCAACGAACATTATTTAATATGTTTAAGATGTTATTCCTGACTTATTGTTCGTAGAATATGAATTACATGAACATTATTTAGTGCATGTCGTGGCTATGGTAAAGCCACCTTTTTTATATCAAATAACATCAACAAATTGAGAGGATATGAACATTCATAAAGACTGCGAGTTTACATATGGTTGATTTGTAAATTCGACCCATAAGGTTGAAAACTTGAGATTAAAGAATGTCACTGACTCTGATAAAGACCAGAATTTAAATGAGAGCGAAGTCTAAAAACTTAACTTATTTGTTTGAAAAACATATGTATAGATATCCTTTACAAACACATGATGAACTGTCACACCCTCATATTTCCACGTATTACAGGTGGGCCCGGTGGGGAGTATCGTGACGTAGTTGATATCATCATAGACAATTTATCACAGTTTAAATACACAGCGGAAGTCGAAAGATAAAATATTACAAACCGAATGGAAGTAATATCATTTATTACAAAAACGGTTGTAAAGGATCCACAGGTGGATCAAAGTTAAAAGGAAACATTGTTCAACAGAATTGTAAACATCTAAGCTTGCAAGACTCTTTATTGATGCTAGGAGTAGCCAGCCTATTCCGTTTAGTACCTGCACTTAGCCTTTTTGGAAAATACGTCAGTTTACACAGGTAAATACAATTAACTGACTCATTTTGAAAAGGTTTAAGAAAAATGGTTTGAATGCACAAGGCACAAATATCTTTTATAACCTGGGACAATTATTTATATATAAACTTGTAAAAGAATTACATGCTCGTTATACGTTCAGTAGCCCGGGTTGAACACCGGGTTAAAGATTAATTGACACACCACATAATATAATCCCGCAGCGAGTTATTCTCGAACGGCGGTTATATCTTTTTATATACGCACCGGCAGGTGTATGCCTACACCCCGTGCTTAGGTCGTGGCCATTTCAATGAATGATGCCAAGGATATCCGGGATATGGTCATTAACCCCCCAAAGGCTTAAAACAAACATAACAGATTAAACGGGTCATCTCAATGAATTAACCTTCATATGATTAAAAATTCAATGCCCGACCAAGCGTATTTTATATACCGTACCCCAAGCCCGTATAAGGGAAAATAAGTTAAAAGTATTTACCTGAGCAAGTATATATCACAATCAGCGAGTGCAAGTATCTTTTACTGGTCTCCTAATCTGGAACGAAGGTTTTAATAACCTATTAGATTCCTAACGGGTCTTAATTAAGTCTAAACTTACACCGGTTAGTTTTAAAGGAAGATATACGGTTCAAAACGCACGATTAAGCGAAGACCAGATTAGAATGTGGTTTAGACCCGACAAGTTTGTATACTTGCATAATATGGGCAAACTAAACACATTCTGGATTTTGAGATAAAAACGATAAGGTTTGACCCGTTTCGGCTAATTTATGCAAACTAGTTACATAAACCTCACCGATCGCGAAAAATGCGTAACGGGTAACCAAATGAGTCATGAACAGGTTTTCTAAGTTAATATGCCTTAAATATGTTGTGATATCAGTAAGATACCTCCCATTATGCCCAAAATGGATTTAAACTCAAATTATGCCCCGTAGGGGTATTTTGGTCATTTTAAAGGTTATAAAAAAGATTAAATATTAATCTGAGTTTCAGGTCTGATATAATCAGTAGAAATATTTATTTTTATAAGTCATAACAGTAGGGTATTTCATATATGTGAAATGTATCTTTTATAACCAAACTATGCACCCTAGGGGCATTTTGGTAATTTCACATAAGCTTTAAAGGTAAAAATTTGAATTCTGAGTTCAAAACTTTTGCTTACTGTTTAATTATAAAAATTTACTTAAAACATCAGTAGGTATTAAGTTTTATATGCCAAAAATAGTTTTAACTCATACTATGCGCTTAAAACGCGTAAAAGTCGGTTTTAAGCGATTTTCGGTTTAAAATAGGAAATCTGAGTTTTTGATCAGTTTATAAAGTTCAAAATGGTTTATTTATAATAGAGTTAACTGCCATTCACGTGAATGATGAAAAATTAGAGAAACGAAATCGAAATCAAATCAGCAATCGTTCATATTTTGATGGTGGTGGTGATTACAGAGCATAGAGAGAGAGTAGAGAGAGAGTGGTGGTTCCGGCGGCGGCGGTGGTGACCACCGGAGCTCCGGTTCCGGCGGCGGTGGTGACCACCGGATCTCCGGTTCCGGCGACGGTGGTGTGTATACATTATATATATATATATAGGGAGGAGCTCATGCGAGAACCACCTTTATTGTGAGAACCGCGAGAACCAATGTGAACACAACCTAAAATAGCTAAAAAAAACCTAACCCCCCCCCCCCCAAAACCTAAACCCCCCCACACCCCCCCCCCCAAAAAAAAAAAACCTAACCCCCCCCCCCCCAAAAAAACCTAAACCCCCCCACACCCCCCCCCCCAAAAAAAAAAAAACCTAACCCCCCCCCCCCCCAAAAAAAAAACCTAAACCCCCCTCCCCCCCCCCCCAAGCTAAAATGCTAAAAACTAAACCCCCAAAAAATCTAAAAAAAAAATTTTGAATTTTTTAATATTTTTTATGTTAAAATCGCTACTTTTAGAAGCCAAAATTTTTTTATTTATTTATTTATTTTTTGCTTCGAAAAGTAACGATTTTTTTATAAAAAAATATTAAAAAAATCAAAAAAAAAATTTGTGTGATTTTTAGCTATTTTTAGGCATTTTTGGTTGTGTTCACATTGGTTCTCGCGGTTCTCGTAATAAGAGGTGGTTCTCGCATGATCTTCTCCATATATATATATTATATTTTATAATTATATTAATATTTATATATTTTACTTAAATGGTCCTTTATGTTACAAATTTACACAATCAGTCCTTATTTACAAACCGACTTAACTGGGTTATGATTTTTGGACTGAAATGGCACATTTCCAGAACGTCGGGGAGGAAAATGACGCATTTTTGAAAAATGGACTGAAATGGCCAAAGTGACCAAAACACAGGGACGAAAATGGCAGTTAACTCTTTATAATATAAAATCAGTAGCAAAAAGTTTGGTATCAATATGTTATGTAAAACTCATTTTTTTCAAGAAAAGGCATAACCGACAATTACCGAATTAAAGCAAGAACCCTATGTTATGCTCAGCTTAAAAATAAATAAAAATCTTCAAAAATCCCAAAATATTATATTACATCAGTGGGTAAAAATTTTGGTGTCAAAATTTGGGTTTAGATAGGCTTTATGCTAATTACGCCGTTTAATTAATAAAAAGCTTCTTAATTACGATATTGAGCATAACTCCTAATCTAGACCTCAAACTGATGTCAAATTTTTAGTACAAGTTTATAAATCAGTAATAAAGGTTTTTATCCTCTCACATTTTCAAAAATCTCGTTTTAAGGTCAAAAGGTCATAATGGTCAACATTTAGGCATATAACGGAAACATGCAAATGAATCGGATAAACAAGGAACCAAGTTGTATAACCTCAGAGGGTTACACTAACCTATAACCTGGTTCTAATAGAGCTCTAAGGCATTTCTAAAATATGCTACATTGGGTCAGAACTGAAAGTCAAAGCAAAAGTCTACTTTTGCGACTTTCGGTTCCGAACCGAGCTTAAACTGAAACTTGTCGGGTTGAACATGCTTATACATGTTCTTATATTAATTACCAAGTTATACAAGTGATAAAACAGGTTTCATGACTTCTACATTGTTAATTATGTGTTTATTTGAAAATTAGCTTTCTGTTGACTTTTTACAATTAAGTTTGACCCGACAATTGACCTAGTTAGAGTGGGAATCAGAGGGTGCCCTTTTAAGGGTTTATTACCCACATAATTACCAACTCAAAGCTACTTTCAATTTGAGAATTGACTGAACCATTTGTGATTAATCACTAAGTCAAACCTTAATTATGACGGGTTTGACTTTAGGTCATTAAACTAATAAAACATGAATTAGGGAGGTCAATGAAGCTTACTGAGGTACTAAGCATGACTGATGATCCTTAGGAAATGATCTTGAGCTCCAGGAGGCTCTAGAAATTAAGTTAGAATGAATTTCCAAGTGCATGCAAAATGTTGCAACCAAGAACTCATTATATAGTGAATTAGATTGCATAAGATCCTTACAACAAAGCCTACACATGATCCCTGATGCATTACAAATGTCCCTATGCATGAAAAACCGTTGGTGCAGCCCCTGGGATCGAAAACAGGCTTTGAAAGGCGGTGTAACAGGCTGAAACAGGCATCTGCCATGCTTTTGGACGCTGGAAGGTTTTAGGCGGCCCGCGTAAGAGACCTTAAAGGTCTTACGCGGCCGGTATGGGTGCCCCCTCCGGTTACAAAGTTTCAGAATTTGCATGTTTGGTCCCTGGTCCTTCAAATCTTTATTTTAACTTGTTTTATTGCACTTTTAACCCTCTAACTTGACTTTTAAGGACTCTAAGTCATAAACCAACTTTGTTAAGTCCCCGGTTATTTATATGATCATCGAAAAGTCTTAAATTTCAACGTTGACGCTTTTAACCCTTTACTTACGAATGTTCGCGTATCTTTCTCATACGATATCGAAACCTTGTGAAATTTTTATCACTTATTCTAGTGAACATAATTAATCGTTACAAAGCTTTGGGTTCGCTAAAAGGTCACTCAGAGGTATAAATTAAACATGTTGACACATTTAACCCTTGCGGTTTGTAAACTTTCACTTTCTTCCACAAATGGCTTCACACGATTCATAATTCATTCGTTTAAGGGTATAAACATCGTGTAGGGTTGTTGACAGGCATAATTATCAAATGTTGACACTTTGAATCCTTTTACACACATACTTTCTTTGTTTGTCAACTTTAGTCCCTCATATTCAATCCATTACACGTTTAAAGCTCATGACACGTGTCTTCATTATATTAGTCGTGATTTTACGAGGTGTTACATCCTCACACCCTTAAAAGAAATCTCGACCTCGAGATTTACTTAAATAAATGAGGGTACTTCTCTTTCATTGTGGACTCTACCTCCCACGTATACTCGGGACCTCTACGGGCATCCCATTTAACCTTTACAATTGGTACCTGCTTCCTTCGAAGCTACTTAACCTGTCGATCCTCGATCGACAAAGGATTTTCAACAAATTTCAGGCTCTCATCTATGTGCACATCCGTATGTGGTATGACTAGTGATTCATCAGCTAGACATTTCTTCAGATTGCAGATGTGGAATACATTATGAATACCACTGTGCTCTTCAGGCAGGTTTAACTTATAAGCCACTGTTCTGACACATTCGATGATCTCGAACGGTCCTATGTATCTTGGGCTTAACTTGCCTTTCTTACCAAATCGCATTACCCCTTTCCAGGGTGATACCTTCAGTAACACTTTGTCACCAACCTCAAATTTTAGAGGTTTACGCCTTTTATCTGCGTAGCTTTTCTGCCTATCCCTGGAAGCTTTGAGACGATCTCGTATCTGTACAATCTTATTTGTCGTCTCCAGGACTATATCAGGTCCTGTTAGTTGGACATCTCCAACTTCTGCCCAACAAACGGGCATTCTGCACTTTCTTCCATACAAAGCTTCAAAAGGTGCAGCTTGTATACTGGAGTGATAACTATTATTGTATGAGAATCCAATCAATGGAAGATGATCATCCCAACTTCCTCCT
Organism: Helianthus tuberosus; assembly: GCA_030545235.1. NCBI lineage: Eukaryota > Viridiplantae > Streptophyta > Magnoliopsida > Asterales > Asteraceae > Helianthus > Helianthus tuberosus. The sequence continues at coordinate 46,554,136 of CM060393.1, read as the reverse complement.
AAGTCAATAACACAAGCCCTTAACATATCTTCCAGTGTTTGAATGGTACGCCACTTTGACCGTCCGTCTGAGGATGATATGCTCTGCTGAAGTTTAATCGAGTGCCTAGGGATTGCTGAAAGCTTTTCCAGAAATGCAATGTATACCTCGTATCCCTATCAGAGATGATAGACACTGGCACTCCGTGGAGAGATACAATCTCATCCACGTACAGCTGAGCTAACTTATCTGAGTTGTGTGTTTCTTTAATAGGTAGGAAGTGGGCTGACTTAGTCAGTCTATCCACTATAACCCAAATAGTATCATTTCCTCGCTTTGTCTTCGGTAACTTCGTGATAAAATCCATAGTCACAATTTCCCACTTCCAGGTGGGAAGTTCAGGCTGTTGCAGCAATCCTGACGGCTTCTGGTGTTCTGCTTTAACTTGAGCACATGTCAGGCATTTGGCTACATAAGTGGCTATAGACTTCTTCAAGTCTATCCACCAATAATTTGCCTTCAAATCCTGGTACATCTTGTCACTTCCAGGATGAACGGAATACTTAGAACTATGGGCTTCCTGAAGGATCACTTCCCTAAGTCCTCCATAGATTGGAACCCATATCTGTCTATTCAATCTTAGGATTCCATCCTTACCATATGATAAATGTTCTGCAGTGACTCCCAGTTTTTCATTTGGATAGTTAGCTTCTAATACGGCTTCCTTTTGCGCGGCTAACAGTCTTTCATTCAAACTGTTCTTTAATTCAATGCTCTTGGCATTGATTCTTATGGGCTTCACTCTTTCCTTCCTACTTAAGGCATCGGCGACCACATTTGCCTTGCCTGGATGGTATCTGATTTCACAATCATAGTCATTTAAAGTCTCCATCCATCGACGCTGTCTCATGTTTAAGTCCTTCTGATTAAACAAATGTTGAAGGCTCTTGTGATCAGAATAGATCACACACTTGGTACCATATAGATAATGCCTCCAAAGTTTGAGTGCAAACACAACGGCACCCAACTCCAAATCGTGGGTGGTGTAATTCTTCTCGTGCACTTTTAGTTGTCGGGAAGCATAGGCAATGACCTTGCCTTTCTGCATGAGCACACACCCCATACCAGTGTGTGATGCGTCGCAATATACTACAAATTCCTCTATTCCATCAGGAAATGTCAACACAGGTGCATTACTCAACTTCTGCTTGAGAATGTCAAAGGATTCTTGCTGCTTAGGACCCCAGTCAAACTTGATATTCTTGCGGGTTAGTGAGGTTAGGGGTGCGGCAATCCTTGAGAAGTTTTCAATAAAGCGTCTGTAATATCCGGCCAGACCCAAAAGCTACGAATCTCTGTGGGCGTCTTCGGCTCTTGCCAATTCATGATAGCTTCAATCTTAGCGGGATCCACCTGGATGCCACGCTCACTAACCACATGTCCAAGGAATTGGACTTCACGAAGCCAAAATTCACACTTTGAAAACTTGGCGTAGAGCTTCTCATGTTGAAGAAGTTTAAGGATACAACGAAGGTGCTTCTCATGGTCAGCTTGATTCTTTGAATAAATGAGGATATCATCAATGAAGACGATGACAAACTTGTCCAAGTAGGGTTTGCAAACGCGATTCATGAGGTCCATGAATGCTGCTGGTGCATTAGTGAGCCCAAAAGGCATCACCAAGAACTCGTAGTGACCATACCGAGTCCTAAATGCAGTTTTGTGCACATCTTCATCTCTAACCTTCAGTTGATGGTAGTCTGACCTCAAATCGATCTTGGAAAAGTAACTTGCCCCTTGCAATTGATTGAACAGATCGTCGATCCTGGGCAATGGATATATGTTCTTGATAGTGACCTTGTTAAGCTCGCGATAGTCGATGCATAGACGCATCGATCCATCTTTCTTCTTTACAAATAGGATCGGTGCTCCCCAAGGAGATGAGCTAGGTCTAATAAATCCCTTTGCCAATAAATCATCCAGTTGAGTTCTCAACTCTTTTATATCTATTGGTGCTAACCTGTAAGGTGCTCTTGCAATAGGTGCTGCTCCAGGTATAATGTCGATTCTGAACTCTACTTGCCTATCTGGTGGTAAACCAGGTAGTTCTTCAGGGAATACTTCTGGATATTCAGAGATGACAAGGATGTCTTCAACCTTGGGTTTTGGTTCATCAATAGTTACCTGTGCCATGTAGATGACACAACCTTTCTTTAAACATCTTGACGCTTTAAGCATAGACACTTGCTTAGGAAACCCATACTGAGTGTCTCCTTGTATGGTAAGTGGCTCACCATACGGAGTTTTGACAACCACTTGTTTCTTGTTGCAAATGATCTGGGCTTGGTTATGAGATAACCAATCCATGCCTATCACTATGTCGAAACCAGCTAATTTTAAAGGAAGTAAGGATAACGAAAAGGAGTGGTTCCTAATGGATATAAAGCATACATCTAATATAGTTTAGGCAGTTTCGATGGTACCATCGGCCAACTCTACTTCATACTTCATGCTTAGGGTTTTAACAGGCAGATTTAGTAATTTACAAAACTTATCATCAACAAATGACTTATCTGCACCCGAATCAAATAATACCCTTGCATAGACATCATTAATAAGGAAGGTACCTGTTATCACGTTATCATCCTGCACCGCTTCCTGTGCATTCATCTGAAAGACCCTAGCATTGGTCTTCTTTCCATCCTCAGGTTTCTTGGCATACTTTGGGCAGTTAGACTTGATGTGCCCTTTCTCATTACAATTGGAGCAAGTAGCATCCTTTATCTTCTTGCAGTCTAACGTCTTATGTTCACTTGACTTACAAATCCCACAAGCCCTGGGCTGTGATTGGGATTTCGATTCGTATCTGCACCTTCCCAGATGACGTTTCTTGCAAACTTCGCACTTGGGCTTTTCACCCGACTGTTGACCATCTTTTCTAAACCCGAAACTCTTCTTGTGATCAGAGTTCCCTTTGTGCTTCTTGTCTGAACGGAGTGAGTTATCATCCTCACGTTTCCTCTTCTCAACATCAGCATTTCTAAGCGATCTCTGCCTGACCGCATCAAGGGTAAGAGACAAGGATAAATCAGCTACAGACCTAAAGGTAGTAGGTCGGGATGCCTTCACGCTTGCTTTGATTTCCGGGGCTAAACCCCCAATGAAACGGGCAATCCGTTTTGGTTCCAGTGTCACTAAGTATGGAACCAATCGAGACATGGTATTAAAACTCGTAAGGTACGCCTGACAGTCTAAATTATTCATAACCAATGTCAGGAAATCGGTCTCGATCTTCTCAACCTCATGTTGAGGACATAAATTTTCCTTAATCAGAGTCACAAACTGATCCCAAGACAGATTGTACAACGGGATCTTCCCAGAAGCTTGGATTAGAGACCTCCACCAAGCTAGTGCTTCCCCTTTAAACGAATGAGATACAAACTTCACAACATCCCTATCAGCGCAACCACTGATATCAACCACGGTGTCCATCTCGTCTAGCCACGTCATGCAGTCAATAGCTCCTTTTTCCCCAGTGAAATCCCTGGGCTTGCTGGAGACAAAATACTTGTAGGAGCAGGTCCTTGCACGTGGCTCCTGATCAAATACAATTTTCTTAGATGGAACACTATCCTGATTAGATGAATGTCGGTCACCATCCTTCTTCGACCCATTATGTTTAGGAGGTGGCTTACTATGAGCTTCAGAGTGAGTCTTAGGTTGTGGTTTAGAAGGAGGTACAGATAGGGTCTTACTTCGAGTGCTACTTGACTCATTATCTCGTCTATCCAGAGCTCGAGTAACGGCATTGTCTATCAATGCCTGCAGTTCTGCACCAGTTATGTTGATTCTGGTGGCATCATGATTTTCCCTTGGGTGACTGTTGATTTCTTCAGACTCTGCCATGTAGCTTGATTGCTACATAAAATGATGACAATGATTTCTTAGATGTTTATAATAGATTTGTCATCTTATTAATTTATTAACCATGGTACTATTAAACCATATTGGTTAATTTGTTAAATATATTTATTCAGGATTTTCATTATAATAATCCTCAGTTATAATTTAAAATATAATAATAGCACAAAAGGCCAAGTCACAAGGACAGTTTTAATTTTAAACCATGATCTTAGAGGATCGAGGTATTGAGGCTTGAATCATAGTTCATTACCTCTTCTTGACAGGGAGTTGTAGGCTACAACTGTCTTTTGTCTTACATGACATGATTATGGCCCGTAGGCATTACATCACTAATGGATGTTTTAAATAATAAGAAAGGAATTGGAAGAATCCAATTTAAGGATGACTTATGCGATTTTATCGAATCACATTTTGCCAAGAGTGTTAACATGTTTTCAGATGTTAACAAGGACCTGAATCTAATTAAGGAACTACCATCACGGCCCTGTCTTAAAATGACACATGGGCTAGGTTTTGACCTTTTTAGATTTTATTTAACAATGGCAGATCTTATAAAAGGAATGATATTTTCATTCTTGCATAAAATGACAAAATGAAATTTTAAATTTTAAACATTCCATTACATAAATTAAAGAGTACATGATTGCCCTAAACGGGACTTTTAACAGAAATAACTTGCCCACGCAAGGGCTAAACAGAAACTACAAGTCCTAGCAGGGACTGAATACAGAAATAGATGTCCACGCAGGGACTTGATTGAAAAGAAATACAAAATAAACAAATAAGGAATTTAATGATCCCTTTTGCTCTTCCCCTTGATTAAACTTGCCAAGCCTTTAAGAAATCCCCGGTGGCTCCTACGCTCCTCCCGAACCTCCCGTTCCACCTGGCTTAACCTTTGTAAAATCTCCTGTTGCTGTGGCGGCTGGATTTGCGGTGGCTGCGGCTGCTGCGGCTGTAGAGGTTGAGGAGGTGGCGGGTATTGGTACCCACAGGCCGGGTATCCAGTCCCCCAGGGAGCTCCATAAGGCCCTTCAGGATGGAGAGTGTTGTAGTTTACTGCTACCAGGTATGGGTCAGCCTCGGTGTAGTTGTAGTTGGTATGGGCTGGCTGCTCGAAAGGGTTATACGCCGCTGAACCGGCGTATGCGGGAATCGGGTTATCATAACCCATTGGTGGTGGTGAGAATGGCGCAGAGTCCACCTCGGAAACTGGGTTCGAAGGCCCACCCATCTGCGGGTCTTCGTATAGTGGCGGGTACTGCCACTGGAAGGTTGAGGGGTGCTGATACGTACTCCCCCTCGCACGGACATCCGTGCGTTTGATCTTCTCCGCCTCGGTGGCTCCGGAGGCGGCTGCTGAACTGGTGGTGGTGGCGGCGGAGTGACCGCCACAAAACGCGAATCCTCCGAGGGATCCTGCTACTGCTGTGAGTTGTAACTGGGAGTAAACACCCAGTCGTATTGGGCAAACCTTGCCTGATAACTGGCTGGACCACGATAAGGTGATCCATGATATGACGAACCATCAGAAATCTCGATGGGGTGAGTAGGTGTCCCTGTTGGTGGTTCGGCGGGATTCGTGTCTTCATCCATGTCCATTCCCTGAGCTTCAGGGAAATGGTCTTCAGGGCCCAATGGGTTATGACCCATTGGTTCTTCAATCTGGTTGGCCGGGTTGAATCGGCTTTGGAAGAAAGGGGTCGGGTCTTCAAAGGACCGATGCGAGGTTGACCGTCGCAGCGGCAAGAAGGATTGGTGCGAATTTCCGGGCTCGTTCTCCGAATGCGGCCCGAAAGAATGTAGGTATGAGGGTGATGAACTTAGGGAGACAGATCGCCTCGCTGGCTCCAAATAGGTCCTCCAGTCCTCTTGAGGACTGGTGCTCATGGTAACAGACGGTGTTCGCCGGTGGGAAGGTCCGGCTTCGTGGTCGTTAGGGGAGTTGAATGGCCCCTTGCCTCTTCCTCCTCTACGAAACCTAGGTGGCATCTTGTTGAACCTGTCAAAACAAACAAAAGGACAACAAAGGAAAAAAAATAAAGGACAAAATAAAATAAAAAACAAATTTGGATTAGTCCTAAGTTCTTTGTCTAGACTCGGAAGTCGAGTGATCGGAGTGTCGCGCTCCGGTCAAAGATAATATTTATAGTCCCAAATTACCCTTAACAAATAGTTAGTGGTAGCAAGGGGTCGAACCATGAAGAGTCTGTGGTTTGCGAATGGACTTTGAATGAATTGTAAAAGATGTCACACTTATGAAGCTTGCTATGATATATTTTTGTATTTTTGTTTAATTGAGAGATGTGAATTAAAATTACTAAGTGATTGGTTTGATTGATTACGCACAATTAACAATTGCAACAAATGTAATTAGAAGTTTAAACAATATAGAGAAAACAAGGCTCACACCCGGTTCGGTAGTTGCATTCCTAGGATTTCTACACGTTTTAGAATTGATTCAATTGCAAAAGTGACTAACGAATTTAGTGTTACACGGCTTAGGTGCCAAGAGCTATCAACGTTGTAAAGAACAGACCACAATGCACTTTGTTACCAAGAACATGTAAACTCTAACCTAGACAAGGCATAATTGCACATAAACATTTCATAAAGTCAAATTTAATCTTCACTCGACAATTTATGAATTCAATACAAATGCAAGACAATTGTCATAAGCTTCAAATCAAAAAGTAATTTGTCACAAAATCAATCCAAGACCAATGTTAAAACCCTAGACTTACAAAAACCTACACCGGGGTGAAACCTCCACGAATTTAGCCGAGCATGATCGAAGAAACTTGATCACCGGATGTAGAAAGCTTGAATTGGATCATCGTGAAGCTTGAAGGTGGATGAATGGATGGATGGTTAGGGTTATGGAAGGTTGGTGATGATGGATTGGAATGAAGGATGTGATGGTGAATTAGGGTTCTTGATTGATGATGATTAGGGTGTTGATTTCGGTTGTCGAGATGATGATAGGTGGAATGGTCAGTGATAGATGTCGAGAATTGGCTCCAAGATGTCTTTCAAACTTCAAAATATTGTGTAACCCCCGAAATTCAATGATAGCCTCCTTTTGCTTCATTTCCAAGACCAAAGGAGATCAAGTTTCGCGATGGCAACATTGAGGGGCCGTCGCCGACGGCCTGATGCCCCGTCGGCGACGGTGTGTACTTTCTCAAAAACACCCGACGGCCTGTCTTGCTGTCTACGGCGGATTCTGGCGACGGACAAAAGCACCGACCGTCGGCGACGGCCCTCCTGGGCGTCGGCGACGGTGCCCATAATCTGTACTTTCTGTTTTTTGCATTTCTTCAGTCTGGTTGACCCGTTTCGCATCCCGGTGGCTCGTTTTTCATCCCGGTGGTCCGTTTAGCTCCCAATTAACTCCTTAAACTTCACAAGACCTGCAAAACACAAATCCTTGTACAAGTAGGCTATTCGGGATAAAAAGTTAAGTAAAAACATGAACTTAGACATAAACGAACACCGGTTTTCGACCACGTATCACATCCCCACACTTGTCTTTTGCTTGCCCTCAAGCAAATCTGTTTTTCACTTTCACGTGGGTCGAACAACGAATACACTCCCCATTCCCGAGACGAAGGTTAAGGTCCAATGTCATGCTAAAGTTCAAACTCTTTACAATTTTCAATATATTTAACGGTAACGTGATTTCACTTACACAAATGGTTACCCAAGATTAACCCGCCCGTGAAATCAACAATTCATGCACATCCCTCACAATGTTCTCTCCACTCGGCTTGTAAATTGGCTAATATTTATAATGTATTAGCACTTCAAAGAATATTCACTCAAAACCGATTAGAACACATACCCGCATAAGCTTGCAACTCAATCATTCTCCACCATTGATCGCGAACACTAAGCACAAGTCATAAGGTCTTTGTAAGGGTTGTAACGGAGTTAGGCTAAGGGTAGGAAATAGGATATTTTAAAGTGGCTAAGGCGATGAAAATTCGATTTTTATTACGAACCACTAACTAAAACAAAACTAAATATAAACATCAACTATGGGCAATAATCTTTCACCCTTTTATTCGACAACTACTAACACTTCTTTTTGTGTTTTTCTCAATGCTTTTTCAATTATTTTTCATGACATTTTCTGATTTTTTTTATGTGCAACAATCGAAAACAACTATACAAAAACCATTCCTATAATCGAATTTGCATCACAGGGGTTTAAAAGAAAAGGTTTAACAGTTATGGGCTATAGGGTGGTCAAACAAAAGGTTTAGGCTCAAAATGGGCGACTAGGGGATTTATTTGGGTAAGGATAGAGAAATGGTTTTAAGAGAAAAGGTTTACCTAATGCCTTAATCATTCTCGTGCTTGTATTTGGTCTATAGTCTCAAACTTCCCCAAAATTTTCCACCCCGGAAGAATAATATACAATTTACAATCCACTTATTTACTAACTAAAAATCAAAAGTAAAAAGAAACGTATGCACCTGATTTTTTTTTAGCTCATTCCTTGTGTGCTCTTCTTCTCTTCAAGAAAGTGGTTGTCCCACGAACACAATGTACCTACAAATCTTAACCCTTGTGTAGAAGCATGCTTCTCACAACCATCAAAATTTGTTAGTTACCTAGTTCTACCACTTTTATGGAAAATTTACCAAGCCCTACGTTATTTCACTTTGATTTATGTGGAAAATAATTTACAACAATAACAAACCTAACTCACTTTCGTAGGAATCACGGTTGCATTTAGCTTATGCAACAAGCCCTTTTAAACCCCCCCAATAGCTTGGGAGGACGAGAGGTCTCGTGAGGGTTATATAGGGAACACACCCACAACGTTCATTTAACTAGGCGAAAATAAATAATACGAAATAGAAATAATGAAAACAAAATAATATACAACAACAACAACACAAACATACCTTGCCTCTACCGCTGATATCTCTTGTTAGGGTTCACTGGCGGGTTTGGCTGGTATTGATAACCAGTGAGGGCCTCAAACATCTCCTTATAGTTATCGAGTGGACTCTGTTCCCCTTGAGGCGGTGGTTGGTAAGGAATCGGGAAGAAGCTAGAGCCGACTGCCTCGGGCCAATGAGGGGTTGGATCGGATGGACCTTGTGGATGGGGGAGGTTGGGGTAATCAGTCCACCCCGAGTGTTCGGCATATGGGAGACCGGCTTGATAGTCTCTTTGATGTCGCTCCTGATCGTGGAGCACTTTGGTGTTGTTAAGAGCCATTTGGTTAGAGACGGCCAAAGCTCTCCATCGGCGTTGTTCCAATTCCATTTATGCATTTTGACGCCTAGCCTCATCTTCCTCCCACGCCTGTCTGTAGGCCCTTTCTTCCTCTTGCAACTGTAGCAAGCGTTCCATTTGAGACTGTTGTAACGCTTGTTGCAGTTGTTGTTCTTCCATCTGTTTCTCCACCCTCTCGCGAAAGGATGCTTGAAAACCCCATTGCTCTTGCGAGTACGCCCCTTGCGCCTCTTCCCATTCTATCCTGCTCGCATGGTATTCTCTCGCTTCACCAATGCCGGCTGATACATTATCGTAAACTGCTTGTTGCCCACGGGTCCACAACCGGTATGACGGTATCTGCCTTTGGTTCACAAAGTCTGCCACGTTGGCAGAGATTTCCCTATGCTGCTTCCTATACCTCCGCCTCGGTCCCCGCGGACCGGAAGGATCCGTCTCCTCCTCAACATCAGGCATCTCCTCATCGCCTTCTTCTTCATCACCCTCTTCATCACCCTCTCTTTGTTCATTGAATCGGTAACTATCTCCTTGTTCATCTTTAACCGTGTGAAGATGACCAAAAGCTTTCACCGTTATCTTCCAATGTCGCCTTATGGAGGCGAAGTTGAACTGATCGATGGGTTTAGACACCCACAGTGACTCCTGAGGCAATGCATTCTGCTGCAGAATCATTGCGCTAATCAACCTTGCATAAGGGATCATCTTCCGCTTGATTGATTCCCTTGTATCCCATGTATTAATCATCACAATTTGACGCCATGATAGCTTGGGCATCCCATACAACAGTGAATGTAGAACCCAGCAGTCGGGTGCCTTCACTTTACCACGGTCCCCAAACCGCACCAACACATTCTCCAACGAAATGCCTTGTAGCATTTTTCCCATCAAAGACAAATCGCTTCTCGAATCCCCTGCACCCCCAGAACCTGTCAATATGGATGCTAGCATTTGCGGTGGATCGGCTTCATTTCTTTTATTATCCAAAAACTGATCATAATCGTAGTAATCATACGCTTCAATCCCAAGCGAATCAAATCTCGCTATAGCATTCATGTGCTCGAATGACATGATCATTTGGTTTTTGCCAATATTACCGACTAACCTCCACGTAGGAGCCTGCCCATCAGAATGCTCAAACCGTAGCGTAGATAGCCATTCACAAACCGCGCCCAAATACACCCGGGTAGTTATATCCTCGCACCAATCAAGTACCCGTTCCCACCCAAGTTTTTCAAACTTTTGAACTATGCCGATTTTTCGAAATTCTTCGACATCCACCGTACGCTCACACACTGCCCTCTCGGGTACGGGCTTTGAAACACCCGTGACCATCTTCATTTTCCACATCTTCGCCTCTAATTTCTTGTTTCGGTACCGGGAAAGAGCCTTCAGTTTGTCATCTTTCCAAACCGAGGCCGACTGACTATTCTTGGCCTCCTCCCAATCCCAATCTTGTCTGATAAGTTGCCCATCACCTTCCGCTATATTACTTAATTGTTCCCAACGCTTTTGATATTCCCCCGAGCCTGAACCGGCTCCCGAAGACGAACCTTGCCCGGAGGTTTTTGCTTTCTTGCTTCCTCGAAACATAGCTACAATCAAAAGACAATAAAACAACAATTAGTATACCCGAATCTTCAAACAATCTCAAACTTTGAACATAATATGCAATGTTGAATTACAGTCAATAATTAGATGTAAAATCGTCTTTTTAAACTTCCAAAGTCGCACATTTTAATATCTATATATCAATCTAGCATGTTTATTCACAAAATTTCTCAAAATTTCATGGTTTTAACAATTTTCAACATTGCAACTATGCTCAATCATGCAACAATCTAGTGTAATCACATCACCAAGACTAAAGCATGCTCAAATCCCACGAAAATCAAGTAAACATTCTTAAGTTTATGCTAAAACCTCATACATTATGATAAACAACCTACTCTTAAACAATGAGCTTAAAATTTCGGAAGAAATCAACAATACATATGAAAATCATGCATAAATTAACTGAAATTCATACCTTTAGTGTTAGATAACAAGAAGAACTAAGAACAAGCACAACCCAAGGCCATTATTCACCACATATTTGACCCGAGAACCTGTTCACATCACCCTTAACTTCATAAAACATTATCAATTCAGACCTCACGTTCTTCTCTCTATCTTGCACTTCATCTTCCTCAACCTCTCCTCTAGAACCCTAAAGCTTCAATTCTTCATAACTCCTTCAATTCTCACCCAAATCTAGTGATTCTTGAGCCTAAATTGTGTAGTTTTTCGAGAGGAACAAAACCCCCATAATGGTTTCCATCAATTCTTGCTCGTTTGCATGATTTCTGGGCGTGAGTTTTTAGGCAAAATTTGATCGGAGTGTCGCGCTCCGGTCAAAGATAATATTTATAGTCCCAAATTACCCTTAACAAATAGTTAGTGGTAGCAAGGGGTCGAACCACGAAGAGTCTGTGGTTTGCGAATAGACTTTGAATGAATTGTAAAAGATGTCACACTTATGAAGCTTGCTATGATATATTTTTGTATTTTTGTTTAATTGAGAGATGTGAATTAAAATTACTAAGTGATTGGTTTGATTGATTACGCACAATTAACAATTGCAACAAATGTAATTAGAAGTTTAAACAATATAGAGAAAACAAGGCTCACACCCGGTTCGGTAGTTACATTCCTAGGATTTCTACACGTTTTAGAATTGATTCAATTGCAAAAGTGACTAACGAATTTAGTGTTACACGGCTTAGGTGCCAAGAGCTATCAACGTTGTAAAGAACGGACCACAATGCACTTTGTTACCAAGAACATGTAAACTCTAACCTAGACAAGGCATAATTGCACATAAACATTTCATAAAGTCAAATTTAATCTTCACTCGACAATTTATGAATTCAATACAAATGCAAGACAATTGTCATAAGCTTCAAATCAAAAAGCAATTTGTCACAAAATCAATCCAAGAACAATGTTAAAACCCTAGACTTACAAAAACCTACACCGGGGTGAAACCTCCACGAATTTAGCGGACATTTTCATCCTTTTTCTCGTTGTTACCATCAAGAAACGGTTTAAGGCGGTGCCCATTAACCGTTTGCTTCGACCCATCCTTCGGGTCCTGATGGAGAGTGTGAAACAAGGGTGCTAAAGTGCTTATCTTACATGATTTGATCCGTTTTAGGTAATTATATGCCTGGAATTAGCTTATTGCGAGTGATTGTATGTTTGCAGGCAAAATAAGTGAAGTCGGTGAAGTTACGATGTTTAGAGAGGAAGTTGAACAACCGGGGATAATAATCAAGTGAATAACACCGGGACTTGTTCGGATTGAGAAGCAAAATACACATGGGGCAGCTATTTGGAAAAAGTGGACAGCCATATTACACATTTGAACATAATTACCTAATCTTTAATTTTCTAAAGATTATTATTATTTTCCACCAAAAAGTGGCAGCAACAATCACGTGAGAAAGTTAGGGGCATCAAAAGTCAACATGAGACATCATGTTTAATATACATACACACACATATTGAGCATTAAATTGTATTAACTTTTGTGAGGGATCAATTCCAATTGGAGGAGCTTTAAATTCATGTTGGACAATTAATGAGGGGTTGGTGTTGACTTGGTGGGCCGACATATGCACACAAGAGGATCATTACGGCAAAGGGGGTATAATAATAAGAAGAACATCATCATTCTGGAGATGAATTTTGAATTATCATTTGATGTGTTAAGAATTATACACATCTTTTATATCAGATAACCCCTGTTTCAGAAAGACTGTGCGCGTTTATCCGTTGTTTTCGATACTTATTCGATAAAATTATGAATCTGCAGGAATCGGTGAATTTTCTGTAGATTATGCGAGAAAACCGTACAAGATCGAAGAAGGAATCGATGCCTCGGGAAACGTGCCAAAGAAAAGTCAAAATTTGACCTCAGTCGACGGTAGCGCACCGCTACACTCAAGCCATAACGGTGCGCTACCCCTTTACTGTCGGCAAGTGGGTTAGGTCACAAAGTGGTAGCGCACCGCTACAGTTAAAACATAACGGTGCGCTACCCCTTCACTGTCGGTAAGTGGGTTAGGTCATAAAGCGGTAGCGCACCGCTACCCAAAAACCTTAGCGGTGCGCTAAGGGTGAACAGAAGCCAAAAATCCTTCCTATAAATACCCATGGCCTATAACTCGAAAAAACACACCTTGACACACCTATCAACTACGAAATACACCCAATAAGGCTGCTATCAGCCATCTCGAAGCACCTAGGAGCGATCTCGGAGTACCTTGGAGCCACATGAGAGTCGAGGAAGCTTCCGGTTCGAGTCCTATGTGATCCGGGTTCAGTAACCTTTCGTTTGTAAGTTTAATTTGTCTAGTTGTAATGTTTAATATTATGTGTAGCTAAACTTTGAACCTATCTAGGTTGTGATGAATGCTTGTTAATATGTAATTTTACCGGGTATTGTGTGATTGTTGTTTGTTCTTGTTAAGTAAATAATTTAAGTTTCTAGTTTGGTGTATATGCATATTTTAACTTGGTTAAATATTTTGATCATTTGTTTTACATAATTCCGGTGAATGTATTTTCATAAAAAGAATTAATGTTGATATTCAAGTCTTCATTGTTTGGATAATCATGTGGTGATATTGTAAAATAAACCATAAAAATAATGATCAAGAATTAATCCGGTTTTAATGTTCTACTATTTTTAGCGCTGTAAGGTATAAAAATATTAATAGATTAAATATAGTGTATTGCTAAAATTGAGTTTTGTAAGAAATCATTTTAGTTGAATTGTCACTAATTTATCTATTAAACCAAACATAGTTTTCTTAAATTGTTTAGACTTATAACTGTTAAAAAAGTAAGTTTTAAACACTTATCAAGAACACTAGACAATCTGTAAAGAAGTCTAGTAAATCGGTAATCAAAATAAATCTTAAAAGTCACATAGTTGCATTCCCAAGAATGATTAGGAATCCTATACGTTGTCTTTTAGGATTTAACATCTAAAGATCCCGGTTTCATATCACACAATTACCCGGTAGAATGAATGTTATTAATAAATGGGATTCCAACCTAGATAGTCTTTTATTATTATTAAATCTTTGTCTTAATGTATTTTTAGTTTATGTTTATTAATTAGTTTTTAGTTAATTTACTTTTCAAGTCAAACCCCCATTTAAATCAAAAAAATACAAAAATATAATAATGTTTAGTGTGATGTCATTTTTTTTAGTGTAAATAAATTAATTAACGTAATTCAACAGAGTCCTTTGGGTTCGATACTCGGACTTGCATCAGCTATACTACACTGATCGGTACACTGCCGGATGTGTGGTTTAGGTTTAAATCAAGTCTAAGTTTATAAATTTAAAACTTAGAGTGTCTAGTTTAAGGTTTTCTTTAAAGTTTGTCTTTTTGTACATTATTTGTAAAAATGTATTTTTCGTGTCGGACATGTAGTAACTGGAAGGGTTAAGTACCGTTAAATTGGGAACTCCTGTCTAGGCTGGTATTTCGTACAACTCGATTGCCTACCTGGGGACAATCCTAATGAGAGTACCGATACCTATTAGGCTAAAGCATGTCTAAAACTTTACATTTTTTTTAAGTGTTTTTATTTAACCACCCGACACACATCAAGTTTTTGGCGCCGCTGCCGGGGATTCTTTGGCAATTACGTTGATTACTTTATTTGGGCTTAATTGACATCATACGTGCTACTTGTTTTCTTTTGTTTGAGTCGTAGGAGTTTAATTGTTCGTGTCTTTTATTTTTCTTGAGTCTTGTAAATATGTGTGAAATCTGTGGAGGACCTCATTTTACTGTTAATTGCCCACAATACGAGGGGTCCTCTGCACAATGTTATGATAACTCCTATGTGCAGCCGCAGCCATATTTTTCACAGGAATATTCCTCGTATCAGTATGAGGAACCATATCAGTATGAGGAACCATACCAGTATGAACAACCATATTACCAACCTCAACAGAAAAATTCTGAAGCCTTTGAGCAAGAACAGGTGGATGGATGGAAACTGTTCGAAGCTGAATCAGCAAGAATATGGAAAACTTTGAACTCACTGGTAGAGCCGGAGACAAAAATGGACGCTGAAGTCCCACCTCCGGTTCAGCAGGGTGAACAAAAAGAGAATACTGGTAAGTTCATAATTGATTTTTCTTGTAGTGATGAGGAGATAGATGCGCAGCTGGCTGAATATAGGAGGTTACTGGGAGAAGAAGAAGAAGAGATCACTTCATTCACGGAGACGAAAATGGACACTGAAGTCCCACCTCCGATGCCACAAGTTAGAACATATGATTTTGGAAGTGATTTCGATGATAAAGAAGCTGAAAAAGAGCCACTTTACAAGATGGATGATGAGAATGATGATCATGAACAATCTTGGGAAGAAGAGTTTGGTGATGAGTTGGTAGGTTTACCAACTTATGAAAATGAAGAATTTGACCCAATCGGTGATCTTGCCTATTTAGAGAAATTACTTGAAGGTGAACCGGTCATGGAGATCAAACAAATGCCGAACGTAGAAAAAGAGAAAGTGGCTGAGGAATTTGATAGCCGACCCGTAGAAAATTTAACAAAAACACGGGAAAAGGCAAGAAAGAAAGAGCCTGGAAACCGGAGTTGGTCATGCATCCGGTTAATGCCAGGTAAGTTTAAATTCTGGTGGTCCGACCCTTTTAAAAATTTCAAAATATTATATTATTCCACCGTTAAATTTTTAAATATTTTTGAAGACCGGGTGGAATTGAACGGGTTGGACAGGGTCCAGATCAAAGAAAAGCCTCCTGATTAAATTCAAGTGTGGGGAGGTTTTGTAAATATTTGTGTTTTTGAGTCGTTTATTTTGTTTAGAGTCGGTACTGCTTGGATTTTTGCTTGTTTTTGTTTATACAGGTTTGAATCACACCACCCGTACTCAATCTCCATTCGGGTGATTTCGGAGCTGTATGCCAATTTCAAGTAATTTACCAAGTGTACTAGTCAGAGTCAAAGCCGATCGCGACCGAAATGCTATACGATCGAGCTGGATTGGACAAAAGTTTTGAACTTATACATCATATAACCAGCTAAGTCCTTTCCAATTTGTCTTTAGTATTTTATTTCTTAATTATTTTAGTGTGTTTAAATTGTTTTCCAACCTACATTGAGGGCAATGTAGAATTTAAGTGTGGGGATGGAAAACTATCGTTTAAGTGTCTAGTTAATTATAATAATAATAAATAAACTTGTCCCGATCCTTTAAACACATTAAAAACTTGAAATTTTTTTTTTAAAACGTCTGTTTATAACAATTTAAATTTGTAATTTATAAAATTTGAAAATACATGTTTCTTTAAGTTGCGGGATAGTAGGTTTTTAAATCAAGTTTTTGTGAAAATTTTTACGAGATACTTAAGATAATTTTTCCAACTTTAAAGTAAATTAACTATGCAATAACAACCTTTAACCATTACATTACCACATGACGGTAAGATTTGAGCCTAAAAGTGTTTATTACAAAAACACTACTTTCGTTTCATGTGTGTACACCGATGTGTTGCATTACTTTAGAACTTGTACGTTTTGATACATTTCAAGACCTTGGTTTAGATATTGATACAAGTATAAAAGAGGCCTTAGAATCAACCTTTTCTGTAAAAATTCACCATTACCATTAGATACCACTTTGAGCCTAAAACCATTCGTTTGTTACCTAATAACCGGAATGGATTTTAGATTGATCTTATACGAGAAGATGTAAAAAAGTCAAATACACGCTTCTAATATAGGTAGGGTCTATTAGGCTCAATGCCGAACGATCTATCAGAATTAGAAGTAACATTCGCTACATTGAGAAAGACTTGATTTACTTCTTCGATAAAATGGTCTTGACGATCTGACCGTAAAAAGAGTCATTATGAAAGTGGTTGTGATTAAAAAAAAAAAAAATTAATTACTATTCACAATAACGCACCGCTAGTCTCATATTGTAACGGTGTGCTAGATAAGGTCGGGCAAAAATAGCATGATAGCAGCCCCCTGGATTCGAACTCGGGTCTGTGCTCCCACACTCTTTCGCGCCAGAGTCTAACCATTGGACTAAAAGCCTGATCTTGTTCATTTCATAGTTTTCATTTGTATATATGTCCAATAAACTAACTATGAAACTCTATAGTTAGTCACATCTTTGTAAATAATCAGCATACCTTTAAACCCCACCTACCCATTTTAAGTCCTCTTTATCTGTATTAATTTCTAACAATTAGGTGGAGATTTGATTGACGTACAAGCTTATAGTAGTAATGCTACATAGTCTGGTTTTGAGAGTTCACTAAAAATTACATACATATTATCCGAGAGAAGAGTGAATTCAGTGAGTGGTATTGTTTTTGCATAATTAATTACTTATAAGTAAGAAAATTTTGATTAAGTATTCTCGGTTACTCGTTTCATTTTCTTGATTTATTAACCTCTTGAACGTTGTAAGTCTTGTGAAACTTCTGTATTTAAAAATTTTGTAGTTCATATTTAGATTTGTTTAAAACATACGTTATTGTTTAATAATTTAAGTTTGATATGTGTTTAGGATTTTTGCTTAGGGACAAGCAAAAGCTTAAGTGTGGGGATATTTGATGTGTTAAGATTATACACATCTTTTATATCAGATAACCCCTGTTTCAGAAAGACTGTGCGCGTTTATCCGTTGTTTTCGATACTTATTCGATAAAATTATGAATCTGCAGGAATCGGTGAATTTTCTGTAGATTATGCGAGAAAACCGTACAAGATCGAAGAAGGAATCGATGCCTCGGGAAACGTGCCAAAGAAAAGTCAAAATTTGACCTCAGTCGACGGTAGCGCACCGCTACACTCAAGCCATAACGGTGCGCTACCCCTTTACTGTCGGCAAGTGGGTTAGGTCACAAAGTGGTAGCGCACCGCTACAGTTAAAACATAACGGTGCGCTACCCCTTCACTGTCGGTAAGTGGGTTAGGTCATAAAGCGGTAGCGCACCGCTACCCAAAAACCTTAGCGGTGCGCTAAGGGTGAACAGAAGCCAAAAATCCTTCCTATAAATACCCATGGCCTATAACTCGAAAAAACACACCTTGACACACCTATCAACTACGAAATACACCCAATAAGGCTGCTATCAGCCATCTCGAAGCACCTAGGAGCGATCTCGGAGTACCTTGGAGCCACATGAGAGTCGAGGAAGCTTCCGGTTCGAGTCCTATGTGATCCGGGTTCAGTAACCTTTCGTTTGTAAGTTTAATTTGTCTAGTTGTAATGTTTAATATTATGTGTAGCTAAACTTTGAACCTATCTAGGTTGTGATGAATGCTTGTTAATATGTAATTTTACCGGGTATTGTGTGATTGTTGTTTGTTCTTGTTAAGTAAATAATTTAAGTTTCTAGTTTGGTGTATATGCATATTTTAACTTGGTTAAATATTTTGATCATTTGTTTTACATAATTCCGGTGAATGTATTTTCATAAAAAGAATTAATGTTGATATTCAAGTCTTCATTGTTTGGATAATCATGTGGTGATATTGTAAAATAAACCATAAAAATAATGATCAAGAATTAATCCGGTTTTAATGTTCTACTATTTTTAGCGCTGTAAGGTATAAAAATATTAATAGATTAAATATAGTGTATTGCTAAAATTGAGTTTTGTAAGAAATCATTTTAGTTGAATTGTCACTAATTTATCTATTAAACCAAACATAGTTTTCTTAAATTGTTTAGACTTATAACTGTTAAAAAAGTAAGTTTTAAACACTTATCAAGAACACTAGACAATCTGTAAAGAAGTCTAGTAAATCGGTAATCAAAATAAATCTTAAAAGTCACATAGTTGCATTCCCAAGAATGATTAGGAATCCTATACGTTGTCTTTTAGGATTTAACATCTAAAGATCCCGGTTTCATATCACACAATTACCCGGTAGAATGAATGTTATTAATAAATGGGATTCCAACCTAGATAGTCTTTTATTATTATTAAATCTTTGTCTTAATGTATTTTTAGTTTATGTTTATTAATTAGTTTTTAGTTAATTTACTTTTCAAGTCAAACCCCCATTTAAATCAAAAAAATACAAAAATATAATAATGTTTAGTGTGATGTCATTTTTTTTAGTGTAAATAAATTAATTAACGTAATTCAACAGAGTCCTTTGGGTTCGATACTCGGACTTGCATCAGCTATACTACACTGATCGGTACACTGCCGGATGTGTGGTTTAGGTTTAAATCAAGTCTAAGTTTATAAATTTAAAACTTAGAGTGTCTAGTTTAAGGTTTTCTTTAAAGTTTGTCTTTTTGTACATTATTTGTAAAAATGTATTTTTCGTGTCGGACATGTAGTAACTGGAAGGGTTAAGTACCGTTAAATTGGGAACTCCTGTCTAGGCTGGTATTTCGTACAACTCGATTGCCTACCTGGGGACAATCCTAATGAGAGTACCGATACCTATTAGGCCAAAGCATGTCTAAAACTTTACATTTTTTTAAGTGTTTTTATTTAACCACCCGACACACATCAAGTTTTTGGCGCCGCTGCCGGGGATTCTTTGGCAATTACGTTGATTACTTTATTTGGGCTTAATTGACATCATACGTGCTACTTGTTTTCTTTTGTTTGAGTCGTAGGAGTTTAATTGTTCGTGTCTTTTATTTTTCTTGAGTCTTGTAAATATGTGTGAAATCTGTGGAGGACCTCATTTTACTGTTAATTGCCCACAATACGAGGGGTCCTCTGCACAATGTTATGATAACTCCTATGTGCAGCCGCAGCCATATTTTTCACAGGAATATTCCTCGTATCAGTATGAGGAACCATATCAGTATGAGGAACCATACCAGTATGAAGAACCATATTACCAACCTCAACAGAAAAATTCTGAAGCCTTTGAGCAAGAACAGGTGGATGGATGGAAACTGTTCGAAGCTGAATCAGCAAGAATATGGAAAACTTTGAACTCACTGGTAGAGCCGGAGACAAAAATGGACGCTGAAGTCCCACCTCCGGTTCAGCAGGGTGAACAAAAAGAGAATACTGGTAAGTTCATAATTGATTTTTCTTGTAGTGATGAGGAGATAGATGCGCAGCTGGCTGAATATAGGAGGTTACTGGGAGAAGAAGAAGAAGAGATCACTTCATTCACGGAGACGAAAATGGACACTGAAGTCCCACCTCCGATGCCACAAGTTAGAACATATGATTTTGGAAGTGATTTCGATGATAAAGAAGCTGAAAAAGAGCCACTTTACAAGATGGATGATGAGAATGATGATCATGAACAATCTTGGGAAGAAGAGTTTGGTGATGAGTTGGTAGGTTTACCAACTTATGAAAATGAAGAATTTGACCCAATCGGTGATCTTGCCTATTTAGAGAAATTACTTGAAGGTGAACCGGTCATGGAGATCAAACAAATGCCGAACGTAGAAAAAGAGAAAGTGGCTGAGGAATTTGATAGCCGACCCGTAGAAAATTTAACAAAAACACGGGAAAAGGCAAGAAAGAAAGAGCCTGGAAACCGGAGTTGGTCATGCATCCGGTTAATGCCAGGTAAGTTTAAATTCTGGTGGTCCGACCCTTTTAAAAATTTCAAAATATTATATTATTCCACCGTTAAATTTTTAAATATTTTTGAAGACCGGGTGGAATTGAACGGGTTGGACAGGGTCCAGATCAAAGAAAAGCCTCCTGATTAAATTCAAGTGTGGGGAGGTTTTGTAAATATTTGTGTTTTTGAGTCGTTTATTTTGTTTAGAGTCGGTACTGCTTGGATTTTTGCTTGTTTTTGTTTATACAGGTTTGAATCACACCACCCGTACTCAATCTCCATTCGGGTGATTTCGGAGCTGTATGCCAATTTCAAGTAATTTACCAAGTGTACTAGTCAGAGTCAAAGCCGATCGCGACCGAAATGCTATACGATCGAGCTGGATTGGACAAAAGTTTTGAACTTATACATCATATAACCAGCTAAGTCCTTTCCAATTTGTCTTTAGTATTTTATTTCTTAATTATTTTAGTGTGTTTAAATTGTTTTCCAACCTACATTGAGGGCAATGTAGAATTTAAGTGTGGGGATGGAAAACTATCGTTTAAGTGTCTAGTTAATTATAATAATAAATAAATAAACTTGTCCCGATCCTTTAAACACATTAAAAACTTGAAATTTTTTTTTTAAAACGTCTGTTTATAACAATTTAAATTTGTAATTTATAAAATTTGAAAATACATGTTTCTTTAAGTTGCGGGATAGTAGGTTTTTAAATCAAGTTTTTGTGAAAATTTTTACGAGATACTTAAGATAATTTTTCCAACTTTAAAGTAAATTAACTATGCAATAACAACCTTTAACCATTACATTACCACATGACTTTATGAAATGGTTATGTGTAATATGCGTTGTCTTGGTTAGGATTTACTTGTGTTGATTACAAAGTGTATTCTTGTCCGTTCTCGAAACGTTGATAGTTATTAGCACCTAAGTCACGGTACACTAAATCCGCTAATCATATGCAATTGAGTTGAATCTTAAAACTTGTAGAAACCTCAAGTTAGCAATTATCGAAACCGGGTGTGAATCCTTTTACTCATCATTGTTTACAACTTTAATTTATCTTTGTTTTCACAATTATTCTCAAAACTACAAAAAGGCAATTTAGTTTAGAAGTAGATGATAATTAAAACAACTAGCTTTCATACTATCCACAGACTCCTCTGGATTCGATACCCTGCTTACCCTAGCTACCTAGGTTAATTAGGTTTTTGCATGTCCATAACGACAGACATCAAAATGGCGCCGTTGCCGGGGAGTCGGTGCGCTTAGTTTAGTTAGTTGTTCTTCTTAAAAAAAAATAGTATAATTATTGTGTTCCAATTTTTTTTATTTAATTTCCTGTTTATTTTATTTTATTTTGTGTTTTGTCTGTTTTGTTTAATTAGTCTTTTATTTAATTTGTAATTTTAGGATATTTAGAAAAACTCCCCTTAAAATTTTTTTTTTAATTTAAAACAAAGACAAAGCAACCTAACTTTAAAGAAAAGAAAAAAAAACTTTAAACCTAACTTTATTTTTTTTTTTAAAAGTCGTTGTACTAGTGGGTTCCCAAAAATATCAAGTTTCTATTTAGCACATATTTATAGTTATTATTAAGCTTTTGTCAACATAATCTAATATTTGTCATGATCTAACTGTTGTATGTGATAAAGTATTTATAATTAACTTAATTATTCCCAAGAGCTAGATTATGACAGGGGACGAAATAAGCTCTTTTATTATTTTATAACATACTAACTTTTGTATGCAACCGTAGCATACGGTTACAGTCCGTAGGTTACGTTCGGAAGCTAATGTTGATGTTGTGTCAGTTTAGTTCTAGACAAAGTAATTAACGTAATTAGAGAGTATTTTTTTTTTACAAGTATTTTTTTTAACAAACCGCTAGTCGCACATCAAGCGGGTTTTTAATTTTTTTCTTTTCCTTTTCATTTTTTATTACATCCTTTTGTATATCTTAAAAAAAAAAAATTAGAAAAAAAACAAAAAAAAAAATCCAAAAATAGTGTCAGTTTTGTTTTGTTTTATTCAGATTTATGCGTGGTGGTTGTGTTTTTGTGTTTATGCAGGATGACAGATCTTACAATATTCCGCAGCTCTCTTACATGCATTTTGTGTAGGGAACCACTTCACCCGTGTATCGGTTGCCATGAGGCCCGATTTAGACGGGAAAAAGCGAAATTGGAAGAACCACCGATGCCTTGCTATGATCATCCTTCCCCTCCACCATATTTCTGTGATTCTGATACAACGGTGGAGGATGGTTATCACTCTGACGGATGGGATCGGGACGAGGATGCTTATTATGAACCAAGGACAGATGGACAATGTTTCTGTTGCGGTCCTAATCATACTTATGATTATGATGATGTGTGCGTGGTGTATTTGGAGTATTGGAATAAAAAAATGATGGATGCGTACATCTCAACACCGTATCAGGGATACCGACAGTATCATCCTGAGGAATATTCTGAGCCCGAGGGTGTCTATACTTATCAGACCGAGGAGGAGAAAGAGCTTGCTATGTTGGAAGTGACTTTGTCCAAACTCGAGCAGTATTTATCAGCACCCAACCTTTCCGATGAAGATCGAATCAGCTGCCTAGTTTCCAAGTGTCAGAAGTTAAAAATGAAGATAGAAATAGAAGAGCGTCTCTCACCATTACCTACTGATATTAGAGATTATTCTCACATGGAGGAGGAGGTTGTGGAGGATAATACCACACCAACGAATCCTTTATCTGATGAAGAGTCACTGGTGGATCAGATGGTGTGTGGGGATGAGGAGGCAGAGCAGTCTGATGAGATGAATGTGTGTACCGAACCTCTCCCCATATCAATCATTCAAATTAGTAAGTGCGGGGAAGAGGGTTCGAGGAAGAAGATGAGAAGGGTGAAACAACAAGACATCAAGGTAGATCTCGTGAAGTGGATTAGCGAAACCCGCAGGTGCAGTCTGAACATGCCAATTATACTGAAAAACCTATGGAGATGGCATGTAAATTTCCGAGCATTCGTTGGAAATGTTTTGGGTAAGTGTGCATTGAGACCACCATAACGCATGTTCAGGTATGAAGTCTGGCTGAAGACTCATAAACTTAGCGCTCTCGGGAGGAAACCCGAGTTTGTGTGTCAGTGTCCATTGTGTTCTTCACCATGGCAGCAAGCAAGTGTGGGGAAGTTTCGCTTGATCAGGTACATGTACTCTTTCCTTTATCTTAGTTTGTTGTCTGGTGGTCATGTTCTTTTATGTGTGTTTTTGTATTTGGTGGTGTTAAACTTTATTGTGTTTAGGGAATGTGTTTAAATTATTTGTTTTAATAATGGTCGCTCATGATGTTGTTAGTAGGTATTCCCGGGTTTTGTTTTAAAAGCATGATACATTGGGGACAATGTCGCCCAAGTGTGGGGATATGGAAACCCGGGAAGGGAAAGGTTTGGGACAAAGGTTTAAAGTGATTGAAAACGATGAAAAGCGAAAAAAAAATTTGAAAATTTTGAAAATTTTAAAGAAATTCACCTCCTTAAGTGAACTAAATGGATACGAAAACCGAACAATTCAATCACTAATGGGTTCCTTGCCGGTAGCAAACTAACGTAGTCCCTTGTCATGGTCGTTCCTTTAAGTTTCATGAGAGTAGGTTCGACAGGTGTTTTATGATAAAAGAATTGAGAAGAGATGTCTATTTAGGGGTAACATGCTTTAGAGTGCATATGCTACATGTCGGCAGCCTTTTTACCCCTTCTTGGTGAGAATTTGAGCCTGTAGAATGATAGAATGATTTACATATTGAATTCATTTGTTGAGAGCAGGCCGCATGTTATTCTGTGTTAGAACTTGTGTGATTTGATACATGCTGAGACTATGGTTTGATATGCGCATGTAATTGATAAAAGGCATTAGGATATACCTTACACCTGTTTGTTTGTTTCATGTTTACCTAATCACTACCCCTAGTAGCCCTGTTGAGCCTATTTACCCTTTCATTTGTCCACCCGATGTGAAATTTGTGATACCGACCGTGAATGACAAATTATGAATAAAAAAAATTTTGAAAAAGAAAAATGAAAAAAAAATAGAAAAGAAAGAAAACAGCGAAAATAGAAGCGTTGTGAATATAGTTTATGTTCTTGGGTAGAAACCAACCTACAAGTATGTTATGTTTGCAAATAATGTTGTCACGGTTTGGTCGTTTGTTTGTTCGCCATATGAAAAAAAAAATATAAATATAAGCCAAAAATCTCCTACCCTTAGCCTAAGCCCAAAACCGAAAGTCCTTTTGATATGTGCCGTGTTATATGATACAGTGGAGGTGTGATTGTCATACAAGCTTAAGATTACAGAATTCCATGTTTGGTTTTGAGTGTTATACATACTAGCACATTACACGCTAGTCATATTTTTAAACCAAGAGAAGAGTTTATTGTGAGGGGCGTGTAGCATGTGTATAATCCTAAGCATGTTAGTTTTGAATAGACAAGTCTTGAGTTTTAGAAATTGCACCAATTGCTTGTCGGACTGTCAATCTTGATTGTGTCAGTCTATGGAACAGGTATGACTTGGGACTTAATCTGTTGCATTGGTTTAGGGGTTTATAAGTGTTGTTACTATGGTGAGTAGTTCCGTAACGGTTTGCTTGAGGACAATCAAAGGTAAGTGTGGGGATGTGATGGAGAGTGTGAAACAAGGGTGCTAAAGTGCTTATCTTACATGATTTGATCCGTTTTAGGTAATTATATGCCTGGAATTAGCTTATTGCGAGTGATTGTATGTTTGCAGGCAAAATAAGTGAAGTCGGTGAAGTTACGATGTTTAGAGAGGAAGTTGAACAACCGGGGATAATAATCAAGTGAATAACACCGGGACTTGTTCGGATTGAGAAGCAAAATACACATGGGGCAGCTATTTGGAAAAAGTGGACAGCCATATTACACATTTGAACATAATTACCTAATCTTTAATTTTCTAAAGATTATTATTATTTTCCACCAAAAAGTGGCAGCAACAATCACGTGAGAAAGTTGGGGGCATCAAAAGTCAACATGAGACATCATGTTTAATATACATACACACACATATTGAGCATTAAATTGTATTAACTTTTGTGAGGGATCAATTCCAATTGGAGGAGCTTTAAATTCATGTTGGACAATTAATGAGGGGTTGGTGTTGACTTGGTGGGCCGACATATGCACACAAGAGGATCATTACGGCAAAGGGGGTATAATAATAAGAAGAACATCATCATTCTGGAGATGAATTTTGAATTATCATTCTCCATCCTCCAAGCTCCAACATGACTTCCGTCAAGGTTCATTTATTCGGTGATCAAGCTCCGTCAACCATGAGCGGCTAATCATCTCGGTTTCACCCCGGTGTAGGTAGTTGTTTAATTTATGGTTTTGAATTGTTTCTTGCTTCAACTTTGTGACAATTTGTGTATGATTTTGGAAACCTTTGACAATAGCCTGCATTTGTTTCGTATTCATAAATTGTCGAGCGATGTTAAAAGTTATGACTTTATGAAATGGTTATGTGTAATATGCGTTGTCTTGGTTAGGATTTACTTGTGTTGATTACAAAGTGTATTCTTGTCCGTTCTCGAAACGTTGATAGTTATTAGCACCTAAGTCACGGTACACTAAATCTGCTAATCATATGCAATTGAGTTGAATCTTAAAACTTGTAGAAACCTCAAGTTAGCAATTATCGAAACCGGGTGTGAATCCTTTTACTCATCATTGTTTACAACTTTAATTTATCTTTGTTTTCACAATTATTCTCAAAACTACAAAAAGGCAATTTAGTTTAGAAGTAGATGATAATTAAAACAACTAGCTTTCATACTATCCACAGACTCCTCTGGATTCGATACCCTGCTTACCCTAGCTACCTAGGTTAATTAGGTTTTTGCATGTCCATAACGACAGACATCAGGTCCTTGATTGTAACATCTCCAAGCTTCCCGACCCGTGTAATCACGTACGGGCCCATCCATTTGCTCTTAAGCTTACCGGGAAAGTATTTAAGCCGTGAATTGTAAAGCCAAACCTTTTGGCCCACCTCGAACTCTTTCGGCTTCAACTTCGCGTCATGTGCTCTCTTCATATCGTCCTTGTACTTCGAGGCGCACTCATACGCTTCTTCCCTAAGCTCCTCCAACTCGCAAAGTTTTAACTTTCGCTCTTTTCCTGCATCGTCATATTTCATGTTAACTTCTTTAATAGCCCACCAAGCACGATGCACAAGCTCAACCGGTAAATGGCAATTTCGCCCATAAACTAAGCGATAAGGTGTAGTTCCAATAGGTGTTTTATGAGCCGTTCTATAAGCCCATAAAGCATCATTCAACTTCGTCGACCAATCCTTTCGGTCGGGTCGAACGGTCTTTTGCAAAATTTCTTTTATTTGCCTATTGGAAACCTCCACTTGACCACTCGTTTGTGGGTGGTAAGGGGTAGTGATTCGATGGTCAACACCATACCGTTTCAAGAGTTTGCCAAAGTTAAAATTCTTAAAGTGAGATCCCCCATCACTAATGATTACCCGGGGAATCCCAAATCTAGAAATTATATTTGTTTGTACAAAATTGCAAACAACGGTATGGTCATTCGTCTTGGTGGCAATCGCTTCGACCCACTTGGATACATAATCGACCACCACCAAGATGTATAAGTTGCCATGCGAATTAGGGAATGGGCCCATGAAATCGATCCCCCACACATCAAAAATATCTACAATGAGGATCGGTTGCATGGGCATTTCATCCCTTTTTGAAATACCCCCTAACTTTTGACATTCAACACAATTTTTAGCGAAATTAAAAGCATCCTTGAAAATAGTCGGCCAATAAAGACCGCTATTGAGCACTTTGTGCCCGGTTTTGTGACCACTGAAATGGCCCCCACAAGCAAATTAAATGCAAGTGCATCAAGACGCTAGGAATCTACTCGTCGGTTATGCATCTTCGAACGACTTGATCCGGACAATACTTGAATAAGTCTGGTTCTTCCAACGTGTAGTACTTGATTTGAGATAGGAAGTGCAACCTCTTCCTTCTATCCCAATGAGCTGGCAAGTCACCTGTGGCAAGTCACCTGTAACCAAATAATTGACAATATTAGCATACCATGGTAATATTCCAACTTTTAAAATTTGTTCATCGGGAAATTTCTCATTGATCTCTTCACGGGAAGAATCCTCCTCCACAACCAATCGAGACAAGTGGTCCGCAACCACATTCTCACTCCCTTTCTTGTCTCTAATCTCCAAGTCAAACTCTTGTAGCAAGAGAACCCATCGGATTAACCTCGGCTTCGCATCCTTCTTGTCCATGAGATACCTAACTGCAGAATGGTCAGAATAAACAATGACCTTAGTACCCCATATATATGCACGAAATTTATCCAACGCATATACCACCGCAAGTAGCTCTTTCTCGGTAGTTGTATAATTTAATTGTGCATCCGAGAGAGTCTTACTTGCATAGTAAATGGCAACCGGTTTCTTGTCTACCCTTTGACCCAATACGGCCCCCACCGCATAATCGCTTGCATCACACATAATTTCGAATGGTAAAGACCAATTCGGTGATTGCAAGATTGGAGCCTCAACCAACTTTTTCTTCAAAATGTTAAAGGCGTTTTGGCAATTTTTATCAAAATCAAATGTTTTATCTTTTAACAACAAATTGCATAGGGGTTTTGTTATATCACTAAAGCTTTTTATGAACCTCCTATAAAACCCCGCGTGTCCCAAAAACGACCGAACACCCTTAACATTTGTAGGATAAGGCAAAGTGGATATGACTTGCACCTTTGCTCTATCCACCTCAATCCCACGACTCGAGACGACATGCCCCAACACAATCCCTTCTTGAACCATAAAATGGCTCTTTTCCCAACTCAAAACCAGATTTTTCTCAACACATCTTTGCAAAACTTTTTTGAGTTGGTCAAGGCATGCATCAAATGATGACCCAAATATTGAGAAATAATCCATTAAGATTTCCAAAGACTCCCCCACCATATCTGAAAAGATACTCGTCATACACCTTTGAAAGGTGGCGGGGGCATTACAAAGTCCAAAGGGCATTTGCCTAAATGCGAAGGTACCGTATGGACAAGTAAAAGTAGTCTTTGCTTGGTCTTCCGGATGTATAGCAATTTGATTGTATCCGGAATAACCATCCAGAAAACAATAAAATTTTTATCCGACCAATTTCTCAACAATTTGGTCAATAAATGGTAAAGGGAAATGATCTTTGGAAGTTGCAGCATTTAACTTCCTATAGTCAATACAAATACGCCACCCGGTTACCGGCCGAGTGGCGACCTCTTCACCTGCGTCATTTGTGGCGACTTGAATACCCGCCTTCTTAGGAACTGTTTGTGTCGGGCTCACCCATTGGCTATCCGAGATAGGGTATATAATACCCGCATCTAGCCACTTCAATACTTCCTTCTTCACCACTTCTCGCATGTTTGGATTTAGTCTCCTTTGTGTGTCGCGAGAAGGACTCATGCCGTCTTCTGTGATGATCTTGTGCATCACTACCGAGGGACTAATTCCCTTCAAGTCCGCAATGGTCCACCCGATAGCGGATCTATGAGTGACCAAAACTCTCATCAACTTCTCTTCTTTCTCCCCGGTCAAATTAGATGCAATGATAACCGGGAGCGTGGTACCTTCACCCACATAAGCATACTTAAGATGCTTGGGTAGCACCTTCAACTCTAGCACCGGAGGCTCTTCCAATGATGGCTTCAACTTTGTATCAATGGTTTCCGGAAGACTTTCCACTTGATGTGTCCAAGTGGGCCTTCCTTCTTTTGCCGCCATAACCTCCAACTCTTTCACCTCTTCATCCATGCTCCGATGTCTCTCCTTGTAACCTGTCAAACATGAAACATTCCTCTATTGTGTTTTCCTCTTCGACACTAATGTCGCATAGAGGTATACACTCGTCAACAATGTCCGCCATATAGCATTCATCGCCGACTAGGGGATCCGTCAATCCCGAAAAGACATTTAACCGCAACCGATGGTTACCAAAGGTCATGTCGACCGTGCCCGATTTGCAATTAATTTGGGCATTCGATGTTGCCAAAAATGGTCGACCGAGGATCACCGTTGGTTGCTTGGTTCGGTCCAAAGAGACATAATCTAATACAAGAAAGTCCACCGGATAGTAAAAGTCCTCGACCTTGACTATTACATCCGTGACTATCCCATGGGGTAGTTTAGGGGTTAAGTCGGCTAACACCACGATGGTGTTCGACACTTGAAGTGGACCAAAATCATATTGGTCATATAAACTACCCGGCAAGATACTCACACTTTCCCCAAGATCCAAAAGTGCCCGTGTCATTTTAAATTCACCGACTTGTATTGAAATAATGGGCGCCCCCGGATCTTGAAGTTTTGGTGGAAGTGCACCCGAAAGAATCGAACTCACATTTTCGGTTAAATCAAGTTTCTTAGGAAACTTGTGAGTCCGTTTTTGGGTGCATAAATCTTTCAAGTATTTAGCATATGAAAGTACTTGCTTAATTGCATCTAAGAGTGGTAAATTGATTTTGACTTGTTTAAAAATTTCCCACATCTCTTCTTGTTGTGGGCCTCGTTTGTTTACCACTTTCTTAGATGGTCCCAACAAAGCTTCGGGATAAGGGGCGGTATTAACCTCCACACCCTTTTCCTTAGCCTTTAGGACGGGAACGGTCACAACGGGTGTATTTTTATTAACTTTTGAATCATTTTTATTTTGACCCGGTTGACCGTTTTTACCTTCATCATCACTCGCATCTTCCACCACCCCTTCAACAAACTCGGGTGATGGTGGCTTGACACCACTATCTATGACTCGACCACTACGTAAAGAAATTTGATTAATTGGTACCTCACGTGTGTTCCTCGAGTTTGACCCTTGATGCTTAGGGTTCACTGTGGTATCACTTGGAAGTCCTCCTCCACTTCCACGAATTTGAGCCATCTCTTGAGCAAGTTGCCCCACTTGCTTCTCTAATGCCTTTTGGGATTTATCCCTCACTTCGAACTCTTTCCGCATTTTAGTTTTAATTTCTTGATTTGAATTCATGAGAGCTTGATGTGAGTTGGTAAGAGTTCTCATAGTATTCATGATGGCATCTAGTTTTGAATTAATCGAATCATCACCTTAGGAGTTTGATGCACCACCCCCATTTCCACCTTGGTTGTAACCCCGTTGATAGTTGCCTTCACGGTTTTGATACCCTTGATTACCACCTTGGTTGTAATTCCTTTGGTAACCCCATTGGTTACCACCTTGACGATTGTTATACGAAGACCCTCCTTGACCACCTTGATTCCCCGCTTGGAAATTCGGATTCATTTGATTCGAAGAATTGCCATACCGGAAATTAGGGTGATTTCTCAAACCCGGATGGTAAGTGTTGGAGTTCATGTCATATTGCTTTCGATCCCCATACACTTGGTTTACCTCCTTGGTGTAATCATTCGACCCAGTTGGGCATTGCTCGGTTCTATGCCCAATATCTCCACATTCTTCACACACCGTGAATTGTACCGCGTTCACTTCCTTCTTCTTAATACGAGCCATTTCCCGCTCTAAGGTAGAAATTCGATCCTTAGAATCAAGATCGGGAAGAGACCGGGAAATGGGATGTTTCTTAGCTCTATCGGCCGATTCCTTCTCTTTTGACCGTTTGCTCATCCGCTCCAAAAACTCCCAATCATCATCTTCGTGATTGCTCAAGAGAGTCCCGTTGCTCGTTGATTCAAGGCGGTTCCATGTATTGTCATCTAGACCCCGTACAAAGCACTTCACTAATTCCCACTTTTCTATTTGGTGATGTGGGCATCTCCGCATCAATTCTTTGAATCGAGTGAATGCTTCATGTAACGGTTCACTCGATAATTGCCGAAATGACTTTATTTCATCCCTAGCGTCGTCGGTCTTCGCCATGGAATAGTATTCGTCTAAAAAGATTTGTTGCATCTCTCCCCATGTCCGGATGCTATTCGCCGGAAGTGTGAGAAACCATTGTTTTGCCTTGTCTTTCAACAAAAATTGGAACAAGCGAAGTTTGACCTCCTCTAATGCAAAATTGTGCCCCCCGATGGTGTTGCAAATGGAAGAAAACTCCGCCAAGTGCGTATATGGCTCATCATTAGACCTCCCATTGAAGTGGGGAAGTATATTGATGTAATGGGGTTTGCAATCGAACATTCTCCTTTCGTACACTATAGGATAATCATTGTCGGTAACTACCAGTCGGAAACGGTCATTCACTCCCCGTGGAGGTTGTTGACGACGTTGTGGACCATTAACCTCTTGATCGACCGGCCTTCAGTTGTCTCTTCTATCACCTCTTTGATCACCACCTTGATTTCTACCTTGGTTACCCCTTTGATTACCCCATCCCACGAAACGAGGAATCCGGTTTGGGTTGGCATTGTTGTTGTTGTAAAACCCATCGTTCCGGTTCCTTTGATTGTTGTTTCGTGGTTGGCGGTTATTTTCGTAACCGTCATTTCTTCTATCCCCGTACCCGTAATCGTCATTCCCTACAAAATTGGCATTTTGGTAGCCAAACTCCTCATCTTCGAACCCTCTTGCACTGTAACCATTACCTTGATTCACATATCCCCAGTCTTCGTCATCGTTAGCCCGATCATCAAAGTACCCCCCATCGTCCGAATTTTCCGTATGAATGCTTACATGTTCCGGTGATTGATAACCGGGAACACTATATGGTTCGTCATCGGGGATGGCGTTCCTCAAATCGTCTATGTTGAAGAATGGGTCTTCGTTCGCGGGATTGCCACAATCTCGGTTGCCTCGACGGTCGGAATTGACGTTCCGGTCATCAAGATTGATGGGTAAAGAATTGTGGCGATGAAGGTTTTGTTGTTGGGGTGTTCGTTGGGTGTTATTAGGATTTTGGTTTTGAAAAGGTGGTGTGGGTGGTCCATTGTTGTTGTTACCACCCGGTCGCTCTTGAGGCATAGGTTGAACATTTTGGGCGGGATTAAAGTTGCTTCGGTATTGGAATTGGTTCGGGTTTTGATTTTGGTTGAGGTTTTGGTTGGAATTTTGGTTTGCCATTGAATCGGTTTCAATGATCGGTGTGAATTGTGGTGTTTGGTTGGTTTGATTAGAAGCAAGTGTTGCTTCTAACCGGCTTGCTAGGTTTCTCCTTGCAACTCTTTCGATTTCCGGTTCGTAGACTAAAGGTGAAGTCCTCCTGGAGTTTCGCGTATGCATACACTACCTGTAACCTGCACAAGTAACACACCCGTGTAACAAGGAAAAAAGACAAAGTGCAAAAAGAAACTAAACAATTTAAATAGATAATCACGAAATTCAAACAATAATCCAAACACAAAGCGCACGCACTCCCCGGCAACGGCGCCAAAATTTGATCGGAGTGTCGCGCTCCGGTCAAAGATAATATTTATAGTCCCAAATTACCCTTAACAAATAGTTAGTGGTAGCAAGGGGTCGAACCATGAAGAGTCTGTGGTTTGCGAATGGACTTTGAATGAATTGTAAAAGATGTCACACTTATGAAGCTTGCTATGATATATTTTTGTATTTTTGTTTAATTGAGAGATGTGAATTAAAATTACTAAGTGATTGGTTTGATTGATTACGCACAATTAACAATTGCAACAAATGTAATTAGAAGTTTAAACAATATAGAGAAAACAAGGCTCACACCCGGTTCGGTAGTTGCATTCCTAGGATTTCTACACGTTTTAGAATTGATTCAATTGCAAAAGTGACTAACGAATTTAGTGTTACACGGCTTAGGTGCCAAGAGCTATCAACGTTGTAAAGAACGGACCACAATGCACTTTGTTACCAAGAACATGTAAACTCTAACCTAGACAAGGCATAATTGCACATAAACATTTCATAAAGTCAAATTTAATCTTCACTCGACAATTTATGAATTCAATACAAATGCAAGAAAATTGTCATAAGCTTCAAATCAAAAAGCAATTTGTCACAAAATCAATCTAAGAACAATGTTAAAACCCTAGACTTACAAAAACCTACACCGGGGTGAAACCTCCACGAATTTAGCCGAGCATGATCGAAGAAACTTGATCACCGGATGTAGAAAGCTTGAATTGGATCATCGTGAAGCTTGAAGGTGGATGAATGGATGGATGGTTAGGGTTATGGAAGGTTGGTGATGATGGATTGGAATGAAGGATGTGATGGTGAATTAGGGTTCTTGATTGATGATGATTAGGGTGTTGATTCCGGTTATCGAGATGATGATAGGTGGAATGGTCAGTGATAGATGTCGAGTATTGGCTCCAAGATATCTTTCAAACTTCAAAATATTGTGTAACCCCCGAAATTCAATGATAGCCTCCTTTTGCTTCGTTTCCAAGACCAAAGGAGATCAAGTTTCGCAATGGCAACATTGAGGGGCCGTCGCCGACGGCCTGATGCCCCGTCGGTTATGGTGTGTACTTTCTCAAAAACACCCGACGGCCTGTCTTGCTGTCTACGGCGGATTCTGGCGACGGACAAAAGCACCGACCATCGGCGACGGCCCTCCTGGGCATCGGCGACGGTGCCCATAATCTGTACTTTCTGTTTTTCGCATTTCTTCAGTCCGGTTGACCCGTTTCGCATCCCGGTGGCTCGCTTTTCATCCCGGCGACCAAGCGGTATTTTATATACCGTACCCCAAGCCCGTATAAGGGAAAATAAGTTAAAAGTATTTACCTGAGCAAGTATATATCATAATCAGCGAGTGCAAGTATCTTTTACTGGTCTCCTAATCTGGAATGAAGGTTTTAATAACCTATTAGATTCCAAACGGGTCTTAATTAAGTCTAAACTTAGACCGGTTAGTTTTAAAGGAAGATATACGGTTCAAAACGCACGATTAAGCGAAGACCGGATTAGAATGTGGTTTAGACCCGACAAGTTTGTATACTTGTATAATATGGGCAAACTAAACACATTCTGGATTTTGAGATAAAAATGATAAGGTTTGACCCCTTTCGGCTAATTTATGCAAACTAGTTACATAAACTGCACCGATCGCGAAAAATGCGCAACGGGTAACCAAATGAGTCATGAACAGGTTTCCTAAGTTAATATGCCTTAAATATGTTGTGATATCAGTAAGATACCTTTCATTATGCCCAAAATGGATTTAAACACAAATTATGCCCCGTAGGGGTATTTTGGTCATTTTAAAGGTTATAAAAGAGATTAAATATTAATCTGAGTTTCAGGTCTGATATAATCAGTAGAAATATTTATTTTTATAAGTCATAACAGTAGGGTATTGCATATATGTGAAATTTATCTTTTATAACCAAACTATGCACCGTAGGGGCATTTTGGTAATTTCACATAAGCTTTAAAGGTAAAAATTTGAATTCTGAGTTCAAAACTTTTGCTTACTGTTTAATTATAAAAATTTACTTAAAACATCAGTAGGTATTAAGTTTTATATGCCAAAAATAGTTTTAACTCATACTATGCGCTTAAAACGCGTAAAAGTCGGTTTTAAGCGATTTTCGGTTTAAAATAGGAAATCTGAGTTTTTGATAAGTTTATAAAGTTCAAAATGTTTTATTTATGATATAAAATCAGTAGCAAAAAGTTTGGTATCAATATGTTATGTAAAACTCATTTTATTCAAGAAAAGGGCATAATAGACGATTACCGAATTAAAGCAAGAACCCTATGTTATGCTCAGCTTAAAAATAAATAAAAATCTTCAAAAATCCCAAAATATTATATTACATCAGTGGGTAAAAAGTTTGGTGTCAAAATTTGGGTTTAGATAGGCTTTATGCTAATTACGCCGTTTAATTAATAAAAAGCTTCTTAATTACGATATTGAGCATAACTTCTAATCTAGACCTCAAACTGATGTCAAATTTTTAGGACAAATTTATAAATCAGTAATAAAGGTTTTTGTCCTCTCACATTTTCAAAAATCTCGTTTTAAGGTCAAAAGGGCATAATGGTCAACATTTAGGCATATAACGGAAACATGCAAATGAATCGGATAAACAAGGAACCAAGTTGTATAACCTCAGAGGGTTACACTAACCTATAACCTGGTCCTAATAGAGCTCTAAGGTATTTCTAAAATATGCTACATTGGGTCAGAACTGAAAGTCAAAGTAAAAGTCTACTTTTGCGACTTTCGGTTCCGAACCGAGCTTAAACTGAAAATTGTCGGGTTGAACATGCTTAGACATGTTCTTATATTAATTACCAAGTTATACAAGTGATAAAACAGGTTTCATGGCTTCTACATTGTTAATTATGTGTTTATTTGAAAATTGGCTTTCTGTTGACTTTTTACAATTAAGTTTGACCCGACAATTGAGCTAGTTAGAGTGGGAATCAGAGGGTGCCCTTTTAAGCGTTTATTACCCACATAATTACCAACTCAAAGCTACTTTCAATTCGAGAATTGACTGGACCATTAGTGATTAATCACTAAGTCAAACCTTAATTACGACGGGTTTGACTTTAGGTCATTAAACTAATAAAACATGAATTGGGGAGGTCAAGGAAGCTTACTGAGGTACTAAGCACGACTAATGATCCTTAGGAAATGATCTTGAGCTCCAGGAGGCTCCAGAAATTAAGTTAGAATGAATTTCCAAGTACATGCAAAATGTTGCAACCAAGAACTCATTATATAGTGAATTAGATTGCATAAGATCCTTACAACAAAGCCTACACATGATCCCTGATGCATTACAAGTGTCCCTATGCTTGAAAAACCGTTGGTGCAGCCCCTGGGATCGAAAACAGGCTTTGAAAGGCGGTGTAACAGGCTGAAACAGGCATCTGCCATGTTTTTGGACGCTGGCAGGTTTTAGGCGGCCCGCGTAAGAGACCTTAAAGGTCTTACGCGGCCGGTATGGGTGCCCCCTCCGGTTACAAAGTTTCAGAATTTGCATGTTTGGTCCCTGGTCCTTCAAATCTTTATTTTAACTTGTTTTGTTGCACTTTTAACCCTCTAACTTGAATTTTAAGGACTCTAAGTCATAAACCAACTTTGTTAAGTCCCCGGTTATTTATATGATCACCGAAAAGTCTTAAATTTCAACGTTGACGCTTTTAACCCTTTACTTACGAATGTTCGCGTATCTTTCTCATACGATATCGAAACCTTGTGAAATTTTTATCACTTATTCTAGTGAACATAATTAATCGTTACAAAGCTTCGGGTTCGCTAAAAGGTCACTCAGAGGTATAAATTAAACATGTTGACATATTTAACCCTTGCAGTTTGTAAACTTTCACTTTCTTCCACAAATGGCTTCACACGATTCATAATTAATTCGTTTAAGGGTATAAACATCGTGTAGGGTTGTTGAAAGGTATAATTATCAAATGTTGACACTTTGAATCCTTTTACACACATACTTTCTTTGTTTTTCAACTTTAGTCCCTCATATCCAATCCATTACACGTTTAAAACTCATGACACGTGTCTTCATTATATTGGTCGTGATTTTACGAGGTGTTACATGAACTTATGAGCATAGTGGGCACTAATATTTTACGTAATTGAAAAAACACCAAGTCTAAACCGTAAGGTTTATCCTTGAGAGACTGGTCTCGTCAAGAAGGTTAATCTTTAATCTTTCCTCGAGCAATGGCTGAAGGTGCGATCTGCAAAACAAAATACTGTGAGACTCATTACAAGGTGGAGAGGCGAGTAGTTTTCCTTGTAACCACCCTCCGACGTGAAAATAAGTATCCTTTAAAACATTAAGCGAGTGTGTGTTAATAGTAAGAGAGGGGCACCCTCCCGGAGAGAGTCGATGCCTCAACCTTTGGAAGAAGTCTCGTATTTATAGCCGAATATGGGAGAGGAGAACGGTGGGTTGATGGGCCTCAGTACAACTGTTATTATTGGGG
The DNA here is from genome assembly GCA_030545235.1 of Helianthus tuberosus. Taxonomy (NCBI): domain Eukaryota; kingdom Viridiplantae; phylum Streptophyta; class Magnoliopsida; order Asterales; family Asteraceae; genus Helianthus; species Helianthus tuberosus. Next base: position 46,516,434 of record CM060393.1, on the reverse strand, counting down.
AATATTTGTTTGGTCTCCTCCGACATGACATGTGTCTGTAAAAGGGAGCCTGACCTGGCGTCGTGTGACTAGTTGTTAGTGGAGATCGTGCGACAAGTGTCGCACTAGCAACGTCATGTTGGTGCCACGTGTCTGTCCTTTGTACTTGTTGTCCGCTGCATTATTCCTCCAACAACGTAGGTGAAATTGCAAGTTCTAGTACAAGCTGATAGGATGCGGCTGCCAGGTGTCGCCAAGATCATTGCTTGTCGCTTGTGTGAGTTGCCACCATGTATGTTCGCGAATGCTCCCATGTAAGGTAACTTTAACATCGGGTAAATGTTGTTTGTCCTAATTTTGGGTATGGTCCATGCGCATATGGCTTGGTGCAGGGGCGGAACTACAGGGGGTCAGGAGGGTCCGTTGACCCTCCGGTCGACCAACCTTTCTTTAGAGGGGTGTCCGAAGTTTGATGGTTTTTTTAGAGTTTGACCCCTCATATTGTCGGTTGATACGTGGTCGAAAACTGGTGTTCGTATTAGTGTAACTTGATGTTTTTACATGAGTTTTAATTCCGAATAGCCTACTTTTAATTAAAAATGTGTTTTATAGGTTTGATGAAGTTTAAGGAGCTATTTGGGAGTTTTACGGACTATTGGGACGAAAAACGGACCACCGGAACGCAAAACGGGTCAACCGGAAGCGAGAAACACAAAAACAGAAAAACGGGTTTTTTGTGAGGCGTAGCCTACGCCACCAGGGGCGTAGGTAACGCCACCTCCTGATGCAAAACAAGATTTATGTGGTTTTCTTGGTTGGCGACGAGTTTTAATGCTTGTTTTGACCCATTTCGGGGGTTACACTTGGAATAGAGTTTGAAATCACTTCTTGGAGCCATAACCTATCATCCCTTCCATTCCCAATCCATCGATACCACGAACCTTCATCCGAATCAAGAATCATCATCACCCAATTCATCTTCATCTCTATTCACCAAACCCTAGTTCATTCGATCACCCACAATCATTCATTTTCACCATATAATCTTCATTCCAAAACCCTAACCACCATCTCCATAACTTCAAAGCTTCAAGATGATGATGCTCAAGTTCTCAACTTCTGGTGATAGCGTTCGTCTTTCCATGAGCGGCTAAATTCTTGGAGGTTCACCCCGGTGTAGGTTTTTGTAAGTCTAGGGTTTTAACATTGTTCTTGGTTTGATTTTGTGACAAATTGCTATTTGATTTTGAAGCTTATGACAATTTTCTTGCATTTGTATTGAATTCATAAATTGTCGAGTGAAGATTAAATTTGACTTTATGAAATGTTTATGTGCAATTATGCCTTGTCTAGGTTAGAGTTTACATGTTCTTGGTAACGAAGTGCATTTTTGTCCGTCACTTACGACGTTGATAGCTCTTGGCACCTAAGCCTTGTAACACTAAATTTGTTAATCATATTTGCAATTGAATCGAATCTAAAACGTGTAGAAACCCTAAGACTTCAATTACCGAACCGGGTGTGAACCTTGTTTTCTTTATATTGTTCAAACAACCAATTTCATTTCTTGCAATTTGTTAATCATTAGTTGTTAATCAATTATATATTGCAATTACCGAACCGGGTGTGAACCTTGTTTAATTATCTTGTTAAAACTATCAATTACAATTTCGTGCATTTGTTTAAGTTCTCGTTAGTTAGTAATTAAGAACCAAATTGTCGGTTCATTCCGACCCATTTCCTAAACAACCAAAAATTCATAAAAATAATCTAGTAAGCTTCATAAGTGTGACAATCGTTTATAATCAATCAAGTCCATTCGCAAACCACATACTCTTCGTGGTTCGACCCCTTACTACCACTAGCTATTTGTTAAGGGTAATTTGGGACTATAAATATTATCTTTGACCGGAGCGCGACACTTCGATCATCGGTATAGTAGCAGGAATGTAGAGAGAGGTGAAAAAACTGAAGATCTAATTTTGTTTTCGGATCTGGACTTGTTTTCCGGCGAGGCAGTGAAGGGTTTAAAGTGTAAGTGCTGATGTAAAAAAGATACGAAGAAGAAGGGAAAGATGGGAGTAGAGGTGTACAAATCGTTTTTTTTAACCGGTTTCGGTTATTAACCGAATCGGTTTTTTTCATCCAAAACGAAAACCGGTTTTTTCTATAACCGGTTTCGGTTACTAACCGGTTTTTCAAGTCCAAAACAATAACCGGTGTAACCGGTTGGGACCGGTTTTTGCCAAAAAAAAAAAACGGTTTTATACCTGTTTTTGCAAAAAAAAAAACAAAAAAAAGACGGTTTCGGTTATTAACCGGTTTTTCGGATCAAGAATCCTAACCGGTCTACAACCGGCGGTTCTATTCGGTTGTAAAAACCGATTATAAAAAACCGTTTAAAAAAAACCGGTTTCGGTTCTAAAACCGGTTTTTTTGTACACCTCTAGATGGGAGGTTGATTTTGTAATTTATATTTAGGTTTTTCTTTTAGGCCCAATTTAATCAAAGCCCAGGATAATTATATTCTTTCGTTAACTCTTGATTATCCAACATGAGATAACGTAGGCTTTCTAATAATGAAGAAAGATTACATTTCTTTTTAAACTTTAAATTATTGTTACTGCATCTTTTTTCACGTTATTTTATCTAAATTACATTTCTTTTAAAAAATTTAATTACACTAGTTTTTTTTACGTCACGTGTCGCGGTAAAACCGAGCAAATGATAATGTTAAACAAACATAATTTGAAAATAAAGTATGTTGTTTAGAAAGTCAAACCATTAAAACGGTTTATTTTATCATCGTATTGTTTTATGATACCAAATAAATATTTTATTTAGAATACAACTTTTTTTTAACAAAACTTATAACAGAATGTCGGGGAAAAAATCAAGCACAACTACGTACTTAAGTTTTTAGAAACAAGTTATAAACGTAAATTATTAAAGAAGTATCAAATTAATCGATAAATTAATATATATATTCTAAAAAAAGAATTATTAAAAAAATGGTATAGGAAATATGGTTTTAAAAAAGGGAAAAAATTAAAAATATGTTATTAAAAGTAAATATAATAATAAACTATTACAATATATTAAATAAAAGAAAAACAAAAAACCATATATTGTTATAAAAATAAAGATAGTATCCATCGTCCTTCGTCAATAGATACCAAATAAACACTTTATTTAGAGTACAACTTCGTTTTTAACAAAACTTATAACAGAATGTCGGGGTAAAAATCAAGCACAACTACGTACTTAAGTTTTTACAATAAAATTATAAATGTAAATTATTAAATAAGTATCAAATTAATCGATAAATTAATATATGTAAAAAAGAAAAAAGTTATTAAAAATTGTATAAGAAATATATGGTTTTAAAAAAAAGGAAAATATAAAAAATACGTTATTATAATAAACTATTATAATATATTAAATAAAAGAAAAATAAAAAATATATATATTATTAAAAAAATAAATTACTATTCATTCTTCGTTAACAATATTTATATAATTATATAATTTCTTTTAAAACTTTAAATAATTGTTATGCTATAAAAAGTTTCTAGGTTATTTTATCTAAACTACTTTTATTAAAACTTTATCAAGTTACCACTTTGTTTACGTGACATCAATTAGTGGCGAAGCTAGAACAAAAATTCAGAGGTATCCTTTTTTTGGATTAGGGGTATCGTTTATATAAAAATATAAAAAAAAATCTACACTACGTAGACGGAATTGAAGGGTATTTTCACACTACAAAGACGAAATTGGGCTACCCTTCCTTATACATTGTCTCCGCCCCTGATTGTTAAACAAAATTATAGTACATTAATGAATTAAATTGATTGTGACCCCCCGGTTAAAAATTTCTGGTTCCGTCACTGGCTGGGTGCGTTATTTAGGACCATACCCCTTCTTGTCTTCGTTGGAATCAATCCAGTCGGTCACATCGCCTTCCTTGTGTGTCTGTATGCCAGTTTCAACACCCATCTCCATCACCGGTACACCAACCGGTGTAACGAGTAACACCACAATGCATCTAGAAATACGTACTGCCGTCTGCCATACCTTGGTCATGTGTCATTAACCCGTCAAATTTTTATATTATAGATGTGGCGTTGCCCTACGCCCATGGGCCTAGGTGTACGTCGACCTTGGATTTTTAAAAATGTTGTTAAACAATACCTTATTTTGAATTATTTGAAAAAATGATTTAATGAAATATTAATAATATGATGAAGAGAGGAGCGACAACTGGATAACACAAATAAGTGAATAACAACCGACATGGATTTGAGATTTTGTATCCTTTTTAAAAGTATATTAGGCATTTCACATAATTTAACACAACATAATATAACGATTATTCGTAAAAAAATGTATAAACTAGTCGATTTATATAACTACTTAAAAGGTATTGTCGGTGGGCCAATCCGACATAGCCAAGTGTCATGATATGGTTGTCCGCAACGACTTAACTCCTTTTATCCTTTAAACTTAGAATGCTCGATGTAGGGCGTCCAGGTGCAGCGACGGGCCGGAACACCACCTCCTCCCCCCTGGCCGTCCCCGTCGCAACCGTCAAGCCTAAGACGGGGCTCATTCTTTTTTTCTCACACACACATGTATACGTATATATATATATATATATATATATATATATATATATATATATATATATATATATATATATATATATATATATATAGATATATATTGAAGCCCATCCCCACACCCTAGGTTCATCCCTTTATGCTCATCCCCACACCCGTTTACGTGGACACCTACGTTGCGGATCATCCTTTGAGGACTACCCTCCTCCATACCCATAGTCTTAAAAGGCTATGTCGGTGGGCCAATCCGACATAGCCAAGTGTCATGATATGGGTGGCCTCAACGTTTTAACTGTTTTTACCCTTTAAGGTTAAAAGGCTACGTCGGTTAGCCAATCCGACATAGCCAAGTGTCATGATATGGTTGGCCACAACGATTTAGCGTTGCTTACCCTTTAACTTTGTAAATACATATGATTAGTTCTATTATAACTTTGTTAATGTTATTATAAATGTTTAGTCTCTCCACTTTAATAAAAGGTAAAATTACCAAAATGGTCAAAGACCAAAATGACTTGCGAAAATAGCCATCTCATGCCCCCTTGGAACGGGGCATCATGCGTGGGATGAGTCTCTCAAGCATGGTTTGCATCTTTGGAGCGAAACCTAATAAAAAATGGACATGTGGCCATAGGATGCGTCCTTGGAGCGAGGCATCATACACGAGATGCGTTCGGAGAACTTCTGAAGCATCCGGCGAGTTACAGGTTTTCCGGCGAGTTTCTGAAACGTTGTCCGACGAGTTTCCGCTGCAACGTTCACTATTTGCAGTGCATGTTTTCTCCGTTGGTCGTGGGTGGTTGTGATGACAGTTTTTGTGTGTAAAACTCGTAGTTGTTGAGTGTTGAGATGAGACTGTGTGAGTTTTAGGCGTTGATGGTGGAGTTTTAGAAAGAATTCGACGGTAAGCAGTGGAGTTGTCAATGCCATTAATGGTGATTCTGATCTGTCTAGTTTGAATTTTTTCTATTTGCAAGGATCATCTTTTAATCTCAATTTTGTACTATAAAGAAACACACGTGCAACTCGCCGGACAACGTTTCAGAAACTCGCCGGAAAACTCGTCGGACGCTTCAGAAATTCTCCGGATGCATCCCGTGCATGATGCCTCGCTCCAAGGACGCCTCCCGTGCTTGAAAGACTCATCACATGCTTGAAAGACTCATCTCATGCTCCAAAAGACGCATCCCATACTATGCCTCATTCTAAGGGGGCATGAGCTGGCTATTTTCGCAAGTCATTTTGGTCTTTGGCCATTTTGGTAATTTTCCCTTAATAAAATCTTCCACCCATTAGTTAACTTTGCAAATATGCATGTTTAGTTTAGAGTAAACTGCTAAAATGGTCCCTGTGGTTTCACTTTTATTGTCATTTTAGTCCAAAATTCAAAAACCCCCTTTTTGACTGTTGCAACCTGCCTATTTTGTCTTTTTGTTTAGGGGCATTTTTGTCCATCTGATTTAATATAACATATTAATAATTAATAAACTAAATTAATTATATATAATTACTTTATACCCTTATATAAACATTAGAGTTTTTACTCTTCCCCCATTTAACCATCTTCCCCCAAAAAAACCCTAACCCACAAAATCGTCACAGATCATTTCCCAAAAAAATAAACCCTAATCCCACAACAAAACATACTCTCGCGTTACGTGTCAGGCAAACCAACGCGTTATGCGCCACAAAAGTTTGAGATTTTGTGGGTTAGGGTTTTTTTTGGGGATGTTTGGATCTATGATTATGGAGTCGCTTTTGAATTTTTACCAAATAGTTTAGATGATCGGCTTTAAGTGATTGATGTTATTGTTTATCGTGTTGTATTCAAAATAGGCATCTAAGATGATCCTGTGCTTCAAAATTAAATTACCTCCGGACAAATTTGGTTATCACAGTGATGCTATTTTGTAGAAGTGAACTGCAGTTCTGATGAAACTCTGAAAGCCGGTGAGAGTTTAATTGTATGATTTACATATGTTGAAATTTATCTTGTGAGTCGGCTTTTGCTATGTCAGGTGCGCTTGCTTGGCAGGCCAATAAGTCTAATGAAAGTAATTATTTTTGGTCTGGTAAAGGGAGATGGTACGGGGTGTGTGCCCGAGTCTCCCTTCATGTCTGTCTCGTTTCTTTTTTACTTTTTTCATTTCTATAAACTTGCATGTATGCACAAATGCAAACCACCATTGTCATTGCAGGGGACTCGTTGTGAGATTAGGGTTTTTTTGGGGGAAGATGATCTGTGGCGATTTTGTGGGTTAGAGCTTTTTTGGGGAAGATGATTAAATGGGGGAAGAGTAAAAACTTTGATGTTTATATAAGGGTATAAAGTAATTATATATAATTAATTTAGTTTATTAATTATTAATATGTTATATTAAAATCAGATGAACAAAAATGCCCCTGAACAAAAAGACAAAAAAAACAGGTTGCAACAGTCAAAAAATGGGGTTTTTGAATTTTGGACTAAAATGACAATAAAAGTAAAACCACAAGGATCTAGATTTAAAAAGTTTGAGATTTGAACTAAAATGGTAAAAGTGCCCAAACCACTGGGACCATTTTGGCAGTTTACTCTTTAGTTTATTTACTTTGGGTGTGTTTGTTTTTTTAAAGAAGCTCTTCCTGATCACTTTTGTCTGAGCCAAGAAAACCAAGGGCAGACATAGAGGTCTGCAGTGGCGGACCCAGGATTTTTTTCCTGGGGGTGCGGAAATTTTTTAAAGATTTTAGACCCCTAGCTATATTAAAAAATCGGTTCATAGCGGGTCGGGTCATGTAAAACAAGTAAAAACAAACAAACAAAGTTTAATGGCGGGTCGAATCAGACCGGGTCGGGTCCATTTCAATTATCAAACAATCAAACCCTAGTTCTTAACTTCCTATCACATTAACAAACAAAAAAATATCAAAGTTCAAACCATCCCTACTTTTATTTCTCTTAATCATTCAAGAACAAAAAAACTTATCTATAACATACCTTGGTCTTTAATTAGAATAATCTGGCGAAAAAAAGTGGTTCAACCCCTTTCCTCTTGAGAAATCGCGGCATAACTTCCCTACTCATTGTTCATTCCTAATCCTATCACATACAAAATAAACAAGGATCTTCAAGTGTTCAACCATAGCCCATGTTCCGTAATTTTCAATTTAAAATTTTGAATTTCAAGCCCTAGTAATTATTATTTTCCAACCAACAATCATATAATCAACAAACATTTTTGCCAAGTGAGGCAGAGGGAGGGCGGGAGTCGCTGGCAAGTGGCAGCGATTTGGGTTTTTTTTTAAGAGTTAACTGCCATTTTCGTCCCTGTGGTTTGGTCACTTTGGCCATTTCAGTCCATTTTTCAAAAATGCGCCATTTTCGTCCCCCCACGTTCTGGAAAGGTGCCATTTCAGTCCAAAAATCATAACCCAGTTAAGTCAGTTTGTAAATAAGGACTGATTGTGTAAATTTGTTAACATAAAGGACCATTTAAGTAATTTATTTAAGTATTTATATAATTATAAAATCTATAATATATAAACACACAAATCACTGCTCTCTCTCTCTAAACCACCACCACCATCACCTTCACCTCCACCGCCGGTCAACCACCGCTACAGAACACCACCGCCGTCATCATCCTTCGCCGTCATCATCAACCACCATCCCAAAAACACCACCGCCGTCATCATCCTCCTCTCCTCATCATCAACCACCATCCTAAAACACCGCCGCCGTCATCATCCTCCGCCATCATCATCAACCACCATCCCAAAAACACCACCGCCGTCATCATCGCCACTCTCTCTCTTTCTACTCCCTCTCTCTCTAAACCACCACCACCACCACCACCATCACCTCCACCACCACCACCACCACCACCATCACCTTCACCGCCGCCACACCAGACCTCCGCCGCCACCAACTGAATCGGCAACGCCGATGACGGAGAAGGTTACGGCGGCAGATGATGACCAGCAGCAGAAGCCCTAACGTTCGCCTCTGTTTCAGGTAGTTGAACTCTCCGATCACCGTTCTGCTCAGATCCGTATGATTGAACAAGCCCTAACGTTCGCCTCTGTTTCAGGTAGTTATCAGTTGATTTATTCTATGTTTGTTATCGGTTGTTATAAGATTTGTAATTGTTAATTAGGTTTTTGAGAATTAAATTTGACTTATAGCTGAATAATCTGGCCCAAGCAGCATCATCAGTAGGAGTCAAATGATTATAATAATTGTCATGAGACAACAACAAATGGTTTTTGTTGTGTGAATTAAGGTAATCGTATCGAAACGTATGCGACGAAAGCTCTGTTGGAGTGTTGGTACATTCTTTACCAACAAGAACACCAACACAACAGATCAAACCCAGAATCACAAATGTCATCAACATGATCAAACTCATAATAATTGTTAAACTTAATAATTATTATTATTATTCAGAGTTGAACCTTTTAAGGGGATGAACAATAATGGCTTTGAAGTTAAGAAAAAAGGGAATTGTGGAAGAAGTAACTAAAAAACAGGGGAAATTCACGGATGGGCTGTCGTTATCTAAAGATTTTGATATGGGTGTGTGAAAAAAACAGATATGAAGACAAAGGAAATGAAATATAATATAGTGGATCGACATGTTGATCAACGTGTTCTTAATGTTCCTGCAACGTTTGGTTTAGAAATGTAATGACGGCGGAGGATGATGACGGCGGTGGTGTTCTGTAGCGGTGGTTGACCGGCGGTGGAGGTGAAGGTGATGGTGGTGGTGGTTTAGAGAGAGAGTAGAGAGAGAGAGCAGTGATTTGTGTGTTTATATATTATAGATTTTATAATTATATAAATACTTAAATAAATTACTTAAATGGTCCTTTATGTTAACAAATTTACACAATCAGTCCTTATTTACAAACTGACTTAACTGGGTTATGATTTTTGGACTGAAATGGCACCTTTCCAGAACGTGGGGGACGAAAATGGCGCATTTTTGAAAAATGGACTGAAATGGCCAAAGTGACCAAACCACAGGGACGAAAATGGCAGTTAACTCTTTTTTTAATTACGTGGACTGGTTTGTTTAACAAAACTAGTAGTTGGGTTAGGCTTGAATGGGTATTAAGTTATTGGGTTTAATGGATTGAATTTAAGTTTTATTAAAGGGGTTAGTAGGCTAACTTGTTTACATAATTTGATCGGATTTCAATCCGTGTTCACAATTTTTTTACATAAATTCCTAACATTTTTTTCTAAGGGGTGCGGTCGGAATTTTTCATGGGGTGCGGACGAAAATTTTCAAGGGGTGCGGTCTGGATTTTTCGCGAAAAATACCACTAAATTTTTTTTTTCAAGGGGTGCGGCCGCCCACCCACCCCATAACTTGGGTCCGCCCCTGGAGGTCTGCGGTGCGTTTGTTTTTCGGAAGACATTTTACTAAAAAAATGTCTGCGCGTCCTCTTCTTGGAGAAGACATGGACTACGCATTTCAAACCTCTTCTCAAAACCCATCTGCACATTTTTATCATTCATCTTCATTCTCAAAACCTAGCCACAAGATCAAACATAACACAAACAAACAAACCTCAGCTCTTTTTCCCTCCCTCACCCTCTCTCTCTCGACGACTGACCGGCGCCGGTAATCCGGCCGGCGGATGGCTTCCGGTGAGACACCCTTAACACCCCTTAACTTCATCCCTCTTTTGTACCACGTTATACACATACCCTGCTAGAGAGAGAGATATTTGCAGAGAAATCGGAAGAGAGAGAGAGACCTAGAGAGAGAGGCGCCGAGAGAGAAAGACGCAGAGAGAGAGATCGGCGGTGGACAGGCGATAGCGCCGCCACCCTGGCGGCGAGCGAAACCAGAACCGGCGACAATGGAGGTTGTTAGGGGAGGATTTTCTAACAATTAGTGATCCTTGTTCATTATCCTAACTAGTGATCCTTACTTCTGTGACAGGTGGTGATCCTCAGAAGGGCTTTAGGATCAGGATCATGGATCACTTCAAGGATCCTCATACTGACGATTGTTTACTTATGCTTTATAACATTTCGCAGGTATAACAAGCTTGACCAAGTCTTAGCGACATTCTTGGAGAATATTCCCGAAGTATTCTGCACGTGCTAGATCAAAACTAGACGTTATGGAGAACGTGGAGGCTTGGCCCGAAAGTCGGAGAGTTTGTTAGCTAGATATTTTTCTTATTTTAAAAGGGGTAACGAGCTAGTTAGTGACACTTAGTCATTTTCGGCAGTTACACACACTCGCAAACACGCTCATACAAGCTCTCGTTCAAACACTTAGCGATTTCATACACTTTTTACACACATCACCGTAGTGATCCTTGTACCTAGCTCGTTACTATCCAAAGTTGTAAACGTTTAACCATTTATTTTAGCTTGGTGATCGGTAGTTTCCATCACCCGGGGTTTTTTGTGCCGGAGATCAACTCTTGATCAAGGGCTTTTTCCCCGTATAAATCCTTGTGTTGTTTGTGCATTCTACATTGAAGTAATCCTCATTGTTGTTACACATTTTAAGCATCATTCCCCTAAACAAAGAGTTTGGTTGCAATATCATCATCAGATTTTTTGACCAAAACAGTTTGGCGCCCACCGTGGGGCAATTGGTGCTTTGTCCTTAGAAGAATTCGCATTTCTGTGCTCATTCCGGTTCATTACAACCAAGCAAATGGCTTCCTCAGCGAAGAATGCTTCAAACTTGATGCCCTCATTCACTTCTTCACAAGGCGTTCCTCCTTTGCCTCCACCACCTTCTGGATCCCAGAAGAATACAGAAAATGCTGCGAAGAAACCGACTCCCATTTTCTCAAAACCACCTACTTCTTCTGTTTCAACTAATCCTACTACTAATGATCTCTATGCCTTGATTTTGCAGATGAGGAATCATGCACAAGAGCAGGATAAGACCAACGAAAGGATCCTCCGGGAGATTGATGAAATTAAGAAACAGAAGAAAACGGCAGAGGATCATTCTCCACTGATGCCTAGATCTTTGAATTTTGACACTCCGGTGGTTACTTCTCAACCGTCAGTGGTTCCAAACATTCAATATGCGGGTGGACCAAAGGGAGTGCACTACGGAACAACAGCTATGACCCAGGCACTAGGTTCATATTTCCAGCCAGCAGGATCCTATCCCCAGCATATGGGATCCCTCACGAGTACAGGAGGATATTCAGGAATGCATCAGGTTCAAGGATCCTCCTTCGTTCCAGGATCATCCCAGGTTCAAGGATCTTCCTTTGTTCCAGGATCATCCCAGGTTCAAGGATCCTCCTTCGTTCCAGGATCATCCCAGGTTCAAGGATCCTCCTTTGTTCCAGGATCATCCCAGGTTCAAGGATCCTCCTTCGTTCCAGGATCATCCCAGGTTCAAGTATCCTCCTTCGTTCCAGGATCATCCCAGGTTCAAGGATCCTCCTTCGTTCCAGGATCATCCCAGGTTCAAGGATCCTCCTTTGTCCCAGGATCATCCCAGTTTCAGGGATCCTTCCAGATGCTAGGATCCTCGAGGAGTTTACAAACAGGAAGTGCAGATGTCCATCAGGGAGATTTTATTCCAATGCAGACCAATGCCTCTACTGGTCCCTCAATCATTCCAGAGTCTCAGCAATATGGATTAACATCCATTCTTCCTAACTTGAATCCAATGGGAGGTAACACTTTTAATAATTCTCATACTATTAACCATGGTTTTATGCAGGATCCAGGTATCAATCACGCCATGGCCAGAGAATTGCAAAAGCTAAAGGATATGATCTCGAGTGTTCCGGGAGTAGTCAAACCTATTCCAGAGATTGCAGATGGGAGCCACAAAATATCTCGCTTTGCACCACCAATCTGTGATGCTGAGATACCCAAGAGGTTCCATGTGCCGACAATGAAACTGTATGATGGTTCGACCGATCCTGAAGAACACATAGCACAATACAGGGAGAGGATGGAGATCAATCCAATCCCAGAAAAATTAAAGGAAGCATGCCTATGCAAAGGATTCGGATCCACTCTTACTGGATCAGCTCTCAAATGGCTGCTAAGTCTTCCTCCCTATTCTATTACCTCATTTGCAAACCTAGTTAACTTGTTTAATACTCAGTTTTCCTGTAGTAGAAAATTTGAACGACTAACTAGTGATTTATATAGGATAACCCAGGGTCATAATGAATCATTAAGGGATTACATTACCAAATTTAGTAAAGAATCCTTAGACGTTCCCAACTTAGATATAGCCACGGCTGTTGAAGCCTTCAAAATGGGATTACTTAGGGATTCCTTATTTTATGATGATCTTGTTATGACACCGTGCAGGAACCTAGATGAGGTAAGAACCCGGGCCCTCAGGTTCATCCGGCTAGAGGATGATAAGAGGATTCAGGAGAGGATAACAGGATCCTCAAAGCAGGATAAGCAAGGATCCTCATTCAGAAACAACAAGTTCAGATCCTACAACAAATCTGATAATCAGAACGTGCATTCTATTGACCAAGAAGAGGATGATGAGGATTATCCTCCAATTTCTGAATATTGCTTTAGTGTTGATAACAATGAACTAATCCTTGCCATGCAGAACCTAGGTGATAAAGCTAGATGGCCAAGAAAGAATGACAGGCCAGCTGCAACTAAGGATAAATCAAAGTGGTGTGCATATCATGAAGATTTTGGGCACCTCACAGAAGAATGCATTGCATTAAGAAAGGAAATTGGATACTTGCTGAGCAAAGGGCATCTAAAAGAGTTGTTGGGAAGAAAAAAGTCAAGGACTCAGGATCCTGAAAGGATCCCTGAGAAGGCTCCAGCCCCTCCAGCAGACGCACAAGTGATAAACTTTATCTCTGGGGGATCCGATATTTGTGGCACATCCTTCTCAGCAGCTAAGAGGCATGCGAAGGAAACTAAAATGGATAACGGAGAAAGGCCAGTTCGAACATCGAGTGTCTCCGAAGGAAAAGTCATAACCTTTGATGAAGAGGATCGTATTGATATCCAGGATCCTCATCACGATGGTTTGGTTATTACTCTTTTTATATCTAACTATTTTGTCCGCAGGATCCTAATAGACGGAGGAAGCTCAGTGAACATTATCCAGCTTGATGTTCTAAAGAAGATGGGTATCCCTGAATCAGAGATCATACCAAGATCCTCCGTGCTCGTGGGATTTAGTGGCCCTGGATACACGATATGAAAGCAGTCCCATCTACTTACCATCAATGTGTGAAGCTCCCTAGTCCTTGGGGAATAGTAAAGATTGATAGCGATCAGCAGGAAGCTAAGGATTGCTACACTTCATCGATGAAACCAGCTTCGAAGTCAAGGGAGCAATAGCAATCAAGGTATCCTCCAAGGAGTGTCTTGGAGGCCAGAGAGCAGGATGTGGTAGAAATCATCATGGATCCTGATGATCCTGAATCCAAAATCTATATCGGGTCAGGGATCCTTGGCGGAATGAAAGAAGACCTCATATCCTTCCTCAAAAGGAGAAAGACTACCTTTGCATGGAAACACGAAGACATGACTGGCATATCCAAGGATGTTATCACTCATAAGCTCGGCATCGACAGATCCTTCAAACCAATCCATCAAAGGAGAAGGAAGTTTGCACCAGAAAGGAATGCCATTATCCAGGAAGAGGTAGAGAAATTGCTCCGGGCAGGTATGATTAGAGAGGTCAAGTATCCAAGATGGTTGGCCAATGTGGTTGTTGTTCAAAAGAAAAACGGAAAGTGGAGGGTATGTGTCGATTTTACCGATTTAAATAAGGCATGTCCCAAGGATCCTTTCCCTTTACCCCACATTGACTCCATGGTGGATGCAACTGCGGGTCATGAACTGTTAACTTTTATGGATGCTTCATCTGGATTCCAACAAATCCAAATGGAACCATCCGATCAAGAGGATACGGCCTTCATGACTCCAACTGGTATATATTGCTATATTGCTATGCCGTTCGGATTGAGAAATGCAGGTGCAACATACCAAAGGCTGGTGAATATGATGTTCAAGGATCAGATTGGACAAACTATGGAGGTTTACATAGACGATATGGTGGTGAAATCCTTAAAAGCTGAGGATCACCTAAGAGACTTGGAGGAAGCATTTGATATCCTTGACAAATATAATATGAAGCTTAATCCTTCAAAATGTCATTTTGGTGTTAAAGCAGGTAAATTCCTAGGATACATGGTGACTAAGAGAGGCATCGAAGCTAGCCCGGAACAAATCAAAGCAATAGTGAATATCAAATCTCCGGCCAATGCTAAGGATGTTCAAAGGTTAACAGGAAGGATAGCAGCCTTGAACAGATTCATATCCAAGTCCTCCGAGAAGTGTAAAGAATTCTATGATATCCTAAGGAAGAACAAGAAATTTGAGTGGACGGAGAAGCATGAAAATGCTTTAAAAGCCCTCAAAGATTACCTATCCTCGGCCCCGGCTTTAATGAAACCAGAAAAAGGTGAAGTGTTATCCTTGTATCTCGCAGTATCCTCAAAAGCGGTAAGTGCGGTCCTTGTTAAGGATCATGAAGGTACACAACATCCTGTCTATTATGTAAGTAAAAGTTTACTTGATGCCGAATCCAGGTACTCACACCTTGAAAAACTTATTCTCGCATTAATAATGGCATCTACTAAGTTAAGACATTATTTTGAAACTCATGTTATCATTGTTAAAACTAATTTTCCAATTAAGAATGTCCTCAGGAAACCAGAGATGTCAGGAAGGATGGCTAAGTGGGCAGTGAAATTGAGTGCATATGATATAAGATATGAGCCTAGGACAGCTATCAAATCCCAAGCATTAGCTGACTTTGTGGCTGATTTCAGTAGTGATTTACAAGAAGAAGCTGAGTTAGAAGTCCAGCAGCTAGAGGAGGCCAAGGATCCTTGGATACTCCATACTGATGGATCCTCAAATGTCAAAGGCACAGGGCTCGGAATACTACTAAAATCGCCACAGGGGGACATAATACCCCATTCTATAGCTTGTGAGTTCCAAACCACTAATAATGAGGCTGAATATGAAGCCTTAATTGCTGGTTTGCAAATTGCAAAGCATATGGGGATCAGGTATCTTGAGGTACACGTAGATTCTTTGTTAATTACAAACCACTTTAATGGATCATATGCTGTTAAAGGTGAAAAACTAACCAAATATTTGGAGATAGTCAAAAGTTTGGCACTCTCTTTTGTTTCTTTTAGATTGTCACAGGTACCAAGGGAAGAAAATACGGAAGCTGATGCATTGGCTAACTTAGGATCATCTTTGAAGATCCCACAGGATATCAGGATTCCTATTATCCATATCCTAACCCCGGCTATCGAGGATCACCAGACTATGGAGATAGGAAATGATTCTGCAATGATCCCTAGTGAGGATACTCGATCCCATCCAGGATCAGGATCATGGATCTTACCAATTATGAGATACTTACAACATGGAGAGATTCCTACAGGAGAAAACCCTAGGGCTTTCAAATCTAAGGTATCTCAATTCACAATTATACATAATATGTTGTATAGACGATCTCTTGCAGGACCATACTTGAGATGCATTGAGGATCCTGAAGTTCAGGAAGTTTTAAAAGACTTCCATGAAGGAGATTGTGGAAACCACACTGGGGGCAGGGCGTTATTTTCAAGGATCTTGAGGACAGGATACTACTGGCCAACCATGAAGAAAGATGCTGTGGAGTATGCCAGAAGATGTGATCCTTGCCAGAGACACAGCAATATCCTTCATCAACCAGCTGAATTATTGCATCCTATATCCTCCTCTTGGCCATTTATGAGATGGGGTATGGATATAGTTGGCAAGCTCCCTAAGGCACCTGGTGGAAAAGTATTCAAGCTAGCTATGACTGATTACTTCTCCAAGTGGATAGAGGCTGAAGCTTTTGCTCAAGTTAGAGAAAAGGAAGTTATATCCTTCATTAAAAGAAATATTATAACTAGATTTGGAATTCCTTCTGAGATTATATGTGATAATGGTTCCCAATTTATTGGGGGCAGAACCACTAATTTTTGTGACAGCTGGGGGATTAAGATGATAACATCAACACCAGTCCACCCACAAGCTAATGGTCAAGTAGAATCATCCAACAAGATCATCATCAACAACTTGAAGAAGAAGCTTGGATCCAAGAAAGGAAAATGGGCAGAAGAGCTACCCTATGTGCTCTGGGCTGACAGGACAACCCCTAAGAATGCTACTGGTCAAACACCATTCTCTTTGGTGTTTGGGGCAGAATCAGTGATCCCAACAGAAATGGTGGTTCCTACTGCTAGAACAAGTACCCGTGATCCTGAGGAAAATGATGAAAACTTGGCTCAAGACCTGGATACTATTGAAGAAATCAGGGATATGGCTAGGATCAGGATGGCCAGTTATCAACAAAGAATGGCTGGCGCTTACAATAAAAATGTCAGGATCAGGAGGTTTCAAGTTGGAGATATGGTGTTAAGGAAAGCATTTCAGAATACCACCAATCCTGCTGATGGAAAATTGGCTCCAAAATGGGAAGGCCCTTATTTGATTGAAGCTGAAGCAGGAAAGGGGGCATATAGATTGCTAACCATGGAAGGTGAATTGCTACCAAGAGCTTGGAATGCTGTCCACTTGAAGAAATATTTCATGTAAGCAGGATCCTTATGGCATTGGTGATCCTCATGATAGGGATATCCTTAAAGGATCCTCAAAGTATCGGTGATCCTTACTCAGGTAATATCCTAATCTTGAACTATTTCATTTCTTAATTTTCTCATCTAAGGATAAGGATCATGTATCCTTTATCCATCTCTCACGTGAGTTCAAGTTTTGAAAGCTCAGGTATCTTCAGCACGACATTGGTTATCCACAGAAGCAATCCGTCCTTTGGGTTTAACCCCAGTTATTTGGGCTTGTCCCCAGATTCCGCCTGCAGCGCACGATGATCCTGGTATAGTTCAAGGCTTTGGGACCAGTACTCATTATAGGGGCTGATAATTCCATTGTTCTGGCTATGCTTAGGATCCTACGTATAATGGTAGACGTACCATACATCCGTTCATAAGGTTTCTAACGTTTTCACGTTAGCTAAGGTTTCTAACGTTTTCACGTTAGCTAAGGTTTTGGCATCTTCATGTCACTAAGTTTGGATAGTCGCCAGTTAGGGCCATACTCCAGTTTACATACGATCCTTGGGCTTGTCCCCAGTTATCCTTGGGCTTGTCCCCAGTTATCCTTGGGCTTGTCCCCAGTTATCCTTGGGCTTGTCCCCAGTTATCCTTGGGCTTGTCCCCAGTTGCTAACTCTTTTCTTATATTGGCTTAGTCCCAAGTAATGCTCTATTTCAGGTCCTTGAAGATAGGCAGCTAGGGATCCTTGATCCTTATTTCACTCTAAGGTTTATCTTATAGTTATCCTTATTATGGTTAGGATTCTAACTTGGATCCTCAGGTATGATCCTTAACTTTTTTGGTTTTATTCATTATTCATTTGAATAACCCCTATACTTGACAACTGAACTTGTGTTTCTTAAACTATACCATTTTTTAAAAAACTTATCGGTTATGAGATATGTGATCCTTGTTCATATCTTAAACTTTTTGGATATCTTTTCTAATTTTTCAAGGTTTGATAAGTATAAACAAATTGAACATTATAACAGTTGGAAAATAACATACTAAAAAGGATGACAACACAAGATAAGCGACAAAAGGTTAAGTTTTTATTTATTAACATAAGACTAACCCTTTAAAGGTTGTCAAAATTACCTACCCGAGCTTCTACCAGCAAAACGTGGCCCGTCCGCTGGGGTAGGTAAAGGGTGTCCATGATAATGAGTTCAAAAGTAGTGCAGGGATATAAAGGCGGCAGGATCACAATGGCTTCATCCCCCAAACAGAGGATCCCTCCACCAATTGCAATCCTGCCTATTGTCCACAGGATCATACATGATCCTTAATCCTAAAACCTATTGTTCAAAGTACAACCCATGAAATTGTCTTAAACATCACAACCACAAAAAACAACCATCAAACTAAAAAATTGGGCTCCGGCCTTGGCACATATATCCATCATCGCCCAATTGTGCAGCTCACACCTTGGCTGCATCACCACCAGCATCATCACCACCAGCCTGATCCTTCCCACTGCCACTTGCTTCAATTGCCAGGACGTCAGCTGCCTCCTCCTCATCATCCTCAAGATCAGCCAACCTTGCCTTCCAGCCTTCAACATCCCAGCTGCTTTTGTCGAAACTAGGATCTTGAGCTTCCTGGGCCATCTTCAACTTAGTCTGATACATTGTGATGGCAGCAGAGATCTTGGTATTTTCGATGAGGTCATGCTTTTCATAATCAAAGTTAACCAGCACCTTGGCCATTTCTTGCTTGGTATCCTGGAGTTCCTTCCGAGCATCAGCAAGTGCAAGATCTTTGAGCACGCCAACCTGTTGGAGATCAGCTATTTTCTTGTCCAGCTCCTCAATATTGCCCACGTAATCCTCGATCTCAGCAAATTTCTGCAGAAAGAAGATAAGGCAGTTCAAGGTCAAGTGATCCTCATAAGAGCAGGATACCTAGGCAAAGTTAAGGATCCTTACTTCATTGAAGTATTCAAGGAATTGGTGGCGGATCAGTGGCAGCCCTTGAAGATCCTCAGCATCAGAAGTTTTCCTCTTCTTGACACCCTTTCCTTTAGTGGGTGCCCTTGGAATGGAGATGCTAGGACTGGTAGTGGACCTCTTCTTCCTGGGTCGTACGAGATCAAGATCAGCTGTGTTGAATTGGGAAACAGGCTTGACAGATTTTCCAGCACCTACACAATTAAAACAAGATAAGTATCTTTTCCTAGTTCATATTTTACTATATATGTAATTTTAAACAAGGATACTTACTTGACATTGTGACAGAGCCTGAGGATACCTCCTGTGAATCTTGGGTTGTTGTCTTGAAAGTTCTTATCTCAGGGTCAAGCTTCCAAAAAGCAGCGAGCCTATCCTTGGTTTCAGGAGATGTGCGGATACGTGAAACGGTGATAGCTGCAAAACAAGAAAGCAAAAATATAAGTTATCCTTACAATCAAAGAAAGTTCCTGGTGATCCTTATCGGGATCCTCCATCCTACCATGGGTAGCCCAATTTTTAGGAAGATCCTTTCCATCCTGGATAGAATCTCTCTTGACAAAGAAAAAGCGACGTTTCCAGTCTTTGTCATTCTTGGTGACTTTCAGAAGAGGATGATCTGCACCGGGTTTTCGCTTAAGCAAATAACGATGGGAACCAAAGGTAGTAAGATCATACAGCTCCGTCAATTCTGACATGCCCAAAGCAATGCCTTCCTGTTCGATGATCCTCTCCAGGGTATACAAGACCCTCCAAATCATCGGCATGGCTTGGATATAAGAGATGCCGGTAAGGGAAAAGAAGGATTGTGTAAACTCTGGGAAAGGATAGGTGTATCCTATGGTGAATGGAGTGGCTGGAAATGCAACCCATGTTTCTGAAACATAGTCGCTAAGGGTAGTAGGATCAAAGGGTCTGATAAAGGCATCCGCCGGAAAACAGCAACGGATTTTGTCTATCTGTGCCTCGTCAAAACAACACTTTTCATTCGCGGAGTCCTTGATGATTTTCTGACTTTCCAAAGGGCTATCCTTCTTGTGATCTTTGCCCGGAGAACTTCGGAGCAACATCTTTGATGGAAAGATGAAAACAGAGCAAGAGAGGGAAAAGGATAGAGAGAGAGAATACCTGAACGTCTTCGGAATGTGGATTATAAAGGGAGTTTCTCTGAAAATTTAAATGCATTTGATCCTATCTATATCTCTATTTATAATCATGATCTTGCAGGTTGTCACTTCTGTGACGTCATCATCGCAACGGCTAGTTCAAAATTAACGGCTATATATCCGTTAGTTTGTTACGGATAAGATCAAGAAAACATAACTCGCTAATTTTACAATTTCACTCCTTATATTTTGGGGGCAATTGTTAGGGGAGGATTTTCTAACAATTAGTGATCCTTGTTCATTATCCTAACTAGTGATCCTTACTTCTGTGACAGGTGGTGATCCTCAGAAGGGCTTTAGGATCAGGATCATGGATCACTTCAAGGATCCTCATACTGACGATTGTTTACTTATGCTTTATAACATTTCGCAGGTATAACAAGCTTGACCAAGTCTTAGCGACATTCTTGGAGAATATTCCCGAAGTATTCTGCACGTGCTAGATCAAAACTAGACGTTATGGAGAACGTGGAGGCTTGGCCCGAAAGTCGGAGAGTTTGTTAGCTAGATATTTTTCTTATTTTAAAAGGGGTAACGAGCTAGTTAGTGACACTTAGTCATTTTCGGCAGTTACACACACTCGCAAACACGCTCATACAAGCTCTCGTTCAAACACTTAGCGATTTCATACACTTTTTACACACATCACCGTAGTGATCCTTGTACCTAGCTCGTTACTATCCAAAGTTGTAAACGTTTAACCATTTATTTTAGCTTGGTGATCGGTAGTTTCCATCACCCGGGGTTTTTTGTGCCGGAGATCAACTCTTGATCAAGGGCTTTTTCCCCGTATAAATCCTTGTGTTGTTTGTGCATTCTACATTGAAGTAATCCTCATTGTTGTTACACATTTTAAGCATCATTCCCCTAAACAAAGAGTTTGGTTGCAATATCATCATCAGATTTTTTGACCAAAACAGAGGTGACGATGGTGGTTTACTCTCCGACGCATTTCACCGGTAAACCCCCGTCTGGCCGTCTCCTTTTATTTTGCCTTATTTTCTTTGTTTCTGAAGATTGATGAAGATGAAAATAGTGTTGTCGATGCTGATGATGATCTGATGTAATGAAGGTGTAGAAGGTTTGCAGCTGCTGTGATGTGATTGGTTATGGTTATGGTGGGTTGTGATTGGTTATGGTTATGGTGGGTTATGCTTACGGTGGGTTGTGGTGGTTCACAGTAGTTATGGTGGGTGTTGGTGGATTGTGGTGGGTCACGGTGGTTTTGGTGGGTGATGGTTATGGTGGGTTGTGGTTGGTTATGGTTAGGTTACGCTGCAGACATTAACAAACAAACAATCTTCTTCTTGCAGACTGCAGACCTTTGGTCCACATCTTCTCCTGCAGATGCCTGCAGATGTTGTTCGCAGATTGCAGACTTTTTACCTCTTCAAAAAACAAACACAACTTTTAACTTTGTTAATGTACATAGTTAACTCATCTACATTTATTCCTTTAAGTATTTCATCTTTTAGTGTTTTTTTCTCGCTAACATAACGAACTAAACCGAGCAACATTGTTACTAATATTAGTATTATCAGAACCAATATTCTTTATTCTTTTTGTTTTTAGTATTTAATTTATTTAGTAATTTTTCCAATACGTGTGTTGATGTTTCGATGTTTCTTTTCCGGTTTCTTTCGATTGCAATACAATCAAACTATACTGATAATCAAAGTTCCACCACACCACATCACACCACACCACACCACACCACACCACACGCGCAATAGAATTCTAGGAATCTCTTTATTTTCAAAACTTAAACCGAAAGCCCAAATTTTTTTTTTAAAAGAGTAAAATGCATGGATAGTCCCTGTGGTTTGGTGAAATTTCACATTTAGTCCCCAACTTTTCAGAATTACACTCTTAGTCCCTGCGGTTTGACAAGTTGTTACTCGGATAGTCCCTAAAGCGGATGAAGGTTACTCGGATAGTCCCTGTGGTTTGACAGGTTGTTACTCGGATAGTCCCTGTGGTTTGACAGGTTGTTACTCGGATAGTCCCTGTGGTTTGACAGGTTGTTACTCGGATAGTCCCTGTGGTTTGACAGGTTGTTACTCGGATAGTCCCTGTGGTTTGACAGGTTGTTACTCGGATAGTCCCTGTGGTTTGACAAGTTGTTACTCGGATAGTCCTTGTCATTTTACACCCACTTAACCAGAAAAACTAACCTTCATCCGCTTTGGGGACTATCCGAGTAACAACTTGTCAAACCATAGGGACTAAGAGTGTAATTTTGAAAAGTTGGGGACTAAAGGTGAAATTTCACCAAACCACAGGGACTATCCGTGCATTTTACTCTTATTAAAAACACCAAACAACGTGATGCTGCCACTGTGGCAATCCGCCTCATGTAACCAACCCGACTCCAATCTCCACCGTCAAATCATCATCAACGGCCTACAAACCACAATCCACACCAACTCATCTCCACCAATCAAAACCCAAAACCCTCTTCCTATATAAATAAACAAACAAACCAACCCAAACATCCCACAATTACCAACCACCACATTCACATTCAAAAATGGCACCAAAGGCAGCAGCAGAGAAGAAACCAGCAGCAGAAAAGAAACCAGCAGCAGCAGAGAAAAAACCCAAAGCAGAAAAAAAGCTACCAAAGGACGCATCAACCACCGACAAGAAGAAAAAGAGGCACAAGAAGTCGGTTGAAACATACAAGATCTACATCTTCAAGGTTCTGAAGCAGGTTCATCCGGATATTGGAATCTCAAGCAAGGCTATGGGGATCATGAACTCCTTCATCAATGATATCTTTGAGAAGCTTGCACAGGAAGCTTCTAGACTGGCCAGGTACAACAAGAAGCCGACGATCACCTCCAGGGAGATTCAGACCGCGGTGAGACTTGTGCTTCCTGGTGAATTGGCTAAACATGCTGTTTCGGAGGGGACTAAGGCTGTTACCAAGTTTACTAGTTCTTAAGAGGCTGGTTTTTGTGTAAAGATTTCGGTTAAGAAATCAGTAGGTGGTTTGAATTAATTTGATGGTATGAAATTAGTTTTATTTAAAGATTTAATTTTTTTTCTTTCAAATCGTCTGTTGTTTCGATGCTTGATTTGTTAGACTATCCACGTCAAGGATGTTTGTAGGTGATTCTTGGCCTATGTGGAGGGCATTTGTGAGAGGGATGAATTAGTGGGTGTTGTAGAGGATGACATGGAGGGTGTTCATTCTTAAGGATTCTTGGGGAAGAATAGGGGAATGGTGGGTCCTTTCTTTTTTTTATTTAGTTTAAATTTAATAAAATAATTATAATAAGGTTGTTTGTGGGAAGGATATATATGTTATTGTTGTGGGTAAAAAGTGTTTGTGGGAAGAATAAGTGAAAAGCTGATGTGGCATGCTGATTAGGCTGTTTGTAGAAATGATAGCCTTTCACTGATGCGGATAGTCTTATAATGTAGGATTACGAACTAGCAATGCTTGTTGAATCATTTAGATATAGTTCGGGAAATATATTTAATTTAAGAGTTAAATGCGATTTTAGTCTATGTGGTTTTGATAATTTTGCCACTTTACTTCAAAGGTTTTTTTTTTTTGTTTGTGGGTCTAAAAAGATTTTACTGTTTGTCATAGTGTACTGGGTTAACTTTATTCATTTTTTTTATTAAAGAAAGGTAATTCAGTCATTTTATATAGCCGAATTGTCTTTCTAGTTAACAGAATTATATATAAATGACTGAATTGCCCTTTTTGTTAACAAAATAAATGGATGAAGTTAACTTAATGAACTAAAATGACAACGGTGAAATTTTTTTGAACCCACAGACAAAAAAATGAAAAATTTAGACTAATCTGACAATATAACCAAAACTATAGGGAATAAAATGGCAGTTAACTCTTAATTTAGTTATATTGTATTGTTTTGAAAATTTTATCCGGCCATTACTCCAGCGAGGTAACTCGTGTGGAGGTGGTACGGTTTCGGGCGATAGCCGTAGCCAAGTCTGACTACGCCCAGCGCGGGACCGGTTAAGTCAACGTAGTCTGGGTCAGATCTTGGTTAAGGTTCCCGACTTGGGGATGTGAATACCTACGATAGAAGTTCACCTGTCAAAAAAAAAAAAAAAAAAAAAAAAACTCTTAATTTAGTTATATTGTATTGTTTTGAAATAGTTGACTGGGGTTTATGGGTGGGTGATTATGGTGGTGAAAGTGGTGTGTTTTGGTTTAATTCTGTTATTGGTTAATATATTATATAATAAAAATAATTCGAGTTTATAAACGTATCTTTAGTAGTGATTTAACTTGAGGCAGTGGCGGAACTAGAAGAAATATCCAGGGTATTCCAATTTTTTTACCGTACATTTATAGAACATAACTTTTTTACCTACATTACGGAACGGGACCGATCCTGAAAATTCAAGTGCTCTGGGCCAGTGGCGAAGCTTGAAAAAAAAGTTCGGGGGTCGGAAGGTAATGGACCTAAAAAATTAAAATCCTATACAAAACGTATATATATAACACTACTGACCGAAAAGTTCAGGGGGCGTCCCCTAGTTGCTTGAGACCATACCACCGAGCCTTAAGAACTTGATATTAGCTAATGTATCTTTTTCTTTCATTGTGTATAAAGTATAAACTATATTGAAGAAGAAGCAAAGTAGGCTTATACTTGTTCCATATGACCCTACATATGCTTGGTCCCCAAGCTTTGTTTTTCCAAACTCGGTCATCACTTTGATGCAGATTCTAACTAAGCAAAATCACAACATAATGCATAATGTATTTTGGGTTAGAACACATAACATCAACGGCTTAATTTTATATCATAATGGGTGGACTTGGTATATATGGTGTGGGGTCAACCAACACTTTTTTTATATGTTAAGTTGGGTAAAGTTTTTCTACCGATCCTCAAGATTTTTTAACTTATAAAAAATCTGTCTATGCATGTTGCATTTCAAAAACAAAGTGAAATGAAAAAGATTAGTATCAAATTCAATTAAAATTTCAATTATTCTATTTAAGTAGTTATTAGGATGCAAGGGGCGTTCCATTCAAGTGGAGTAGTTCATTCTCCATCTCAGCCAATCATACTCTACCATGTCAACTTCTTTCTCAACTCTCCATTTAGCACTCAAACTTAAGGGGTGCTCCACTCGTTGACAATCATAGCCGTTTGAGATCCCAACGGTCGAAAAAAAGCAACATGGCACAAGGGATGACTACTCCCCGTTCCATTCAAAAAAATTTTGTTATTTACACTAGTAGAGTAATTATGTAATTTGTAGGGTAATTATATAATTTGTAGGGTAATTATATTACCCTACAAATTACATAATTACTCTACTACTGTAAAATCAAACATTTTTTTTTATAATTTGCAATTAAACATCATTCTTAAGTAGTAGGGAATTTTTTTTCTTCGCTTCTTATGTTAAGGGTATTTTGTATGTTAAGACCTATTTGTATTTGATTTTTAAACAATAAATGTAATAAAAGAACTAAAGGCAATTCGTTTATTTATTTACTTTTGAACTAAAAAAATTATATTTAATCTCTGGTTGATGCTTCATTAGAGAACTTAAATTTGGTATTTCAATTGGTTTCATGACCATTCTTTTTAGAGTGAATTGTAAGAATTGTCCTTTATTTTTGTGCCTTTTTGCAGATGGTGTCCTTTATGTTTAAAATTGATGAGTTTTGTCCTTTATGTTTAAAAATCAAGCACGTTTTACCCTTTGGGCCTAACCCAGTTAGTTTTTTTCGTTAAATCTTGTCATGTGACTTGCATGTGAGGGCAATTTTGTCATTTCATCTTTCTAGGAACTAAATATATAAATAACTTAAATACCAAAACATTTAAAACAAAAGAAATAAAATAAATAAAATATATATAAATAAAAAGTTCTTCCTCTTTCTCTCTCTATCACCATCCACCCACCACCACTTACCACCACCTGCTCTCACCACCACTTATCACCACCTCCAACCCAACCCACCCATCTAACTCTCTCTTTTTCCTAGGCGTTAACCACCCACCGTCACACTCCTTTTATCTTAATCAACAAACACACACATGTCTGTTGAAACCCCACCAAAATCAAAGCTGCAATTTCATCCATCATACACAAATCTGTTACCACTAACTTGAACCTTCCCCATTTAATTATTCATTTGCCTATGTCATCATCCACCCAACTTCATTCACTTGTTTCAAAACCTCCAACCCCACGAAAACACCAACTGTTGAAGCGCTTTTTAGCTGCACTCCCATCTACCTAATAAATTTCAAGATTAGCAAGTTGAAGAGTATAATCGTCGGTGTACTAGTGTTAGAATCAAACGCTTAGCCCAAACCCGCTAGAAACCATTTAGCCCTAACCCGCCGGAAACTTATTTGCGACCACCACATCAGCAACGTGATGGCAGCAACAGTAGCAGCATCGACGTGACGACTGCAGTGATAGGGTTAGTGTTTTCCGGTGGGTTGTTGGTGATGGACAGAGGGTAGACGGTTGTTGGTGTGTGTGAGAGAGAGAGAGAGTGGCGGTTGTTGGTTAGTGAAGCCTGTGTGTGTGTGTGAGAGAGAGAGTGGCGGTTGTTGGTGGTGCTTGGTGGCGGTTATGACGGAACCCTAGATGCGCCGCCACTGACCACCACTGAATGCCTCTCCCCTTCTCTGTTCTATTCGTCGGCCACGCACCACCACAGCGCCTCCGTCGCCTGTGGTGGTTCCTTCGCAATCTCCACCTTACGCCGTCACCCAACCTCACAAAAACACCTCTTCCACCACTTGTTGTTTCGTCAGACGCCACTGCTCAGAATGATGGCCGACGGTCATCTAGGGGCACAGAGAGAGCAGCAAGAAGGAGGTGGTGGTAGTGTTGTTGAGAGGTGTTGAGAGGTGATTTATTGAGGATGACAGGTGATATAGAGAGAGAAGAGAGAGAGAGATGGAGAGAGAAGAGAGAGGGGGAGAGAGAATTTATATCTTTTTACACATTTAGTCTCTGCTTCGTTAAAATGACAAAATTGCCCTCATGTGCAAGGCACATGACAAGATTTAATGAAAAAAACTAACTGGGTTAGCCCCAAAGGGTAAAACGTGCTTTATTTTTAAACATAAAGGACAAAACTCGTCAATTTTAAACATAAAGGACACCGCCTGCAAAGAGGCATAAAGATAAATGACAATTCTTGCAATTCACTCTTCTTTTTAAAAGAAACGTGATTCACAATTTCAATAGTTTTCAAACGAACCAACCGACGGTGGTTTATAACCCAAATATTCAAGATTATCGAATATACAAGGGCCACTTTCGTGACAATTTTTGTTTCACATGAAAAAGCAACTTACAGTGATTGGAAACGAAAGCAGGGTACACAAATGGGAGTTACTATTTTTTTTAATTTCTTTTAGAGAAAAATGTTCGGATAATCCCTGTGGTTTGCTCATTTTTGACTTTGAATCCCTAACTTTTCTAAAATTATAGCTGTAGTTTCCAACTTTTGCAATTTTATTCCTGGATAGTCCCTGACGCGGATGAGAGTTAGTTTGTTTAGTTAAGTGGGTATGAAATGACATATATATCCTTACTGTAAAAATAAAATATTAATTAATCATTTATAAAGACAAGTGGAGGCCATAACTATTATTTAAATTTAAAAATTGGGACCCACCATCCCTACTTCATCTTCTTAACCCCACAACTATTATTTAGATATGCGGTGATGGTGGTTTTAAGATGGGGGTTCAGACGTGGGTGGCTCAAGTGGAGGTTTTGGTGTGGTGTGGCGGTGCTGGATAGAGTGATGATGCGGTGGTGAATGGTAGTCAGATGTGGTGGCCGGGAGAAAGTTTCCTGGTTGTAGAGGTGGTTGTGGACAGTGATGCTTGGGGTTGAGGAGATGAAGTAGGAGGGGAATGTCAGCCTCATTTGTTTATATTTAAATAATAGTGGTGGGCCCATTTGTCTTTATAAATGGTTTGTTAATTATTAATGTTTTATATATTTTAAGGAAAGGGTATTCATGTCATTTCACACCCACTTAACTTAGAAACTAATAACGTTAGACCTAGGAATTATTCGAGAATGAATTTGTAAAAGTTGAGGACTATAGCTGTAATTTTAGAAAGTTAGTTTTAGAAAATATTTACTAGTCGTCGTCGCCACCACCACCACCTCTACCATTGTTGCCAACCCCGTATTACCACTGTCACTACATCATTATCGACACCACTAATGCCCTCTGCTATACAGCCCCCATCCACCACAACCATCGATATGGCCACATGCATAACCAACCCCATATACTCCATCCCAACAACGAGTGATCATTGTTGTAACCACCGATTTCACGATTTGCACAACAGACCCTTGTTCTGACACCACCTCACCATTGTCGTCGTTTGTCACCGCAACCATTGCTGCTGCCACATGCATCACACCACCTTCACAAATAGTGGAGTTCATAAAGGGTGGAGGTGACAACGAGGTGACAATGGTGGCAGGGATTATGGATGTGGTTGTGGTTGTGGTGGTGATCAACTAGGGGTTGACTATTGTAACACCCATCATTTATTAATGTAAATATGCGATATATATAAATACTACGATCATTTTATACCATAAGATCCAAAAGTAGAGTATTAAAGTAACAAACATTAGTTTTCTACTGACTAATTTAAACATCCAAAAGTTGTTTAGCAAACAATTTACATCGTAAACATTGTTTAAACCGAGTTAATTTATGCGGAAGCTTCAAAAGTATGTGTTCGGTTCTTCAAAAGCTTGCTTGATCGTCATCCGTAATCCTTGAGTACCTAAAACTGAAATGTTTACATAAAACATTTGTATTAGAATGCTTAGAAATAATACTTGATCGAAACTACGATCGAAGTGAATTTGAATATTTACTATTATACAAAATTCATAAAAATTCAGGCTCGGCTTTTTGTTTGTTTTGCCCACACACTTTCCTCGAATCCTTGTTCTAACGAACCAACATATTAAATTCTCGTGTTTTAATATTTCAATATTTAATCGATAACAATAAACAAATCAATCATATTACGAAGCAAAATCCATGCTTTATTTGATTATTCGACCCGTTTGGCTCGTCTAAGGAATCCTCCCATATGACGACTACCAACGAGTTCCAACAAATTTTGACCAATCATTCAATATAGCGACATCACCGCTTTAATTCAAAACAACCCTTATTCTAAAATTCAACTACGCATATTATAATCATCAACATTTACTTAATGTAACGGGTCAAGTTACATACCTTCAAAGTAAGCCTTTCAAACGTGGTTCGCCACCCGCTTGTCCGCTTGACGCTCCTGCGCCCGTTCCTATAGAGTTCATTTATGATATGTTTGGAACTCTCTTTAATTCACAATTCGCATAATATACTGAAACATCATAATTATGCGTTTAAACTTGGAATTTCAGTTTTAAGCCTTCTTAGAGGCATTTCAACAAACACTTTAAGGGCAAATTTTTACATGATTAAACATCAAATCTTTAGTTTATCACTTAGCCCTAATTTCACATCATTCAACCATTTTACATGATTGTTAACTTCACAATTTCTGAAATCACTTCAAAATTGTCAGATTACACTAGATCAACAATCTATTTCCTAGTGTTCATCAAATTACACATAACTCACTAATCACCTATAATGGTGTTCATAGGTTTCACTAAAATTTCATATGATTTCAACTTGTATTTGTCTAGGGTTTATCCCTAGACACTATAGTTGTTCCTAAATCATCATAATACACACATGCAACCTTAATTTCAGATTTTTCCCAAATCATGAGAATTTCAAGTTGAGAGATTTCTCAAAATTTTACATACCTTGTAATCCCCTTGTGATGAGGACCACGATTCTAAGCTCGGATTTCGTTTTGGACCAGATTTGCACCTCCAATTTGAGAGTTTTAGTGAGTTTCTAGGGTTTGGAGCATGGGGGTCGCCCTGCTCTTTCTTCTGATCGACCAGACCCTCTTTTGGGGGTGTTTGGTTTATTTTTTATTTGTTTTATAAATTTTAGTTTCAATTTTAACAACTTAGGTCCCTCCACTTTGTTCAACATATAGTTTGGTAGCTTTTAACCCTATTATAAGTTATTTCTAGACTTGTAACTAACTAGGTTAAAATTCCTAGTTAGTAAACTCCCATTTATTTATACTTTATAATTCTAATATAAAGTTTTATATTTTCGGGGTGTTACAACTATGACGTCTAACTGGTGAGGGTGGTAATTAAAGTGGTGGGAGGGTTTTGCACTGGCGACAACTACACAATCCACTAAATAAAACACAAGGTTTTATTGCTTACGAAATTGTTCGGGATTGGTTAGTGATAACTGTAGGCACAGTTGTCACAGTCTCCCCTACATTAGGAAATTTCGTCCTGAAATTTATTCGTAAGAGCCTATTTGTATAAGTTGTGTCAAGCAAATGTCTTGCGTGGAATCTAGAGTTTCATCTCTTTGCATAGAATAACTCATCAAGGATCTCCACGTAAGGCATAACTTAATCATTACCTCTGGATGCTTCCTCAGATAGTGCGGGAAGTGGGAATCGGACTTGGGTCAAAGTAATGTTAATTTAAATAGTCAACGGGTCAGTTTTTAAAATAATTGCGATATGAGTTTAGAAGTGTTTTAAAATATGTTTTACCACTTAAACAACTCGGTAATAATTATTAGAACACGTGTAAACATGTTCGGCTCGTCAATTCCCGTTTTAGGGCGGTTCGCAACCGAAAGTCGCGTAGTTTGACTTCTACGTTGACTTTTGGCTATAAACCTAATTAGACTAGTATGCTACTGATTTTAGATTCCGTTATGATCGTAATATAATGTAGTATAGCCCCATAAGGTTATATTACACGATCAGACTAGGAACCTGAGTTGAAGCGCATCTTCCGTTATTATGCCATACTTTGACTAAACTGCCCTTTTGTTTAAAAATAAGGTTTTATATACAAAGAAACATGTAAATGAGTTATGTACTAATAAGTAAACATGTTTAGGACATTTTGATGTTTATAATCTAGTCATAAACTGAGTTTACGCGTATAAGCGTAAACTATGCTTTTAAAAAGACTAAAATGCCCTTTTAAGTCTAAAATGAGTTTTAAATATAATTTTAGCATAAAACTCATTACCTACTGATGCGCGTGTGGTGTGATATATTTTTAAGTATATTTTAACCCCTTTTTACACGTTAGCCAAGTTTTAAATTTATAAAACACGATATTTTACTAACACCAAACACACATATGGGCAAGTGCACCAATCGTGAGCGTAGTATAGTGTTGGCAAGATACCGAGGTCGTCCAAGGACACAAGAGCTTTTACTACCAGTTTATCCTCAACGTCTAATCAAATCAAAAGTTAGAAAAAGGTTTTTAAATAAGAAAAGTAAAACTAACTAAAATGCTGAAAATTAAAATAAAAGTAAAAACAGATAGACAAGATGAATCACTTGGATCCGACTCGTGTTTAGTGTAACCTTTGATTATTTCCGCACTTTTGCACTTTTTAAGAGATTATCTTAGTTTATTGTAGTAGGCCCCTCTTTTGAAGGTGACGTTACCCTCAACCCAGTAGTTTGAGTCAGCAAGGATAAAATCCAAAAGGGTCGGATTATTGAAAGATAATTAATTAAGTTATTAATGTATATTATGGTAGGCCCCTCTTTTGAAGGTGACGTTACCCTCGGCTAAGTAGTCTGAGTCAGCAGGGATACAGTCCTAAGTAGCCGGGTTAAAGTATTAATAGTAGCTTACATATGAGGGGATCAAAGAGTTTGGACCCCCGCCATCCAATACCGGTGGGTATTGAAGGAGGTCCTACTAAATTTGACCCAGGTCCTTGCAGGATCTATACACTAAACAAGGCAAGACTCTTACCAAACCGTTCCCTTAACCCCCGACCAGGTAGCCAACATATCTCCATATAGACCGTGAAGATATGAATGGTGAAAATCTTTTATTTTATATAGACAGTAAAATAATGCCAAGACACCACGGACAAACGATAAGGAAGAATCACCTTCAACATAAGAAACTAGTTATTAAAGTCATTAATACATAACCAAGTAAAAAGTGCGAAAAGATTAAAAATAAAAAGTATTACACTAGACACTTGTCTTCACCAAGTGATGTAAGAGACTTAGGCAAACATGGCCTTTGATTGTCAAGAACTCTTACGATCAATCTTGGATCCCGAGACGACTCACACACTCTATGATGGACAATGGATGATGGTGGTGGATGATGGTGTTGTGATGGTGGTGGGTGGTGGGTGAAGTGTGAGAGAGGTGGTGTGCCAAGGGATGGTTTGCAAATGAGCCAAGCACCCCTATTTATAGGCTGAACAGAGACTCGGGCACGGCCCCGTGTCCACATTCCTTCTCTTTCTTCATTAATTGCAGTTTGTCTGCATTAGTTAACCACGCGTGTCCGCTGGGCACGCCCCCGTGTGCAGAAGCGTATCTGTACTATCAAGATTTCCCTAGATTATGCGAATCTTAGAGTTGACCACGACCCCGTGTCCGCTGGGCACGCCCCCGTGGTGCGTGATAGAAGCTTCTACAGCTTTGTCTTTTCTGCAATCACTTGGGCACGCCCCCGTGCTCATTGAGCACGGGGCGTGTTCAGCCTTCTGTTCTCTTGTTTTGCTTGGGAAGATGCTGTCGGGGAGGTCGGGCATGCCACGTTTGTTCCTTTTCTTGTATTTATGTTAGATTTAGCTGCCTTTTTACTTCTTTTGTTCATTTGAGCTCATTTAATCCTGAAAATACAAAAGGAAGACAAAAACACATTTTTTCCAACATTAGTACTAAAAAGGGTTAGTTTTATGCCACAATTGATGTAATTTATATGTTGCATTTTGTGCACATCAAATACCCCCACACTTGAATCTTTGTTTGTCCTCAAGCAAAACTCTTTATTTTGTGGCTTTACACTCCCAAATGGAATGGGTAGAAGAGAAGGTTTTTTTTGGCTTGTCATAGAGTGTCGGGATTTCCAAGATTCTTTATTTAGTTTTATTTTTATTTATTTACAATCCTATTCGTCATGATTTATTGAAAACATTTCATAAGATAAATTACTTATTAGGGCATAACATGCCTTTTTAAAATTCCATTTATATACAAGTTCACATACCTCACGGGGATCACTCAACACTCGGCCGAAGATGTATTTTAGTGGATCACTCGAGAGCGGCATGGAAATTACTCCTACCATAAGCTTGCCAAGCAATCAATCCTCCTCCTTTTTAACTATATACCTTTGTAAATATCAAGAGGACTTTTGGGTGAAGGGTTAGGCTTGGGTTAAAGGTAGGTGGTTGGGTTAGTGGTTAGTAAAAGGGCGAAAGGCGTAAAAAGCGTCGGTTTTCGTAAGACTTTTTATTTTTGAAATTTTTATTTTGATGAAGCCATTATTCAAACAAATATATTTTTGATAAACTTGTTTGTTTATTTTTCTTTTGCTTCATCATCATCATCAAATTTTTTTTTTTTTTTGAAAGTCAAAAGAAAAACCGAGCTTGTTACTAAAACAAAAGGGTTAAAAATAAAAAGGTTTCGGTGGGTGAAAAGGTGTTTGTTTTGGGTTATGAAATGAAAATGTTTAGGCTCAAAGGGGTTAACTAGGGGGATTTTGGGTAGGTGGTAAAAAAAAAGAAAAATAATGGTGTAGAAATAAAAAAGGTTAGTCCCAATGCCTCCGTCATTTGCTTACTCGGGTTTAAGTTGGTAAGGACCGGGAATGTATCGTCGTGGCAAGTTCTAGAGTCGTAAGAACCAATCGGCTATTCACACAAGAAACGAAAAATGAGCATTTAGTTTAAAGATATGTATTTGTATGCTCAATAAAGGCTCAAAACTCACTTTTTGTGGGAATGGGTTTTTATGTGATCAAGTATATATAATCAAATTTTAACTATGTTTGTCATGTCGTTTCATAATTTTCTTATGTTGGCTCTTTTTATCACTACGCTATCGCTGTAAATTTGTAAAAATATAACCTTTTTAGAACTTGAAATTCCCAAATTAAACCTAGACAAGTAAAGAAAATGAAAAAAAATTTGAAATTTTTTTGGGGTGATTAGCGGTTCCAATAGAGTTTTGTGTAAGGCTTGTATTTAGGACTTGCAAGATTCAAGGTTTTAGCACCCCCCCTAGAGGTGTACAAACCGGTTAATCGGTTATTAAAAAACCGGTTAAAAAAAAACCGGTTTTTTCACCCAAAATAAAAACCGGTTTTTTTTATAACCGGTTCCGGTTACTAACCGGTTTTTGAGGTCCAAAACAATAACCGGTATAACCGGTTGGGACCGGTTTTTAACCGGTTTTTCCCAAAAAAACTGGTTTTTACCGGTTTTAACCGGTTTTTTAATAACCGGTTCGGTTAATAACCGGTTTTTGAAGTCAAGAATAGTAACCGGTATAAAAACCGGCGGTTAAAAAAAACCGGTTTAAAAAAAAAACCGGTTATAAAAAAACCGGTTAAAAAAAAACAGTTTCGGTTTTTTTTTCCGATTTCGGTTTTAAAACCAGTTTTTTTGTACACCTCTACCCCCCCCCCCCCACACTTAAATTACACATTGTCCTCAATGTGTCCCAAAAATAAGTTTTTAGATTGATTGAATGTATAAAAAGGTGTGAAAAAACAAAATTTTATGTTAATGGGCGTATGGACACGGCCCCGTGGTGTCCGGGCACGGCCCCGTGTTCAGATCGCCAGTATCAAAAGTTTGTAAAAAGAAACAGAAGCCTGGGCACGGGGGCGTGTTCAATGAGCACGCCCCGTGTCCAGTTACCTGAACTGGGCATTTCCTGCAGATAGTGCAGGACGGGGCCGTGTTGGGCGGGCACGACCCGTGCTGAACTTGCTGTAATGAAGAAAAATTTGTCGGGTGGCTCTGTTTTCGTGCATGGGGTGCTGGTTCAAGTTTCCCTTGTTATCCTTCACCATCCCGAGTGTGTTTTATCTATTTCAACATCATCCAAACACCAAATTAATTAAAACCATCATTCATTAGAACATAGAGAGAATTACATAATAATCCTAAAAGTTAAAATTCTAGATAAATAGGTCAAAAGAAACACAAGAAATCTAAACCAAGAAGTTCTAGCCTAATACTTATTCTATTAGCAAAATTTCCGAAAAGATAATTCTCTCGGTTGGATGCGGCTTGAAAAACTTCTTTCTCCGGGCATGGGTCCCTCATACATCGGCGAGCCACTCCTCTATCTCCCTAGGGAGAAGAAAGGCGGGCTCATTGGCATCGGTTTGAGGAGGTGCAATCTCCACCGGGACTTCTTGTAGATCTTCAAGAGGAGGTTCCGCTGGAATGTCGTCCCATCCGGTAGGATTGTTGACTCCAAGTGCTAGGTTCCAATCCTCTTGAGGGAGGATTGGTTCCATGAGAGGTGTCACAAGAATGTTTAACCTCTGGTGCAAGAGGTTGATTTCTTGAAAACTGTTTTCCAGCCCCACCGTAAGATAATTTATACGGTCTATTAGGACCTCCTCTACCGACGTCATCTCATCAAGAGCCTCACGTAATGCCATTACGTAGCGTACGAGAGTTGCTTCAATTGATGACCTTCTTTCCCTTCAACTGTTTCTGGAGTGCGCAGAAGAGGTTCCACTGTTTTGACTAGACATTCTACGAAAACAAACCAAAAATAGTTCATTTTAATGAAACAGTAACTTCGGACACGGCCCCGTGCTCAGTGAGCACGGCCCCGTGTTCACCTTTCTGCAGATTTTTGGAACAAGGAATCTTGGAGTTTCAAATTATTTTTTCAACTTATGAAGCATTTTTGAGCAGAAATAACTTAAAACAATGTTATACAACTTATTTTTAACAAGTTTCCTTGAACAAAACCCAACAAACATCACAATAAAGCTTGGAATCATGGTGATCTCAAGCTTCAATGGAGGTGTTGAAGCAAGAAATATGAAGAAGAAGGTAATGGATAAAAGAGGAAAGGACAAGATGGTTGTTAGAACCTTCTTTTAGAAAATACCTAGGATGGTAGGTGAGAAGATCCTCTCAAATCTCTGTCACTGGATGGTCCAAATGTGCAGGATTCTTGGCTGCATTTATAGAAATCGACAGCACGCTGCACACGGCCCCGTGTCGGCTGGACACGGCCCCGTGTGCAGGCAAGATCCTGACACATTATGTCCGTATTCTGACAAAAAGTCAGAAAGGAATCTTTTGGTGGACACGGGGGCGTGTTGACCTGGGCAGGGCTCCGTGTCGAAAGACTGTTTATGAAGTTTCGTCTATTTCTAAGGAATTCATCCGGATCGGGCGGTTCCTTACTGGATGGAACAACCCCAAAGTGCCTAAGATACCTTAATTGCTCTAGATTAAGACGAGAACGCAAGAGGTTGTCGGTGAGGGTGATTCCTATGCTAAATGTAGGTGGACAAGTCCAACCCTTTCCCGGGCTCTCGTTAAAGAAGGTGTATGCCGAGTCACTCAGGTCTATGTATGCATCGAACGAAGTTGATGGGGAGTCCTTCACGGCACAATCGAAACAGGGACGACTATAGCTCAAGTCCTCGCTAGAGTTAGAGGTATCATCGGGAACAACGAAGTTGTTTTTATTTGAATGCGATCCCAACAATTCTTCTTGGTTATCGTCTTGAGATAAATTATTGAAATCCATCCTAAGTTCTTTTAACCAATTAAGAATTACATTTTCCATTTGAAATAGTTAATCAAGAAGCATTTCTCCTAGAAGATCCGGTTGAGAGCATTCGAGGGAGAGATAGGGATTATTTTTACTTTCGCCACTCTTAAGGCTACAGGAAAACAATGGGTCTATATAGTGGGGCTTATAATTTAGAAAATAACATTCTAATTCTTTATGGGAACCACCACATATTTGACACCACGTACCATAACAGTGCCGAAAGTAAAAAATATCAGTATCACTCATGTTTGTGTCAGAAGTTACCAACCGTCGGGATCTTACGGTTCTGTTTTCAGTAACTGAATCTTGGGCACGGGGCGTGTTGAGTGAGCACGGCCCCATGTTCAGCTTACTGTCTGACTTAAAACAGGATTGCCAGTTCCAAGGATTGGGCATGGGGCGTGTTCAGCGGGCACGGCCCGTGCTGAGTTCTGCAGAAGCTGAAAAACTAAGTAAATCCTAAAAAAACAGAAAAATTAGAAAAAACGATTAGGCCGTTGATTCCTAACTTTCTTAAAATCCTCGTGTCCCCGGCAACTGGCGCCAAAAACTTGATGCGCGTGTGGTGTGATATATTTTTAAGTATATTTTAACCCCTTTTTACACGTTAGCCAAGTTTTAAATTTATAAAACACGATATTTTACTAACACCAAACACACATATGGGCAAGTGCACCAATCGTGAGCGTAGTATAGTGTTGGCAAGATACCGAGGTCGTCCAAGGACACAAGAGCTTTTACTACCAGTTTATCCTCAACGTCTAATCAAATCAAAAGTTAGAAAAAGGTTTTTAAATAAGAAAAGTAAAACTAACTAAAATGCTGAAAATTAAAATAAAAGTAAAAACAGATAGACAAGATGAATCACTTGGATCCGACTCGTGTTTAGTGTAACCTTTGATTATTTCCGCACTTTTGCACTTTTTAAGAGATTATCTTAGTTTATTGTAGTAGGCCCCTCTTTTGAAGGTGACGTTACCCTCAACCCAGTAGTTTGAGTCAGCAAGGATAAAATCCAAAAGGGTCGGATTATTGAAAGATAATTAATTAAGTTATTAATGTATATTATGGTAGGCCCCTCTTTTGAAGGTGACGTTACCCTCGGCTAAGTAGTCTGAGTCAGCAGGGATACAGTCCTAAGTAGCCGGGTTAAAGTATTAATAGTAGCTTACATATGAGGGGATCAAAGAGTTTGGACCCCCGCCATCCAATACCGGTGGGTATTGAAGGAGGTCCTACTAAATTTGACCCAGGTCCTTGCAGGATCTATACACTAAACAAGGCAAGACTCTTACCAAACCGTTCCCTTAACCCCCGACCAGGTAGCCAACATATCTCCATATAGACCGTGGAGATATGAATGGTGATTTCAACAAACACTTTAAGGGCAAATTTTTACATGATTAAACATCAAATCTTTAGTTTATCACTTAGCCCTAATTTCACATCATTCAACCATTTTACATGATTGTTAACTTCACAATTTCTGAAATCACTTCAAAATTGTCAGATTACACTAGATCAACAATCTATTTCCTAGTGTTCATCAAATTACACATAACTCACTAATCACCTATAATGGTGTTCATAGGTTTCACTAAAATTTCATATGATTTCAACTTGTATTTGTCTAGGGTTTATCCCTAGACACTATAGTTGTTCCTAAATCATCATAATACACACATGCAACCTTAATTTCAGATTTTTCCCAAATCATGAGAATTTCAAGTTGAGAGATTTCTCAAAATTTTACATACCTTGTAATCCCCTTGTGATGAGGACCACGATTCTAAGCTCGGATTTCGTTTTGGACCAGATTTGCACCTCCAATTTGAGAGTTTTAGTGAGTTTCTAGGGTTTGGAGCATGGGGGTCGCCCTGCTCTTTCTTCTGATCGACCAGACCCTCTTTTGGGGGTGTTTGGTTTATTTTTTATTTGTTTTATAAATTTTAGTTTCAATTTTAACAACTTAGGTCCCTCCACTTTGTTCAACATATAGTTTGGTAGCTTTTAACCCTATTATAAGTTATTTCTAGACTTGTAACTAACTAGGTTAAAATTCCTAGTTAGTAAACTCCCATTTATTTATACTTTATAATTCTAATATAAAGTTTTATATTTTCGGGGTGTTACAACTATGACGTCTAACTGGTGAGGGTGGTAATTAAAGTGGTGGGAGGGTTTTGCACTGGCGACAACTACACAATCCACTAAATAAAACACAAGGTTTTATTGCTTACGAAATTGTTCGGGATTGGTTAGTGATAACTGTAGGCACAGTTGTCACAGTCTCCCCTACTTTAGGAAATTTCGTCCTGAAATTTATTCGTAAGAGCCTATTTGTATAAGTTGTGTCAAGCAAATGTCTTGCGTGGAATCTAGAGTTTCATCTCTTTGCATAGAATAACTCATCAAGGATCTCCACGTAAGGCATAACTTAATCATTACCTCTGGATGCTTCCTCAGATAGTGCGGGAAGTGGGAATCGGACTTGGGTCAAAGTAATGTTAATTTAAATAGTCAACGGGTCAGTTTTTAAAATAATTGCGATATGAGTTTAGAAGTGTTTTAAAATATGTTTTACCACTTAAACAACTCGGTAATAATTATTAGAACACGTGTAAACATGTTCGGCTCGTCAATTCCCGTTTTAGGGCGGTTCGCAACCGAAAGTCGCGTAGTTTGACTTCTACGTTGACTTTTGGCTATAAACCTAATTAGACTAGTATGCTACTGATTTTAGATTCCGTTATGATCGTAATATAATGTAGTATAGCCCCATAAGGTTATATTACACGATCAGACTAGGAACCTGAGTTGAAGCGCATCTTCCGTTATTATGCCATACTTTGACTAAACTGCCCTTTTGTTTAAAAATAAGGTTTTATATACAAAGAAACATGTAAATGAGTTATGTACTAATAAGTAAACATGTTTAGGACATTTTGATGTTTATAATCTAGTCATAAACTGAGTTTACGCGTATAAGCGTAAACTATGCTTTTAAAAAGACTAAAATGCCCTTTTAAGTCTAAAATGAGTTTTAAATATAATTTTAGCATAAAACTCATTACCTACTGATGCGCGTGTGGTGTGATATATTTTTAAGTATATTTTAACCCCTTTTTACACGTTAGCCAAGTTTTAAATTTATAAAACACGATATTTTACTAACACCAAACACACATATGGGCAAGTGCACCAATCGTGAGCGTAGTATAGTGTTGGCAAGATACCGAGGTCGTCCAAGGACACAAGAGCTTTTACTACCAGTTTATCCTCAACGTCTAATCAAATCAAAAGTTAGAAAAAGGTTTTTAAATAAGAAAAGTAAAACTAACTAAAATGCTGAAAATTAAAATAAAAGTAAAAACAGATAGACAAGATGAATCACTTGGATCCGACTCGTGTTTAGTGTAACCTTTGATTATTTCCGCACTTTTGCACTTTTTAAGAGATTATCTTAGTTTATTGTAGTAGGCCCCTCTTTTGAAGGTGACGTTACCCTCAACCCAGTAGTTTGAGTCAGCAAGGATAAAATCCAAAAGGGTCGGATTATTGAAAGATAATTAATTAAGTTATTAATGTATATTATGGTAGGCCCCTCTTTTGAAGGTGACGTTACCCTCGGCTAAGTAGTCTGAGTCAGCAGGGATACAGTCCTAAGTAGCCGGGTTAAAGTATTAATAGTAGCTTACATATGAGGGGATCAAAGAGTTTGGACCCCCGCCATCCAATACCGGTGGGTATTGAAGGAGGTCCTACTAAATGTAACACCTCGAAAATTCGTGTTCAATGATATAACGACACGTGTCATATAAGACAAAAAGCGTTGTAAACCCGGATTTAATAAAGATGTTTTGGCAGGATTTAAAAGTGGCGTCATGTTAATTTTCACCTCTGAACGACCTCATTTATAAATCCCAAGACCCAAGTATATATATCTTAAACATCTAATATATCTTAAATCCAGAAATGTGTTGACAATAATTTAATTCGAAGTGCATGATAGGTTCGTATGGAAATTTCTACGGTAAACCTTCTTGTTCGGCACTTTTGAAAAGGATACAAGTAAACATAACATAATGGTAGGGTATGTAACTGTTAAAGACCCATAATAGAGGCCCCAAACTGACAAAATAATGTCCCAAAGTCGAGATAAGTGGTTGCCCTTTCGAAACACCAAGGAACAACAAGTTTTTGGCTGCTGAGGGAGGCTTGCGCACCGCAAGCATGACCCTTACGGTGCGCAAGCAAGTTGCCAGCGACAGAAATTTTGCTGTTTGCTGTTTGCTGTTTTAACGCATGGAACTCATTTTAAACGGTTTTCCACATCTTTCTTGACCCCTAAACAATCCCTAAACATCTAGGACACCTGTGGGAATGTTATGGTCAGTGGTAGACTTAGTTGTCAACACTTTGTGGTGTCTTGGTTCACTATATAAAGCACACAAGTGCAACACTTTGATCATTCATTCCTCAACATCTTCTGATCAATTGTGGAGCACAAGAGCATCTTCCAGGCCTTCCTAATCAACCATTAGACACTTGTAAGTTTGCTTAACCTTTTTTAATTGAGTTTAGCTTAGTTATATAGCTAAAAGTCAAACCGTCGTAATTACGGTTTGACTTCGAGAT
The DNA here is from genome assembly GCA_030545235.1 of Helianthus tuberosus. Classification (NCBI taxonomy): domain Eukaryota; kingdom Viridiplantae; phylum Streptophyta; class Magnoliopsida; order Asterales; family Asteraceae; genus Helianthus; species Helianthus tuberosus. The sequence continues at coordinate 46,474,711 of CM060393.1, read as the reverse complement.
TAATTAATAATGGCTCAGTCAAATCTCGAATTAAAAGTAGTTATAAGTTGGTAATTATGTGGGTAATAAACCCTTAAAAAGGTTCCCCCTGATTCCCACTCTATCTAGGTCAAATGTCGGGTCAAACTTGCTAATAAAAAGTCAACACGATATTTAAATTCTAATTTATGCATAATTAGCAATGTAGAACATATACAACCTGTTTGATCATTAATATAGCTTGGTAATTAGTGTAAGAACATGTCTAAACATGTTCAACCCGACAATTTCCTGCAAAGACCCGGTTCGGAACCGAAAGTCGCATAGTTTGACTTTCAGTTCTGACCCGTTTTGGTATGATTTAGAAATACCTAAGAGCTTCATTTGGACCAATTTACATGCTAGTATAACCCTCTGTGATTATACACCATGGTTCATTAGTTAACCAATTAATTCGCATGATTCCGTTAATTGCTCATATGTTGACCATTATGCCCTTATCACCTTAAAACGTGATTTTTGAAAATGTAAAAGAGTAGAAACTTTAATTACTGATATTTAAACTTGCATACAAAATTTGACATCAGTTTGAGGTGTAGATTAAGAGTTATGCTCGTTAGCGTAAAATGAAAGCTTTATGTTAATAAAACGGCTTAATTAGCGTATAGCCTAGTTAAGCCTACTTTTTGATATCAAACTTATTACCCACTGATGTAATATATTATTTTGGGATTTTTGGAATTTTTAATTAATTTTAGGCTGAGCATAACTAATAGTCGTAGGCTTAATCCGGTAATTGTCGGTTTTGCCCTTACGGGCCATAAAATGAGTTTTACACATCTAATTGACTCCAAACCTTTTGCTACTGATTACATATAATAAATAAACTATTTTAAGCCTTTTGGAATAATAAAAATATCAGCCTTATGTATCGAACCCGGAAATGGCTTCTAATCGCCTTTTTAAGAGTTTTTAACGCATAGTATGTACTAGAATTATTTTAAACATACAAGGGTTGATACTTACTGATATTTGAGGCAAATTATAATATTTTAACAGTAAGCAAAAGTTGTTTAACTCAGACTTCAGTTTTGAGCTTTACGGCTTATGTGAAATTACCAAAATGCCCCTACGGTGCATAGTTTGGTTATAATTGATAAATTTCACATATATACAATACCTGTAACACCCTAGATATTTTCTTTTTTTTTTCTTAAATTTATACAAAATATAGTTTAAGTACACGTCTTTCATTAACAAAGATTATAAGTAACTAAGACCTTAGTCAACTAATGACTAAGTTAAAACGTTTCAAAAAATTGTTTAACATGTGTTTACAACCCATACATAAAAACTACATAGATCTAAAACATTTGCGGAAGCTTCAAAACGGAGTGTTCGGTTCTTCATCTGATTGCTTGATCGTCACCTGTAAGATCTACCAAATTTACCTATGATCAAAACCATTAAAATGTTAGTTTTGACGTTATTGTATATTATAATCACTAAGTTTTACATCACATTTGAAATAATAATGACAAACAATTATTCTGGATCCACCGTAAATTACGGTATCACCGTAATTTACGGTGAGTCTTGAAGATGTCTGGTCACCGTAAATCAGAAGGTTTACACCGTAACAAGTATAACCTTTACCGTAAATTACGGTATTACCGTAATTTACGGTAAGACCTGGAAATCAATGTTTAGTTTTTGTTTGGTTCAGCTCATTCAAACAAATCTTGTAATTTGCTTTTCTATCAACCCATAACATCCAAATTCTGGTATTTCTAATAATGTGATAAATATTAACCTATAACATAACACTATCCACCATATTCCGGAGTATATATATCTATATATATATCATGTTTCACTTGATTAATTGACCCGTTTGGCTCGTCTAAGGAAATCCTCCTATATGACGACTACCAACGCGTACCAACCGAACTTAAATAATCAATCAATATAACGACTTCAAGGCTTATATCAAAACAACTCTTATGAAAAAATTCAATTACATATTTAATTCATCCGACAAAATAAATGTAACGGAACAAGTTACATACCTTCAAAGTTTGCCCTTTAAACGTGATTCGCCACCCGCTTGTCCGCTTGACGCTCCTGCGTCCGTTCCTATAGAGTCCATTTATGATGCGTTTTAGAACTCTCTTTTAATCATAATCGAACATACTATGGGGTTGCCTCGTTTTTCGCCATAAATGGTGACGTGTTTTCCGCTCGGAGATGTTAGTTTTATCTCTTTGCGAAAACACACGACCCTTGCATGGTATTGAGATAGCCAATCCATCCCAACGACTACTTGGAATTCTCCCATCGACATCGGAATTAGATTTATCAAATATTCTTCATCATCAATGCTCAGTTTACAATTTTCACATACATCACAAACAATAAAACTTTTGTTATTACCTATCTCTACTTCTAAAGGCACAGGTAATTTGGTTAAAACAAATGAAGGATGTCGAATAAACCCATATGAAACAAAGGATTTATTCGCACCCGTATCAAATAACACGTGTGCGGGAATTGAATTTACAGTAAATATACCTGAGACCACGTCAGGTTCAATCTTCGCTTCTGCGGTGGTTAATTGAAAAGATCTTGCCTTTGCTTTTGGGGCTTCACCTTTCGGTTCCTGCCCATCTTTCTTTCCAACCAGTTCCGGGCATTCCGACTTTTTGTGACCCGTTCGATAACAATTGTAACAAACCGTCACCTTCTCCGGGCACGACATAGCCATATGTCCCGTTTTCTTGCATATGGGACAAGGCTTATCCTTGTAACGACATTCGCCTTTATGATTCTTCCCACAAATTTTGCAACCTGATGTACTACCTTTAGCATCTAATTTCTTTGCTGATTCATTCGTTCTTGCTTTCTTGGCAGGGCTTGGATTTACATCTTGTGCCCTTCGTTCACCCCGTTCTATACTCTTCTTCAATTCGATCTCCCTTTCCCGAGCAGCATTGACAATCTCGGTAAGGGTCTCGTACTTTGAAGGGGTTATGAACTCTCTATACTCCGCGCTTAGCATATTATGATAATAATAGACCTTTTGCTCTTCATTCGTTATCAAATCATCACAGAACTTCATCTTGTCCATAAACATCCCCGTGATCTTGTCTATGGATTCACCTTTGTGTCTGAGCTGCATGAATTCTTCCTTGATTTTATTTATGACCGCCTTGGGACTATGGTGTTTAAGAAACGGCGTCTTAAACTCCTCCCAAGTCATGGCCTTAGCCGCTTCACTTCCAATCTCCTTCTTTTTGTTATCCCACCAATCTTTCGCTTGACTCCTTAGTTGACCCGTACCATAGGCTACGTAGTCTTCTTCGTCACAATGGGTTCTCTCGAATACCCCTTCGATGTCACTTAGCCATCGTTGGCACACTATTGGGTCAACCTCCCCATTATATATTGGTGGTTTACAAGCCATGAATTCCTTGTATGAACAAGGCTTTCGTCCCCCACGCTTTTCCTTTGCTACATTTGAATCATCTTCCAGCTTCTTGATTCTATCTTCTACTATTGATAAAATTGTGTTTTGAATTTTATCAATAAAGCCCGACAAACTGTTTTCGATCGCCTTACCAACCTCTTCGGCAATCACTTCCCTCACTTGTTCGGTGACTCTTGGCACCGCATTATCATTGCCTCCATCAGCCATCTCGATTTCTGAAATGTTTACATAGATTGTTAAACATTCCATTTATAACACATGTTTTACTTGTTTTGATTTAATCAAGTTCATAACTTGATTTAATCATTCTTGTTTCAATTCAATCAAGTTCGTAACTTGATTTAATCATTCTTGTTTCAATTCAATCAAGTTCGTAACTTGATTTAATAATTCTTGTTTCTATTCAATCAAGTCCGTGACTTGATTTAATCATTCTTGTTTCATGCATTTCTTGTTTTTGAGTGAGCTTACACACTCTTTTCATGCATATTTGTTCATTTCTCATTTTATACATAGTACATAATTTATTAACAAAACAAGTTAATTCTTACCGGACGATCGATCAAGCTTGAACCGAACACTTATTGACAACCATGAGCTCTGATTACCAACTTGTAACACCCTAGATATTTTCTTGTTTTTTTTTCTTAAATTTATACAAAATATAGTTTAAGTACACGTCTTTCATTAACAAAGATTATAAGTAACTAAGACCTTAGTCAACTAATGACTAAGTTAAAACGTTTCAAAAAATTGTTTAACATGTGTTTACAACCCATACATAAAAACTACATAGATCTAAAACATTTGCGGAAGCTTCAAAACGGAGTGTTCGGTTCTTCATCTGATTGCTTGATCGTCACCTGTAAGATCTACCAAATTTACCTATGATCAAAACCATTAAAATGTTAGTTTTGACGTTATTGTATATTATAATCACTAAGTTTTACATCACATTTGAAATAATAATGACAAACAATTATTCTGGATCCACCGTAAATTACGGTATCACCGTAATTTACGGTGAGTCTTGAAGATGTCTGGTCACCGTAAATCAGAAGGTTTACACCGTAACAAGTATAACCTTTACCGTAAATTACGGTATTACCGTAATTTACGGTAAGACCTGGAAATCAATGTTTAGTTTTTGTTTGGTTCAGCTCATTCAAACAAATCTTGTAATTTGCTTTTCTATCAACCCATAACATCCAAATTCTGGTATTTCTAATAATGTGATAAATATTAACCTATAACATAACACTATCCACCATATTCCGGAGTATATATATCTATATATATATCATGTTTCACTTGATTAATTGACCCGTTTGGCTCGTCTAAGGAAATCCTCCTATATGACGACTACCAACGCGTACCAACCGAACTTAAATAATCAATCAATATAACGACTTCAAGGCTTATATCAAAACAACTCTTATGCAAAAATTCAATTACATATTTAATTCATCCGACAAAATAAATGTAACGGAACAAGTTACATACCTTCAAAGTTTGCCCTTTAAACGTGATTCGCCACCCGCTTGTCCGCTTGACGCTCCTGCGTCCGTTCCTATAGAGTCCATTTATGATGCGTTTTAGAACTCTCTTTTAATCATAATTCGCATAATACATCAAAACATCATGATTATGCGTTTAAGCTCAGAATTTCAGTTTTAAGCCTTCATAGAGGCATTTCAACAAACACTTTAAGGGCAGAATTTTATATCTTTCGTATTCAAGTTTATAGCGTGCTAGTTAGCTAACTTAATCATCAATATAGTCTTCATATATCATTTAAACATCATGCATTTTCTGAAATCATTTTCTAAGATCAAATTACACTACAATATGCATTCTAAATCCTAGTGTTCATCATCATATTGTAAAACCCACAACCCACCTTCAAGGTGTTCATGGAATTTCCTGAATTTGAACATGATTTCACATATAGTTGTCTAGGTTTTACTTCTAAACACTATATCATCCTTAATCTAACCAAATAACACTCATGCAACATCTAATTTCAGATTTTCCAAAATCATGAGATTTTCAAGTTTAGAGATTTCATCAAATTTTACATACCTTATGATCCTCTTGTGATGAGGATCGATAATCTAAACTCGGATTTCGTTTTGGATCAGAATTGCACCTTCAATTTGAGAGTTTTGTGAGATTAGGGTTTTTGGAATGGGGGTGTCGCCCCCTGCTTCTTCCTGATCGACCAACACCTCAATTTGGGGTGTTTGGTTTATTTTTTTTTATTTGTTCCACTTAATTAAGTTTCAGATTAAACAACTATGGTCCCTCAACTTTGTTCAACATATAGTTTGGTAGCTTTTAATCAAGTTATAAGCTATTTCTAGACTAGTTAACTAACTAGGTTAAAATTTTTAGTTAGTAAACTCCCATTTATTTATGCTTTATAATTCCGATATAATGTCTTATATTTTCGGGATGTTACAAGTCCACCCCTCTTAAAAAGGGTTTCGTCCCCGAAACCAAGGTACGTACCAAATAGTGTAGGATGAAGACGTCGCATCTCCTCTTCGTACTCCCATGTAGTGTCCGAACCTTTCCTATGCTCCCATTTGACTTTGACTTGGTCAATTTGTTTATTTCGTAAACGTTTGACCTTTCTGTCTAAAATTTCAACCGGTCTCACCACATAATTTAGACTATTATCCACTTCGATATCGTCGTAATGGATATATGTCGTTTCGTCTGCTAGGCACTTTCTTAATTGCGATACGTGAAACGTGCCATGGATCCCACTCAGCTCCTCCGGTAGTTCAAGACGGTAAGCTACCTTGCCAACTTTTCCGATAATTTTAAATGGCCCGATAAACCTTGGGCTTAACTTCCCCTTCTTTCTAAATCTAATAACACCTTTCCATGGGGACACTTTTAGCATGACCATGTCACCGACTTGAAATTCAATTGGCCTTTTCCTTTTATCAACATACGCCTTTTGCCTGTCTTGAGCCGCTTTCAAGTGTGCCCGAACTTTATCGATCTTTTTCGTTCGTGGCTCGTACTATGTCTTGGTGGGCGAGTTCACGTGGACCCACTTCACCCCAACAAACCGGGGTCCGACACTTCCTACCGTAAAGTAGTTCGTATGGTGCCATTTTAATACTAGATTGGTAACTGTTGTTATACGAAAACTCAACTAACGGTAGGTGAACATCCCAACTGCCTCCAAAGTCGATTATACACGCCCGTAGCATGTCTCCCAATATTTGTATCGTTCTTTCACTTTGTCCATCCGTTTGAGGATGGTACGCAGTGCTAATGAACAACTTGGTCCCCATTTGTTCTTGGAAATCACGCCAGAAATTCGAAGTAAACCGGGTATCCCTATCCGACACGATGGACACCGGCACTCCATGACGTGCTATGATTTCATTGGTATAGACTTCTGACATCTTTTCTGACGTATAAGTCTCACGAATCGGAATGAAGTGAGCACTTTTCGTCAATCTATCCACCACTACCCATATGGCATCAAAACCACGATTCGTCTTAGGCAGCTTGGTTAACAGGTCCATTGTAATATGTTCCCATTTCCAAACCGGAATTTCTAACGGTTGGAGTTTACCGTATGGTTTCTGGTGCTCCGCCTTGACTTGTAAACATGTCAAGCATTTTTCCACATATTTCACCACGTCCCTCTTCATTCCGGGCCACCAATAATTTTGTTTCAAATCATTGTACATCTTGGTCGCACCCGGATGAATTGAATAACGGGATTTATGAGCTTCATCAAGTAGAAGCGCCTTTACTCCACAGGTATGTGGGACCCATATCCTTCCGGATCGAGTCTTTAACCCGTGATTCCCATCCGACAAGTCTTTCAACTGACCAATTATTCTTTCCTTCTTCCAATTCTCTTCTTTTACTGCTTCTAATTGCGCCTCTCGAATACGTTCAAGTATACCCGAGGTTACCACGAGTTGCATCGATCGTACTCGTATCGGGACATAATCCGCTTTTCTGCTCAGAGCGTCCGCTACCACATTTGCCTTTCCGGGGTGATAATGTATCTCACAATCATAGTCTTTCACTGTTTCCAACCATCGCCTTTGTCGCATATTTAACTCCTTCTGATCGAAGAAGTATTTCAAGCTCTTGTGGTCGGTGAATATGGTGCATTTTACCCCATACAAATAATGCCTCCATATTTTTAATGCAAATACCACCGCTGCCAGCTCAAGATCGTGCGTGGGGTATTTCTTCTCGTGTATCTTCAATTGTCTCGAGGCATAGGCTATTACCTTGCCCCGTTGCATCAACACGCAACCGAGCCCCGATAATGAAGCATCCGAATAAACCAACATGTCTTCGACTCCGTCCGGCAATGTCAGTACCGGAGCTTGAGTTAGCCTTTCTTTTAGCGTCCGAAACGCTTTTTCTTGATCGACTCCCCAAACAAACTTTGCTTTCTTTTGGGTTAACTTTGTTAGCGGCGATGCAATCTTGGAGAAATCTTGAATGAATCTCCTATAATATCCAGCAAGTCCCAAAAAGCTTCTAATTTCAGAAGGGTTCTTCGGGGAATTCCATTTTGACACTGCTTCTATCTTTGACGGATCCACCAATACTCCGTCGGCATTTATGACATGACCTAAAAATTGAACCTCTCGTAACCAAAAGGCACATTTAGAGAATTTTGCATATAACTTCTCTCGCCTAAGTGTCTCTAACACTTCTTGTAAATGGTGTGCGTGTTCAGCTTCATTTTTCGAGTACACCAAGATATCATCGATAAACACGATGAATGACTTATCTAACATTGGCTTGCAAACCCGGTTCATGAGGTCCATGAAAGCCGCGGGCGCATTTGTCAGCCCAAATGATATCACGAGAAATTCGTAATGTCCGTATCTTGTGCGAAAAGCCGTCTTCGGCACATCTTCTTCTTTGACCTTTAGTTGGTGATACCCCGACCTAAGGTCGATTTTTGAAAACCAACTCGCGCCTTGTAGTTGGTCAAATAAGTCATCTATCCTCGGGAGCGGGTATCGATTCTTTACCGTGAGTTTGTTTAACTCCCGATAATCGATACACATGCGCATGCTCCCGTCCTTCTTTCTCACAAACAACACCGGTGCGCCCCAAGGAGACACACTCGGCCTTATGAATCCCTTGTCAAGCAAATCTTGAATTTGGGACATCAGCTCTTGTAATTCCGACGGTGCAAGTCGGTACGGGGCTTTTGCTACAGGTTTCGCGCCCGGAATCAATTCAATCCCGAACTCTACTTCCCGTTCAGGCGGTATCCCCGGTAAATCTTCCGGAAAAACATCTTCATAAATTCGTACTACCGGTACATCTCCAATCTTTCGTGATTCTTTCTCGGTCTCATTTGCATAAATTATGAATGCCTTGCATCCTCGCTTCATGAGCTTGTGAGCTTTCAACATCGAACATACTATGGGGTTGCCTCGTTTTTCGCCATAAATGGTGACGTGTTTTCCGCTCGGAGATGTTAGTTTTATCTCTTTGCGAAAACACACGACCCTTGCATGGTATTGAGATAGCCAATCCATCCCAACGACTACTTGGAATTCTCCCATCGACATCGGAATTAGATTTATCAAATATTCTTCATCATCAATGCTCAGTTTACAATTTTCACATACATCACAAACAATAAAACTTTTGTTATTACCTATCTCTACTTCTAAAGGCACAGGTAATTTGGTTAAAACAAATGAAGGATGTCGAATAAACCCATATGAAACAAAGGATTTATTCGCACCCGTATCAAATAACACGTGTGCGGGAATTGAATTTACAGTAAATATACCTGAGACCACGTCAGGTTCAATCTTCGCTTCTGCGGTGGTTAATTGAAAAGATCTTGCCTTTGCTTTTGGGGCTTCACCTTTCGGTTCCTGCCCATCTTTCTTTCCAACCAGTTCCGGGCATTCCGACTTTTTGTGACCCGTTCGATAACAATTGTAACAAACCGTCACCTTCTCCGGGCACGACATAGCCATATGTCCCGTTTTCTTGCATATGGGACAAGGCTTATCCTTGTAACGACATTCGCCTTTATGATTCTTCCCACAAATTTTGCAACCTGATGTACTACCTTTAGCATCTAATTTCTTTGCTGATTCATTCGTTCTTGCTTTCTTGGCAGGGCTTGGATTTACATCTTGTGCCCTTCGTTCACCCCGTTCTATACTCTTCTTCAATTCGATCTCCCTTTCCCGAGCAGCATTGACAATCTCGGTAAGGGTCTCGTACTTTGAAGGGGTTATGAACTCTCTATACTCCGCGCTTAGCATATTATGATAATAATAGACCTTTTGCTCTTCATTCGTTATCAAATCATCACAGAACTTCATCTTGTCCATAAACATCCCCGTGATCTTGTCTATGGATTCACCTTTGTGTCTGAGCTGCATGAATTCTTCCTTGATTTTATTTATGACCGCCTTGGGACTATGGTGTTTAAGAAACGGCGTCTTAAACTCCTCCCAAGTCATGGCCTTAGCCGCTTCACTTCCAATCTCCTTCTTTTTGTTATCCCACCAATCTTTCGCTTGACTCCTTAGTTGACCCGTACCATAGGCTACGTAGTCTTCTTCGTCACAATGGGTTCTCTCGAATACCCCTTCGATGTCACTTAGCCATCGTTGGCACACTATTGGGTCAACCTCCCCATTATATATTGGTGGTTTACAAGCCATGAATTCCTTGTATGAACAAGGCTTTCGTCCCCCACGCTTTTCCTTTGCTACATTTGAATCATCTTCCAGCTTCTTGATTCTATCTTCTACTATTGATAAAATTGTGTTTTGAATTTTATCAATAAAGCCCGACAAACTGTTTTCGATCGCCTTACCAACCTCTTCGGCAATCACTTCCCTCACTTGTTCGGTGACTCTTGGCACCGCATTATCATTGCCTCCATCAGCCATCTCGATTTCTGAAATGTTTACATAGATTGTTAAACATTCCATTTATAACACATGTTTTACTTGTTTTGATTTAATCAAGTTCATAACTTGATTTAATCATTCTTGTTTCAATTCAATCAAGTTCGTAACTTGATTTAATCATTCTTGTTTCAATTCAATCAAGTTCGTAACTTGATTTAATAATTCTTGTTTCTATTCAATCAAGTCCGTGACTTGATTTAATCATTCTTGTTTCATGCATTTCTTGTTTTTGAGTGAGCTTACACACTCTTTTCATGCATATTTGTTCATTTCTCATTTTATACATAGTACATAATTTATTAACAAAACAAGTTAATTCTTACCGGACGATCGATCAAGCTTGAACCGAACACTTATTGACAACCATGAGCTCTGATTACCAACTTGTAACACCCTAGATATTTTCTTGTTTTTTTTTCTTAAATTTATACAAAATATAGTTTAAGTACACGTCTTTCATTAACAAAGATTATAAGTAACTAAGACCTTAGTCAACTAATGACTAAGTTAAAACGTTTCAAAAAATTGTTTAACATGTGTTTACAACCCATACATAAAAACTACATAGATCTAAAACATTTGCGGAAGCTTCAAAACGGAGTGTTCGGTTCTTCATCTGATTGCTTGATCGTCACCTGTAAGATCTACCAAATTTACCTATGATCAAAACCATTAAAATGTTAGTTTTGACGTTATTGTATATTATAATCACTAAGTTTTACATCACATTTGAAATAATAATGACAAACAATTATTCTGGATCCACCGTAAATTACGGTATCACCGTAATTTACGGTGAGTCTTGAAGATGTCTGGTCACCGTAAATCAGAAGGTTTACACCGTAACAAGTATAACCTTTACCGTAAATTACGGTATTACCGTAATTTACGGTAAGACCTGGAAATCAATGTTTAGTTTTTGTTTGGTTCAGCTCATTCAAACAAATCTTGTAATTTGCTTTTCTATCAACCCATAACATCCAAATTCTGGTATTTCTAATAATGTGATAAATATTAACCTATAACATAACACTATCCACCATATTCCGGAGTATATATATCTATATATATATCATGTTTCACTTGATTAATTGACCCGTTTGGCTCGTCTAAGGAAATCCTCCTATATGACGACTACCAACGCGTACCAACCGAACTTAAATAATCAATCAATATAACGACTTCAAGGCTTATATCAAAACAACTCTTATGCAAAAATTCAATTACATATTTAATTCATCCGACAAAATAAATGTAACGGAACAAGTTACATACCTTCAAAGTTTGCCCTTTAAACGTGATTCGCCACCCGCTTGTCCGCTTGACGCTCCTGCGTCCGTTCCTATAGAGTCCATTTATGATGCGTTTTAGAACTCTCTTTTAATCATAATTCGCATAATACATCAAAACATCATGATTATGCGTTTAAGCTCAGAATTTCAGTTTTAAGCCTTCATAGAGGCATTTCAACAAACACTTTAAGGGCAGAATTTTATATCTTTCGTATTCAAGTTTATAGCGTGCTAGTTAGCTAACTTAATCATCAATATAGTCTTCATATATCATTTAAACATCATGCATTTTCTGAAATCATTTTCTAAGATCAAATTACACTACAATATGCATTCTAAATCCTAGTGTTCATCATCATATTGTAAAACCCACAACCCACCTTCAAGGTGTTCATGGAATTTCCTGAATTTGAACATGATTTCACATATAGTTGTCTAGGTTTTACTTCTAAACACTATATCATCCTTAATCTAACCAAATAACACTCATGCAACATCTAATTTCAGATTTTCCAAAATCATGAGATTTTCAAGTTTAGAGATTTCATCAAATTTTACATACCTTATGATCCTCTTGTGATGAGGATCGATAATCTAAACTCGGATTTCGTTTTGGATCAGAATTGCACCTTCAATTTGAGAGTTTTGTGAGATTAGGGTTTTTGGAATGGGGGTGTCGCCCCCTGCTTCTTCCTGATCGACCAACACCTCAATTTGGGGTGTTTGGTTTATTTTTTTTTATTTGTTCCACTTAATTAAGTTTCAGATTAAACAACTATGGTCCCTCAACTTTGTTCAACATATAGTTTGGTAGCTTTTAATCAAGTTATAAGCTATTTCTAGACTAGTTAACTAACTAGGTTAAAATTTTTAGTTAGTAAACTCCCATTTATTTATGCTTTATAATTCCGATATAATGTCTTATATTTTCGGGATGTTACAAGTCCACCCCTCTTAAAAAGGGTTTCGTCCCCGAAACCAAGGTACGTACCAAATAGTGTAGGATGAAGACGTCGCATCTCCTCTTCGTACTCCCATGTAGTGTCCGAACCTTTCCTATGCTCCCATTTGACTTTGACTTGGTCAATTTGTTTATTTCGTAAACGTTTGACCTTTCTGTCTAAAATTTCAACCGGTCTCACCACATAATTTAGACTATTATCCACTTCGATATCGTCGTAATGGATATATGTCGTTTCGTCTGCTAGGCACTTTCTTAATTGCGATACGTGAAACGTGCCATGGATCCCACTCAGCTCCTCCGGTAGTTCAAGACGGTAAGCTACCTTGCCAACTTTTCCGATAATTTTAAATGGCCCGATAAACCTTGGGCTTAACTTCCCCTTCTTTCTAAATCTAATAACACCTTTCCATGGGGACACTTTTAGCATGACCATGTCACCGACTTGAAATTCAATTGGCCTTTTCCTTTTATCAACATACGCCTTTTGCCTGTCTTGAGCCGCTTTCAAGTGTGCCCGAACTTTATCGATCTTTTTCGTTCGTGGCTCGTACTATGTCTTGGTGGGCGAGTTCACGTGGACCCACTTCACCCCAACAAACCGGGGTCCGACACTTCCTACCGTAAAGTAGTTCGTATGGTGCCATTTTAATACTAGATTGGTAACTGTTGTTATACGAAAACTCAACTAACGGTAGGTGAACATCCCAACTGCCTCCAAAGTCGATTATACACGCCCGTAGCATGTCTCCCAATATTTGTATCGTTCTTTCACTTTGTCCATCCGTTTGAGGATGGTACGCAGTGCTAATGAACAACTTGGTCCCCATTTGTTCTTGGAAATCACGCCAGAAATTCGAAGTAAACCGGGTATCCCTATCCGACACGATGGACACCGGCACTCCATGACGTGCTATGATTTCATTGGTATAGACTTCTGACATCTTTTCTGACGTATAAGTCTCACGAATCGGAATGAAGTGAGCACTTTTCGTCAATCTATCCACCACTACCCATATGGCATCAAAACCACGATTCGTCTTAGGCAGCTTGGTTAACAGGTCCATTGTAATATGTTCCCATTTCCAAACCGGAATTTCTAACGGTTGGAGTTTACCGTATGGTTTCTGGTGCTCCGCCTTGACTTGTAAACATGTCAAGCATTTTTCCACATATTTCACCACGTCCCTCTTCATTCCGGGCCACCAATAATTTTGTTTCAAATCATTGTACATCTTGGTCGCACCCGGATGAATTGAATAACGGGATTTATGAGCTTCATCAAGTAGAAGCGCCTTTACTCCACAGGTATGTGGGACCCATATCCTTCCGGATCGAGTCTTTAACCCGTGATTCCCATCCGACAAGTCTTTCAACTGACCAATTATTCTTTCCTTCTTCCAATTCTCTTCTTTTACTGCTTCTAATTGCGCCTCTCGAATACGTTCAAGTATACCCGAGGTTACCACGAGTTGCATCGATCGTACTCGTATCGGGACATAATCCGCTTTTCTGCTCAGAGCGTCCGCTACCACATTTGCCTTTCCGGGGTGATAATGTATCTCACAATCATAGTCTTTCACTGTTTCCAACCATCGCCTTTGTCGCATATTTAACTCCTTCTGATCGAAGAAGTATTTCAAGCTCTTGTGGTCGGTGAATATGGTGCATTTTACCCCATACAAATAATGCCTCCATATTTTTAATGCAAATACCACCGCTGCCAGCTCAAGATCGTGCGTGGGGTATTTCTTCTCGTGTATCTTCAATTGTCTCGAGGCATAGGCTATTACCTTGCCCCGTTGCATCAACACGCAACCGAGCCCCGATAATGAAGCATCCGAATAAACCAACATGTCTTCGACTCCGTCCGGCAATGTCAGTACCGGAGCTTGAGTTAGCCTTTCTTTTAGCGTCCGAAACGCTTTTTCTTGATCGACTCCCCAAACAAACTTTGCTTTCTTTTGGGTTAACTTTGTTAGCGGCGATGCAATCTTGGAGAAATCTTGAATGAATCTCCTATAATATCCAGCAAGTCCCAAAAAGCTTCTAATTTCAGAAGGGTTCTTCGGGGAATTCCATTTTGACACTGCTTCTATCTTTGACGGATCCACCAATACTCCGTCGGCATTTATGACATGACCTAAAAATTGAACCTCTCGTAACCAAAAGGCACATTTAGAGAATTTTGCATATAACTTCTCTCGCCTAAGTGTCTCTAACACTTCTTGTAAATGGTGTGCGTGTTCAGCTTCATTTTTCGAGTACACCAAGATATCATCGATAAACACGATGAATGACTTATCTAACATTGGCTTGCAAACCCGGTTCATGAGGTCCATGAAAGCCGCGGGCGCATTTGTCAGCCCAAATGATATCACGAGAAATTCGTAATGTCCGTATCTTGTGCGAAAAGCCGTCTTCGGCACATCTTCTTCTTTGACCTTTAGTTGGTGATACCCCGACCTAAGGTCGATTTTTGAAAACCAACTCGCGCCTTGTAGTTGGTCAAATAAGTCATCTATCCTCGGGAGCGGGTATCGATTCTTTACCGTGAGTTTGTTTAACTCCCGATAATCGATACACATGCGCATGCTCCCGTCCTTCTTTCTCACAAACAACACCGGTGCGCCCCAAGGAGACACACTCGGCCTTATGAATCCCTTGTCAAGCAAATCTTGAATTTGGGACATCAGCTCTTGTAATTCCGACGGTGCAAGTCGGTACGGGGCTTTTGCTACAGGTTTCGCGCCCGGAATCAATTCAATCCCGAACTCTACTTCCCGTTCAGGCGGTATCCCCGGTAAATCTTCCGGAAAAACATCTTCATAAATTCGTACTACCGGTACATCTCCAATCTTTCGTGATTCTTTCTCGGTCTCATTTGCATAAATTATGAATGCCTTGCATCCTCGCTTCATGAGCTTGTGAGCTTTCAACATCGAACATACTATGGGGTTGCCTCGTTTTTCGCCATAAATGGTGACGTGTTTTCCGCTCGGAGATGTTAGTTTTATCTCTTTGCGAAAACACACGACCCTTGCATGGTATTGAGATAGCCAATCCATCCCAACGACTACTTGGAATTCTCCCATCGACATCGGAATTAGATTTATCAAATATTCTTCATCATCAATGCTCAGTTTACAATTTTCACATACATCACAAACAATAAAACTTTTGTTATTACCTATCTCTACTTCTAAAGGCACAGGTAATTTGGTTAAAACAAATGAAGGATGTCGAATAAACCCATATGAAACAAAGGATTTATTCGCACCCGTATCAAATAACACGTGTGCGGGAATTGAATTTACAGTAAATATACCTGAGACCACGTCAGGTTCAATCTTCGCTTCTGCGGTGGTTAATTGAAAAGATCTTGCCTTTGCTTTTGGGGCTTCACCTTTCGGTTCCTGCCCATCTTTCTTTCCAACCAGTTCCGGGCATTCCGACTTTTTGTGACCCGTTCGATAACAATTGTAACAAACCGTCACCTTCTCCGGGCACGACATAGCCATATGTCCCGTTTTCTTGCATATGGGACAAGGCTTATCCTTGTAACGACATTCGCCTTTATGATTCTTCCCACAAATTTTGCAACCTGATGTACTACCTTTAGCATCTAATTTCTTTGCTGATTCATTCGTTCTTGCTTTCTTGGCAGGGCTTGGATTTACATCTTGTGCCCTTCGTTCACCCCGTTCTATACTCTTCTTCAATTCGATCTCCCTTTCCCGAGCAGCATTGACAATCTCGGTAAGGGTCTCGTACTTTGAAGGGGTTATGAACTCTCTATACTCCGCGCTTAGCATATTATGATAATAATAGACCTTTTGCTCTTCATTCGTTATCAAATCATCACAGAACTTCATCTTGTCCATAAACATCCCCGTGATCTTGTCTATGGATTCACCTTTGTGTCTGAGCTGCATGAATTCTTCCTTGATTTTATTTATGACCGCCTTGGGACTATGGTGTTTAAGAAACGGCGTCTTAAACTCCTCCCAAGTCATGGCCTTAGCCGCTTCACTTCCAATCTCCTTCTTTTTGTTATCCCACCAATCTTTCGCTTGACTCCTTAGTTGACCCGTACCATAGGCTACGTAGTCTTCTTCGTCACAATGGGTTCTCTCGAATACCCCTTCGATGTCACTTAGCCATCGTTGGCACACTATTGGGTCAACCTCCCCATTATATATTGGTGGTTTACAAGCCATGAATTCCTTGTATGAACAAGGCTTTCGTCCCCCACGCTTTTCCTTTGCTACATTTGAATCATCTTCCAGCTTCTTGATTCTATCTTCTACTATTGATAAAATTGTGTTTTGAATTTTATCAATAAAGCCCGACAAACTGTTTTCGATCGCCTTACCAACCTCTTCGGCAATCACTTCCCTCACTTGTTCGGTGACTCTTGGCACCGCATTATCATTGCCTCCATCAGCCATCTCGATTTCTGAAATGTTTACATAGATTGTTAAACATTCCATTTATAACACATGTTTTACTTGTTTTGATTTAATCAAGTTCATAACTTGATTTAATCATTCTTGTTTCAATTCAATCAAGTTCGTAACTTGATTTAATCATTCTTGTTTCAATTCAATCAAGTTCGTAACTTGATTTAATAATTCTTGTTTCTATTCAATCAAGTCCGTGACTTGATTTAATCATTCTTGTTTCATGCATTTCTTGTTTTTGAGTGAGCTTACACACTCTTTTCATGCATATTTGTTCATTTCTCATTTTATACATAGTACATAATTTATTAACAAAACAAGTTAATTCTTACCGGACGATCGATCAAGCTTGAACCGAACACTTATTGACAACCATGAGCTCTGATTACCAACTTGTAACACCCTAGATATTTTCTTGTTTTTTTTTCTTAAATTTATACAAAATATAGTTTAAGTACACGTCTTTCATTAACAAAGATTATAAGTAACTAAGACCTTAGTCAACTAATGACTAAGTTAAAACGTTTCAAAAAATTGTTTAACATGTGTTTACAACCCATACATAAAAACTACATAGATCTAAAACATTTGCGGAAGCTTCAAAACGGAGTGTTCGGTTCTTCATCTGATTGCTTGATCGTCACCTGTAAGATCTACCAAATTTACCTATGATCAAAACCATTAAAATGTTAGTTTTGACGTTATTGTATATTATAATCACTAAGTTTTACATCACATTTGAAATAATAATGACAAACAATTATTCTGGATCCACCGTAAATTACGGTATCACCGTAATTTACGGTGAGTCTTGAAGATGTCTGGTCACCGTAAATCAGAAGGTTTACACCGTAACAAGTATAACCTTTACCGTAAATTACGGTATTACCGTAATTTACGGTAAGACCTGGAAATCAATGTTTAGTTTTTGTTTGGTTCAGCTCATTCAAACAAATCTTGTAATTTGCTTTTCTATCAACCCATAACATCCAAATTCTGGTATTTCTAATAATGTGATAAATATTAACCTATAACATAACACTATCCACCATATTCCGGAGTATATATATCTATATATATATCATGTTTCACTTGATTAATTGACCCGTTTGGCTCGTCTAAGGAAATCCTCCTATATGACGACTACCAACGCGTACCAACCGAACTTAAATAATCAATCAATATAACGACTTCAAGGCTTATATCAAAACAACTCTTATGCAAAAATTCAATTACATATTTAATTCATCCGACAAAATAAATGTAACGGAACAAGTTACATACCTTCAAAGTTTGCCCTTTAAACGTGATTCGCCACCCGCTTGTCCGCTTGACGCTCCTGCGTCCGTTCCTATAGAGTCCATTTATGATGCGTTTTAGAACTCTCTTTTAATCATAATTCGCATAATACATCAAAACATCATGATTATGCGTTTAAGCTCAGAATTTCAGTTTTAAGCCTTCATAGAGGCATTTCAACAAACACTTTAAGGGCAGAATTTTATATCTTTCGTATTCAAGTTTATAGCGTGCTAGTTAGCTAACTTAATCATCAATATAGTCTTCATATATCATTTAAACATCATGCATTTTCTGAAATCATTTTCTAAGATCAAATTACACTACAATATGCATTCTAAATCCTAGTGTTCATCATCATATTGTAAAACCCACAACCCACCTTCAAGGTGTTCATGGAATTTCCTGAATTTGAACATGATTTCACATATAGTTGTCTAGGTTTTACTTCTAAACACTATATCATCCTTAATCTAACCAAATAACACTCATGCAACATCTAATTTCAGATTTTCCAAAATCATGAGATTTTCAAGTTTAGAGATTTCATCAAATTTTACATACCTTATGATCCTCTTGTGATGAGGATCGATAATCTAAACTCGGATTTCGTTTTGGATCAGAATTGCACCTTCAATTTGAGAGTTTTGTGAGATTAGGGTTTTTGGAATGGGGGTGTCGCCCCCTGCTTCTTCCTGATCGACCAACACCTCAATTTGGGGTGTTTGGTTTATTTTTTTTTATTTGTTCCACTTAATTAAGTTTCAGATTAAACAACTATGGTCCCTCAACTTTGTTCAACATATAGTTTGGTAGCTTTTAATCAAGTTATAAGCTATTTCTAGACTAGTTAACTAACTAGGTTAAAATTTTTAGTTAGTAAACTCCCATTTATTTATGCTTTATAATTCCGATATAATGTCTTATATTTTCGGGATGTTACAATACCCTACTGATATAACTTAGCAAATTGATTATCTTTGCTGATTACATCAGACCTGTAACTCAGGATATTACTTAAACTCTTTTATCATCTTATAAATGATCAAACTACCCCTACGGGGCATAGTTTGTGTTTAAATTCATTTCGGGCGTAATAAACGATATCTTACTGATGTCACAACATATTTGGAGCATATTAACTTAGGAAACCTGTAAACCGTATCATTGAAACTAACCGGTCTAAGCTTAAGCTTAATTAAAGACCCGTTAGAATTCTAATAGGTTATTATAAACCTTCGTTCCAGATTAGGAGAACCAGTAAAAGCTACTTGCAATTTGCTTATTGTGATTTATACATTGCTCAGGTAAATACTTTTAACTTATTTTCCCTATACGGTGTAACACCTCAAAAATTTACGTCCTATAATGTGTTGACACGTGTCATAGGTTTGAACGTGTGAAAGAATATTCTTGAAGGACTAAAGTTGACAAGCATTGAAACTGTGTAAATATAAGGGTTCAAAGTGTCAAAAATGAATAAATATACTTTACAATAACCCTACATGATGTTTATAACATTAAACGAATGGACCATGGATCATACGAAGCGAATTGTGAAAGAAAGTGAGAGATTACTAACTACAGGGGTTAAATGTGTCAACATGTTTAAGATATACCTCTGAGTGACCTTTTAGCAAACCCGAAGCCTTGTAACGATTAAATATGCTCACTAGAATGTACCATAAAAATTTCACCAAGTTTCGTTACCGTATGAGAAAGTTGTGATAAAATTCGTGTGTGAGGGTTAAAATCGTCAACATTGAAATTTAGGGCTTTTCGGGTGATCACAAAGTTACCCGAGGACTTGACAAAGTGGGTATAAGTATTGAAGGCCCCATATGTCAATATTAGAGGATAAGAATGCAAGAAAACTTGAGAAAGCGATGTTTCGGGGGATCAAGGACCAAAATGCAATAAAAGAAAAGTTTGAAATCTGAATCCAGCCTCCAGGCGGCCCGCGTAAGGATTGCTTATATCTCAGGCGGGCCGCGTCAGACCTGCAGATGCGAAAATAAACAGACAGCTGCCTGTTGTGTTTTTAACCGACTCAAATGCAAGTTTTTCGATACCTTGGGCTGCCTAAGGTGGTTTTTAGCTTGTAGGACACATGTTGGTGATTTGGTAACACTCCTAGACTTATGTGTTGATGATCCAAGATGTTTGAATTCATATAAAAGACCCACATTCTTTGCATTCATCTTGCATTCACTTCCTGGTCATTTCTGGAGCATTCAAGCAGATCCCAAGCATTCCAAATCATCCATTAGACAAGTGTAAGTACCCTTGACCTTCTCTATTTCAGTTTTGCTTTGCTTTGTATTTAGCTTAAAAGTCAAACCGACGTAACTACGGTTTGACTTATCGTTTAAGCACAAATGGTCCAGCGATTAGGCTAAGTTAATGTTGTCATAAGTTGGTATTTATGTGGACTTTAAACCCTTAAAAGGGCATCCACTGATTCCAATTCTAACTATGTCGTTTGTCGAGTCAAACTTCTTCCGAAAAAGTCAACAGAACCATTAAACATGTAATTAACGATGCAGAAGGCGTGTAATCTGTTTTAACATACATATAACTTGAAAATAAGTATAAAAACTTGTCTACGCTTGTTTGATTCGACAACTTCCAGTTTTGAACCGATTCGGAACCGAAATACGCATAATTTGACTTTCTGCTTTGACTTCGGTTCTGACCCGGTTTTGATAGGTTTAGACATGCCTTAAAGTTCCATTAGGACCTTGTTACATGTTAGTATAATCCTCTGCGTTTATACTACCCGAATCCTTAACTATCCGACGTTTCCGTTAAATGCCTAAATAATGACCATAACGCCCTTATGACCGCAGAACGAGATTTTTGATGATGTGAAAGTATAATAAATTTTGTTACTGATTATTGATCATGTCTGCAAAATTTCACGTCAATCGGAAGTCTAGATTAGGAGTTATGCTTAATGACGTAATTATAAACACTTTTATTAATTAAACAGCGTCATTAGCGTAAAACCTATCTAAACCCAATTTTGACACCAAACCTTTTACCCACTGATGTAATATAATATTTTGGGATTTTTAAAGATTTTTAATTATTTTTAAACTGATCATAAGCTAGGATTAGTGCCTTGATTCGATAAATACCGAATATACCCTTTTCGGCCATAAAATGAGTTTTACAAATCCTTTTGATGCCAATCCAATTGCTACTGATTTTAAATATTAAATGGAGTGTTTTGAACCTGCTTAACTGATCAGGAAACTCAGAATCCTATTTTCACCCGTACGTCGCTTAAAACGGCTTTATACGCGTATTATACGCATAGTTAGGGTTTAAAACTATTTTGGCATATAAGACTTATAACCAAATGTTATAACCTGTTAAAATAAACCATTTTACTGATTTAATCAGACCAGGATCACAGAAGATAAATTAATTCCTTTTATAATCTTTAAAATGACCAAAATACCCCTACGGGGCTTAATATGAGATTAAACTCGTTTTGGGCATAACGGAAGGTATACTACTGATATCACAACATATTTAAGGCATGTTAACTTAGGAAACCTATTTAGGACTCTTATGGTTACCCGTTACGCTTCATACGCGTTCGGTTCGGTTTATGTAACTAGTTTACATAAATTAGCCGAAACGGGCCAAACCTTATCGGTTTTATCTCAAAATCCAGAATGTGTATAATATACCCATATTAAGCAAGTCTTCAAACTTGTCGGGTCTAAATCACATTCTATTCGGTCTTCGCTTAATCGTGCGTACGAACCGTATCTTTAAAACTAACCGGTCTAAGCTTAAGCTTAACTAAAGACCCGTTAGGATTCTAATAGGTTATTATAAACCTTCGTTCCAGATTAGGAGAACCAGTAAAAGATACTTGCACTCGCTGATTTTGATTTATACTTGCTCAGGTAAATACTTTTAACTTATTTTTCCCTATACGGGCTTGGGGTACGGTATATAAAATACCGCTTGGTCGGGCATTGAATCTTTAATTGTATGATGATTAAAGTATTGAGATGTCTCGTTTAATTTGTTTTGTTTGCTTAAAGCCTTTGGGGGGTTAATGACCATGTCCCGGATATCCCTGGCATCATTTTACGAAATGGCCACGACCTTAGCACTCAGGTGTAGGCGTACACCTGTCAGTGTCTCATTTAAATAAAGTGGTGTGTCTATTGATCTTTAACCCGGCTCGATCCGGGCTACTGAACGCATAAGGAACCTGTAAATCCTTTACAAGTTTATATATTTAAATAAGCATCCCAAGTTATAAAATATTATTTGTGCCTTGTGCCTTAAATGCATTTTCTTAAACTCTTTTCAAAATGAGTCGGTTGATTGTATTTACCAGTGTAAACTGACGTATTTTCCCAAAAAGGCTAAGTGCAGGTACTAATCGGAATTGGCTGGCTACTCCTAGCATCAATAAAGAGTCTCGCAAGCTTAGATGCCTAAAGTCTGTTGAACAGTGTTATTTTATTTTCGATCCGCCTGTGGATCCCTTGCTTCCGTTGTAATATCTTGATGTTACATTATTTCGGTTTGTAATATATTTATCCTTTAGCTTCCGCTGTGCATCTATATATTGTGTTGTTTGATTATGATGTTGCCAACCACGTCACGTTACTCCCCTACCGGGCCCACCGGTAAAGTGTGGAAATATTGGGGTGTGACATACGGGCTTGGGTTACGGTATATAGAATACCGCTTGATCGGGCATCAAATCTTCCATCGTTGGGTGGTTAATTGAATAATTTGATCGGCTCGTTTAAACAGTCTTGTTACTTAAAGCCTTTGGGGGGTTAATGACCATGTCCCGGATATCCTTGGCATCATTTTACGAAATGGCCACGACTTAAGCGCGGGGTGTAGGCGTACACCCGTCAGTGCACAAAAGAATAATGTGGTGTATCTATTAATCTTTAACCCGGACACGATCCGGGCTACTGAACGCACAAGGAACATGTAATTCGTTCACAAGATTATATATTTAATTAATTCTCCCAAGTTATAAAATGTTTATGCCACGTGCATCCAAATCAATTTTAAATCATTTTCCAAAATGAGTCAGTTGATTGTATTTACCAGTGTAAACTGACGTATTTTCCCAAAAAGATTAAATGCAGGTACTAAACGTAATTGGCTGGATTGTCTCCTTAGCATCAATAAAGAGTCTCGCAAGCTTAGATGCCTGAAGTCTGTTGAACTATTGTTTCCATTTTATTTCCGATCCGTCTGTGGATAAACTTCCGAATATTGTGACATTTGATATTACAATATTAAATTCGGTTGAATTATATCTTACAATTTGCTTCCGCTGTGCATATTAAATATTGTGTTGTTTGACTATTATGTTGCCAACCACGTCACGATAATCCCCCACCGGGCCCACCGGTGACACGTTGGAAATCGGGGTGTGACACTAAATTTGACCTAGGTCCTTGCAGGATCTATACACTGAACAAGGCAAGACTCTTACCAAACCGTTCCCTTAACCCCCGACCAGGTAGCCAACATATCTCCATATAGACCGTGGAGATATGAATGGTGAAAATCTTTTATTTTATATAGACAGTAAAATAATGCCAAGACACCAAGGACAAACGATAAGGAAGAATTACCTTCAACATAAGAAACTAGTTATTAAAGTCATTAATACATAACCAAGTAAAAAGTGCGAAAAGATTAAAAATAAAAAGTATTACACTAGACACTTGTCTTCACCAAGTGATGTAAGAGACTTAGGCAAACATGGCCTTTGATTGTCAAGAACTCTTACGATCAATCTTGGATCCCAAGACGACTCACACACTCTATGATGGACAATGGATGATGGTGTTGTGATGGTGGTGGGTGGTGGGTGAAGTGTGAGAGAGGTGGTGTGCCAAGGGATGGTTTGCAAATGAGCCAAGCACCCCTATTTATAGGCTGAACAGAGACTCGGGCACGGCCCCGTGTCCACCTTCCTTCTCTTTCTTCATTAATTGTAGTTTGTCTGCATTAGTTGACCACGCCCCCGTGTCCGCTGGGCACGCCCCCGTGTGCAGAAGCGTATCTGTACTATCAAGATTTCCCCAGATTCTGCGAATCTTAGAGTTGACCACGGCCCCGTGTCCGCTGGGCACGCCCCCGTGGTGGGTGATAGAAGCTTCTACAGCTTTGTCTTTTCTGCAATCACTTGGGCACGCCCCCGTGCTCATTGAGCACGGGGCGTGTTCAGCCTTCTGTTATCTTGTTTTGCTTGGGAAGATGCTGTCGGGGAGGTCGGGCATGCCACGTTTGTTCCTTTTCTTGTATTTATGTTAGATTTAGCTGCCTTTTTGCTTCTTTTGTTCATTTGAGCTCATTTAATCCTGAAAATACAAAAGGAAGACAAAAACACACTTTTTCCAACATTAGTACTAAAAAAAAGTTAGTTTTATGCCACAATTGATGTAATTTATATGTTGCATTTTGTGCACATCACCTACTGATATGATATGATAATTAGGATTATTTGGGATGCTAAGTCAGGTTGTAAACTCAGTTTAACTTCAGTTTCGTAAATAATGCCGATAAATGACGATAATGCCCTTATGGCACATAAAATGCGTTTTAAGCATAATATTCAAACCAAACATTTTTCTTACTGATATGTTATGAGAAATAAAATATTTTAACTATTAAAAGCTGGTCATAACATCTGATTTCATAAATCGTCATTTAACGACATTAATGTCGTTTAGGCGCGTAATATGGTTTTAAACCATAATTATGAACCAAGACTTGATACCTACTGATTTGATAAACCATTTTAAATATTCTTACAGTAGGTAAAAATCATTAACTCAGAATTCCAAATATATTCTCAAAACTATGGGTGAAATGACCAAAATGCCCATACGGTGCATAGTTTGGTTTTAAAGCATAAACCACAAATATATTTGATATCCTACTGATATGATATTATAATTTAAACATTTTTACAGAATGTTTATGACCTTAACATCAGTTTATTTACAAGCTCCTTTATAAGTTGTAAAATTACCAAAATGCCCTTATGAGGCATTGTTTGATTTTAAAACCTTAACGGGCATACAAGTTGGGACGCATACTTGCCTTTAGTCGAATTCTCGTACAATAACAACTACTTGTCAGACTGAAAGAACGATTCGTACCCTTGAAGACATGCTTCGCTCGTGTGTCATAGACTTCAGTGGTAATTGGGACGCATACTTGCCTTTAGTCGAATTCTCGTACAATAACAACTATCATTCCAGCATTCAGATGGCACCATTTGAGGCACTATATGGAAGAAGATGTCGATCGCCTATTGTGTGGCACGAGATGGGGCATTCGCAATTAACCTGTCCCGAGCTATTACAAGAAACGACAGACAAAATCTTCCAAATTCGAGACAATCTAACGAAAGCTCGGAATCGTCAGAAAAGTTACGCCGATAGACGACGCAAGCCCCTTGAATTTGACGTTGGCGACCATGTACTCCTAAAGGTATCACCTTGGAAGGGTGTGGTCAGATTCGGCAAAAGAGGAAAGCTCGCGCCTCGATATGTAGGACCCTTTAAGATTCTGGAAAGGATCGGCAAAGTGGCTTACAGACTCGAACTACCGGAGGAACTTAGCAACGTTCACCCGACTTTCCTCGTTTCGAACCTCCGAAAGTGTCTGGCTGATGATGATTTACACGTGCCTCTTGAGGACCTGCAAGTGAACGAAACATTACACTTCGTGGAAAAGCCTGTCGAAATCGTGGACCGACAAACCAAGCAGCTCACGCATTCCCATTGTGAAGGTTCGCTGGGAAGGAAAACGAGGCGCAGAGTTCACTTGGGAACTCGAGAGTGACATGAAGGCGAAGTACCCGCAGCTGTTTGTTACGGCTTCAACCTAATTTCGGGATGAAATTCCCTTAACAAGGGGAGGCTGTAACACCCCGTGTTCTCAGGAAAGTCAAAGTCAAGGTCAACGACCGATCGCGTGACTTGACTTATAGTGAATTCGTTTTATGTGTTTATTCTAGTTGTATTATGTGGAGTAATTATCAAAATCGCAGTAATCGACGTGTATTATTCGCTATTTAATCGACTTACGACTGTGAATTATAGGAAGTAACAATGCGATAAAGTTAACTAAACGATAATCAACCTAATGCCAATCAAATAGACATCGAATCATAACACGAATCGCAACTCGAAATACGCGTTCTGGATACTGTTTATGTGTGTGTGCCCTCTATGTGTTACTTGTGCATGTATAATTATGTTTATGTGGTGATCAATCGAAACGCAATCGAAACTCAATCGCAAATCGAATCGCAAACGCCAAACGAAGGAAAAGTTGGATGATTGTATGTTAGTTATAGTAGTTGGGATTAAAAGTAATTTGATAAGCAACTCTATCGCATCGCTCGCTCGAATCGCATCGCAGTGCGCTACACGCAAATCGAAACGGTAAAACTCGTCGCACCAAGCGCTCGAACCAGGTGCCGTCCGACCGAACTGCCACCCGACCGGGCAGCCACCCGACCGAGGCGCCACTCGGCCGAACTGCCACCCGGACGAGCTGCCACCCGAGCGACCAGCCTATTCTTCCCTTTCCACTTTGGGAAACCCTATAAATACCCATCACTTTCCACTTTGGGAAAGTGTCAGCTCACACGCTCTCCCCACTCGAACCAGCCTCTATTTCTTCATATTTCTCGCGATTCTTGTAAGTTTTCTCTTAGAGTCTTGTACTTTCTTGATCTACACGCACTCCTACACCTTTCTATCTTTTGAATCTTAACTTTTAACCGGGAAATCATCAAGATTCAAGCTATTCTAGGATGACGTCATCATGTGTTCTTGAAGAACTTTATGCTTTGGCCTCAATCCACCAAGAATAACTTGGATCTAATCGATTTCCACATAAACAAACAAAGATCTTTCATAGATCTAAACATATTCACAATGAAAAAGGATTGAAAGATGGTTTTCCAACTTTCTTTCAACTCTTTTACACCCAATGCACTCGAACCCGATGGAACCGGACCTAATGCTGATCGTCTACTCATTCTTAGCGATGTATCAGTGCTAGATCCAAGTTCCATTTGAGAGATAGTGATTTCGGGTTTGGACACGAACAACCGTCTCGAACTGTGCACTGACAGACTAGGGTGATTCCTGTTCGGTCAGGTCATTAGGGACGAGATGGGGTTCCCATTGTTTAAACCAGTCATCACAACGTCTCGCCCAAGTTACAACACTTTAAGCAAGATCAAGTAACAGCACGACCAAGTCGTTGGGACGAGTTGTCATCCGACCGGACTGCTGTCCGACCGGGTTGCCATCCGCTCGACCCACCGTCCGATCGGGTTGCATCTTGATTCATTTAAAACTTAAACAATTTTCAACATGTTCAGTAACAGGGTTGCCACCCGGTCGGATGGACATCCGACCGAGTGACCGCCCTACTGTGGATTTGTTCTCACTGAGAAACCTCGCCATTCGAGTCGCCGTCCGATCGAACGACCGACCTGAAGGGTAGAGATACTTCTCGGTTTTCTAAATACCACAATGAAAACTTCAAAAGTCAAGCCATCATACACAAACACATCCTTCTCAAAGGAGGAAACAATCCACTCGAAGGGTCAACCGATCGGATGACCATCCGAGCGGACTGTCACTCAAACGAACGGCTGTCCGATCGGACTACCATCCGATCGAACTGCTGTCCTACCCACTTGCACTCGGTATCGTTTTACGCGTCGCTTATCGTTATACTATAAATCTGTTCAGGCTAACCCTACTCTCTAGCGCTCCCTTCAATCCATCAACTGCTGTGAGTATACTTGAACCCTTTTTGGCTTTATGCACTTTTGGGTGTTACATACGTTACGAATATTCAAATCACATCGAACACACTACTCTATACTACTTAAACGCTAACCGTTACTGCATGTTATACGTGGCTTAATGAATGCTTGTTTGTTATGTTTACACATGGAATGCTGTCTACCTGCCTTAGCAACGATAGTACTATAGTTTGGACTCAGCACCTGTTCGCAGGGGTTGTTAAGGACAATTACTTGCATGGATTACGGTGGTAATCATGTATTGCGAACTGCCTCGGGCAGTCAACCCGCAGTCATTGGTATCAATAGATCTATGTCGATAACTAACGTGCTTCATTTCACTATGCGTACGTGCTGGTTATGCGTAAACGAATTCGAACTATATTATATCATATCAAACTTGTATGCTCACCTTTACACTATGTGTATTGACTACATTTTTTATCTCCTTCTAATTAAATAATATTTTTATACCTTCATCATTACATTTTCTCTCACCTCCACTCACAACCACTTTCAAAATATATTAAAAAAATTATAGAGGCTGAACAGTGTCCCCTCAAAGATATAGATAAACAGTAACATTTTATCTCTTCTCAACTCACAACCACTTACAATCACTTTTTATAATATAAAAACCTCTCTCTTAGAGTTTAATGGGTAGGATACGAATGCTATAAGGGTGGAAGGGGCACCTTCGGTGATCCCTTCGGTGAGTTAGTTTTACCGCGCGGCAAGGGGATGCAACCCCATCTTCGGTGAACGATGAGTGACAAAAACGGTGAGTAGTCACCGAGTGGCTGAGCAGTGTCCCCTCAAAAATATAGATAAAGAGTAACATTTTATCTCTTCTCCACTCACAACCACTTACAATCACTTTTTATAATATAAAAACCTCTCTCTCAAAATTTAATGGGTAGGATACGAATGCTACAAGGGTGGAAGGGGCACCTTCGGTGATCCCTTCGGTGAGTTGGTTTTACCACGCGGCAAGGGGATGCAACCCCATCTTCGGTGAACGGTGAGTGACAAAAACGGTGAGTAGTCACCGAGTGGGGAAGAAGAGAGAGGTGGAAGAGAGGGGGGGGGGGGGGATGGTGGGCCCCACCCTTTTTTAACAAATCACAAATTTATTTTTTTTTTTAAGAAATTTTTTACCACTTCCATGTGTTTGAGCACCCCTAGCGTTTGAGTGTGCAAAACGAGGAGTGAATGAAGAAGTTGACATGAATGATACTCTCCACTTGGGGAGCACTGGTTCCACCCTAATAATTAAATAACAGAAAAGCAGCTTCATTATAACGTAAAAAACAAAAAATACTGAATCCTATCAGCCAACCGAAACCCGGAACCAAGTGCAGCAAAATTGATATTTAAGGAAAATTCAAGGGTATAATTGGGAACTCACTTTCTCACCTACCCTAAAAAATCACACACCTCTGCTTTTACTTGTTCCAGACCCACTACCAACCATATTATGTACAACACTTCCACTTCTTAAAATTTTAAACTAAACTTAATCCTTTGACTAATAAAAGTTAAATTAGATTCGAAAACTAAATAAATTCTAAAACTATTTATAGTTAGAGAGAAATGCCCGGATAGTCCCTGTGGTTTCACCTTTTTTCAGCTATAGTCCCTATCTTTCTAAAACTAC
This sequence comes from Helianthus tuberosus, assembly GCA_030545235.1. Taxonomy (NCBI): domain Eukaryota; kingdom Viridiplantae; phylum Streptophyta; class Magnoliopsida; order Asterales; family Asteraceae; genus Helianthus; species Helianthus tuberosus. The sequence continues at coordinate 46,444,773 of CM060393.1, read as the reverse complement.
TTGAATAGTCCCTGTGGTTTACCGTTTTGTTCTCGGATAGTCCCTGGGTCTAACTTCATTTACTTTTCTCTGTTAAGAGGGGTGTGAAATGACAAAAATACCCTTACTAAAAAACAAAATAACTTAAACTATTTAATAGATTTATTTTTATGTGGGACCCCCTACTTTCTTCCCCTGCATATCCATCCCCACCCCTCTAATACCACTTTCACCTTCACCTTCACCACCACCACCACAACCACCATCACCACCATCACCACCTGCAACAATTAAACCCCTATTCTTCATTCCATCAACAACTGCAACAATTAATCATCCACCATCACCTGCACGCATCTCATCACTTGCACCATTTCTTAATCCAACACAAACCGCAACGGTTACGGCAGTGGAATCCAATCCAAACACGAATCAGTCTCTCTCTCAGGGTTTCGTGTTCGTACAAATAATGATTCATATAACCAAATCAACGCTAACTCTTCTTCCTTCACAAACCCTAGTCGTTCAACCATTATTCTCTCCTCAATTCATTCTTTCCGGTGCCGTAATTCGCTCCATTAGATGACGCCAACTCTTCCAACAGTTGTCATTCCTTTTACGCAGCTTCAAGTAAGTTTTATCCTTCAAAATTGAAGATGATTTTTGTTATTCCGTTACAATGAATCTGTTTTTGTGTGTGTATTATGTGATTGATTAGGATAAAGATGCTGATCTGTCCATGAAGATTGAAGAAGGATTTGGACCAGATGGATTGGGGATTTTATCAGTTTCTGGTGTATGAAACTTTACCTCTGCTTTTTTAATACAAAACATAATATGAAAACACTTTATAGGGGTTTAATTGTTGCAGGTGGTGATTAAGAAATGGTGCAAGTGATGAGAAATGGTGCAAAACATAATATGAAAACCCGTATCTGCTGTTGTGGTTTGTGTTGGATTAAGAAATGGTGCAAGTGATGAGATGCGTGCAGGTGATGGTGGATGATTAATTGTTGCAGTTGTTGATGGAATGAAGAATAGGGGTTTAATTGTTGCAGGTGGTGATGGTGGTTGTGGTGGTGGTGGTGGTGAAGGTGAAAGTGGTATTAGAGGGGTGGGGATGGATATGCAGGGGAAGAAAGTAGTGGGTCCCACATAAAAATAAATCTATTAAATAGTTTAAGTTATTTTGTTTTTTAGTAAGGGTATTTTTGTCATTTCACACCCCTCTTAACAGAGAAAAGTAACTGAAGTTAGACCCAGGGACTATCCGAGAACAAAACGGTAAACCACAGGGACTATTCAAGTAGTTTTAGAAAGATAGGGACTATAGCTGAAAAAAGGTGAAACCACAGGGACTATCCGGGCATTTCTCTCTTATAGTTATAAAATTACTGATTTTAATTATCAATAATATCGCATATCAATTTTATAATCAATTTTAATTATTTTCAAAATTCAATTCTAAAAGTTTCCCCACAACATTTTATAGAAAAAAACTAACTTTACACAAAGTGTAAACTATCTCTAAAACTATTTAATTAATTTGCTAATTTGTAGCTATTTAATTTTATTTTTTTTGAACATAAAAAAATCTTATGGGTAAACCCACCCTATTCAGGGCTATGTCTAAGGTCGACTCCTCGACTGCCATGAGACCGTGTCCTCTTGATGCGCGAGAACCGTATGGAATCCGTAAACTCTCGCTCCACGTCAGGTTCGAACCTGGAATTAAAGTCTCGATTTGTCTCTTCCCTCAGATGTCCCTCGAAAATGACATGTAACTATTTATTTAATTAATTTTGCTAATTTGTCACATCCACACTCATTTACACCTATATATACACATACACACCCACCCTCAAAATCTGCATCTAACCTTCCAATCACAACACCATGGCAACATCAGCCACCACCCCCAACACCCTCCTCCTCAAAAACCCTACCACACGCGCCACCGTCAAACCCTCACCCACCCACGCCTTCCCAACCCCACGCGCCACCGCCAAACCCCTCTCCATCAAATGCCAACACTCCGCCGCCACCGCCGCCCCTGTATCCCCACCCACCACCTCCACCGACCGCCTCTTCAACTTCGCCGCCGGTCCCGCCACCCTGCCGGAAAACGTCCTCTTAAAAGCCCAATCGGAGCTCTACAACTGGCGCGGCGCCGGCATGAGTGTCATGGAGATGAGCCACAGAGGAAAAGAGTTTTTATCAATCATTCAAAAAGCAGAATCAGATCTGAGAAAATTACTCGATATCTCCGATGATTACGCCGTCTTGTTCCTTCAAGGCGGCGCCACCACCCAATTCGCTAGCATCCCGTTAAACATATGTAAACCGGAAGATCCGGTTGATTACATCGTCACCGGTTCATGGGGCGACAAGGCGTATAAAGAAGCAACAAAATATTGCAAACCTAAAGTGATCTGGACCGGTAAACCGGAGAAATACACCGGGTTACCGGTTTTTGATGAGTTGGATCAGAGTATTGACGCAAGGTATTTGCATATATGCGCCAATGAAACTATTCACGGTGTTGAGTTTAAAGATTACCCCACTGTAAAAAACAAAGATGCGGTTTTGGTAGCTGATATGTCTTCTAACTTTTGTTCAAAACCGGTTGATGTTTCGAAATTTGGGATTATTTATGCAGGGGCTCAGAAGAATGTGGGCCCATCTGGGGTTACAGTTGTGATTATAAGGAAAGATTTGATAGGTCATGCTCAAGAAAGTACTCCGGTTATGTTGGATTATAAGATCCATGCTGATAATAATAGTTTGTATAATACGCCACCGTGTTATGGGATTTATATGTGTGGGTTGGTGTTTGAGGATCTGTTGGCACAGGGTGGGTTGGTGGAGGTTGAGAAGAAGAATGTGAAGAAGGCTCAGGTTTTGTATGATGCGATTGATGGGAGCGGTGGGTTTTATCGGTCGCCGGTTGAGAAGTCGGTTAGGTCGTTGATGAATGTGCCGTTTACGCTTGAGAAAGCGGAGTTGGAAGGGGAGTTTGTGAAGGAAGCGGCGAAAGAGGGGATGGTTCAGCTTAAGGGGCATCGGTCGGTTGGTGGGATGAGGGCGTCGATTTATAATGCGATGCCGTTGGCTGGGGTTGAGAAGTTGGTGGCTTTTATGAAGGAGTTCCAAGCTAAACATGGTTAGCGTTTGGTGTGGTTTAGGGTTTGTTTTGTAGTGTTTTGTTGTTTGCTTGTTCTGTTTTTGATCTTTCTGTCTTGTTATGTTACTATGTGTCTTGTTTCTTGTTTCTTGATCTTGATCTCTATAAGTTGCTTTGATACATGGGTTGGATTGCAACAAGAATCTTTAAGTTGCTTGATACATGAATTGGATTGGAATAAGAATTTTAAAGTAATTTTATTTAGTCATTATTTGAGGTAGCATTATGATAAATACATGAGAATTGTAGGTTAGAATTGGGCAACAACCTGCAAATCCGATTTACCTCGGGGCTTAGAAAACTGATCTAGTCTTCAAGCTCGATGATCTTCACCACGGAATCATCACCGACCTTTTGGCAAACGACAACACGATCGTGTGACTTGACCATACCACTAGCCTTTCCATGATCCAATGCAATCTTTACAATCGAATCATTTGTTGCACTTGTTGACTCCGCCTGCCACCAAAATGACAATATACACAAATAAGAAATCATGCCTAAGCTAAAATTAGAGAATTTTAAGGATGCGATCGTTGACATGTTTGTAACAAGAATGGTGACATGGAAATAAAAAGGGTTTGGATAATTGGGAAAAATCTCACAGGATGCCGAGGATCTGCAAGCATTGGAAAGAGCCCCCTAACGATGAGAGATTGTCTTGCCTGCATAATAACGACGAGATCACTCACCATAATTATTTTTAAAAGAAAAGAACAATCTTGCTGCTAATTAATGTTCCAGCTAGTATCAAAGTATTGGTCATAGTATAGTGTACCTCAAAAGAACCCGTTAATGTCCATCGTAGTTGATTTGTTTTCAAACGAGGAATCACAACTGAAATCACAGGCATTGTGGGCCTATATTTTGCAATTAATCTGCAATATCGTGTAGTTGCTTAGATCCGAATATTGTAACATCGTATATGCTTTTGTGAAAACGTTGGAACTATAAACCTTGATAACAAAATCAAATCAGATAATATATCACCAAGGGGTGGTGGCGCAGTTGGCTAGCGCGTAGGTCTCATAGCTAAAGAGTGATCCTGAGGTCGAGAGTTCGAGCCTCTCTCACCCCATCATACTTTTTTTATTCTTTTTTAACAATAGCATGATCACTTCTACCTTCCAAACCATTTTATAAAAAATAAACTATTATTGAAATAATGTGATTTTTTTTGTAATAAATATGTTAAAATAAAAGTTTTGGCAAAAATTTGGTGTGTCAATCTAACTAGACCCGGCCCGTTTTGACCCGTATCACACGTCCATGCATAGTATTGCATACAGACCTGGCAGCTCTCCCTGATGACGTGAAGCAAATGATTACAGAAGCCTTCACCTTGATCGCAGCGCGCACCTGGATCAAAAAAATAAAAAAAATATGAATATCAATAGTGAATTCATAATACAAGAATGCTGACGACGAACATGAGCAAAATAAGAGCTGAAAAAGTGAAGTTGTATACCGCAGAGGAAGCGATTGCTTCCATGTGGGACATTGGTTCTCCAACATATTTCACAGTCTTCTTAAAGAATAAATCTTGATTGAACACCTTTTCTGACTGCGACGAAGATTTATACGAATTAGTATCCAGAAACGTAACTGGCATTAGGCTTACAACTAGAAAGCAACAAATGAACAAAATATCTACCTCTGCGCAAATTTTACCAACGGTAGAAATAGTCTCAACAGGGTATAATCCTCTCAAGGTCTCGGCACCTAGAATAATTGCATCACTACCTGAACCAGAGCAACTATATTAATAAATGGTATAATGGTTTAATCACCTTTAGCTGAACCATAGAAAATAAAAATACATACCATCCAAAACAGCATTAGCGACATCAGTTGCCTCAGCGCGAGTGGGTCTCAAGTTATCTGTCATGGTGTCCACAACTCGGGTAATTACTGCAGGCTTTCCAGCCATGTTGCACTTGTAAACAGCTTGTTTTTGAAACAGAAACACCTAAAAGAACAGAAACCATAAAGTTGGGATTAATCATCATTTTCACTGAGTGTGTGTACGCTTAAAGGTTTATAAACTAAACGTACCTTTTCCGGGGGCAGATCTATCCCAAGATTTCCGCGAGAAAGGATTATACCATCAGCTTCTTGTAGGATTTCATCAAAATGGGTTAGACCCTGCAAGAAAAAGCAATGTAGATTGATGTTAGCCATAAAAAATAGACGAGTAGATCACCTGTAGCTTAAAAACTATAGCATTGTACTTCAAAATTTTCGATCTTTGCAAAAATCTGAGTTTGATTGAGATCACCCAAGTTGGAGAGGTAGTCACGAGCCTACATGACAACAGAAATGAACAAAATAAATTTCTATAAACATAGTATAAAAGTAGTGAAGGTCAAGATGACGAATAAATGTTATCAATGTACAGGAAGTCTTCTTACTTGCCGTACGTCTTCTGCATGACGGGTATAAGACAAAGAAAGGACGTCTATATTGTTACGTAGTCCCCATGTGCTTATAACCTTAAATTTGCAATAAATATAAGATAAGAACAAGAATATCTATATATAAGCACTGCCAAGAAGCTATATGCCTACTAATTTATGAAGATATATGTTTCCAAACAATTGAACAGCCAATCAGTCATATAAAGAACTCAAACTAGCTACATATGGTTTGACGCAAATTTTAATGATCTAATATCGCACAAACTAGCTACATATGGTTTGACGCAAATTTTAATGATCTAATATCGCACATTGGTACTGCTAAAAGACGTTAGAATAAAGTTTGTAGTGTTTCCAACAAAAATCAGTAAAGCAGCAAAAGCTCAAATAAGGAAATGCTAGTGCTAGTGTTAATGCCAATACTTAAGATCTTGTGACCATAAGAACATTTAACGGAAACACAAAAGAAGGTTCACCTCCTTATCTTTATCAGTAAGGGTTGGCAGATCAATACGGATTTGGGACACGTGTAAGGTGAATAGCGACCCAGATAAAGTGGCTGAATTCTTTATCAGACAAACAACATCCTCTCCTTTCACCTCATTGACCTGTAAATCAAGAAAGCAGAAATTAATGGTTGCAAAAAACCTGATTGGAAAACATCTAAGTTAATAAAAAAAATTTATGTCTTAAGATATGCGAAATGTTCTTTGGTGCCGCCTTACCTCCAACCACACAGAAGTTGTTTCACTTCCTGTGAACAAATACTGTCCAATGAAAATGGTGTCACCAGTTTTCACAGCCTACAAAGAGTGAAGAGTTTAACTTTAGAAACTGTAGGCTTCATAAGCATATATACTGGCCTTCTTTTTACTAGTAAGATGTTTTATTTTACCAACAAGCTTCTTTAACATCATATGTCAGTTCTTGTGGATGATACTAACATACTCATGGGCGGCCTTTATGGTGTGTGTGGAGGACCACCGCACAGGGCCCGTGATTTCGAGGGGCACGTGTTTTTAAAAAATATCCTATATATATATATATATATATATATATGTTACCTTTTTTTCCAAATAGTATACCAATGCCAATTCCAATATATGCCCATTTACAAATTAATTTTTATTGTTTAGAAGTTAGCCCATTGGCATTAGGTTTAGTGAGCCCATTTTTTATGGTTTAAATAGTAATTGTATTGTTTATCGTTAAGGCATAAGGGCACATTTTTTCGAGCTCGAACTGGGTACAAGAATTCTCAGAGATGCCGCGTCTGTGAACATACTTAACGCATTTACCTTTGAAAGCCCACTAAAGTTTATTGGTAACAGATTTGAAGTGGCTTCTTGTTCTTGATTGGATGTGAGGGTGACCAAGGTCTCTGCCTCCAGATAAATAGGACGCTCGGTTTTGTTGACAACTTGCAACTCTGGGCCAACGGTATCCAACAGAATCTGGTAAACGAGGACGTCCATGAACAAATAAATCTTGCCATCATATTACGGGTTGGAAAAGCCTTATATGTAACGAATTCTACACTTTATAAGTGAAAGAGGAATATGGAGAATAGTTTTTAGTTCTCTGTGTGCAGGAAACAAACTTACAGCACAAGGCTTTCTTGTACTCTTCATAGCGACCCTAAGGTTTTCCAGTGTTTCTTGATGAAATTCAGTGTCACCCCACGAAAAGTCAAACCGTGCCACTACACAAACAGTATATGATTCCAAGAGAACTTATTCAGTACTGTAGCACATCTAATTAAGACAGCACAAGATCAAGTTTAAAAAGAAAAATAACAAACTAATAATTGCATTTTCAGTTCAGCTATATCCAAATAATTTCAGTACACAGCGCTTAAACAGAAAAGGTTGTACCGAGTCCGAGGTTTTTCTATTAATGAACATAATGATATCGTGTTAAACAATCCAAAACACAAGCAGAAATAAAACACCTGTCTGTAATCTTTAAAATTTTGATGCACTTGACCATGAAGTCAACATGTATCTCAGGTAAGGGAAAATTATCAAGATAGACAAGTTGACCAAGCAAAGCAAATTATCAAAACAGACATTGACTGCCGGCAGAGGCGTCTCTGAGAATTCATGTACCCTGTTCGAGCTCGAAAAAATGTGCCCTTCCGTAATGTTTTATTACTATTTTAAAAAAATCAAATTAGTATTAGGCTCAGTAAACCTAATGCCAAGTGGGGTAAATTCTAAACCATAAAAATGATTTGTAAATGGGCCTATATTGGAATTTGTATGTGTTTACTATTTAAAAAAAATAACATATATATATATATATCGATTTTTTTTTAAATTGTGTGCCCCTCGAAATCTCGGGCCTTGTGCGGAGGTCCTCCCCGCACACCATCATAACCGCCTATGACTGCCGGCTACGGCTTAGCAGACGTTTAAAATTCAATGCGAGTCAACTTATCTATTTTGATGAACTTCCCTTCAGATAAACAAACCTAAGCAACTTCCATCATCTGAACAACACAATAGAAAGTAAACATTACCTGACATCCCAGCCTTAAGGCAGCTTGATATCGTCTCAACCGATCGAGATTTCGGTCCCAGCGTCCCAACGATCTTCGTCATAGCAGGAAAGAAACTCTGCGCAGCAGTAATCAAATACATCTCCCATTAACACTCACAAAACACAAAAATTCACACACAAAACTATTGCTATTTTTTCCAATAACCAGTAGGGTTGAGATCTGTACAACTGAAATTAACCTACTAAATGTACAAATAACTAGAGTAATTATTATTATTGAAATTAATAATTTTTTATTTTTTTTTTATACTAACTTTTTTTTTTCCATTCAAATGGCAAAGTAATAAATTACAAACAAGTGGCAGGTAAACGGGCAACAAGCTGCGCCGCAACCCCCTTTTGAATAACCGAAATGTTAGCATAACTAGTTCCAAATTATCACAGGTTTAGATCTATCTGGATCCTAACACGCTAACACATAATAAGAATAACCGAAATTATCACATAATTTCCATCAACAATCCTACTAGTTCCAAATTCACAGCAATTGCAGACTCAACTAGTGAAATATGCTACATAAACTATGTAATCGATCGAACTTTGTAACAATTTGATCGAACAAAGTCGGTCCTCTGGTAAACTGACTAGCTCAAACTCACAACAATCATACATACAAGTAAGTATATAGCAATGATTTGAGATTATTACTTACAGGTTTAGAAGGCTCGAGAATTGAAGCCATCCGGATCGGTTCCTCGAGAAGCAAGTGATGCGAATGCATCTGGAACAACAAACAAGTGATCGGTGAGTTGAGATCTGAAATCACGAGTGTGATGATGAGTGATGATAATGTAAGTTTTTCAGGTTGTGAATTTGTGAGAGATAACCGTCGCCGAGTGGACGTCAAGATCATCAGAAAAAGTGTAAAAATGGCTATATGAAAGCTAAAGTACAAGTGGTTAAGGGGATGGTACAAGTTGTTATAGCGTTGTTGCTCTGGTTTTGGTAATTTTGTGTTTGTAGGCGTGGAGAAAGTTGCTGTGGAATAAAGGTATGGTCAACGATGGGTATGTTGCCACGTGGATGACACGTAGCACTGGGACAGCTTTTAGTCTTATCCCCCAAGATCTCAACTATGGTCCATCCAACCAAAAGTTGTTTAAAGTTATAGCACGTGACTTGAAAAAGGTTACAGATCTTGATTTGAGATTTGAGAACTTTACACTAGTTTTGTAAAAAATCGTGAATAGGTGGTGATTAGTCGGCGATAATCGGTAATTGGTTTATTAATCGTTAATCGGGTTTAGTTGGACTTAGTCGACCGGCCAAAAATCGATGACTTCGGCCCCTGGCCAAAAATATGTAAATTCCGGTCAAAATCTGTAAATTTCAGTCAGTTTCCAACAAAAACATATGAATTCCAGCAATTAATCTTGTATACTTAAAAAAAATAGTTAAAGAAACATGTCTACTTAAAATATTTACATAAAACTGAAAATTACATATAAAAATCACAATCCGATTAATAATGATAAGTCGCTAGTCAGTACCTCACTAGCCGACTAGCGCCTAACGCTTTTTACAACATTGCTTTATGATATGTTCTTTACTTTGGCCTGGAAGAAGCATGCACGTGTGTCTCTGCATGTTACTTTTCTATATATTAATTCATGTTACTTTAGTTATTTTCTAGTTATTTGTTATGTGCATTTTAGTGGGTCAAATAATGGGATAATGGGCAGTTAACATACTCCACATTTCCTACGTATTTTAGGGTTCAAGTAAGTGGTAGTTGGTTATTTTATTTTCTTTGTTTGTAAGGCTATTTATAGCCGTATGTTCTTTGTTGGAAGAGAGGAATAAAAAATTATGAATTAAGTCTAAATTCTCTCTAAAGTTCTTTCTGGCTTCCGTCTAATTTCTTTGAATCATTTGATTACGACTTGGTTCGTATCACTTTATAAGAACAAAAGACTATTAGTTTTTATGTTATGTTAATTTTTTTTTTGTTTAATGATTTTTAACAATTTTTTTCATTCCCTTTACTCATTTTCACTTGTAAAGATGATACACCATACAAAGTTGCAAACTAGTGAGCATTGCAACACACGAGCTTTGTGAGCCACCAATTTTCTTAATTGCTAAGAAGTAAATGTTTCTTTTAAGTTGCAAACTTACATTCTTCTAAATGTCCTTTCAATTCTTCAAGAGTCAAAAGAGTTCTCCTTTTCTTTTACGAAATATTTTCCAATCATGCTGGTATAGTGCGGGCTTCCCATACAATGTGTGTTCAATATTTACAATCACTCGAATTACACCGATTCATCAGTTATATTAAAAAAGTAACACGATTGCCGCTACGTTGTGTGTTATCAAAATTGTTATCCCACGACCGTCATCAAGTTTTGCAAAACCTTGACTTACCTAGATAGTAATGATAAGTAGGGTATCATATGGAAACACATGATTAAGAAAGCACGTTTTGTTTGATTTTGTAATAGAATTTGTTTTGTTTTGATTATTGAGATTATACTAGGCTTAACTAAATTGCAATTTAATCCGGAAAACATGAAAAGACAAAAGCAAGAGATAGGAAAATATGTAATTGTTAGGCCGAATAGATTAATCCCTGAACCCGAGCTCATCGGTTAGGGACAGTATGTGGGCCCATACCCGAGCCCATGGGGAAGCTAACATGATTAACCAGTTCGAGCAAATGGATTTGGTTCACGGTTAGCTAAATTAGAGATAAATCAAATGAGTTGTGTTTGATTTAAATGTTTAATTAGGAGTTTGTGTTAGTCTCTAATTGTAACCAAGTCATGCACTATATAATTATTTGGGTAGGAAGGTTAGGAAGTAATCTTGACCATCTATTTAATAATCAAGGCCTAAGATTAAATGTGTGAAATTGAACAAAACAAGGAGGCGCGTGAGTTTGTTTAAGGGTATTCTAGTAAATCGAAGACAATAGTTTCTCTCCTTCAATTCCCTCGTTTTTTAAACGTTAATAACTCTTTCATACGACATTATATTTTTTATAAATTGCACCATAAAAACGAACTTTTTTTTATCTTTAAAACGAGTGTACTATTGTTATATTTTTAAAGAAAAAAATTTCAAAAACACAATAGACAAAAAACACATAAAATGTGTTTTTTCTAAAACGCAATAGACAAAAAACATAAAAAATGAGTTTATCCTAAAACGCAATAGACGAAAAACATAAAAGAATGTTTCTAACACGCAATGGAGTAAAAACTCACAAAAATGTGTTTTTTTTTTTCTAAAACGCAATGGACTAAAAATATAAAAGAATGTGTTTTTTTTTTCTAAACGTAATGGAACAAAAACACAAAAGATGAAAATAATGTCTTTTTTTTTTTCTAAAACGCAATGGACTAAAAACACATGTTTTTCTAAAAAGCAATGGAATAAAAACACAAGAAATATTTTTTTTTCTAAAACGCTATACATAAAAACACAAAAGAATTTATGTTGCACTGAATAGAGACTATTTAAAAGATTATAAATGAGAATTTTTTGAATGTGTTTTACAACATGCCCATTTGTGGCAGAACCATTATAATATTTAAGCAGGTAATAAACTCCTAAATGAAAACAAATATATGAGAAAGTGGACTTAAAAGAAGCGTACATGTATCATTGAATGATGAAATTTGAAAATTATAGCACATATTAAACAATTGTCCAGGCAGTATAATATTTTATAAATGAATAAATGACACCTGTTATACATGTAAGATTAAATATATTATGTCTTAATATTTAATCTAGTAGCCATTATCATTATTTACATTATATAGATCAAAATATATAATAACCTATTAAATAATTAGTTGGTAATTGTTGATGGACCATATTACCCTTATTAACTAATTAGGTTTTCTCTTGGGTGCTTATATAAGGAGACTTGTATGGAGGTTAAAAGGTTACACACTTAGACAGATAACCTAATTAGCATAACATCAATTTCGACCTCCCTCTCCATAGCCGATACCCTTTTCGGTTTAGTCATCACCATCATCAGTCAGCACCCTAAGGAGGAACCAGATCACCTTGACAAAGATGTCGAACTCCATGGCTTCTTCCATCACTGGATTCTCTACTGCACTGTCTGCGGTGACATGTATGTTTTCATGTTTTCCATCATGTTTAGAACAGAACTGATCCAACATGTGGTATCAGAGCATATGTTGATTAGTCGGTTCTGTTTTGCATCCATAAATCTGGGATAGAAATCTGGAAAACGGAATTTTGATAACTTAATAAACCTAACAGCCGGTTTCGAGTCATAAAGGTCCACTCGAGATCACTGTTTTCGGAAAAAGATTAATTATATGTTTATTCGAAATCAACTGGGTAATCTTATAACCGAAATCTGTTTAGAAAAGTCTTAAAATTCAGGTTTCGGGTTCCAGAATTTATGTTTTAATTTTTAGGGTTCATCATATGTTCTTAGAAAATTCGAAAATTCCTATATGATTTGGAATATGATTCGGATTATTGAGTGTTTCCTGTTTTTGATCTGATTTTGTCTTCTAAAGATTTTCGAAAACTGTTATTAGATAAACAGATTATAATTTTTCGAGATATTTGATAAAATCAGATCAGCATTAGAATAGAAAACCATATCTCAAAATCCCTAAGAATTCGAATTTGCAGTTATCATCACAATAACAGCTGTTAACAGTGGACTCGAGACCATCAGGTTTCGACTCGAGACCAAGATCTCGACTCGAGACCACAAGGTCTCGACTCGAAATCATAAGTATTCTCAAAATTTTACAACTCGAGACAACGGTTTCGACTAAGGGCTTCAATCTTCACAACTCGAGACCATGGTTGCGACTCGAGACCTCATCAAGTAGTCGAGATCTCATAAAACATGGAGTCGAGACCATGATTACGACTCGAGACACTGAGGTTGCGACTCGAGACTGTAATGAGTCGAGACCTCATAACGTTACTAGATGAGTCGAGACTTGACTCCAGATCTCACTCGAGACCTCATAACTGAGTCGAGATCTCACTCGAAACCTCATTATTTTAGGCTGTTTAATGTGAACTAAAATTTAGCTGTCCCCCTGCACCCCCCAGCGAACTCACCGCGGAGTTCGATCCGTGCTAACAGGTGGTTTGCTATTAAATAATTGGTTTTTGTAAATACTTAGTTAATTAATCAGAATCAGATAATGTTTTACAAAACCAAAATAACTTAACTTGAATGAGCTTTTGATGTATCTTTTCTGGCCAAAGCTGATTTGATACATCTACTTATCGTTCAAGTATTACGAAAGCTATGTTAAGTGTGCATCATAAACATGAATGTCTTAATATCTGGCCAAAGCTGATTTAATTCCTTCATAGATGGCATACTTAACAAGTGCATAACTAAAGTGATTGTCTCAATTTCTGGCCAAAGCTGATTTGTCACAAACACTTTGCACACATGCTTAAATGATTACACTTCTGGCCAAAGCTGATTTGTCTTCGTTTAAGTAGAATTTTAACTAAGTCTATTATTTTGATGTTAGTAATAGACAATATCACAACTTCATAATGTAAAATGGTCATTATTTATGCCTGCCTTAGTTTAACGTGCCCTTAGATCACATTAGGACTTCTTCCTTAGTATCATAACTTGCTTATCTTATTTCCACTATCAGCGCCCAATTGCGGGATTCCACCTTTGACTGGTGATAACTTTGCTGCATGGAAGGATGCTCTCATGCTTACGCTTAGACTGCTGGATTTCGATTATGCCTTAAGAGAGAATAAGTGATGCGTGCGAAGTGTCGTATATATCAGGTGTATATTTTAAGCCCTTTTTAACACTTATTTTAGCCAAGTTTTAAATTTATAAAACACGATATTTCACTAACACTAAACACACATATGGGCAAGTGCACCCATCGTTGAGTGTAGTATAGCGTTGGTAAGATACCGAGGTCGTCCAAGGACACAAGAGCTTTTAGTACCGGTTTATCCTCAACGTCTAACCAAAATAAAAGTTTAGAAAAATGTTTTAAACTAAGAAAATTAAAAGCTAACTAAAATGCTGAAAATAAAAACAGATAGACAAGATGAATCACTTGGTTCCGACTCGTATCTAGTATAACCTTTGATTATTTCCGCACTTTTGCACATAATTAAGAGATTATCTTAGTTATTGTAGTAGGCCCCTCTTTTGAAGGTGACGTTACCCTCACCCCAGTAGTTTGAGTCAGCAGGGATACAATCCTAAAAGGGTGGATTATTGGAAGATAATGAATTAAGTTATTAATGCAGTATTGTGGTAGGCCCCGCTTTTGGCGGTGACGTTACCCTCGGCTAAGTAGTCTGAGTCAGCAGGGATACAGTCCTAAATAGCCGGGTTATAGTATTAATAGTAGTTAACTTATGAGGGGATCAAAGAGTTTGGACCCCCGCCATCCAATACCGTGAAGTATTGAAGGAGGTCCTACTAAATTTGACCCAGGTCCATTGCAGGACCTCTAAACGCTGAACAATGGCAAGACCTTTACCAAACCGTTCCCTTAACCCCTACCCGGTAGCCAACATACCTCCATATAGACCGTGGAGATATGAATGGTGAAAATCCTTTATTTTATATAGACAGTAAAATAATGCCAAGACACCACGGACAAACGATAAGGAAAGATCACCTTCAACATAAGTAACTAGTTATTAAAGTCATTAATACAAAACCAAATAAAAAGTGCAAAAGATTAGAAATAAAAAGTATTATACTAGACACTTTGTCTTCACCAAGTGATGTAAGAGACTTAGGCAAACATGGCCTTGATTGTCAAGAACTCTTACGATCAATCTTGGATCCCGAGACGACTCACACACTCTACGATGGACAATGGATGATGGTGGTGGATGATGGTGTTGTGATGGTGGTGGGTGGTGGATGAAGTGTGAGAGAGGTGGTGTGCCAAGGGATGAGATGAAATGAATCCAAGCACTCCTATTTATAGGCTGAACAGAGAGCTGGACACGGCCCCGTGTCCGCTGGACACGGCCCCGTATCTGTCTGACAATCTCTCTCCTCATTAATTGTAATTCGCAATTACAATAAATGCGCCTGCTGTACTTTCGACACGCCCCCGTGTCCGCTGAGCACGGCCCCGTGATGGGCAATAGAAGCTTCTATGGATTTGTCTTTTCTGCTGCTTCTTGGGCACGCCCCCGTGCTGGCTGAGCACGGGGCGTGTTCAGCCTTCTGCTTTCTCCATTTTGCTTTGGAAGGTGCCGTTGAGGGGTCGGGCAGTCCACTAATATTCCTTTTCTTGTATTTATGTTGGATTTAGCTGTCTTTTTTATTCTTTTGCGTTTTTGAGCTCATTTAATCCTGAAAATACAAAAGGAAGTCAAAAACACTCTTTTTCCAATATTAGTACTTAAAAAGGGTTAGTTTTATGCCTCATTTGATGTAATTTATATGTTGCATTTTACACACATCAAATACCCCCACACTTGAACTTTTGCTTGTCCTCAAGCAAAACTCTTTAACATGTGGCTTACACTCCCAAATGGAATAGGTAGAAGAGAAGGTTTTGGGCTTGTCGTAGAGTGTCGGGATTTCCAAGATCTTTTTGGGTTTTATTTTTATTTATTTACACTCCTATTCGTAATGATTTATTTAAAACTTTTCATAAAAGGAATTACTTATTTGGGCATAACATGCCTTTTTAAAATTCTATTTATATACAAGTTCACATACCTCACGGGGAAATCACTCACACTCGGCCGAAGGTGTATTTTTAGTGAATCACTCGAGAGCGGCATGGAACTTATTCCTACCATAGGCTTGCCAAGAAATCAATCCTCCTCCTTTTTAACTTTTATACCTTTGTAGATATCAAGAGGACTTTGTGGGTTAAGGGTTAGGCTAGGGTTAAAGGTAGGTGGTTGGGTGAGTGGTTAGTAGAAAAAGGGCTAAAAGCGTAACAAGTGTCGGTTTTCGTATTTTTGCAACTTTTTATTTTGATGAAGCTTTTATTCAAACTAACTTATTTTTGATTAACTTGTTTGTTTATTTTCTTTTTGCTTCATCATTTTTTTTTACGAACAACCGAACTTGTTACTAAAATAAAGGGTTAAAAATGAAAAAGGGTTTTGGTGGGTAAAAGGGTTTTTTGTTTGGGTGATGAAATGAAAAGGTTTAGGCTTAAAGGGGCTAACTAGGGGGATTTTTTTGGGTAGGTGGTAAAAGAAAAAGAAAAATAATGGTGTAGAAATAAAAAGGGTTAGTCCTAATGCCTCCACCATTTACTTACTCGGGTTTAAGTTGATAAGGACCGGGAATGTATTGTCATGGCAAGTTCTAGAGTCGTAAGAACCAAGCGGCTATTCACACAAGAAACGAAAAATGAGCATTTAGTCAATTGATATGTAATTGTGTGCTCAATAAAGGCTCAAAACTCACTTTTGTGGGAATGAGTTTTTATGTGATCAAGTATATATAATCAAATTTTAAATAAGTTTGTCATGCCTTTTCATAATTTTCTTATGTTGGTTCTTTTTATCACTACGCTATCGGTTGTAAATTTGTAAAAATATAACCTTTTTGAGAACTTGAATTTTCCGAGTTAAACCTAGACAAGTAAAAAAAATGAATTTTTTTTGAAAAAAATTTGGGGTGATTAGCGGTTCCAATAGAGTTTTGTGTAAGGCTTGTATTTAGGACTTGCAAAGTTCAAGGTTTTAGCATCCCCCCCACACTTAAATTACACATTGTCCTCAATGTGTCCCAAAAATAAATTTTTAGGTTGATTAGATGTGTAAAATAGTGTTTAAAAAGCAAAAAAATTTGTTACTGGGCACTGAACACGGCCCCGTGTTGAGTGGGCATGACCCCGTGTTCAGGTGCCAGTAACAAGAACTTACAGAAGGTGGACACGGCCCCGTGTCCACTGGACACGACCACGTGTCTGATGAAATTCTGCAGAACAAAAGCCAAACAGCAGGTCTGGGAAGTGAGCACGGGGGCGTGTTGGCTGGACACGTCCCCGTGTGGACAGTCTGAAAGCCTGAAAAACAGGTTTCTTCCTCCGGTTTTTCCATCCTGGCCCTATAAGTGCTGAGGCTTAGCACCCCAAGCCTTGGTTTGTACTTGTTTTCATCACTTAATACCACATCAAGCAACACAAACATCCTACATTACCATAGTTAATTGTTCCAAGCATAAAGTAAAAGAAAAATAAAACGGAAAATAAAAGTGTTTAAGGAAAGTAAATTGTTCAACTTCTGGCACACAGGCCACCAATCGTTCGATAGATAAAGGGACTTAAACCTGTGGGCTCGCCATCAACCTGCTCCTGCTCCTCCAAACCTTCTACTCCATATCTTCATCGCTATCATTACCTCCATCCCCATGCCCCGCCATGTACTCCCGGATGCTGCTGATATCGTCTTGTATATCGTTGATGTTGCGTTCAATAGCTTCGACCCGGTTGTATGTGTTGTTGGCGAGGTTGTAGGCGTTCCTGGTACACATGAGGTTTTCCTGCATAAGATCATGTAAGCTTTGAAAATTAGGAAAACCGCCTCCTTGTGAGGAGGATTGACCCGGATCACCATGGGGTGGGTACTGGTGGTGTGGAGGTGGTGCGTGAAGAACTAGGGCCTCCTGTGGGTTCCATGCATAGCCTTGCGTTCTTTGGAAACTCACTGTTCCGTCTTCCGCCTCATAAAGCAAGTTCATGGCTCGGCAAATGTGGTAGTCAACTCGTCCCGACCATGGGCTTCTTTCAAAGGCTCTTGGAATTTGCGTGTAATGCTTAAAAAGACGGTACACCCATCCTCCATAGAAGATAGGCGTTGGAGCTCGAGCTAGGCGGTTGAGATGCATGTTTCTTAACAGAAGATACGGAACATCGAGAGGCTTTTGGTTGTGGATACAGTGGAGGACAACCAAATCTTTCAACCCTACAACACCGCTACTGTCGTGACGTTGGTTTAGAGAGTAGGTGAGGATCCTGTGAATGTAGCGATAGAGCGGATCCCTTAGCTTCGTACTCTTGGTGCTACGAGGGTCGTAGATTCCTTCACCGATTTGAGCCCATGCGGCTTGTCTTTCATTTCCCTCCAAGTCTCGTAATCCTCCGGTATTTTCTTCGTTTCCCGATTCCTCCTCTTGGTACAGTCCTATCACGGCTCCAAACTGTGCCATGGAGATCGAGTACATTGTCCCTCCACACCGAAATACAACCCCTTCATTGTCGAATGGGTCACACCTTGAATTGAAGTTGAAGGTACTGTAGAACTCCATGGTGCATTGATGCACCGACCGAAGCCTAGTGTTTAATGCAACAGCTAGTGGTCCCGTAACGATGTTGTTGAATCGGTTCAGCTGGTTTACCAAGGTTAACAGATCCGTGCAAGCTCTCCTGGGGTACTCTTCGGGTCTTGTTTGAAGAACCTCATACCTTGCCCTTGCATCAAGCTCACTTGCATTGAATCTGGTGAACTTTGCCATCTGAAAGAATACACCAAAAATTAGTACGAAACAGAAATGTTTTCGGACAAAACTGCAAACAGCGGGCTGGACACGACCCCGTGTCCAGCGGACACGGCCCCGTGTCCAGAGGTCTGTTACTCAAAAACTTCATTTTTCGACCCGGTTTCGAAAACTTGAAAATTTTTGGTCCAATAGGTGCGGTTTCCCCCGAAAATGAAACCCTAAACACCGTTTTTCCCAAAATAACCCGTTTACCTTATCAATTTTATCTTTTTCGGTTCAAGAACTAGGGTTTGGGGTTTTTGTAAGAAATCGGGTGAATCTATGAACAATCTAAGTGTATTTACTTCCCTTAACACTAATCTAACTAAATGCAAACAGATTTAGGCAAAAATTTTAGGTTCGATCCGGATGAACATCAAGAACCCTAGATTTTTCCCCAAATTTGTGGTGTTTTAACTACATGCAAGTAACTAATCTAACTACTAAGAGTGATAGAATCATACCTTGACGTTGTTAGATCGGTAAGAGACATCGAAATTTCGTGAAAAATCGCCTGGAACCAGAGCGTTTATGGGGAAACGGGGCGTGTGGAATGAAGAAACTGTTTTGAAAAGGGGTTTTATCCCGTCTGCAGCGCGAACACGGCCCCGTGTCCAGCGGACACGGCCTCGTGTCGAGCAGTTTTTTTTTTTTTTGTGCGCGTGTGAGTGCCCCTTTTTCCCATAAGCTATGGTTTAGAAAACTTACCGCTTCATTTTGTCGTCTCAATCGTTCGTAACTTACCAGGCATGATGTTTTTATTCTTCCACGGTTTGAAGCGAGATCTCTTCTTCCTCATCCTCAATAAATCCTTGATAGAGTTTCAGCCGCTGGCCATTGACTTTAAATGGTGGCCCATTTCGAGGTTTAATTTCTACTGCACCGTGTGGAAAAATATGGGTGACGGAAAAAGGTCCTGACCACCTAGACTTTAATTTACCAGGAAACAATCGAAGTCGTGAATTAAACAAAAGAACTAAATCTCCTATCCGAAATTCATTAGGTTTAATATGTTTGTCATGCAAATTTTTCATTCTTTCCTTATAAATCTCGGAGTTTGAGTATGCATAATTCCTAAGCTCGTCTAATTCATTTATTTGACAAAAACGATTTTTACCAGCAAATTCTAGATCTAAGTTTACATTTTTGATTGCCCAGTAGGCTTTGTGTGCAATTTCTACTGGCAAATGACAACTTTTTCCATAGACTAGCTTATATGGGGTTGTACCTATTGTTGTTTTATAAGCAGTTCGAAAAGCCCATAAAGCATCATCTAATTTATCAGCCCATTCCTTTCTATTTAACCCTACGGTTTTTTCGAGTATTCGTTTTAACCCTCTATTAGTCACTTCGGCTAGTCCGTTTGTTTGAGGGTGATATGCTGTCGAAACCTGGTGATAGACCCCATATCTTGTTAAAAAAATTTCAAGTTGATGGTTGCAAAAATGGGTACCTCTATCACTTATTAAAGCTTTAGGTGTGCCAAAACGAGAGAATAATTTTTTCAGAAATCTTACCACTACTCTTCCATCATTTGTTGGAAGTGCCTCGACCTCGGCCCATTTAGACAAGTAATCTACTGCCACAAGTATGTATTTGTTTCCTTTTGATGGTGGGAAAGGTCCCATAAAGTCGAGTCCCCATACATCAAAAATTTCACAAACAAGAATGCCATTTTGTGGCATTTCGTTTTTGGAAGAAATATTACCTGTTCTTTGGCAAGCATCACATGTCTTTACAAGATTTTGAGCATCTTTGTAAATGGTTGGCCAATAAAATCCTGAATCGAATACCTTTCGTGCGGTACTGGCAGCACCATGATGTCCTCCGTATGGACCTTCATGACAATGGCGGAGAATTCTTCGTGCTTCACTACCATGTACGCATCGTCTGACGAGTTGGTCGGCACACATTTTGAAAAGATATGGATCTTCCCAAAAGTAGTGTTTCACATTGGCAAAGAATTTTTTTCTTTGATGATGTGGCCATCCTTTTGCGACTATACCGCTAGCTAGGTAGTTAGCAAAGTCGGCGTACCATGGTTCTTCCTTATATTCCACCATTTCCAGGGACTCAGTTGGAAATTTTTCGTTGATTTGCTCGTCCCTGGTTGCCTCCAAAGCTGGGTCTTCTAAGCGTGAAAGATGATCTGCTGCGGTATTTTCTGCTCCTCTTTTGTCCTTGATTTCAATGTCAAATTCTTGGAGGAGTAGAATCCACCTAATAAAACGTGGTTTTGCGTCTTGCTTCTTAAAGAGATATCGAATGGCTGCATGGTCTGTATAGACTATAGTTTTAGAAAGAACAAGATAAGAACGAAATTTATCAAAAGCAAATACCACAGCTAGTAATTCTTTTTCAGTTGTTGTGTAATTTTCTTGTGCATCGTTAAGTGTTTTACTAGCATAATATATTGGGTGGAAATGCTTTTCTTTTCTCTGTCCCAAGACAGCTCCAACTGCAAAGTCACTAGCATCACACATGATTTCGAAAGGAAATTTCCAATCAGGGGCTATCATGATAGGTGCATTGACTAGCATTTCCTTTAGGGTTAGAAATGCTTGATTGCAATCCTTGTCAAAGATGAAAGGAGCATCTTTTTCAAGTAATTTTGTTAGAGGCCTTGAGATCTTTGAAAAGTCTTTGATAAACCGCCTATAAAATCCGGCATGCCCTAGGAAACTTCTAATAGCTCTTACGGAGGATGGAGGTGGTAATCTAGAAATGGTATCTATTTTGGCTCGATCCACCTCCATTCCCTCGCTTGAGATTTTGTGACCGAGTACTATTCCCTCCGTTACCATGAAATGGCATTTTTCCCAATTAAGGGCGAGGTTAGTTTCCTCACATCGGGATAGCATTCGTTCAAGGTTATCGAGGCATTGGTCGTATGAATCCCCAAAGATAGAAAAGTCGTCCATGAAGACTTCCATTGTCTTTTCTATCATGTCATGGAAAATGGCTACCATGCAACGTTGGAATGTTGCGGGGGCATTACATAGACCAAATGGCATGCGTCGATAAGCAAAAGTTCCATAGGGACATGTGAAAGTTGTCTTTTCTTGGTCTTCGGGTGCTATCGGGATTTGAAAGTAACCTGAAAAACCATCCAAGAAACAGTAAAATTTATGACCGGATAATCTTTCTAACATTTGATCAATGAAGGGTAAAGGAAAATGATCCTTTCTTGTTGCTTCATTTAATCGTCTATAATCTATACACACTCTCCATCCTGTGACGGTTCTCGTTGGTATTAATTCATTCTTTTCGTTAGTAATTACCGTCATACCTCCTTTCTTTGGAACTACTTGGACGGGACTTACCCAAGGACTATCGGAAATAGGATAGATAAGTCCGGCGTCAAGTAATTTGATGACTTCGTTTTTAACCACTTCTTGAACATTTGGATTTACTCGACGTTGTGGTTGTATGACCGATTTGTAGTCATCATTCATCAAAATTTTGTGTGTGCACATAGAAGGACTAATTCCTTTTATGTCAACAAGTTTCCAAGCTATTGCATTTTTGTGTTTTTTCAAAAGATTAATTAGTTTTTCTTTTTCTAAGTTATCTAATTTAGATGAAATAATTACAGGTAACTTACCATCTTTGTCTAGAAAAGCATATTCCAAACCTTTTGGAAGTTCTTTGAGCTCAAGTGGTGGGTCTTTAGGAGACTCCTTATTTGGTTGCTCGTTTCGATCAAGAACTTTAAAAGTTTGTTCTATGGCGACCTCTTCTTCAACAAAGTGGTCAATCTCTTCACTTGTATCGGGTGGTTCATCTTCATCTTCAATTAGGGGGTCATTATTGCCGAATGGATATTTCATTGATCGTTCGAGATCGACACTTCTTTTAAATGCCCCTAATTGAAGAGGTAGATTGTTGAACTTCCGGTTTTTCAAAGCCTCGTGAGTTTTTACAAATGGTCTTCCCAACACTAGAGGAGCGTCATCGAGGATGACAAAGTCGGTTGGGATTACCATTTGATTTGTTTGAACCAAGACATCTTCAACTATACCGATTGATTTTATTACTTTCCGATTGGATAGAAAAATGGGTATTTGAAGTGGAGAAAAATCACTAATACTTAATTTTTCGAAAATGTAGTTAGGCATTATGTTAACACAAAGATCTTTATCGATTGTGACATTACTAATAAACGAATTTTGAAAGAAACATGGAACCGGTGTGATGTTAATTTCAAATGGGTCTTCTTTTATTAGCGAAGTTTGATCATTAGTTAACTTAACACTTACCGTTTCGTCAATTTTAGTGTTAGTGTTTAATTCTTTTAAAAACTTAACATGAGTGGGTACTAAACAATGATTTTCGAAAGAAGGTGTCAAGAGATTAATTTTTTCAAAATTAGACTCTTCTTGGATTTTAACGTTATCGGACTCACCTTTTTCGTTGTTTAACTCATGTGTCGGTTTTTCACTTATTTGTTCTTCCATTTTTACATTTTCAGTTATCTCTTCCTTTTTTAATTCTTCTCTTGCGCGGGACTCCTCTTCCCTTGCACGAGCTTCTTTTATACATCGATCGATAACTCTAATGTGTTCTAATATCCTATCGGTCACTTCGGTTATAGAAAAAGAATTATTTTCTAAGCTTGAATCCGGTTGTTCGACCCTTTGTTCCTCATAATACCCATATGAAGTTGATGGTTCACACCATTGTTCTTCATTGTAAGCATATGATGGATAAGGTTCATAATGTTCTTCATAATACTCATATGAGGTGGGTTGTTCATGCCAAGGTTCCTCATAATAAGCATATGAAGGTGGTGGCTCATACCTTTGTTCCTCAAAGTATGAGTAAGAGGGCTCACACCTTGGTTCATCAAAATATGAGTATGAGGGAGGAGGTTCATACCTTTGGTCTTCATAGGATGTGTATGAAGTTGATGGCTCGTACCTGGGCTCCTCATAGTAAGCGTATGAATTGGATGGTTGATACGAGTGATTATTTTGAATCGAACGTGCATTACGACAATTAGTGCAATAATTACCCCTATAATCATCCTCATCATAGGTGTAGTTGTAACCTCCTGAGTATTGATCCATGAGAATCACTCAGCAGACCACAACTGAGTCTCGGGACCAGAAAACGAAAACAAAGACTGAAACAGAAGGCTGGACACGGCCCCGTGTCTGGTGAACACGGCCCCGTGTACAGGATCTGTATCTGGGCGTTTTAATTAAAGTTACTGGTCACGTTGAGCACGGGGGCGTGTTCAGTGAGCACGGCCCCGTGTTCAGACTCTGTATCTGGGTATCTGACTAAAAATATGCAGCACAACGGCGTGTTCAGTGAACACGGCCCCGTGTTCAGGCTACTGTAAATGCAAACTAAACTAAAATGCAGAAAAATGTGCGCGCGTTTTGAAAAGGTTTTGAAAAACTGGTTAGGCCGTCGATTTTAAGCTTTCTTAAAATCCTTGTGTCCCCGGCAACGGCGCCAAAAACTTGATGCGTGCGAAGTGTCGTATATATTAGGTGTATATTTTAAGCCCTTTTTAACACTTATTTTAGCCAAGTTTTAAATTTATAAAACACGATATTTCACTAACACTAAACACACATATGGGCAAGTGCACCCATCGTTGAGTGTAGTATAGCGTTGGTAAGATACCGAGGTCGTCCAAGGACACAAGAGCTTTTAGTACCGGTTTATCCTCAACGTCTAACCAAAATAAAAGTTTAGAAAAATGTTTTAAACTAAGAAAATTAAAAGCTAACTAAAATGCTGAAAATAAAAATAAAATAAAAACAGATAGACAAGATGAATCACTTGGTTCCGACTCGTATCTAGTATAACCTTTGATTATTTCCGCACTTTTGCACATAATTAAGAGATTATCTTAGTTATTGTAGTAGGCCCCTCTTTTGAAGGTGACGTTACCCTCACCCCAGTAGTTTGAGTCAGCAGGGATACAATCCTAAAAGGGTGGATTATTGGAAGATAATGAATTAAGTTATTAATGCAGTATTGTGGTAGGCCCCGCTTTTGGCGGTGACGTTACCCTCGGCTAAGTAGTCTGAGTCAGCAGGGATACAGTCCTAAATAGCCGGGTTATAGTATTAATAGTAGTTAACTTATGAGGGGATCAAAGATTTTGGACCCCCGCCATCCAATACCGTGAAGTATTGAAGGAGGTCCTACTAAATTTGACCCAGGTCCATTGCAGGACCTCTAAACGCTGAACAATGGCAAGACCTTTACCAAACCGTTCCCTTAACCCCCTACCAGGTAGCCAACATACCTCCATATAGACCGTGGAGATATGAATGGTGAAAATCCTTTATTTTATATAGACAGTAAAATAATGCCAAGACACCACGGACAAACGATAAGGAAAGATCACCTTCAACATAAGTAACTAGTTATTAAAGTCATTAATACAAAACCAAATAAAAAGTGCAAAAGATTAGAAATAAAAAGTATTATACTAGACACTTTGTCTTCACCAAGTGATGTAAGAGACTTAGGCAAACATGGCCTTGATTGTCCAGAACTCTTACGATCAATCTTGGATCCCGAGACGACTCACACACTCTACGATGGACAATGGATGATGGTGTTGTGATGGTGGTGGGTGGTGGATGAAGTGTGAGAGAGGTGGTGTGCCAAGGGATGAGATGAAATGAATCCAAGCACTCCTATTTATAGGCTGAACAGAGAGCTGGACACGGCCCCGTGTCTGTCTGACAATCTCTCTCCTCATTAATTGTAATTCGCAATTACAATAAATGCGCCTGCTGTACTTTCGACACGCCCCCGTGTCCGCTGAGCACGGCCCCGTGATGGGCAATAGAAGCTTCTATGGATTTGTCTTTTCTGCTGCTTCTTGGGCACGCCCCCGTGCTGGCTGAGCACGGGGCGTGTTCAGCCTTCTGCTTTCTCCATTTTGCTTTGGAAGGTGCCGTTGAAGGGTCGGGCAGTCCACTAATATTCCTTTTCTTGTATTTATGTTGGATTTAGATATCTTTTTGCTTCTTTTGCGTTTTTGAGCTCATTTAATCCTGAAAATACAAAAGGAAGACAAAAACACTCTTTTTCCAATATTAGTACTTAAAAAGGGTTAGTTTTATGCCTCATTTGATGTAATTTATATGTTGCATTTTACACACATCAATAAGCCAGCGGACCTTACTACTCAAAGTACTGCTGCTGAGCAGTTGACTCATGAAAAGTGGACTAGGTGTAACCGCATGTCTCTCATGTTTATGAAGCAGTCCATTAGCAATGCAATCAGAGGAGCTATTCCTGATTCTGAAGATGCTAAAACCTACTTGGCTTCTGTGGAGGCGCAGTTCAAGGGGACGTCTAAAGCACACGCTAGTACCCTTATCCTCAAGCTGGTGACAACTAAGTATGATGGGAGGAGCGGCATCCACGAGCACATCATGATGATGAATGACATGGCCAATAAGTTGAAGGGGCTGGAAATGGAGATCAGTGATGGTTTTCTCGTTCATTTCATCATCACTTCGCTTCCTTCGTCTTTTGAAGCATTCAAGATCAATTACAACACTCAGAAGGACAAATGGACGATGAGTGAGCTGGTCGCTATGTGCGTACAGGAGGAAGAGCGTATGAGGATGGACCGCACTACTGATGTTGCTAACTTCACCACCTCCAATTCTAAGAAAAGGAAGAACAATCATCAGAGGAAGGATGCTTCTAAAGTCAAAAGGCCCAATCCTAATACAAGTGCACCTTCCAGATCTAAGAACTCCTTAGGCAGAATCCACTGCAAGTTCTGTAAAAAGGCATGACATATGCAGAAGGAATGGCCTGATTTTAAGGAGTGGCTGGCTAAGAAAGGTAACGATTATTTTATGATACTTGAGTCCTATAATTTAAGTGTTCCTGCTAATTCTTGGTGGTTTGATTCTGGTTCTATGGTTCATGTTACCAATTCAACTCAGGGATTCCTTACAATCCGGAAGCTGGAAAGAAACCAAAGAACACTTAAGGTTGGGGATGATCGAGAATTAGAAGTGAAGGCCATTGGAACATTACAATTATTTATGAAAACTGGTTTATGTATTAAAATTTATGATACCTTATATGTTCCTGAGGTAACTCGGAACCTTGTATCAGGACCAAAGTTAGACATGGACGGTTTTAATGTTTCCCATGGTCATCGCAAACTCCCTATCCTCTATGATTCTGTTCTTTATGGTACTAGTATTCTGGATGGCGGTCTCTATAGATTAGAACTAGATGATAATTTTTCCAAATCTTTGTTGTCATATAACATTAATGAATCACTCACAAAGATGAAAGAGAAACGAGACTTAGAGACTTCGTCCATGTTGTGGCATCAACGTTTAGGTCACATCTAAAAAGAATGATTAAATCGTCTTGTAAAGGATGAAGTCTTACCTTCTCTCGATTTCTCTTATTTTGGAACATGTGTCAAATGTCTTAAAGGTAAAATGACATTAGCGAATAAGAAAGGTGCCACTAGGAGCTCTAATTTATTAGAACTCACTCACACTGACATTAGTTGTCCCTACCAAATCGCTGGCATAACAGGACATACTTCATTTATCACT
Organism: Helianthus tuberosus; assembly: GCA_030545235.1. Classification (NCBI taxonomy): domain Eukaryota; kingdom Viridiplantae; phylum Streptophyta; class Magnoliopsida; order Asterales; family Asteraceae; genus Helianthus; species Helianthus tuberosus. The sequence goes on along the minus strand of CM060393.1, from coordinate 46,417,587 downwards.
TTTATTGATGATTATTCTCGTTACATGTACTTGTATCTAATTAAGGAAAAGTCTGAATCTCTTACAACTTTTAAAGATTATAAGGCTGAAGTTGAAAAGCAATTAGATCGTCAGATTAAAGTTGTGAGATCAGATAGAGGCGGTGAATATTATGGAAGACATATTGATGTGTGTCAAGCTCCTGGTCCATTTTATGAGTTTTGTAAGGGCTAGGGGATTGTGAACCAATACACCATGCCTAGTACACCTCAGCAGAACGGTGTCGCTGAAAGAAGAAACCGTACCCTTATGAACATGGTACGCAGTATGTTAGCCAACACTAATTTACCATTATTCCTCTGGACTGAAGCGTTAAAAGCAGCTGTTCATATACTCAATAGAGTTTCTTCTAAGTCTGTCCCTAAAACTCCTTATGAACTTTGGACAGGAAGGAAACCGAGTCTTAAATATATGAAAGTATGGGTCTGCATTGCTGAAGCAAAACTTTACAATCCTTTCCTAAGGAAACTTGACCCTAAAACAATTACCTGTTTCTTTATCGGGTATCCTGAAAACTCAAAGGGTTATCGTTTCTATTGTCCTTCCCATGTCACCCGTATTGTTGAAACCAAGGGTGCTGCGTTCCTGGAGGATTTCAAGGTCAGTGGGAGTAGTACCAACCCTTACGAAGAATTGCAAGAAGTACAAGACGCGGGGGGAGAGACTCGTCGCTTACCATTACTCCGATTACTCCTCTTGTACCTAATGCAACTACTGTACCCGAAGCTACTGCACCAACTCCAAATTTACCTCTACAATCAGAACCCATTATACCTCATGACGAAGGCACATCAAACACTCAAAACCAAGACAACGCTGAACCCGATAATCCACTCAGGAGGTCATCTAGGCAAAGAAGGCCTACTAATTGGGATGATTATGTTACCTACCTGACTGAAATGGATCCCGGAAAGCTAAATGATCCTATCTCTTATAATGAAGCCATTAGCAGTGATCAGTCTTCTGAATGGAATAAAGCAATGATTTATGAGCTTGAATCCATGAAGAAAAATGACGTTTGGGATTTGGTAGAATTACCCAACGGAGTCAAACCCGTAGGATGTAAATGGGTGTTCAAAACAAAACTGGATCCGAATGGGAACGTTGAACGCTACAAAGCGAGATTGGTTGCAAAGGGCTACACTCAGAAAGAGGGAATTGATTATCAAGAGACGTTTTCACCTGTCTCTCGTAAAGATTCATTAAGGATCGTCATGGCCCTAGTAGCTCATTTTGATTTAGAGTTACATCAGATGGACGTTAAAACAGCTTTCCTTAACGGAGACTTAGACGAAAATGTTTACATGAAGCAACCCGAAGGCTTTAAACCTGAAGGTCAGGAGCATATAGTCTGTAAGTTGAAGAAATCCATTTACGGGTTAAAACAAGCATCAGGTCAATGGTACCTCAAGTTTGATGAAGTCATGAAGAAGCAAGGTTTTATGAAGAATCAAGTGGATCAATGCACCTACCTCAAGATGAGTGGGAGTAACTTTACTATACTTGTCCTTTACGTAGATGATATTCTATTGGCAAGTAATAGTTTAGACATGTTGCATGAGTCGAAGCGGTTACTCTCGCATAACTTCGACATGAAGGATCTCGGAGATGCATCTTACGTCATTGGCATCGAAATTCACCGAGATAGACACAAAGGGATCTTAGGATTGTCCCAAAAGGCTTACATAGATCGTGTCCTTACACGTTACAACATGCAACAGTGTAAACCCTCCGTCTCTCCAGTAGTTAAAGGAGATGTTTTCGGTTCATTCCAGTGTCCGACAACAGAGGTTGAGAAGGAGCAAATGAGCAAGATACCTTACGCGTCAGTAGTCGGGAGCCTGATGTATGCTCAAGTCTGTACTCACCCAGATATCCCTTATATTACTGGAATGCTAGGCCGTTATCAGACTAACCCTGGCCTAGATCACTGGAAAGCAACTAAGAAGGTACTTCGATATCTGCAAGGGACGAAAGACTATAAACTGACTTATAGAAGAAGTGATCATTTAGAAGTGGTGGGCTATTCTGATTCTGACTTTGCCAAATGCAAAGATGACAAGAAATCCACTTCGGGCTATATCTTTATGTTAGCAGGCGGCCCTATCTCATGGAAGAGTCATAAACAACAGTTGACCACAACTTCCACAATGATGGCAGAATACATTGCTGTTTATATCGCAACTTGTCATGGAATGTTGCTTAGAAATCTGATCACCGGACTCAAAATTGTTAATTCCATTTCTAGACCATTGAAGCTTTATTGTGATAACTCAGCGGCCGTTAGTTTCTCGAACAGTAATAGTTCGACTGGAGCTGGTTTATATCTCGATACAAAATATCTGTTCGTACGTGAACGAGTTGAGGAAAATAATCTTTGTATCGAGTATATTAGTACTAAAGATATGCTTGCGGATCCGATGACTAAAGGTCTCCCTCCTAAGGTTTACGAAGAACATGTTCGGAATATGGGATTTAGTAAAGACCTTGTTTAGCATATGTTTTATGATTAATGAATTTCCTCGGTTTGATTTTGTATGTCTCTTAGAATATGTTCATGTTAGTGCACTATGTCTGTGGACTTTGTCTTGTATCGAGTCATGTAATAGGATAGGATAAACCAGAGCTCGGGTGCTAGAAACTAAGTTTAGTGTGTTTAATGGTAATTTCGTTTGAAACAGCCAAGGACCATTTCAAACGGAATCACAACACTATATATAGAGGAGTCTGGTGTTTCATTTGAAACGGAATTAGTTCTTGTGATTCGGTAACGAAGTGCTGCCGAATTGTCTCCAGGTGTTGTAAGACTATTATATCAATACAAGAGACATTTAAATTGTGTCGAGCATCCGTTTCATTGATTTTGCCTTTGATTCGGATCCAAAACTCTTCTGAACGACTCATTTAGGTCGCACAACGATCCTACAAGTGGTATCAGAGCTCAGGAGGAAGAGTTTAGCTTGATTTCATCAGTTTTTTGACTTCTACACCTTCTTTTTCAAAATTCACAAGATTTTACAGACAAAATGGATTGCATTTCACACATTACATGCGAAACAGTGTTTTAACAAAGCCTTGAGTGAATTAGACCTAAATACGGATTAAAAGTGACAAAAATGGACCAAAATTGTAATTCCGTTTGAACGAGCATTCTGATTTCGCTTGAAAAGTTGAGACAATTTTACACGAAATTACTGATTTCGTTTGAATTTCATCTTATTCCGCTTGAAAAGGGTAATTCCGTTTGAAAGGTTCACACGGAATCAGCTATTTCGCTTCAAAGTGTAATTCCGCTTGAAGATTTCGTTTGAAACAAGTGATTTTGTTTGAAGGTCCTTATCCCGTTTGAAGTTCTGATTTCGTTTGAAGTTGTCATTCAGTGATTCCGTTTAAAAGTGTGATCTCGTTTGAAAGTTTTGATTTCGCTTGAAGAAGTGATTTCGTTTGAAAATCACTATTCCGTTTGAAAGTGGAATTTTCGCATCAAGATCATTTCACGTCAACCGAGTGTCAGTCTGTTTCAAGTTGTTTGATATTGTTTAAATTGATTGTGTTTGTTTGATTGTTTTGTCTCCAGGTAATTCAAGAAATTCACATCATGGCTGAAGAGTTCTACAATACGTTCTATAACGCATTTACATCTAAGTCTTCCGAAATTTCAACTGTCACACCAAAAACCATTACAAAAGCGATCAATGAGAACATTAAACATGATAACCTTTACGGCACACATTCAAAACCACCAACTCTGAAATTGCAACTCTCGTAAGATACGTAATGGCGCTACGTGAAGCACTTGACGAGATGACTTCAGTGGAGGAGGTCCTCATTGACCGTATAAATTATCTCTCGGTGGGGTTGGAAAACAGTTTCCAGGAAATAAACCTCTTGCACCAGAGGTTAAACATTCTGGTAACACCTCCCATGGAACCAATCCTCCCTCAAGAGGATTGGAACCTCGCACTTGGAATCCAAAATCCTACCGGTTGGGACGACATTCCGGCGGAACCTCCTCTTGAAGAACTCCAAGAAATCCCGGTAGAAGTTACACCTCCTCAACCCGATGCTCATGGGCCCGCTTTTCTTCTCCCTAGGGAGATTGAAGAGTGGCTCGCCGATGTATGAGGAGCCCATACCCGTAGGAAGAAGTCATCAAGCCGCTTTTAACCGAGAGATCTATCCTTTCGGAAATTTTGCTAGTAGAATAAATAGTAGGCTAGAAACTTCTTGGACTTCTTGTGTTTCTTTGACCTAACTAACTAATATTTTAATTTTTAGGACTATTATGTAATTCTCTCTATGATTAATGAATGATGGTTTTAGTTAAATTGGTGTTATGAATGGTGTTGAAATGAATAAAACACACTTGAGATGGCAAAGGATGCAAGGGAAACTTGAACCAGCACTCCATACAGGAAAACAGAACCGTCCGACAAATTTCTTCATTTATAGTAAGCTCGGCAACACGGCCCCGTGCTGCACAGTCTGCAGAAAAAGACCCAGTTCAGGTAACTTGACACGGGCCGTGTTCACCCAACACGCCCACGTGTCCAGACTTCTGTTTCTCTTGTTTCAATTTTGTTACTGGCACTTGAACACGGGGCCGTGCCCGGACAACACGGGGCCGTGTTCAGCGCCCAGTAACACAATTTTTTTGCTTTTTACACCTTTTTACACATTCAATCAACCTAAAAACTTATTTTTGGGACACATTGAGGACAATGTGTAATTTAAGTGTGGGGGGATGCTAAAACCTTGAATCTCGAAAGTCCTAAATACAAGCCTTACACAAAACTCTATTGGAACCGCTAATCACCCCAATTTTTTTCAAAATTTTTTCATTTTTTTACTTGTCTAGGTTTAACTCGGGAAATTCAAGTTCTTAAAAAGGTTATATTTTTACGAATTTACAACCGATAGCGTCGTGATAAAAAGAACCAACATAAGAAAATTATGAAAAGGCATGACAAGCTTAGTTAAAATTTGATTATATATACTTGATCACATAAAAACCCATTCCCACAAAAGTGAGTTTTGAGCCTTTATTGAGCATACACTTACATATCATTTGACTAAATGCTCATTTTTCGTTTCTTGTGTGAATAGCCGCTTGGTTCTTACGACTCTAGAACTTGCCATGACGATACATTCCCAATCCTTACCAACTTAAACCCGAGTAAGTAAATGATGGAGGCATTAGGACTAACCTTTTTATTTCTACACCATTATTTTTTTTACCACCTACCCAAAATCCCCCTATGAGCCTAAACCTTTTCATTTCATAACCCAAACCAAAAACCCTTTTTACCCACCAAAACCTTTTTCATTTTTAACCCTTTGTTTTAGTAACAAGTTCGGTTCTTCATATGACTTTTCAAAAAAAAAAAAATTGTTGATGATGAAGCAAAAGAAAATAAACAAACAAGTTCATCAAAAAAAAAAAAACTTTGTTTGAATAAATAGCTTCATCAAAATAAAAGTTATGAAAATAGAAAGTCTTACGAAAACCAACACTTGTTACGCTTTTCGCTTTTTTTTCTACTAACCACTAACCACCAACCCAACCACCTACCTTTAACCCAAGCCTAACCCTTAACCCACAAAGTCCTCTTGATATTTACAAAGGTATATAAGTTAAAAAGGAGGAGGAGTGATTGCTTGGCAAGCTTATGGTAGGAGTAAGTTCCATGCCGCTCTCGAGTGATCCACAAAAATACATTTTCGGCCGAGTGTTGAGTGATCCCCGTGAGGTATGTGAACTTGTATATAAATAGAATTTTACAAAGGCATGTTATGCCCTAATAAGTAATTTATCTTATGAAAAGTTTTTAATAAATCATGACGAATAGGATTGTAAATAAATAAAAATAAAATTAAATAAAGAATCTTGGAAATCCCGACACTCTACGGCAAGCCCAAAACCTTCTTTTCTACCCATTCCATTTGAGAGTGTAAATAGCCACATATTAAAGAGTTTTGCTTGAGGACAAGCAAAGATTCAAGTGTGGGGGTATTTGATGTGTTCAAATATTAACATATAAATTTCATCAAATGAGGCATAAAACTAACCCTTTTTTAGTACTAATGTTGGAAAAAATGTGCTTTTGTCTTCCTTTTGTATTTTCAGGATTAAATGAGCTCAAATTAACAAAAGAAGCAAAAAGACACCAAAATCTAACATAAATACAAGAAAAGGAGCAAGACATGGCGTGCCCGACCCACAACAGCATCTTCCCAAGCAAAACAAGAGATCAGAGGCCTGAACACGCCCCGTGCTCAGCCAGCACGGGGGCGTGCCCAAGTGTCAGGAGAAAAGAAAAAGTGGTAGAAGCTTCTATTGCCCACCACGGGGCCGTGCTCAGCGGACACGGGGCCGTGGTCAACTATAAGATTCGCACAATCCAGGAAAATCTTCATAGTACAAAGATTCTTCTGCACACGGGGTGGTGCTCAGCGGACACGGGGGCGTGGTCAACTAATAAGACAAAGCTGCATTTAATGAAGAAAGAGATGATGTGGACACGGGGCCGTGCCCACTGGACACGGGGCCGTGCCCGAGCTTCTGTTCAGCCTATAAATAGGAGTGCTTGCCTCAAGCTCAAACCATCCCTTGGCACACCACCTCTCTCACACTTCACCCACCACCCACCACCACCATAACACCATCATCCACCACCATCATCCATTGTCCATCGTAGAGTGTGTGAGTCGTCTCGGGATCCAAGATTGATCGTAAGAGTTCTTGACAATCAAGGCCATGTTTGCCTAAGTCTCTTACATCACTTGGTGAAGACAAAGTGTCTAGTGTAATACTTTTTATTTCTAATCTTTTGCACTTTTTATTTGGTTTTGTATTAATGACTTTAATAACTAGTTACTTATGTTGAAGGTGATCTTTCCTTATCGTTTGTCCGTGGTGTCTTGGCATTATTTTACTGTCTATATAAAATAAAATATTTTCACCATTCATATCTCCACGGTCTATATGGAGGTATGTTGGCTACCTGGTCGGGGGTTAAGGGAACGGTTTGGTAAAGGTCTTGCCATTGTTCAGCGTTTAGAGGTCCTGCAATGGACCTGGGTCAAATTTAGTAGGACCTCCTTCAATGCTTCACGGTATTGGATGGCGGGGGTCCAAACTCTTTGACCCCCTCATAAGTTAACTACTATTAATACTATAACCCGGTTATTTAGGACTGTATCCCTGCTGACTCAGACTACTTAGTCGAGGGTAACGTCACCTCCAAAAGAGGGGCCTACCATAATATTGCATTAATAACTTAATTCATTATCTTCCAATAATCCACCCTTTTAGGATTGTATCCTTGCTGACTCAAACTAGTGGGGTGAGGGTAACGTCACCTTCAAAAGAGGGGCCTACTACAATAACTAAGATAATCTCTTAATTATGTGCAAAAGTGCGGAAATAATCAAAGGTTACACTAGATACGAGTCGGAACCAAGTGATTCATCTTGTCTATCTGTTTTTCTTTTTATTTTACTTTTCAGCATTTTAGTTAGTTTTTATTTTTCTTAGTTTAAAAACATTTTTCTAAACTTTTTATTTTGATTAGACGTTGAGGATAAACCGGTATTAAAAGCTCTTGTGTCCTTGGACGACCTCGGTATCTTGCCAACACTATACTACGCTCACGATGGGTGCACTTGCCCATATGTGTGTTTAGTGTTAGTAAAATATCGTGTTTTATAAATTTAAAACTTGGCTAAAATAAGTGTTAAAGGGGCTTAAAATATACACCTAATATATATAACACTTCACACGCATCACTTATGCTCATGAAAGCTGGTTTTGTCTTGAGTTCGGATATAAGAGGCCGACCAATGATAAAGGAGAAGAGCTTCCACTCAAGAACTTACCCAAAGAAGACAAAGCAGAATTCTCAGCAGAACAGAGAATGATTGCTTTGATTCAATCTTCAATCAGGAATGACATGTTTGCTTTATTGCAACATGACAGAACATCAAAATCTGTCTGGGAAGCCTTAAGGGTTAAAGCTGAGGGGGGTAAACAAATCAAGAAAAATAAAATTGCGTTATTAAAGAAAGAATTTGATTTGTTTGATAGTTTGAAAGATGAATCAGTTAGACAAATGATAGAGAGATTTGGTCATTTAAAAATTGAACTTGATCGGTTTGGTATTGTTAAAAATAGAGAAGAAATAATTGATAAGATCATAGAAGCGTTACCACGAGCTGATCAGTGGTAAACGTTTGTATTCATATTGAAAAATGATGCTTTATATGACACAATTTCTCTTGATGTCTTGATAGAAAAGATAGAAAGTCATGAGCTTGAATTGTAGAAACAAAGCAAGATGAGCAGTTCTTCACATCAACAGAATGTTGGTCTCTATTACAAAGGTAATTTACCTATGGTGAAAGTTGGAGAATCACCAAAGACAGCATTCAGTGGTGAGAGGACAAAAGAACCACAAAAAAGCTCATCAAGTTATGATCCGGGTTATCATTCATATTCATCAAAAGCTAGTTCTGAAGAATCAGAGGAGATATTGTGCAACATTGCTCTTAAACTGAAGAATTCTCCTGCTATGAGCATCAATGCAGCTAAGCAGCAAATGAGCTTTCTTGCATCTGTTCTGGAATCGTATGAAGGTCTAGTTGCAGGTAGAATTGGTAACTCAGAGTTGACCAAAGAAGACTACGACCAGATTGATCCGGAAGAGATGGAACTCATAGACATTCAATGGTGTTTAGCAAGTTGCATCCGCAGAGCTCAAAGATACATGGAGATTACTAGGAAACAGTCACTCGGTGGTCCATCAACAAAACTTGGATTTGATAAGTCCAAAGTGACCTGCTTCAAATGTAAGCAAAAAGATCATTTCAAGAGAGAATGCAACAATTCTGCAGTTGGTGGAAATGAACATCCGTTCAATGATGATTATTACCGAAAGGCAATCTACCACCGAAGCAAAGAAGAGCCGAAAATGATTGAAGATAAACCCATAGATAAGTCAAGAGCTTGTGCTGTAATCCATGATGATGAAGGATTTGATTGGAGTCAGATTCTTCCAGAAGAAGATCGTGTTGATATTCGAAGTACAACTCATGGCATAAAACCATCAAAGAGCAATCATTATGTTTTTGTTGCTGAAATTAAAGAGGAAAACAAAGAAGAAAATGTTATAGCTGAAATCAAAGAGAAAACCAGAGAAGAGATTCTGAGTGAGAAAACTTACAGAGAAAGAAACATTGCTTGGAACAGAATGAATGAAATGCAAGAAGAATATGAAGATGCTGTCAGCTACAAAAGATGGGATAAGAAACAAGATTGCTATGTCAACAGAAATGGAGAACCCGTTGTTCCCAAAAAGGACATAGTTTATGATGATGTTCTTCTAGTAATTCCTCGAGCCGGAGAATATTATTCAAATGCTGTGAAAGATAAATCATATGAGAAAAAGCTTGGAAAACTCTTAAGAGATGTTATGACTTCAAGCTTGAGGAAGAGAGATGAAGAAAGAATGAAGAAGAATGTTGAGTGTATGGTTGAAGAATTGAAAAAGGTAGCTGAGGAAGTTAAAGTCGAAGTTGTTAAAGAGGAAGATGTGAAGGTTGCTGAGAAAGAAAAGATTAAGGAAAAAGTTGAGGTGAATGAAGAGGTTGAGAAAGCTGTTACTATAGAACAGCAAGTTGAAGAAGCTGAAAAGAAGGTTGAAAGTTCGATTGAAGTGAAGAATGAGAATTTGGTTGCTGGTGATGAGGTTGGTGTTGAAGGAAAGCAGAAAGATGCTGATCAGACAACAGAGAACACCGAAGTGCCAATCACTGAGGTAATTTTTGATTCTGAAACCTTAAAAACTGTTGAACAGTGCAAGAAATGCATGGAACCATGCAGTGCTTGTACTGAAAAAGACGAACAATTCAGAACAAGAAATCTTGAATTCAATAAAATTGAAGAAGTTTTCAAAAATAAATACAAAGAAATGTTAGAAAACGAAAAAGTTTTGAAAGATAATGATGAAAAACTTTTGGAAAAATGTAAAAAGTTAGAAAAAGAAAATGAAGTTTTGAAAGAAAATGTTTTGAAAAAGACAGAAGAATGTGATCTAAAAGAAATTGTTTGTCAAGAAATAAAGAAAGAATATGATTCAATAAAATTGGCATATCACATTACAAAAGAATCATATGAAAAGGTGAAAAGTGAAATGAAATTTTCTCAATCAAGATTGAATTACTATTCTGAAACAACTAATGAGCTTAAGCGACAGTATGAAATAAAACAACATGTTGTAAATTCCTACATTGAGGATGTTGCTAAGCTAAAGCGTCAAATTGCTGATTTAGAACAGGATAACAACAAGTTAAAAAGTTATCACGTGTCGTCATATGTGCTTGAAAGAATTTTCAACATAAAACCGGATGGAAAAGATTCTGAGCAAAACAAGAAAGGTATTGGCTCAGAGTTTCATCAAGTTCCACCACCGGAAAAGTTTGCATTTTATGATGATGAAAAGGTCGAAAAAGCTTTCAACATGGTAGATCAATTACCATATAACATTGACGTAACCTATTCCAAATATGATGATTCTAGTGATTCAGAGGTGGTAGGTAAGGTCGTTAAAAGTGTGTTGAAAGAAGAGTCAGTTGAAACAGGTAAATCTGAATCACAGGATGAAAATGAAGGTAATTTTCATGATGGATATCTGAAAAACTCAAAATCCGAGAAAAATTTGAATGATGATTCAAAAGGATTGGTTTATACCATGATTGGATCGGACAAATTATTCTTAGATGTTGTATTCCCGATTCAGAATGTGATTTCAGAAAAAGTTGATAAAGTTTTCAAAATGGTTGAGATTGAAAAATCTGATATTTCAAAGTTTGCTGGAAAAGGTTACAAAACATCTTATAACAAACCGGGTTACAAGAAGAAAAACATGAAGGCTGGGTTGGGTTATAAGAAGAAACAAAGTCAAAATAAAAATGAGACGCCAAATTATCAGACAAAAATGAATTTTGTTCACGGAACAAGTTCCGAAGAAGAGAAAGAACTCCAATTTAGACGACAGTCTAATGAAGAGTTCTATGCTCAAAAGAAAAAGCAACAACCACAGGTCAAAGATGTGTCCAAGAGAACATGTTTCAAATGTGATCAAATTGGACATCTTGCACGAAAGTGTCCAAATCTGAAACCTGTTGATTTTGAGACGAAAAAGAAGTCTGAAAATGTTGAGAAACAAAAATCTGAGGATGTGAAACAAAGGTCAACCAGATTTGATTCAAAATAAACTTGGAGGTACAACACAAACAAGTTTGTTTCGAACCAAACTTGGAAATCAAACTCAAATAGGTTCGATTCTAGACAGACCTGGAATTCTCACACACTCAAATTAAGAACAACACAAAGTTGGAAAATAACTGTCGATGCAATAAAACCACAAGAGTTTTGGAAACCTAAAGTTGTTGTTCAAAGTCAAAATATTCAAAAAGAGTCACATTTTTACAAAAGAGGTACTCCAAAAGGTCAAACATGGAATGTTAAGAAACAAGTGACTTCGTTAAAAGATGAGAAAGTTGAAGTCAAAGATGAAAAAGTCTTTGTACAAAATGACAAAGATTTTCCGAAATTGAATGAAGCATATTGTGTTGAAATGCCTAAGGTCAAACAGACCTGGGCTAAATTGTTCAAGTAATTGAGTAGTCTGAATATGCAGGTGCTTCCGAAGAAACTTGAATGTCAAGAAGAGAAGTGTGGGAGCAGCCTGGCACAACGGGAAGAGGAGATTGCTGAACCCTGGTTTGGTTGAAACAGGAAGTTTGTTTGATTTCTATATATAAATAAACAATATTAAAAAAAACCCTAAAAATTGAAAAATTGAAAAACCAAAAATATGTTTTTATTCTGTCAAAATTTTGAAAAAATAAAAAATATGTTTGATTTTAAATTTGTCAAATATTCAAAAAAAATACAAAAAAATGTTGATTGAATACGCTGAAACCCTCATGGCTGAACAAACATGATTAATTTCACAAGATTGAAAAACGGTTTTCAAACTGTAAAATATCAATGTGTTGTAAATCATGGGGGTAATTGCTGCTTTTCGTGTTATAATTTTCTGTAAATCAGTACATAAGATGCAGAAAATGGATGGCGAGACAAAGCTATCAGCATTGGTTATCAAATTTTCTTTATATGATTTTGAATTTTAGGGGGAGTAATATTGTCAGAAAATCCAAAAACATTTGAAAATTTGAAAAAGCCAAAAACATGATAAAATTCAAAAATTGAGTTTTTGTGTAAAAAGAGGAAATGATAGTACATCAGTAGACAGTTACAATATGCTAAAGAATTGTAATGATTATATAGCGTTAAACAGTCTCACTGATGATATGCCGTTAGGTTTTTATACATTTAGTAAACTTTTTCGGGATATAAACTTAAATTCAAACTTGCTTATTTCATGGGGAACACTACTTGGATATATAGGTAACCCCTGAAATCTTGTTTGAAGGACCCCTCTTTCTGAGATACTAGGTCTTTATGCTTAGTGATATCTGGGGTATTATCCCGGGACTTCTGATTTTGAGGAAGCAATGGCCTAGTCCCAGTATAATACTTTCTGCTTGCTTGAAACATAGCACTGCCCTCAGCATAAAAAATGATGAAACATTGAAAAATGCTAATCATGTGCTGTTGAAGAAAAGATTCTCTAAAGGGAACACACCTAAAGTCGAAGCCGTCATCTCTTTGCTGAATGGAAATTCTGACCTGAGCTCTCACGGTCCTCGCACATTAACCCTTTACAGATATCATCTAGGTATACTCACCTGTAAGACTGAATATTGGGATCTGGATACGGGAGTATATTCAAGAGGTGGGACACATGAATGAGTTTAAGTTCTTAATACACCTAATTCGTATCCTGAATCAGTTGAAATTTGTATGAAAATTTAAGTGGATCAATATATCGACAATCTAAGTGAATTGTTTAATTCTTAATGTGTAACTAAGCTCAACGGTACTTGTGACTTGTCAAAAACTGATATGATCCTCTGACGCAAACTCAAACAAAAATATTGTCTGTAAATATGTTTGTAAATATTTCTTTATCGTTTTATGTTTCAGGAAAACACAAAAAGATTTTTTATTCTGCTTTATTTTCGACAACCGATGTCTGAGTGCTGAGTTTCAAAATCTGAGTATGCTGATTGTGTTTCTGAAAATAAAACAAGTTCATTAATTTGAAACTTGAAGTTTTAAAATCAAAAATAAAAAATAGTTTGTGATATCTCTAAGGTCATTAGTTTGGACTTGGATGATTAACTGTGAGGGATTTGGATGCTTATATTGTTAAAAATCTTTGAAAAAGAGCTAGTTTCCTATCCTGAAACTGCCAAATCCATGAAATTTGTTGATAAAGGAAATTGAATTGCCAGGTTACGGTTCCTGGACAACTAAAAATGCTTTCACTGTAAAAACATTTTAGTATATGATTGAGAGAGCCAGGTTTTCAATCCTGGAAGTTCAAAATGTTATTACTTATAAATGTTTGAGTGATTGCAGATGAGATTCCAGACCACGATCCCGATAGCTGAGTCTAAGGGGGAGTCTGAAGACGAGCTCAAAGCAAGGGGGAGCTTGTAATCAGAAAGCAAGGTGTCGATCCCTAAAGCACGGAAGCTTGACGAAAGGGGGAGCTTGAAGAAGCTGTTTATGTTAGAGCCAGAGACAGATCCTGGTACAACATTCAAAGATAGAGAGAAAAAGATAAAGATAGATAGATGCTTACAGTATTAGACAATTTGGAAAGAGCATGAAGACTGATCAAGACTGAAGATGTGTCATGATAAAGACTCGACACTGAAGACTTCGTCAACATCCAAGGGGGAGTCTGTTAGTGCACTATGTCTGTGGACTTTGTCTTGTATCGAGTCATGTAATAGGATAGGATAAACCAGAGCTTGGGTGCTAGAAACTAAGTTTAGTGTGTTTAATGGTAATTTCGTTTGAAACAGCCAAGGACCATTTCAAACGGAATCACAACACTATATATAGAGGAGTCTGGTGTTTCATTTGAAACGGAATTAGTTCTTGTGATTCGGTAACGAAGTGCTGCAGAATTGTCTCCAGGTGCTGTAAGACTATTATATCAATACAAGAGACATTTAAATTGTGTCGAGCGTCCGTTTCATTGATTCCGCCTTTGATTCGGATCCAAAACTCTTCTGAAAGACTCATTCAGGTCGCACAACGTTCCTATAGTTCAATCGGTATAATGGCATATAGACAAATAAAGTTACAAATCAAACAAAGGGCTTATGCGTGTTTTGATCATGACGATTAGGTTTTAAATTAAGGCTATAGTATGACTAATGGGGGTCCTGAGTCGCATAATGATTCAACGGCTGTATTTCTCTGCTATAGTACTTGTTTAAGGCTAAAATGAGTGTTAACTCCTGATCAGGCTTATCTAATACTCATAGTAAATGATTACTCGGCTAAGTGGGAGAATACATAATAAATAAAACTAAATACAACCGATACATCTTTCAACTCCATCTGCAAATGACTTCGAATTAGCTTGTCCATAAAACGCAACGAGGAATAAATAAACAATAAAGAGAAAACAAATTTTATGAATTTATTGCATTGTACAGATTCACGTAAACAAATAAACATAAAGTTAAAAAAACACAATTGCGTTTTACAAAAATTGCGTGGTTTTCTTCGTCGGGCTAACCAGAATAGTGTCGTTTAGTTGATCTAATCAGAATCATGTGGAATTCTGGCGTACACCACCGCACCGGAAATTGTTCACTGTGTTCGGTGGTGTTGGTGTCTTGGTGAGGGTGGGATGAAGTATCATCTGGGTTTTTTTTAGATCTAGGGTTATGAGTTATATACTTACATGAGACTAATTAGTATTTGACTAAAATGCCCTTTCCTATGTATTTTTATGTTTGCCATTTGTTGATTTGTTATTACTTCCTACCCTTCTCACCCAAAGCAAACTTCCTATTTGATCTCTTTTCCTATAATCTAAACAAACTTGTGATTATTGTTTTTACGGTTTTGATTATTTGATCGGGACTTGAGGTCATCACTTCTGGTTTAGACATTCATTAACCAATTATAAAACTTACAATTTCAAATGAATGTATGACAAACTACATAGACTTATTTCCTAATATTCATATGTTAACCAACAAACAAATTACACTAAACCAACATTCCCTGACTACTTAACTATGTGGAACAGCACCGTCGAGTAAATCCTACTAATCATGCCGATGAGACATCTAATTACAATATCATAAAAAGACACCATCGGGTAAGTATGAATGATTTGCAATTAAATTAACACAAATATTACTAACAATGTCACAATCAAACGACATTCATGTATCTGTGGGAGTAATTCTTGTTGGTTATGGGGAGTGTACATAATATCTAAAGTAATTTGTAAAGGATAATCAAATCTACAACATATTGTTTGGAGGCGAATGATCTCTATCCTCAAAGCAATTTTGCCCCCATCATTTAATAGAACAATGTGCTTTAGGTTTGTGACGAATCACTTCCCAAGATACAACGAAGTGACGGATAACATATCTTATCAATACTGCAGCAATGGTGATATACCAAACCATCACAATGGTTCATTAATAACTTCCATTTGAACTATCATGTCTTTTTGAATAGGCATCTTTATGAATAGTCATGATGGTTCATTGGTAACTAACTAACCATCAACTTAAGGAGTTAACCCTTAAAAGCATCATCGTTTGATAATCATAAATCTCTATGAACCAATTATATATTTATTTTTGGGTAAAGTGCAATTTCCATCCCCGTGGTAGACTTCTGATGGCACTTTCAGTCCCTGAGTGTTAAAATTGACCATTTCCGTCCTTGTGGTTGTCGATTTGAATCAATAATGTCTCTCCTTGTCACACCCCAACAGATGGCGGAAACATCGGAGTGAGACGAAAACGAGATTGTTTGAGACTTCATAACACTATTTGCGACAGTATTTAAATAAAACTGATTTCATTTCATTTCATAACAATTCAAGTACAACATGGAAAGGAAATAAAACATTATTTGTTACAAAATACAACAAGTTACAACAAACAGAAAATACAACAATATAATCTAGATTTAAAGTGGGTATCTAAGCATCCTCACTAAGCCCATTTTAATATCATCATCAACCTGCAAATATGTTTAAAATAATGGTTCAATACAAACGTATTGGCGAGTATACAAGGTTAATACATACCATAAGTATAAAAGATTTAAACGAATCCACATGGCAAACTTAGTTATCAAGTTTAGGTAAAACACGTTTTTATGTGTTTTTAGTCAATTGCGTTTTAGAAAGAACACTTTCTTTTGTGTTTTTAGGCCATTGCATTTTAGAAATAAGACATTTCTTTGTGTTTTCTGACCATTGCGTTTTAGAAATAAGACATTTCTTTGTGTTTTTGGTCCATTGCGTTTTAGAAAAAAAATCATTTTTTACGCTTTTTGTCCATTGCGTTTTACGCAACTGGGTTTTCGAAAAAAAAATCGAAAATATAGCAATAGTATACTCATTTTAAAGATAAAAACGCTTGTTTTAAAGATAAAAAACGTTCGTTTTTTGGTGCAATTTTTACAAAAAATTAATGTAGTATGAAAAGGTTATTAACGTTTAAAAAATGGGGGGGGGGGGGGTTGAAGGAGAGAGAAACTATTGCCCTGTATTGACTAGAATGCCCCTACACAAACCTATACGCCTCCTTTTCTTTCTTCAATTTCACTTATTTAATCTTAGATCTTGATTAAATCAATTGATGGTTAAGATTACTTGCTAGCCTTCCTAGCAAAAAAAAAATCATATTATATCCTGACCCTTTTTTTAAATGTTTTGTAAATGTGAATGATTTTATTATTATTATTACTATGACATTATATAATAAAAGAAACCAATAAAAGGACACTTGTCATTACTCTAGACCATTAATTGTAGATAATAATTATTAAATTTAATATATGTTTCAAACATTTAAGAAATTACGGATAAAGTTTCATAAAATATTAAATTTTAAAGTTATATAATTTAATAATTACCGATAATTTATACTTATCTGATTAATTTAAATTTAAATATTATTTTGTAGCTATAAGTTTATCTATTTGGCTAATTGTTATATGCCTAATCTCGACATTTCAACATTTTTTTAGAACTAATAAATTAAAACCACTGTTGTTTAAATAAAACTTAGGGTTATTAAATGCATGTTCACATGACTGTTAAAATTCGCGAGAAAGTCGATGATAAAGGTGGTCTTCTAATCGATAATGCTTTCATCTATACTATATTATAATGCATGAGGGAGGGGTATTTTAAGATACCCAAAAAATAAGAACTTTTCCCCTCCTTTATTTATAAAAAGACCCCTAAAATGAGGGTAGTTCGGTCTTTTAAACACTATTTATTTTTTAGTTCCTAAACTTATTACACTTAAATCCCCGAGGTTTTAACAAAATTATAGATAATTAGTTACAATTCACCCCTTCACAACAAACTTATAATTTTTTACTTATTCTTGACATATCTTATAAACTATACTATTTAAAAAAAAATCCAAAGATAGCATGACGACCCACACATTTTTGTCGACGTTTCGGTAGTTGTCTTGTTCAATATCGACGCACAGATTAAAAGGTACAAGTCGATAATGCTTTAATGTACAAGTGATTAAAGAAGAAAATAACAACTAATATTTTCAAATAAATAAAGTTAAAATCTTTTTCGTACAATAATGTGTAAATAAAAATAGTCACATGTTATAAAAACATAAATTAGATACAAAAAGGAAAAAGAGCATTGCTCAATATGAAACAAAGAAGTGCATAATTCATAAAAACAATTAGTAAATGGTAACCACTAATTCATCAAGACATTTAGTTGTACAAGCGTTTAAAGCATCAAATATTATAAGCTTTCTAAAGCATTTAACACCCCAATTTTTTGAATTCCCGCTCTTTTGAGGATCTCCCAACACAAAAACCCCTAGATCTGTCCTCTTTTTTCTCCTCCCAAAACTAATAGCACTCGCCTCTTCCGAATATTTGTTTTCAAACGCATGTCTTCACTTCCTTCGTTCTTTCTTTCTTAAAAAAAACCCTAATCTATTTCAGGTACCAGATAGTTGCAAAATTGATATGATTTTGAACATTTTCTAGAGGCATCTGACTACAACTTGAGGAATTTTTGTTGGTACTGTTATATATGTAATGTAGGTAGCGATTTGTCACAAAAAAGGTATGTTTGTAACGAGCTCTTGAGGCTTCGATTTTTCGCAGTCTTTAGCCACTAAGAACTAAGCATTAACCGATAGTTATAATCAACCTGTAGGAATTACTTTTCAAGAATTTTAATTTGTTAGCATTCCAAATTTAAAAAAGTTAGTAATTTCAAAGTCTATGTAATATTTTTTTTTCACTTTCATTTGCAAGGAGGTGTTGTCAACCAATGAAAGGATGATATGGGGATATTGCAGGAGGATATTAATGCTTTGTTGGTTAGTATTTTATAAAAGTAGCAATTGAGTGTACTTAACTCTCTAAGCTAAATGTTTTTTACTCTATTAACACATGCTTGTTAGATTTACTATACCAATAAGGCTGGTGGGTGTGGTTTCGCGCCCCCTGCCACCTAATTAATTTTAGCGCCTCTGCCCAGCCTCCACCAATATGGGCGCTATCCTTGGCCTCCGCCAAAGGAATGCCAGGCGTGAGAGGAAGATAACAATGGGGTCCACTGTGACAACCCTCATAATTTCATGTATCCGTACGATTCATTAATGATAATTAAAGTGTTTGATGACTGTGTGGATTTACTTAACTACTTTCTGGTTACTGCGTCATATTTACATATGTTTGTTAACATACTAGCCTCGTGCAGAAAAATTGACTAAATGGTCCTGAATGTTTTCCTAAGTGTTAGGAATTAAAAGTGTTACAAAAATATATATAAAGGACACTTTACGTAATAATTAAACACTTTAACGAAACAGTATCCGACCGAACAACCGGACATTACCCGGGACACCAAATATTTGTCAAACACATTGTGTTATTATTTCTTGGCTAGTTATGGTCCCCGTTTACAATAACACCCACTAAAAATCATATAACTAACATATATAATCTAGTTACTTGGAAACTAACTTATATTTACCATTTAGTTGAAAATGTTACAACCAACCCCCCTAACCGAAATCGGTCCCAAGTGGACCCACCAAATCACCAACTTATCTCCACACCATACTTCACATCTTGTTACTAGATTTCATTCAAATTTTATATTGGATTGTTTACTTGTTGTGGTAGACAAAATATAAGAAGAATCCATATAAGTATGGTGCCTTAGAGATCTTAATCATTCCATATCTTGCAAGTTCATCACACCCTTTCACTCATCTCTCTCTCCCTCTCTCGGCCCTCCCTAAACCGCCACCATCACCACCACTTCAACATCATATTCATCCATTATTCAAGTTCCATTCAAGCATCTAAGGTGATTCAAGGAAGTTGCAACTTGTGGAGCTTCAAAGGACCTTGTTTCTTGCTTCTTCTTCATCTTTTCACTAGAGATTCTTCCCTAGCCTTGTGCTAGTAGTAAGCTCTTGTCAAACCCTTGTTCATCTTGTTTTTATGGCTAAAACTTGTAGTATGATGCTTATGTTTAAAACACTAAAGAACAAAAACACAAAAAGGGGTTAAACAAGAAAATGAACATAAAGCTTTACATGAAGATTTGCATGGTGAAATGTTGTAGTAGAATGTTGTGGTGAACATGTTGTTGATTACTTGATGATTTACTTGTTAATATTGATGTTAGATTGTTGATTTCTTGATAAACCCGTTGTTAGGACATTTGTTGATACGATTTAGTAGCATTTAAACTATAAAGAAACATGCTGATTTACATTTTCAGCCAACTTTAACTGGCTGTAAACAGATCATAATAAATCGAAAAACTGATTTTCTGAAGCCCAAATTATGTATTTTCGAAAAACAGATCAAATGGCACTGGAATCGTAATTTTTCGAGGTCGTTTACTATTTTTAAAGGTCTGTTTTCGGACAGCAGCTGAAGCTGCATTTTTCTGCAGAAAACATGTGTTATATTCTTCATCATAACTTGAAACCTGAATAGAACTAGGTCATAAAATTTGTACTGTAGATGACCACTGATGTATTTGTAATCCTCCCACTAGAATTTCGTAAATCGGACTTACGATGAATTTTTAATAAATTATTCCGTGGACTGCAGTCAGAAAAAGATGAATCTGATTGCAGTCCGGTAAATAAATTTTTATAAAATATTGGCGATGAATTGGATCCCGAGATTTTTACACAATAATATTTGAATCGTTTAAGACCTTCTGTATAAAGTTGGGAATTTTTGGAATAATTTAACTATTTTATTTAAATTCCTGAAAACAGCCCAGTTTCAAAGATTTAAAGCTGAAACGACATAAGTAGTAGTTTGCGTGTCTAAATGTCGGGTATGTTATCTGTAAATGATCTAACATGTTATATGTCAATGAAAGTGTTATGTGAAATATCGTATGCTTGCTCTTGAGTAGCTATAAGTGGAATGTTTATATGGGCGTGAAATGTTAACGTGAGTGCGTGCTATGTGATAAAAGAAATGAGTAGATAAACCGTACGTAGGATACGTGTTATGCATGAGAAACTAATTGTTATCTGTACCTTATTAGGACGTGCTCGATTTCTGATTATTAGAGTAACTAATCTAACCGAACAAACCAAGGTGAGTTCACACTTTCTACAAGGCATGGGATTCCTGGTGGTTTGGGAATGGGTTAAGAAACTAAAATAGAAACTACATATCCTCCTTGGGTAGGATATGTACGGCCATCCTCCTTGGGTAGGATGCCAATATTTAATCCTGCGTACTCTCCTTGGGTAGAATACATACGTTCGTCCTCCTTGGGTATGACAACAACCTTAAAACTTACTAGACAAAACTCTATCATTAAGTCCCTCATTTTATATCGACTTAATCACCGAGGCCAATGGCGAGCGGGTCATTAGTTAATAGCGCTATTAGGTTTAACAAACCTCACATCGTGCCGTTCGGACGGGCGTGTACTAATGGACTATGGCAAACTGTCAATGATGATAGAACATTGACGTAGGGCACAACTATTGTTCGTCAGTTGTCGATATCTTAACGTTCTAGTGGTTCACATGGGGAAGCCCCCACTGATTATGGATATGGTTTGGGTAATGAAGAAGGAACTGGTTAATCATACTTTCAACTAAGGGGTAACTCCCACGGTAAGTAAGCCAACGAAAGTCAAACCACGTTTTCAGAAACAACTTAAAACTAAACAACCAACCGTGAACTCACTCAACTTTATTGTTGACTCGTTGTTACATGCCTTACAGGTCGTTAGATGCTTATGGAGCTTCCACGAGGAGGAGGTCGTTGTGGGATACGGACTGTTATGTTCCGTGCTTAATATTTAAGTCCTTATGAACTCATTAAACCTACGTTTTGGACTTTAAACCTATGAACTATGGAACTTATGTTTTGGACTTACGTTTTATGCTTCCGCTGTTAACTTAAAATCGGTTACTCTCTTTTGGTCACCAATTGTATTGTGGTTGGTTTTATTTACTTAATTATGTTGTTCAATATGATTGGTGGCTCGATCCTGGTCATGTCACGCCTCCAAACGGTGATACTCCGCATGGTGGATTTTGGGGGTGTGACAGATTGGTATCAGAGCCATTGGTTATAGCGAACTTGGTTTTAAAAAGGGGGAAAAACTTTTTGATAAAACCAGACTATAACCTGTAAAGTGCTCAACGATCCACAACGACGCTTCACTCCACGTGCAAGACTCAACACTATAGGTAATATGGTTTATGTTTGTATTGCCTACCTGCTAGTTTAAGCAGCACATTTGATCATGGTATGGTTAGTTAGCGTAACAACTATTGTTTGAAACCCTGTGTGTTAGCTCTCTTATGTCACTCCACACTTACGCACTTTCGCGACACCATTTCTTACTTGTGTTTCCTTCGATGTGAAGATCATGAGTGGACGCTTGAACTTGACTCAAGCCCAGCTGACGGCTCTAATCAACGAACGAGTTGCTGAGGCACTCGCAGCAATTCCAGCAGGAGGTATAACCTGCCATTTCGACCTATCTTAGGATGATTAGATCCTACTCTCGCGAACCAACTCTTGTGTTTAACCTTGTCTTTTATTCTCACGCAATAGGTCAGCATGCTCAACCTCCTGTATGTACGTTCAAAACATTCATGGATTGCCGACCTAGTACTTTCAGCGGCACAGAAGGAGCTGTAGGCCTTCTTCACTGGTTCGAGAAGCTCGAATCTGTTTTCGAAATGTGTGAATGCCCTGAATATTGTAGGGTGAAATATGCTACTGGAACCCTCGAAGGTTTTGCGTTGACCTGGTGGAAAGCACAGGTTCAACTGCTAGGGCTGGCGATTGCTAATGCCACCCCATGGAACGGTTTCAAAGAACTGATCAAAGAAGAGTACTGTAGTCGTGACGACATCCACAAGCTAGAGGTAGAATTTTTCAATCTGAAGATGTCGGGGTCTGAGATTGAGGCGTATACGAAGAGGTCAAACGAGCTGGCCATCTTGTGTCCTACTATGGTGGACCCTCCCATCAAACGTATTGAGCTGTACCTTAAGGGTTTGGTGCCAGAAATTCAAAGTCACGTGACCTCAGCTAATCTTGGCACCATTCAGCAAATCATCAAGTTGGCTCATCGTCTCACTGATCAGGCAGTTGAGCAGAACAAGCTGCCCAAGCGTATTAGCGCTACTACTACTGATGCCCCCAATGATAACAAGCGCAAGTGGGATGGAAATTCGGGCAAGGGTTCTACTTCAGTTCAGTCTCAGCAGCAAAAGACTGATGACTACCAGAGTCCTGGTCAACATTCTTCTGGTAATCAAGGACAGGGTGGATACCGAGGGAACCACCCCAAGTGCAAGCGGTGCAACAAGCATCATAGCGGGCAGTCACAAGGGTCGCTATCTGAGGTGTAACAAGTTTGGTCATGAAGCAAAGGATTGCATGAGCGCACGTCCTGCGAATCAGAATCGCCAACAACAACAACAAGCTCCACAGAACCAGCAGCAGCAACAGCAGGGAATAAAGGATGCTTTCAGTGTGGCGCTGAAGGCCACTTTAAGAGGAACTGCCCTCAGCTGAACCAGAATCAGAACACCAACCATGGAAACGGGAACAACAATGGAGGCAACAATGGAGGCAACAAAGGGGGTAACAATAACGGCAATGGTGCCAGGGGACGTGTCTTCGTGCTGGGTCAGGGTGATGCAAGGAACGATCCCAACGTTGTGATGGGTAAGTTTCTTCTAGATGATTTCTTTGTTACTGTTTTATTCGATTCGGGTGCCGATACTAGTTATGTGTCCTTAAAAGTTAGTCAAATGCTTAAGTGCACTCCAACACTTTTGACCACCAAACACACGGTAGAGCTAGCAAACGGTAAAAGTCTCGAGGCCACACACATAGTTAAGGGTTGTAACCTCGTCTTACCTGGCCAGACCTTCTCTATCGATCTTATCCCTATCGTTCTGGGTAGTTTCGACGTTGTTATTAAGATGGATTGGTTATCTCATCAACAAGCGGAAATTCTTTGCAACGAGAAGATTGTCCGCATCCCTCGTTCTGGTGAAGAACCCCTTGTGATTCATGGCGACAAGAGTGGTGTTGTCGTAGGCATTATCTCTTTCCTTAAGGCCCAAAAGTGTTTGCGAAAAGGGCCACACTGCCATTCTAGCACTCGTTATTGACACATCAATGGAAGAAAAGAAAATTGAAGACATCCCTATTGTGCGTGATTTTCCTGAGGTATTTCCTGAGGAATTACCTGGTCTCCCGCCTCATCGACAAGTCGAGTTTCTAATCGAGCTAGCTCCTGGAGCAGCACCAATAGCTTGTGCACCTTATCGACTAGCTCCATCAGAACTTGAAGAACTGTCCACGCAACTACAGGAACTCTTGGAAAAGGGTTTCATACGTCCTAGCTCTTCACCCTGGGGAGCTCCAGTCTTGTTCGTGAAGAAGAAAGACGGTACCTTTAGAATATGTATTGACTATCGTGAACTCAACAAGGTGACCGTGAAGAATCGTTATCCTCTCCCACGTATTGATGACCTATTCAACCAGCTGCAAGGGTCGAGCTTCTACTCTAAGATTGACCTGAGGTCAGGCTACCATCAACTGAGAGTCCGGGATGAGGACGTCTCCAAAACAGCATTCAGAACTCGTTACGGTGTAACACCCGTTCTTATAAATTAAGGTTTAATGTATCATTTACGAAAAACAATCATGTAATTAAGATTACATATGCATTGGAAATTTCGGGTTTATCAAAACTTTTTACAATTTAAAAGTATACAACATATCATGTGTACGTTCGTCGTTTAACATAATAACGATACATAGTGCGGAAGCTTATTTCATGATCGTGTTCGGTTCTTGCTCGTTGCTTGATCTTCATCCGGGTACTCTTGGCGATCACCTATGATCAAAACCAACTTAAAAGTTAGTTTTGATAGTCAAATATTAAGTTCCAACAAGTACAGGGGTTAAAATAGCAAAAAAATAAAATTTTTCGGAGTTCAGGGGCTTCGCGTGACGCCAA
Source organism: Helianthus tuberosus (assembly GCA_030545235.1). Taxonomy (NCBI): domain Eukaryota; kingdom Viridiplantae; phylum Streptophyta; class Magnoliopsida; order Asterales; family Asteraceae; genus Helianthus; species Helianthus tuberosus. The sequence continues at coordinate 46,392,817 of CM060393.1, read as the reverse complement.
GGGCCTAGGCGTCACGCCTAGCCCCTGTTTTCACAGACTGTGCCTTCAGCTGATGCTGTACATTCTCAGCATGACCCGTTTTCACGGAAACGAGCATAACTTCTTCATTATTGATCCGTTTTACGCGATTCTTTTTCCTACGCGTCCGTAATTTAATTCTCCGTCATATGGAGTAAAATCCAACAACCAACTTAATATATTTTTAGACTTCTAAGTCTTCGACTCGTTACATTTTTACCGAATTTTAGCCCGTATATGCATTTTATCAAACAAACATATTTGTTTGACCCCTATATCACCTACACTTTTTCAAATAAATGTTATATACCATATTAGGTTCTAATCACAGGTTTATTACACAATTTAAACCCATTTTCGCCCGTATGCTTATTTTGACCCGTTAAGGGTATTTAAGCACTTTCGAGCCTAAAATAGCTTTCGCTTGCTTCTAGCATTCCATTACCACATTTCTTATCCTATAATCTCCCACCCCAACTGTATTTAAGGTAGGTTTAATGTGGTGATCAACATAAACCAAATTTTACCTCTCGAATCATTATTTTACGGCAAAAACTCAAATAGTGCCATTTAGCTAATACCATACCTCTTTCAGCTTCTATACTTATTCTAAGTATTTACCTAGTCATACAACTCGTTTCCAAACAACCTTTAAGGGTCGTTTGTTCCATTTAGCCTACAAGGGCGTTTTGGTCGATTTTAGTCCTTTTATGACGAAGGACTCTCTCTCAAATTATTCGACCAAAATAACACTTTTAACTACATCATAATTATGCGTACCTGGACCGGATCAACAAGTAGACCCGATTTATACCTCATTTTCATTATCACACCATCAATGGTGACGCAATTATCCGATTGGCTAATCGGTCATATTAACATAAGACTTGACAACCACATTAGTCGATATTGTCAAATGGTGTTATCATCACCATTCGACCCGTTTGGACTATATGCCCAACATTATCTATTTAATCAAAAACATCGTTTTTGATTTCCAATTCATACATCCATCCCATCCCGAATTTTATAACCATACCCCTTTTTCTTTTACACTCTTCTCTTACAAATTCAACCCATTTCGGCTTACGCCATGGGTATCCTTTTAACCTTGAATTACATTAGTCGACACTTGACAAATTTCCATATTTCCAATATTATCGTTATCACGTTTACCACGTATCGAATAAACGGGTATTCTACATAAGTGTGTAACTTACACTTACCTCTCATCCACGCCACGCTTTTCTTTCCGTACTTGCTCCGTTTGACCCGCTCCCTCCTCCAAGCTTTCATCTAGCTTGTTACGCGTCAAACTATTGTCAATCATTTACAAGGCGGTTAAATTAGTCATTAACAATCACGACTATTCCACCTCACTTATTTTCTATGTCGAAGCTATTGTTCGACTTCATGCTTAGTCAACTTAATTTATTCAAAGTTAACTACTTTAAATCACATGGTTTACAGCATTTAGTCTAAATCGACATAGTATTTAGAACCCTTATCACTTCACATCACACGTAATTTCCATATCATTCAAATACGCGTTTTCACTCTAAATTTCAACACTTTAGTTCTCATTTAGGCATTTTAACAAACACCTAATGTGCATAATTTTACTTATTTACTAACTAGTTCATAACTAATTATTTTCACCAAGATTTACATAAAAATCAAACCTCTATGTCTAGTGTTCATGAACTACATCAAGAACTTATATCATAGCAACCAATATTCATCAATTTAACACCCTAATCCGAGTGTTCATCATATTGTCAATAAACCCATTTAACACATAATAGGGTAATTACCAAATCCCTAGTTTTGACAACAATTCATCAAATTTTCTACTAGGGTTTGTTTCTAAACCAAGATATAATCACAATAACACTCAAAGATTCAACATTCATTCCAGAATTTCGATTATGATTGTGCATCATAATCTCAAAGTATCACTAAATCATAAATTTCAACATACCTTGTGATCCCCACGACTAGGTGATCATTAATACGTGTTCATGCATCCGATTCAGGCTAGATTTGACCTTCAATTTTGTTGATTTGTTGAGGTTAGGGTTTTAGCTCCCATGGAGCTTCTCCTGGTCGATCAGAACACGCACACAATGCGTGTGTGTGTATTTTATATATATTTTTTTAAATAAAACAAGTTTCCCACTTGTCCATATTAGTCCCTCATGTTTAGAGATTCATAAATGAAACTATAACTCATAGTTTATTATTTAATTACCCATTACTAACTAGGTTAATTTTACCTAGTTAACTTAGTGGGTTCCGAGAGTTAAAAACCCGTTTTATTTTAAGTCCCGTTGACTCGGGCTCTTATAAACCTAATTCCTTAATTCTTTGATTCGCTTGTATTTAAATTACTAGGATTTCTTATTTAAATCCAAATATTTACCGGGTTATTTTTACTGCTAACGGTACTTTACCCGTCTTTTAGTATTAACGGAGTTTGATTACCAAATCCGTTTTCGGGGTGTTACAAGTCTACCCCCCTTAAAGAGGTTTCGTCCTCGAAACCTTTCTTACATAGTTCATCGAGTTCTAAACTCAATGCGTATGACCTGAGTAATCTTTTAAGCATTACTCATACTTTAACCAATTGTTAGTATTACCAGAAATATTATGGTAATATCTTTTTGGTTACAGAACATCTACGTACCTCATACGACATAATGTAACTTGAAATAACGTAATTCCGTTATTTCTACTAGTTTAGTTAACTTAGCGATATCCATCACTTTTATATATTATCGAACTCTTGGTGAATCCGTTACCTTGACCCATTTAAAGGGTTTTAGTGAAATTTTTCACTTTTAGCAACTATTTCTTTTGTTTTCAAATTCATTTATTCGGTTCACTTACTCCGAATCCACCGCTTTCAAGCAACCAAATTACTTAAATGATCTTAACCGGTCTCACTAACTAGACTTATTGGTCCAGTTACTTTTTACCGCTCGTTTGGTTATAATGTGATTCCACTTCACATTGCATTTCTTGACCGTGATCGTGTCACGTCATGTTTAATTTATATCAACCTTTCATTTTCGAAAAGATCACTTTTCGAATATATCGTCTTGCGCCTATCAGTGTCAAGACTTGAACCTTTCATGCTTACTATTCAAATTCCTACCAGAATTTATATTTGTAACAACGTTATTTCTTACTAAGATCGAAGTTTTAGTTTTAGGATCTTTTCTTTAACTTATGTCAATTATCCATACCATGATATTGACAGTCCATAATTTATTCTTTTAAAATCTTAGTTTTATACGGGGAATCGTAACAAGTTCCCTTACCTCACACTATTGACCCGTAGGTTCCTTCACTTAACCTCGTAGGCTATTTCCTTAGGCTTTCACCTCTTTGAGGCGAGGCCCTTATGATCCTTTTGCTTCAATTCATGACCCGTGGGTCATTTTGGCCCCGTAGACCTTTTGCTCTAATTAATATCCCGTAGGTTATGATGATCCCGTAGATCATCTTTTATTCTAGTCTTTATTCAATTGTCTATTTATACATATATAGCTTTAAAGCTTCCTTTTTTATGTTTGGAATCATTTAATTTTGCTTTTAAACTTTAGTTGACCTTGACCGTAGTCTAAGGTTTCATTTGTTTACTTTCGGACTATCTTTTCCGACTTTACGACTTCTAACGTCATTTACACGTCGGTTTGTTCTACGCTTACCGTTACCCAGTTCCTACTTATACTCCTTTACAACCCATTACCCGGGTCCTTCTATCTTATTGTTTTAAGCTTTCCGGTTTCACCGGTTTGCGTTTTCCTATTATATTAAGCGTTATTCCTTAATTGACTCGTTTGACTCATTTTGGGTGAATTTTCATCACTTATGAATGTCAAACTTCATTCTTTATTTGACCCGTCCAACTTTGAAATGGTTGAACATAATTACCAAAATTTATGTTTGCGAAAAAATCTTGTCATCTTTTAGTCATGACTCATATTCCGAGTCTTTTGACTTTCTATTTCGCGTTCCTGTATCTCAGTCTACGCATGCGTTTAAATCCTTACCCACCGACCGGGTGTTTTACCGAAGTCGTTATTATTGCAACCCTTACGGTATGCATTATGACTTCGTTTCGCTTTTATATTCCTACTTTGTTCTCAAATTTGGTGTTTTACTAAATCAGCCCGTTAAGGGTCATATTTGCATTCTTCGGGTTCGAGTGTAAGCACACCCCTCCTAATTGCATACCTTAATCATTTTACATTAATCTTTGTCCCTTCACTCGGGCTAATCATCCTAATGTAATACGCTTTCGTCACCCGGCTGTGCGTTTACATTATTATCAATTATTTTTGCTCATTTGATTCATTTGGGTACTTTTTAAGTTAGTCCCATTCACCCCACCCTTACTACATCGGACATAAATGTGTCCATCATAAGAAGTTCATGGTACCACGTGTTCACTACTTACTTGGCCAGAGTAAGCGATCAGCACCTGGTATACATGACCTTTTTATAATTTTCACATTACACCCTATGTAAGTAATGCCTCTATTTGTTTTTCTTGGAAACAATATCCCGGATAGGTTTTCTATTCAGGTTTTTCCAAGTTTTCAATCTACATATGCAACTTTCAATCTCTACATATTTGTTGCATATTACTATTTATGCAATAATTTAAAACGTGCACCTGATAATGCTTGCTCTAACAGGCTCCCCTTGCCATTAACTTATTCGCAATCGTTGCGCGATTTAGGTCCTTGGTGATCGTGCTCTATTTGTCATACTTTGGACCGTTCCTCTGTCAAATCCATGATTTATTAAACTCTCGCTATCTTCATATGCGAGTGTCCTTCGATCAAAAACATATACAACAGTTAGTAATTTCAACATTAAAGGATGCCCGTATTATAATACAAGGCTTTCCTACTATACGCATCAACGCGTGTAATTTCGTTGACTATATCTATTCTATATCATTTTTATTGGTGTAACATGTATTACACGATAACCATATGTGTTGTTCTCAACACTTTAATCATACTAAACCTTTGATATACATGTACTCACCGGATTTGCGATCAAGCCTCGAACCGAACACCAATCATTATTAAGAGCATAAGATTTAAGTCCAAGCATAGTTTTCCCACCATACTTGAATCTCTTAAACCAAGGCTCTGATACCAACTTGTAACACCCGTTCTTATAAATTAAGGTTTAACGTATCATTTACGAAAAACAATCATGTAATTAAGATTACATATGCATTGGAAATTTCGGGTTTATCAAAACTTTTTACAATTTAAAAGTATACAACATATCATGTGTACGTTCGTCGTTTAACATAATAATAATACATAGTGCGGAAGCTTATTTCGTGATCGTGTTCGGTTCTTGCTCGTCGCTTGATATTCATCCGGGTACTCTTGGCGATCACCTATGATCAAAACCAACTTAAAAGTTAGTTTTGATAGTCAAATATTAAGTTCCAACAAGTACAGGGGTTAAAATAGCAAAAAAATAAAATTTTTCGGAGTTCAGGGGCTTCGTGTGACGCCAAGGGCCTAGGCGTCACGCCTAGCCCCTGTTTTCACAGACTGTGCCTTCAGCTGATGCTGTACATTCTCAGCATGACCCGTTTTCACGGAAACGAGCATAACTTCTTCATTATTGATCTGTTTTACCCGATTCTTTTTCCTACGCATCCGTAATTTAATTCTCCATAATATGGAGTTAAAATCCAACATCCAACTTAATATATTTTTAGACTTCTAAGTCTTTGACTCGTTACCTTTTTACCGAATTTTAGCCCGTATATGCATTTTATCAAACAAACATATTTGTTTGACCCCTATATCACCTACACTTCTTCAAATAAATGTTATATACCATATTAGGTTCTAATCACAGGTTTATTACACAATTTAAACCCATTTTCGCCTGTATGCTTATTTTGACCCGTTAAGGGTATTTAAGCACTTTCGAGCCTAAAATAGCTTTCGCTTGCTTTTAGCATTCCATTACCACATTTCTTATCCTATAATCTCCCACCCCAACTGTATTTAAGGTAGGTTTAATGTGGTGATCAATATAAACCAAATTTTACCTCTCGAATCATTATTTTACTGCAAAAACTCAAATAGTGTCATTTAGCTAATACCATACCTCTTTCAGCTTCTATACTTCTTCTAAGTATTTACCTAGTCATACAACTCGTTTCCAAACAACCTTTAAGGGTCGTTTGTTCCATTTAGCCTACAAGGGCGTTTTGGTCGATTTTAGTCCTTTTATGACGAAGGACTCTCTCTCAAATTATTCGACCAAAATAACACTTTTAACTACATCATAATTATGCGTACCTGGCCCGGATCAACAAGTAGACCCGATTTATACCTCGTTTTCATTATCACACCATCAATGGTGACGCGATTATCCGATTGGCTAATCGGTCATGTTACCATAAGACTTGACAACCACATTAGTCGATATTGTCAAATGGTGTTATCATCACCATTCGACCCGTTTGGACTATATGCCCAACATTATCTATTTAATCAAAAACATCGTTTTTGATTTCCAATTCATACATCCATCCCATCCCGAATTTTATAACCATACCCCTTTTTCTTTTACACTCTTCTCTTACAAATTCAACCCATTTCGGCTTACGCCATGGGTATCCTTTTAACCTTGAATTACATTAGTCGACACTTGACAAATTTCCATATTTCCAATATTATCGTTATCACGTTTACCACGTATTGAATAAACGGGTATTCTACATAAGTGTGTAACTTACACTTACCTCGCATCCACGCCACGCTTTTCTTTCCGTACTTGCTCTGTTTGACCCGCTCCCTCCTCCAAGCTTTCATCTAGCTTGTTACGCGTCAAACTATTGTCAATCATTTACAAGGCGGTTAAATTAGTCATTAACAATCACGACTATTTCACCTCACTTATTTTCTATGTCGAAGCTACTGTTCGACTTCATGCTTAGTCAACTTAATTTATTCAAAGTTAACTACTTTAAATCACATGGTTTACAGCATTTAGTCTAAATCGACATAGTATTTAGAACCCTTATCACTTCACATCACACGTAATTGCCATATCATTCAAATACGCGTTTTCACTCTAAATTTCAACACTTTAGTTCTCATTTAGGCATTTTAACAAACACCTAATGTGCATAATTTTACATATTTACTAACTAGTTCATAACTAATTATTTTCACCAAGATTTACATAAAAATCAAACCTCTATGTCTAGTGTTCATGAACTACATCAAGAACTTATATCATAGCAACCAATATTCATCAATTTAACACCCTAATCCGAGTGTTCATCATATTGTCAATAAACCCATTTAACACATAATAGGGTAATTACCAAATCCCTAGTTTTGACAACAATTCATCAAATTTTCTACTAGGGTTTGTTTCTAAACCAAGATATAATCACAATAACACTCATAGATTCAACATTCATTCCAGAATTTCGATTATGATTGTTCATCATAATCTCAAAGTATCACTAAATCATAAATTTCAACATACCTTGTGATCCCCACGACTAGGTGATCATTAATACGTGTTCATGCATCCGATTCGGGCTAGATTTGACCTTCAATTTTGTTAATTTGTTGAGGTTAGGGTTTGAGCTCCCATGGAGCTTCTCATGGTCGATCAGAACACGCACACAATGCGTGTGTGTGTATTTTATATTTTTTTTTTAAATAAAACAAGTTTCCCACTTGTCCATATTAGTCCCTCATGTTTAGAGATTCATAAATGAAACTATAACTCATAGTTTATTATTTAATTACCCATTACTAACTAGGTTAATTTTACCTAGTTAACTTAGTGGGTTCCGGGAGTTAAAAACCCGTTTTATTTTAAGTCCCGTTGACTCGGGCTCTTATAAACCTAATTCCTTAATTCTTTGATTCGCTTGTATTTAAATTATTAGGATTTCTTATTTAAATCCAAATATTTACCGGGTTATTTTTACTGCTAACGGTACTTTACCCGTCTTTTAGTATTAACGGAGTTTGATTACCAAATCCGTTTTCGGGGTGTTACATACGGCCATTACGAGTTTCTGGTTATGCCCTTCGGATTGACGAATGCACCCGCGGTTTTAATGGATCTCTTGAACCGAGTGTGCAAGCCTTACTTGGATAAGTTCGTTATTGTTTTCATCGACGACATCCTGATCTATTCTAAGAGGCAGGAGGAACACAAGCAGCATCTACGACTTATGCTGGAACTTCTTCGAGCAGAGCAATTGTATGCCAAATTTTCGAAATGTGACTTCTGGCTTCACGAAGTCCACTTTCTAGGCCATGTGGTAAACAAGGATGGGATTCATGTTGACCCATCCAAGGTTGACTCGATCAAGAACTGGCCTACACCCCGTACACCAACCGAAATCCGCCAATTCTTGGGTTTGGCGGGCTACTACAGAAGATTTATCAAGGATTTCTCAAAGATTGCGCAACCTCTCACTTCACTGACTCAGAAGGGTGTCACCTATCGTTGGGGTGATGCACAGGAGTCCGCATTCCAACACTTGAAAGATAGACTTTGTAGCGCGCCTATCCTCTCATTGCCTGAAGGCACAGATGATTTTGTGGTTTATTGCGACGCTTCCATTCAAGGACTTGGTTGCGTGTTGATGCAACGTGACAAGGTCATTGCCTACGCATCGCGCCAACTTAAAGTTCATGAAAAGAACTACACTACGCACGACCTGGAACTGGGAGCAGTTGTTTTCGCACTTAAGATATGGAGACATTACCTGTACGGTACCAAGTGCACCATTTACACCGTTCACGGGAGTCTCGAGCATATCTTCAAACAAAAGGAGTTAAACATGCGACAATGTCGATGGGTCGAGCTCTTGAATGATTAAGAATGTGCGATCAAGTACCATCCGGGCAAAGCCAATGTTGTGGCCGGCGCCCTCAGTCGAAAGGATACTATACCTAAGCGTGTACGTGCGTTACAACTTACCATCCAATCTAGTCTTCCTACTCAGATACGAGACGCTCAGGTTGAAGCATCGAAAGCAGAGAACATCTGGGCTGAGTCCCTACGAGGATCAAGAAAACAGTTAGTACAAAAGGAAAACGGCGCCTACTATGTAAACTGGCGCATCTGGGTTCCACTTTATGGAAACTTACGTGAGCTTGTGATGGATGAAGCACATAAGTCTCGTTATTCAGTACATCCTGGTTCGGAAAAGATGTACCATGATCTCAAGACTACATATTGGTGGCCTAGCATGAAGGCCCACATAGCAACTTACGTCAGTAAATGTCTGACTTGTGCTAGGGTCAAGACTGAGTACCAGAAACCATCAGGCCTGCTTCAACAACCAGAGATCCCGACATGGAAATGGGAGCAAATTTCCATGGATTTCGTTACTGGCCTGCCTAGATCTCAACGCGGAAATGATACCATTTGGGTGATAGTGGATCGATTAACTAAGTTTGCACACTTCTTGGCTATCTAGGAAACTGACAAGTTTTCTACTCTAGCAGACATCTATCTAAAGGAAGTAGTGCCAAGGCACGGAATGCCAACTTCCATCATCTCTGATCGTGACTCACGCTTTACATCTGAGTTGTGGCAAGCTATGCACAAGTCCTTTGGCTCTCGATTAGACATGAGCACGGCGTATCATCCACAGACGGATGGGCAAACTGAACGCACCATCCAAACCCTTGAAGACATGCTTAGGGCATGTGTAATTGATTTTGGTAATGGCTGGGAAAAACACCTCACGTTAGTGGAGTTTTCGTATAACAGTTACCACACCAGTATCCAAGCCGCTCCATTTGAGGCATTATACGGACGGAAGTGCAGATCGCCTCTTTGTTGGGCAAAAGTTGGTGACAGCCAAATCACATGCCCAGAACTTGTAGTAGATACAACTGAGAGAATTGCTCAGATACGGCAACGAATGGCGGTAGCTCGTGACCGTCAGAAAAGCTATGCTGATAAGCGAAGAAAGCCACTCGAGTTCCAGGTTGGGGACCGGGTGCTACTCAAAGTCTTACCTTGGAAGGGTGTAGTTCGTTTTGGCAAACGAGGAAAACTCAATCCGCGTTATGTCGGACCATTCGAAATCATTGAAAAGATTGGCAAGGTTGCTTATAAGTTGAATCTATCGGCATAACTCAGCGGAGTCCACAATGTTTTCCATGTGTCGAATCTGAAGAAGTGTCAGTCAGATGAGACCCTCATAGTTCCCTTAAAGGAACTCACAATCGATGACCAGTTGTGATTCGTCGAGGAACCAGTTGAAATTACTGATCGAGATGTTAAGATTCTCAAGCGTACCAGGATACCTCTTGTTCGAGTTCGTTGGAACTCCCGTCGTGGCCCAGAGTATACCTGGGAACGAGAAGACCAAATGAAACTCAAGTATCCCCAGCGGTTTAAGAAAAGTGCAACCACTACTGAGGCTGAAGCTACTTCAGAATTTCGGGACGAAATTCCAAATCAACGGGGGGATGATGTGACACCCCAGGAAAAGCCAGTAAACACCGTAACTTAACTAGCTTCCTCAGTAACCACGTGCTAAATTTCGGGACGAAATTTTCTTAACAGGGGGAGAATGTGACAACCCTCATAATTTCATGTATCCGTACGATTCATTAATGATAATTAAAGTGCTTGATGACTGTGTGGATTTACTTAACTGATTTCTGCTTACTGCGTCATATTTACATATGTTTGTTAACATACTAGCCTCGTGCAGAAAATTGACTAAATGGTCCTGAATGTTTTCCTAAGTGTTAGGAATTAAAAGTGTTACAAAAATATATATAAAGGGCACTTTACAGAACAATTAAACACTTTAACGAAACAGTATCCGACCGAACAACCGGACATTACCCGGGACACCAAATATTTGTCAAACACATTGTGTTATTATTTCTTGGCTAGTTATGGTCCCCGTTTACCATAACACCCACTAAAAATCATATAACTAACATATATAATCTAGTTACTTAGAAACTAACTTATATTTGCCATTTAGTTGAAAATGTTACAACCAACCCCCCCCCCCCTTAACCGAAATCGGTCCCAAGTGGACCCACCAAATCACCAACTTATCTTCACACCATACTTCATATCTTGTTACTAGATTTCATTCAAATTTTATATTGGATTGTTTACTTGTTGTGGTAGACAAAATATAAGAAGAATCCATATAAGTATGGTGCCTTAGAGATCTTAATCATTCCATATCTTGCAAGTTCATCACACCCTCTCACTCATCTCTCTCTCCCTCTCTCGGCCCTCCCTAAACCGCCACCATCACCACCACTTCAACATCATATTCATCCATTATTCAAGTTCCATTCAAGCATCTAAGGTGATTCAAGGAAGTTGCAACTTGTGGAGCTTCAAAGGACCTTGTTTCTTGCTTCTTCTTCATCTTTTCACTAGAGATTCTTCCCTAGCCTTGTGCTAGTAGTAAGCTCTTGTCAAACCCTTGTTCATCTTGTTTTTATGGCTAAAACTTGTAGTATGATGCTTATGTTTAAAACACTAAAGAACAAAAACACAAAAAGGGGTTAAACAAGAAAATGAACATAAAGCATTACATGAAGATTTACATGGTGAAATGTTGTAGTAGAATGTTGTGGTGAACATGTTGTTGATTACTTGATGATTTACTTGTTAATATTGATGTTAGATGGTTGATTTCTTGATAAACCCGTTGTTAGGACATTTGTTGATACGATTTAGTAACATTTAAACTATAAAGAAACATGTTGATTTACATTTTAGCCAACTTTAACTGGCTGTAAACAGATCATAATAAATCGAAAAACTGATTTTCTGAAGCCTAAATTATGTATTTTCTAAAAACAAATCAAATGGCACTGGAATCGAAATTTTTCGAGGTCGGTTACTATTTTTAAAGGTCTGTTTTCGGACAGCAGCTCAAGCTGCATTTTTCTGCAGAAAACATGTGTTATATTCTTCATCATAACTTGAAACCTGAATAGAACTAGGTCATAAAATTTGTACTGTAGATGACCACTGATGTATTTGTAATCCTCCCACTGGAATTTCGTAAATCGAACTTACGATGAATTTTTAATAAATTATTCCGTGGACTGCAGTCAGAAAAAGATGAATCTGATTGCAGTCCGGTAAATGAATTTTTATAAAATATTGGTGATGAATTGGATCCCGATATTTTTACACAATAATATTTGGATCGTTTAAGACATTCTGTAAAAAGTTGGGAATTTTTGGAATAAGTTAACTATTTTATTTAAATTCCCGAAAACAGCCCAGTTTTGAAGATTTAAAGCTGAAACGACATAAGTAGTAATTTGCGTGTCTAAATGTCGGGTATGTTATCTGTAAATGATCTAACATGTTATATGTCAATGAAAGTGTTATGTGCAATATCGTATGCTTGCTCTTGAGTCTATAAGTGGAATGTTTATATGGGCGTGAAATGTTAACGTGAGTGCGTGCTATGTGATAAAAGAAATGAGTAGATAAACCGTACGTAGGATACGTGTTATGCATGAGAAACTGATTGTTATTTGTACCTTATTAGGACGTGCTTGATTTCTGATTATTAGAGTAACTAATCTAACCGAGTAAACCAAGGTGAGTTCACACTTTCTACAAGGCATGGGATTCCTGGTGGTTTGGGAATGGGTTAAGAAACTAAAATAGAAACTACATATCCTCCTTGGGTAGGATATGTACGGCCATCCTCCTTGGGTAGGATGCCAATATTTAATCCTGCGTACTCTCCTTGGGTAGAATACGTACGTTCGTCCTCCTTGGGTAGGACAACAACCTTAAAACTTACTAGACAAAACTCTATCATTAAGTCCCTCATTTTATATCGACTTAATCGCTGAGGCCAATGGCGAGCGGGTCATTAGTTAATAGCGCTATTAGGTTTAACAAACCTCTCACCGTGCCGTTTGGACGGGCGTGTACTAATGGACTATGGCAAACTGTCAATGATGATAGAACATTGACGTAGGGCACAACTATTGTTCATCAGTTGTCGATATCTTAACGGTCTAGTGGTTCACATGGGGAAGCCCCCACTGATTATGGATATGGTTTGTGTAATGAAGAAGGAACTGGTTAATCATACTTTCAACTAAGGGGTAACTCCCACGGCAAGTAAGCCAACGAAAGTCAAACCACGTTTTCAGAAACAACTTAAAACTAAACAACCAACCGTGAACTCACTCAACTTTGTTGTTGACTCGTTGTTACATGCCTTACAGGTCGTTAGATGCTTATGGAGCTTGCACGAGGAGGAGGTCGTTGTGGGATACGGACTGTTATGTTCCGTGCTTAATATTTAAGTCCTTATGAACTCATTAAACCTACGTTTTGGACTTTAAACCTATGAACTATGGAACTTATGTTTTGGACTTACGTTTTATGCTTCCACTGTTAACTTAAAATCGGTTACTCTCTTTTGGTCACCAATAGTATTGTGGTTGGTTTTATTTACTTAATTATGTTGTTCAATATGATTGGTGACTCGATCCTGGTCATGTCACGCCTCCAAGCGGTGATACTCCGCATGGTGGATTTTGGGGGTGTGACATCCACCTTCGTCAACCAATCAGATTTTTTTATTTATCTTTTTTAATATAGTTAAAAGGGGCTTTATGTGGGGCAATATTCCACACCGTGCAAGTCAACTATAAAGCCCCTACTTATGTGTCGCCTACGTGGCGCTTACGTGGCGTGATAAAACCCCAGGGGGCTTTAAACCGCACCCACCAGCATAAGAAAACTACCAGAAATGAGTATCGTAATGCAAAGTATCGCCCCCGCCGCATCGCGCGGGTACCCTACTAGTATTTGTAAACTTGACAAACATCACACGTTTTGATCAAACATGAAACAAAATTTTGTTTGGATATCAGAAACGCGTCTTAAAAATATCGTTTTCTAATTGTTAAACTTTGTTATTAACTATTTGATTTTTTATTTACTTAACCCGTGTAATACACGGGGTTATAACCTAGTTTTTTTTTTTTTTTTTTTTTTTTTTTTTTTTTTGTAAAGTAATGATGTAGCTCTCGTTGTAATTGGGCCGTTGATGCTTTTTAGTTTTTATTTTAAGCTATATTGATCTGCCACAACTTTTTTTTTTGTGTAACATGGATTTGGGCTTCGGACAACTAGTTAAACCCAAACTACTCTGTCGTGTTGCACACGCGTTCGGTACGGCGAGTGCCACCCATCCAAACGTTATAGTTGTTGCTTCATCACAATCTAGTAATCTCCGTGACGAAAACTCCCCATCATTTTCACGCGCGCACACATAAACAGACAGACACACACACACAAACATAACATAACGTGTCTCTTCAAACTTCAACAACAACAACAAAGATGGCAGATGATCAGAAAGAAGCTGCTGCTGCTGCTGCTGCGGTGGTTCACACTCCCGATCACGAATCAATCACACCTCCAAATCCTTTATCTTCATTCATCTCAAACTTCACTCAACTTATTAACTTTCGTTTTCCACCGGCAAAGAAAGTGGAAACTGAGAATAAATCAGCAGCTGGAAATACGGTTTTTCGAACCGGTGAACCGGCTGAGGACTTGAAACCGGTTACTGTTAGGTTTTCGGATGCTCGTCCGACAACTGTTGCACCCTTGAAACTTGAAGCTGAAGAGGTTGAAAAGGATACAAATCCTGTTTTTCTTTGGCAGGTAAGATATTTATTTATTTATATATTATATTATTATTTTTTTGTGTACTGGTTGATCGTTGAGTTTATAGTTTTCTGAACGTACGTGTGTTGTATTCTGTATTCTGATTGCCTTTTATTTATTCAGTAAATTACTTATTGACTAGTTGATCTGTAATTAGAAAGGGGTAGAATTAATATTCTAACATTCCACACTAATAACAATAGATGGCTTTATGCACAAGAAGCTTATGGATAAACACTATTTTCCTTTTCATTAAAGATTACATAAGAAATAAGAATGGCAGGTAAACGGGCAACAAGCTTATGAGTAGAGAGACTCTTAGGAGGGTACCTGTCGTCTAACGAGTTAAGTTAGCTATATATACTTCAAGTTTTTGAGTAGTTTTCTGATCTAATAATATTGTGGGAGTTAGTCATAATTTTGTGTTCGTTTAGTTATCGATTGGGACTTGACTCTCTACTTCACAATCGACAAGTCCAAAACACGTTAGTGGTATTTGAAATGGAGTATATATTTTATGAACTCAGTCCACGACCGATATTGTAGTTTTAACGTATTTGAATGAATATGAATGGGTTAAATTTTGGTTGTGTTTTATTTTAAAGCTTAGCTAAAAGGGGAAGGGGTCGGATCCAATGGGTCGAGAGTTACAAGTCTTTTTTTTTTTCTAAATTTGATGCATAGAATAGGTTGTAGATGGTTTTATTTGATAATTCAAATTAGTATCATACTAATATTGTTTCTTAATCGTAATTAAGACATTGGCTATATATGAAAAATGACAAACAGTACTGTTTATTGGTTAACACAACCCAACCCGTCTTAGCCTGTACTAAAATATAACAGGTTTTAACCCGAACCTGTTTTTGCACTTTATCACCTCTAAGAAGTGGGCGCTAACTTATATACATAACTAAAGTGGATATTTATGAGCTTCGTAATTGAGTTTTGTAAACCTGTAACTGATGTGATCGGTTTCAGGTGTATGCAATTGGAGGATTTTTCGTTTTGAGGTGGGTAGTGGCAAGATGGAATGAGCGAAAGGCGAATAAGAACAAGAAATCATCTGATGAAGATTCACCACCTCAACCACCACCAGCCGCTGATGGCGATGAATAGGGGTTGTTAATATTCAGTTAACTTACAATAAGCCACATAAATGTACTGTCTTTTGCCTGTACAAAACTTGGTGTTTGTTTAATACACAAAACTTATTAGATGGTTATGTGTTTTCTAAACCGCTAAAGTTGACCGAATCGCCCAACAGGTATGGCATTTTAATGTTCTGTTATGGCGGTTTAAGAGTTTGGCTAACGATTTGAACTTGAATCTAGTCGTGTAAACCAAGAGTTTCACATAAGGATTGATTGTTGATTAGATGAGAGACTGTAGAACTTGAAAACTAGAAATTAGCAAATCAACACGAGAAGAGAATGGGAATGAAATTAAAAAAAGGCTCAAAACCAGCACATTTATATCACTTTATTAACCAACAAAAATTATCAGAGCCTATTTTTACATCTCTAGTTTCATAAACAATACATCTAACAAGAATCTGTACACCTCAAAAATATACCAAACATACAGACATTATGATCAATCACCTCTTGTGTTTTTGCTGCCACCACCGCACCCGACTCAACCACGCCCCACCTCTACCCGTCACCTATACATTTCTAAAACCGAACGGTAACAATGTATTTAAGTTATATATTCAAAACCGCTTGAGAAGAACCTCAAACTGTACATCCCGGACGTCAGCACCTTACTATACTACTATTATTCGAAACATGTTAATCAGTTTGTCATTCGGGTTGAAAGTAGCTATCATAAATAGATAACCGATCAAAAGCATCATAATTAGCTCTCAAACCGACAAACTGGCTCTCGAGTTGAGCACAACTAGAATCAGGCCACTTACACCCGCCTTCTCGGGTCCGTTGCGGGCACAGGTTTTCACAAACTCTAAGAATTGGGTTCTCAGAAACGTCATCGTCATCAGGCGTTAAGGTAACGGATACAGACATATCCATCTTTTCATCATACGAGTGTGGACTGTTGGTTGAACGGGACGAAGTTAGTCTTTCGGGAAGGTCAATTAGATTCCTTTCAATGTTGATTGTACAGTCATCATTTTCCGACACGTGTATTCTACACCCAAGAGATTGTATTGCTCGTTTTATGATATCGTTTTCCCTTTTGGCTTTTCTTGCCAGATTCATGGCTGAGCTGCTGATCTGCTTCTCGTTGCGTATCTCGGCTTTTACGGCTTCCATTGTGGCAATCATTTCTCGGGCTTTACTCTCGGCAACATCCTTTGCCTGTTTATATTAACAAAACAAACTCCAATAAAAGTGAATTATATCAATCGGCAACATCAAAGAGTATGCATGTAAATGAACCGAACAAACACGAACAGCGGCATGTTCGTGTTTGTTCATTTAACTACCGAATACGAACATATAACCGAACACATTTTTTTGTTCATGTTTGTTTATTAAGAAAATGGGCAGGTTTGTGTCCGTTTATGTTCGTTCGTTTAAAACCTAAACGAACAGTTCACGAACATAAACAAACAAACTTAAATGAACATGATTTAACAAACAATAAAAAAAAATAAATGAACATAATTGAACAAACGTAAGTGAACACATAAGAACATAATTGACTAAACAGAAACGAACGTCAAGTACATTTTTATACATTAGTGATTAATTGCGATAATTTCCATTAAAAAAACCCATTTTTATTACTAGAATGCCCAATTACCAATTAGTTATATTTATATAAGTAGTTAGAAAGTAATTTTTATGATTAATATTTATATTACTATAACTACTTATGTATTTATATTGAAACAGACATTAATGAACGAACATAAATAGACATTACGAACATAAATGAACGAACACAATGTGTGTTCATGTTCGTTATTAATAAACAAACTTTCAATCGAACAAGTTCATGAATGTTCGGTTCGTTAACAGGCCTATCAAAGAGAATAGCAACAGAAAGTAGAAGGGGTGTATATATGTCCATTACCCTTTGAAGTTCGGAGATTTTCTCGACCAGGCTCCTACACTGAGCTTCAACCTCTCCGGTTTGAGCTTCTGAAGGACATGACCACCTCAGATGAAACTGGGGCCACAACGTCGGGGCTAAAGCGGCAGCTGGCGGCAATAACGGGCCCTCGTGTTTAGATGGATCGTAGAAGAGGTTGTAATGCACATGAGAACTCCCCACTTTAGCACGCATATCATCTAAATACATCCACAAGCATCCACATGCGTCTGATACACCAAATTGTTCTCTTTCCTTCTCACTGAAATTTAACATACACAAAGTGACCTATTCATAAGGAAATGTGTTAAAATTGCAACCGCTAGTTTATAAACTCAATGTTATACTTACCTATTGCACAAGAAGTTCCCAAAACGACAAGAAAGTGTGCAATCCAGAAAGTCAACCAAATAAGCCTGTAAAAAACAATAATGATTACTGTTTTGACAAAAGAAGTCAACAAATCTGTTAGAAAATAGTCAAATACGGATCGTTAAAGAAAGGTACGTACCGATGAGAACTCGAATGCAAAAGGGTACATTCGCAATAACTGAGAGACACAATCAACCCACTGACAAACGAAACATAAGTGAACTGGTTTATGTATCAATTACTTAAATATAAACATGTTGTAAGATTGGTTTACATATCGAAAAGGCCAACCTGAAGAAATATTGGAGAATAATGGTTTGAAGTTTGCGTCTGATTAGACATTGGAGATTGAGACGGGAATGCGCCAGGTGTCTGGCGCATTGGCGACGACGGGAAATTCGTGCTTGAAGACTGCCTCGGTAATTCTAAACCGCTCCCCATTAGGCTTGCCATTCCAGCTCGGTCTAAAAAGGGATGTCCAAAGGCAAGCCAATCTTTTTCCACAAGTGCCTACATATAAATAGGGATTAAAAGTAGACAAGACATGTAGGCCTGTAAACGAACCGAACGTTCATGAACTTGTTCGGCGGGAAGTTCGTTTGTGTTCCTTTATTTAATACACAAAAGAACAAGAAAAATTTCGTTGTTCATTAAATCAAACAAACGAACATGAACACACGTTTTGTTCGTTCATTTATGTTCATGAAGGTCCGTTTATGTTTGTTCATTAATTTTTGTTTTGTTCGTTCATTTATGTTCATGAAGGTCCGTTTATGTTCGTTCATTAATTTTTGTTTATCTATGCTCGTTTGTGTTCGTTTATGTTTGCTTAGTTTTAATAAATACATAATTAGTCATGTTGATATAAATATAAACATAAAATGGGCTTTCTAACTACTTATATATAGCTAATTAGTAATTAGGCTTTCTAGTAATAAAAATGGGCTTTCCAATTATCATAAATAATAACTAATATAAAAGATGACTACCTTTATGTTCGTTTATGTGTGGTTAATTATGTTCGTTTATGTTTGTTAAATTATGTTTGTTTATGTTCGTTTAAGTTCGTGAACTCTTCGTTTAGGTTTTAAACGAACAAACATGATCATTTTCTTAGTGAACCAACATGAACAAAAACATGTGTTCGATTATATGTTTGTGTTCGTGTTCATGTTTGGTTAAAGTTGAACGAACGAACATGAACATGTATTTGTTTGTGTTCGTTCGCTTTCTTTACAGGCCTAAAGACACGTATACATAGTCTGCGTCTTGAATGAAAACATACCTGAAATCCCTTGATGGTGCGGTAATATGGATCGAGTAACAAACTTGCAAGAGCAACTAGCTGGCTTGTTCTATCCCATCCATCACTGTACAAAAAAAAAACATGTTCGCGAAGAAAAATTATATCATACATTTTTGTTTCTTAAGAAAAGTCGTAGTCTGAAACAGTGACAGATGCTGCGTATACCTGCAGTGAACAAGCACGGATGCTGACTCAATTGCAACACGAGCAGCGATCCAAGCGGAGCCCGCCAGCACATTCTGGATGTGTATTAACCAGCCACTGTCACCAAGGGTTGATACAGATGCAGACATACTGCTGAGATTACCTCCACCCCACGTCCATCCACCATGTCTCTGTCGTAAACAACATTGATCATATAAGACAGCATTGAAGGTTAGAGTTGACTTTTAAGGTTAGGATGTTGGAGATTGAGATTATACCAAGAATGATGACATCCCGTCTGATGATTTAGTTCCGTGTGTATCCAAATAGTCTCTGAGACGAACAAGACTCTCCCGCATGGCATGGATATTATCTATCCCGAAGAAAACAATCTACACAAACAACCACGTATTCAGCTTTAAAACAGATAGACTAACGTGACAAACCAACGTATTTTTTAGGTCAAACCTTTGACAGACCTCAGACTGGAAATAATTGGCGGATGACTCTGAACCACCTCCCATTGCCCCGTTTGCTAAAGCATTTTTTCTCGGTCTTGCATCAGCGATATATAATTTCCTAAATAAAAAAAATAAATAGAAAACCATTCCCATCAGAAACAAAAAGATGCAAGAACATTGTGAAGAAAGAACACCAAACTAGAAAAGCGGAAAAAATGAGAGCAAGGGAAATTGTTTTATGATACAATGATTTGACTTCAAACAACAAATTGCAAAATTAATGAAAAAATAGTTTTACCCTGCGCGTTGCGGCGGGCCATATGTGGAGTGATAAATTATGGAGTACAATCAACCCGGCTCGTTTCCGAACTAAATTTACGTTGAAACGTAGAGTAATCCGAATTCATACCGTTGAATGAAAATGTATTGACACGACTTGTTATGTATTATAATTGACCCGACTTGTTTCCAAACAAAATTTACGTCGAAACGTAGACCAACTCAATGCGTACATAAAATATACACGTGCGTTGGCGTAGTATGCGGCGTGATAAAGTATAGACTACAATCGACCCAACTCATTTCCAAACTAAATTTACGTCGAAACGTATAGCAAGTCAAATTTATACCTTCCAATGAAAACGTCTTATATTTCACCCGATTTGTTTCCAAACAAATTTTACGTCAAAATGTAGTCCAACTCAAAATGTACATAAAAATAAAACATTATATAATTGACCCAACTCGTTTCCAAACAAAAATTACGTTAAAGCGTAGGCAAACTCGAATTTATACCGACACGTACAAAAAAATAAAAACGTAAGAAATTAGTTTGTAGGGTAAACTCGAAACTTTAGAAACTTGAAGGGGTCAAAGAGACAGTTACAAAGTTAGAGGGGTTAGTTTTGACATTGTCACAAAGTTTAAGGGTAGAAAGGGTTGGTAGCAAAAGCTACCGACCTTTTTTTATTATAAATATAAATATTGGATAAACGAGCATATAAATTTTACCTGCGTCCTCTCTTTCCACCAGGAAGTTCAGTACAGAGAGCACCAACCAGATTCTCGTCAGCATTACTGTAATAAAATCATCGTAAGACAACATTTTCACAAATTTTACTACTACGCATTCAGGGAAAAATGTGGTAAATTTACCAAATTACCATTACCTTCTCATATTCATCATCAGACCAACCAATGGCTGGGAGGATCGTGCAAGAACAGCTCCAGTGCCTGCATATCATTAAACAAAAGTACGTGTATTAAAACTTTTAAAACTTAAAGCCCGTTTAGAATGTCAAATGATGGTTATTTGAAAATATTTAAATTATATTCAGAACTTACGTCCATCACACCATGATATTACAGGCAATCTACACCGTGCACGAAATTTACAAGCTTGCAGCACATCCTCGTCTCTGAGAATAAACAAACAAATGTAAGATATGTAGTTAATATCACCGATATATTGGTTATCGGTCCCCTGGTGAGATATCGGTGCAAAATACCGGTCTGAATATTGGTACCGATGTTATCTGCGATATTTGACCGATATATTACCAATTTTCCCGATACCAATACCATTCTTCTTAGTTCTACCATTCGTCTTTCTTCTTATTGCTGCTATTAGTGTTTTAAGTCTTAACTATTAATTGTTAGTGTTAAATGTTACTGTTTTAAGTCTTATTGGTTCCTACTTGCTACCGTTGTCAAGTGTTTTGCAAGTTGCAAAAGGTTAATTTGTTAATGGTAGGAGAGTATACTGAATTGTTAGTGTAAAATTGCTATATATATAAATTCTGCATGATATTAAAATTACCAATATCCCACCGCGATTACCGATATCCATTTTTTTACCGTATTAAGTACTTAGATTCCAAGTTGAAATCATTAGAATTTTTTTCGATGTTAACTATAACATGGCTCACCTAATTGATTTTGGTAATAACAGAGAAAAAGGGTATGTTGGACACATATCGTAAGTTGCATTAACATCACTAATCCTCCACCAGTTATTAGACGATGTGAAGGAACCATCTTCAATGGTGCTTAATGATGAATGACGTGATTCCACACCAAGAAGCCGTAAGTATTCGTTTACTAATCGCACTCTAGGGCTAATATTGCTAAATCTTGATGGGCCGGAAGAAAAGGCGTACAGATCCCAGAGCCTTGAGGGCCTTGCACACCTCAGTAATGCTTCAAATACAGCACGTCTCTGTGAAAACCACAATTTTATTAAAGTGTTGTTGAAAGTGATTGGCTCTTTAAATATGTAATCAAACATAATTTACCTGTTTAGTTCGAGGACGAAAAGCAAATATAATAATCCTCATATCTTTTCCTACAAAATAAAAGACATGAACATGCAGGCATTGTATTGACGAATGAATAATATCATGTTACAAGAATAGAAGCATTATAATGTACCAATAACTTGAAGAAGACGTCGTGTAGGAGTCTTATCAGATTGCCTAGGTCCTGACTGCTGCTTTATTACCTATATATCCTCATAATAGATTAAAAATTAAATAAGTATAACATGAACTAAAAAAGTTTGTGCGGGCAAGTATGTCAACAACAAAAAGAATCTAGTGGTAATTGACCCTTTAACATTATGCAAAAAAAAATATTACTTAGAATGGACACAATCATCTGCTGGAAGCAGAAAATAGTGTATTAGCGAGTTAACAGTAGACACTTCCAAATTAAAACACATCTTGTAGTGTTTTCAAGGACATGATCATTTTACACTCTTGCACCAGTTATATTGAATCTTCCAATTCATTCTAGTCCTCTAAAATTCTGTTTTCTAAGCTTTCTGGGTCACCCCCTATATGTCTGCATAATGTAATATCATAGTTGTCAAAAGCGCAAAAGGCGCGCGCCTAGGCGCTCGGGCGCAGCGAGGCAAGCCTAGAGCGCCTCGTGGTAGGTCAGGCGCAAAAATGGGCGTTTTTTTGTTAAAACGGTGCTGAGGCGAAAAAAGGCGCGCCTAGGCGCAAAAAACAGCGCTGAGGCGCAGAAAACAAAAGGTAACACAGCACAAATGAGAATTAAAAACGAAACTGAGTCCGTGCAAAAACTGCCTCACGCGGGACGTGCGGGCACGCACGAGTTCAACCAAATTCCAGTTCAGAAACTCATTTTTTGCACCCCCCCTGCGCGCGGGTAGGACTTATGGTAAAACAAATCATAAAGCTACAATGGGGTAGTAAAGGCTTTACCTTATAAACAACCACTCACTTTGTTCCCACACCAATGTGGGACAAAGTATTTACCACCTTTTGAGACTTTCCTTCACACACTCAAAACTTCCAACATATAAGTCTTAGGGGCTGTTTGGTAGCCTCTGAATGGTCATTAAGAGGCTACCTCTTAATGGAGCCATTAAGAATTTTACCAATGAGAAGGTAGAAGAATGTGACATGTGATGATTTACCATTCAGAGGTTACCTCTTAACCATTCAGACTTGAGGTTACCTCTTATTCATTCAGAGGTTTTAAACCATTAAGAGGTAGCATCTAAATGGTCATTAAGAGGCTACCAAACAACCCCTTAAACTTTTGCTACTAACTATTAGCTACATGATCTTAAATGGCATATATAACGGTTTTTTTTTATTTTATATGTGGAATCTTATTTATTTTCAAAGCATAACATATTTTTTATATTTTTTCTCTATGTGCGCTTTTCTTAAAAAAGCCCACGCTTTTTTTGCGCCTTGCGCCTAGGCTCCGGGCGAGGCCGATGCGCATCGCCTGCGCCTTGCGTCTTTGACAACATAGTGTAATATACACACAGATTCAAATTACAAATGTATGTGTGTATCAGCACTCAGCAGTATGATTTCATATGTTTTTCTTGTTTGCTGAAGAGATATTATTAAATGTGATTGCATTGATTTTGCACTTCTAATCATCAATAAATTAAATGCGCTCTTTTAGAAAAATTGCATGTGATTGGAACTTGGAAAAACTGAATTACGAAACTGTGTTTACGTCTTTATGACCATAATATTTGAATATGCGTTGAAAATTGAAGGTTTAAAGAACGTTAAACTGTTAAAGCTTTTGTAGCTAAACGGTTGTGAATCTACAGTTCCTTACTACATACCATGTTCTAAAAAGAGTTCTTAAAATTGTACCCGATGTCCCGATCCCAGGTAGTGTTTCGCATGCAGGAATGAGAGGCGGAAGGAATGGAATTGACTATTACGAAGGAATGAAAAAAATGCGTTTGGTTGGTCAAGGTAATGGAATCACCCATTACATAAGGCATTCCATTCCTTCAAATTCATTCCATCCACCCCGTTGTTTTTTTTCATTCCATTCCCCCTCTCACCCTTCATCACCAACAGTCCAACACTGCCCAACACCATCACCACTCGCCGCCACCCCCGATCGCCGCCGTCGTTGCCACCGCAGACAATCTCCACCCACCACTACCCTCCGTCACCGACCAT
The DNA here is from genome assembly GCA_030545235.1 of Helianthus tuberosus. Classification (NCBI taxonomy): domain Eukaryota; kingdom Viridiplantae; phylum Streptophyta; class Magnoliopsida; order Asterales; family Asteraceae; genus Helianthus; species Helianthus tuberosus. Next base: position 46,368,248 of record CM060393.1, on the reverse strand, counting down.
CGTTGCCACCACCCACCGCCGTCGTCACCCATGGCCACCGCCATTGCCCGTGGCCGACCACCGCCACCGACCATCGTTGCCACCACCCACTGCCGTCGTCACCCAGACACCCACCGCCACCCACTGGAGCCACCGCCGACCACCGCCGTTGCCCGTGACCGACTACCACCGCCACCCACCGTCGACGCCACCCTAGGCCACTACCACCACCCATCACCAATTTTATTCCTTCGTCTTTTCCAGCCTACCAAACAACACAAGATAATGATTCATTCATTTTCCACATGGTAACCAAACAAGACCATGGGATAGTAATGATCCATTTCATTTATTTGTCCATTCCATTACCTCATACCAAAGTAGCAAACAGACCCCCAATGTTCTAAAACAGGCAAGATGGGCATCTAAGTAGAGATAGGTGCACTACCATCTCAATTCTAGGCTAAGCATCCCATTTAACGTATAGAGATATCAGACGTTAACTTCTTGTTCTCTATCTATTTCCCGTTTTACCTATCCCTGTAAAGGATTTCATTTTTCAGAGTCCCCTAACTTCTCACTACAAAAGTAGCAAACCCATTCAATGCTAATAAGATGCTCTAAACATCTCCAGAAGCCCTAACAATAACTCAAAGCCACAATAGCAATAAATTATCAAAAGAATTAAATGGTACAAAACCACAGAGCTGTAATGTCATTCCAAATCAATATGAACATGACGCGTAACTTACAATCTTGTTGAATCTTTCAATGGTGGCCAATGGTATAGTTCCTAGTTTGATAATATCCCTGGATCCTTCACTCTGGAAAGAAAAAACAAAAAAAGGAAAGAAGATGTAAGATATAGGAACAGTTCCAAGTACTAGCATAAGTGCACGGTTCAATGGTTCACATATACAGATATCATATGATGTTTTATAGAAAGCAGTACAGAAAACATGCTAATGAATATAAGCAGACAATACGTACATGAGACTGAATGACACCATATTTAGTTATCAACTGGTTTTCAAATAGTACAATATCTTGTAATTCCATACACACAGATCTGAAGTATTCTTTATTTATGCATTATTACGAAAATATGAACTTTTCTAGTCCGTCGCATACATTTGTATAGATTTAGACTGCTTCATGGGATTCTAGGACCAATGAGACAGACCAACAGACTATAAACAGTTTCATGTCAATCAAGTCCATTGCCAAATCCTTGAAGCACATTTTGAACGGACACATTTTTATAGCATTTGCAACTGGCATGTGAAAGGGGAGCATAAAACAAAAACTTCAGTAAATGAAAAACTTACCAAAAAAAGAAGACGGAAATTGGTCACGAACAAGGTACCTGCTTCGTCGGTATTGGCAAGAACACCATACCCCTAAAACCAAAGTAAAAAAAGAACAACTTCATAACAAAGACAGCGTTGATAAAATCTCAAAAGAAAGTCTATGCTAGAAAAAGCATATGAAGATAGAACAGGAAGGAAGAAATGCTGAAAACTAGGATTAACACCAGGATTAACTGTCAGTCATGACACCAATTCTTAACATAAAGTTTAACTTCAAATGTGATATTTAACAAAAGACTTGAGAAACAATTTCTAATATGATCATAAATGATTGGATGTTAGAAGGTCCTGCATATATCACATCATAAACTCTTCAAAATTGCTCACTAAATAAGGTTGTCGCATTTGATTAATGGCATATCATGTGTGACATTAGTACATTACTAGACATGTTAAAGCGAAGAATTAGAAAAAAAAAAAAGGATCACTAGACCTTTAGGTAGCGTTCATTTCATGGAATGTAATGAAATTTTATTTGGAATTTAGGTGTGTCCGTTTCACATAATGGAATGAAATCTGGATGGAATTTGAATGTAAATTCCGTTCCCTATGTTATTGTTCAATTTCCATTTCTTCTTTTGTTGAAACCGACAAAATAAGGATTGGAATCTACATTTTAATCCCATCCATATTCCATTCCATTCTGTGAAACGAACACTACCTTAGGCTTTAACTATCCTTCTGCCAAAGAAGCTTAGGCAGGCTACTCTTATCAATTTTATCAATTTGTTACGGTCTAAGACTATGTTGTCAAAGGCGTGTGCGTCTGGGGCGCCTATGCGCTGAAGCACAGCCAAGCGCACCATATGGGGTGCGCCCTGAATGGCATGTTCACGCTCTCAGGTGCTGCTTCAGAGCATTTACCGGCCAAATTCCAGCCAAAATGGTAAAAAAAAAACCTTACTGAAACAACCTAAATAAACATGAAATCAATCTAAAACAACCTAAAGTAGCCTAAAACATGTCTAAAACCGCTAAAAATGGTAATTTATACTATGCGCGTAGCTTAAAAAATCCCTCGCTTTTAAGTGTCAGGCGCCTAGGCTCCGGGTTAGGCCTATGTGCTTTGAGTGCACCTATGCAGGACAACCTAAATGAAAACACATATATAATAAATATGCAAACCAGTTGCTCTCTCCACTCAAAACAAACAAACCCCAATTTGTTTAAATGCCAACAACAGAGTTACTATTCAACTTCAAACTGAGATTAATTTATTTAATCAAATTAAAAGTACCTCAGCGAGAACCTCCTCAGCTTCATACAAAAAATCAGACAATCCATGAGGAACAGGCCTTGAAAGAACAGGCTGCTGTGAATTGAACAATCGAAAACAAGAAAAAAAATACAGAAAGTTGATAACACATTTGCGATTAGGATGTGGTGAAGAATGAATAATAATAGAAAAAAGTTAGGGTAGGGTAGGGTTATTACATCGATCTTGGTCCACTCAAGAGCGTCCCAACTACCGGCGCCTTCAATCTTATCGGAGTCAGGGAGTCGAGTGGTGTCGGAGTCGCGGAGAGAAGTTGTTGTTGTGCGTCGGTTTCTGGGCATCGCCATTGATGATGAACGTCAAACCTTTCGGTGGTGAGAGGAGAGAGAAAAACGAGGGATTCTGATTTTCCTACGAGTTTGTGCTTCTCACCTTGTTTTTCTGGACAATTCATAAATACATAAAGAAAAATGTTTTTATGGAGAATTTATTTCATTTCAATAAATTAGAAAGGAATATTTTTTCATAAATTTAAAAAGAAATATGTTTTTATGGAGAATTTATTTATTTCATCAATCAAATTAGAAAGGAATATTTTTTCGAAAAAGAAACAAGAAAGTGAAACGAAATAAATTAAAACAAGCAATAATCTAGCGGTATGACTTCCTGAGTTTGTTCAGTGGAGGTAGATGGTTAGAGTCTTGTTAGGAAAGAGTTTTACCATAGGAAGTGTTGGTGGTGGTGGTGGTGGCGTTGTGGGGTTTTTGCTGATGCTTTTGAATGTTTTGAAACAGTGAACTATGTGTGGGTTTTGATCTGTTCGATTGGGCGGCGATGATATGTGTTCTTTGATCTCTGTTTTGATTTGGTATGTTGGGGATTTTGATTTGTGTTCTTTTGAATATGTGGTGATTCTGGTGGGTTTTGTGTTTGCATAAAGTGACCCTCAATGTTTGATCTTTGTGGTTGAAAACTTGATTTTAGAGAAACTGTTGATTTGTGGTGCCGGTGCTGCCCCGTGGTCCCCGCGCGTTGGTGCCCTGTGGTGCCCACGCGGTGTCGGTGGTGCCCCGTGGTGCCGGTGTTGCCCCGTGGTCCCCGCGCGTTGGTGCCCTGTGGTGCCCACGCGGTGTCGGTGGTGCCCCGTGGTGCCGGTGGTCGATTGAAGTGTGGTTTTGGATTTGGGTGGCGATGATGCAAAAAAAAAAACGTAGATTTTGATGACGATGGCGCGGCAAGGACGGCGGAGGGTAGGTTTTTTGAACCTGCAACCCCACTTTTTGCAGCCTTCTGATTATCTGATAATCTGAGCCAAACCCTGTTTTTTTTTTCGAGATACACTTTGTTTTGATGTTGTTGGTTTTTTATTTTTTTCCCCTAGACAATATATCTGAGACACTCCCGAGTTTCCGATTTCTGGTTGCGTTCATTTTTGCGTAAAAAAGTTTTTGTAAAAAAAAAAGTTAAACCGTAAACTTTTTAACGTAAAACATAAAAACGTAAAACGTAAAAAGTTTTACATAAAACGTAAAAATGTAAAGTAAAACGTTTTACGTTAAACGTAAAAAGTTTTGCGTAAAACATAAAGCGTAAAAAATTTAAAGTAAAACGTAAAACATAAAAAGTTTTACGTAAAACGTAAAAATTTTAACGTAAAAAGTTTAACGTAAAACTAAAAACTTAAAAAGTTTAAAAAGTTTAACGTAAAACGTAAAAAGTATAAAAAACGCCGCGTTAAAAAACGTGAAAAAACGGCGCGCTAAAACGACGTGTAAAAAAACATGTAAAAAACGGCGCGTTAAAAAAACGTGTAAAAAACGACGCTTAAAAAACGGCGCGTAAAAAACAAGGGGCGTGAATGCGGCGCCTAAAAACGCCGCGAAAAAACACGGGATGTAAAAAACGCCGCGGTAAAACGGGACGCCAAAAACCGGCGCGCAAAAAAATTTGTCTTGTTAAAAAAATCTGAATTTAAAAATAATTTTAATAAAAAAATTCTTTTTAAAAAATAAAAAATAATATAATAAAACAAAAAAGTAATCAAAAAATAATAAAGACAAAAAGACAAAATAGAGTAATTTTACTAAACTATCATTTTGAATTAAAAAATTAAAGACATAATAAGACAAAATCTATTTAATATTAATTTTAGTTACTTTCAATCTCATACATCCATCTTCTTGATCTAATGGCTAGAAAGTGGTTCTCTCGGTTCTTACAACTGGAGGTGGTTTTCATTTTAGCGGTCCCATATATATATATAGGGGATCGCTAAAATGAAAACCACCTCTAGTTGTAAGAACCATAGGAACCACTTTTTAGCCCTTAGATCAACTATATGGATGGATGAGATTAAAAGTAGTTAATATTAATATTAGGATAAATTACACTTTTCGTCCTTTATGTTTGTACGTGATTGCAACGGATAACCTTTAACTTCAATAATTACAGTCACAGTCCTTTATTTGCACAACATGTTACACTCCACGTCCTTTAGTACTAACCAGGTTAAAAATTTTAGTTAAGTTTATTCAGTTAAGGGTATTTTGGTCAATTCAGGTTTTTATTTAAATATTTAATAAAGTAAACCAAAAACAAGAACACACCAATCTTCTATCATCTTCATGAACAAGAACATCAAGAACACCGATGAATAAGAACATTTATCATCTTCATAAACAATAACATTTACTTGCAATAATATCTCAAAATATATGTACTTCCAGATCTCTGGGGATTTCATCTTCAACAAATCAAAAAAACACATCTTCAAAGTAATTCACTCTACAAAAGCAAGAAAAGCCCAATTTAAGATTCTTTTCTTATAAAATACAAAAAAAAAACCCAAATCTTCAAAAACAAATAAAAAACGAATTTCAGATCTGTAAAAATTCCAAGAGTAAGAATGGATTTCAGATCTATGTTTCACAAATCAAAAACAAATCTTCAAAAACAAAACCCCACTGTCGCCCTAACACCGCCGTCTACGGTGGCTCCAGCCATCGTTAATCTAACTGATAATGAACATATCTTCCTTCGCCTCCATCTACGGTGGCTCCGGCCACTAGTAATCCAACGACTACATGTTTTCCCACCTTCCAATTTCAATTCAGAGCATAAAAGGTTTCCATTTTTCAACCCATTTTGATGAAAAAAACCCACTTCTCAAAGATAATTTATTTTGGGTGTTCATCTTTTTTATGGAACAGAAGGTTGGTGGATTGAGTGGTGATTGTAGAGAGAGTTTTTCAAGATCTGCAAATTTGATGAAGAGGATTTTGTAGAGAGAGAGAGTGTGTTTTTTAGATCTGAATTGGGAGTTTGAAGATGTAGATGATGATAATGATAAATAATAATAATAATAATAATAAATCATGAATTGACCAAAATACCCTTAAGTTAATAAAATTAACTAAAAATTTTAACATGGTTAGTACTAAAGGACGTAGAGTGTAACGGTTTTTCCAAATAAAGGACTGTGACTGTAATTACTAAAGTTAAAGGGTATCCGTTGCAATCACGTACAAACATAAAGGACGAAAAGTGTAATTTATCCTTAATATTAAAAGCTTTTTGTCTTATTATATCTTTAATATTTTAATCAAAAAGGGTATTTAGGTAATTTTGTTTTTTTTTTGTCTTATTAGTTTTATTGTTTTTTAATACACTTTTGTCCTATTGCATTAAATGTTTTTTTTTTCTAAAATCAGTTTTTTTTTATTAAACAAACATATTAAAATCAGATTTTTTGATAAAAAAAATTTACGTGCGTTTTTTACGACCCGTTTTTTACGCTCGTTTTTTACGACCCGTTTTACGCTCCGTTTTTTCACGCCGTTTTACGACCCGTTTCACGGCCCGTTTTTTACGACCCGTTTTACGCCCGACTTTTCTACGTTTTACGCGTCGGTTTTTTACGTTTTACGTTAAAATTTAACGTTTTACGTTTTTTTGTTTGACGTAAAACTTTTTACGTTTTACATTAAATTTTTTACATTTTACGTAAAAACTTTTTACTTTTTACGACCCGTTTTTACGACCCGTTTTTACGACCCGTTTTTTACGACCCGTTTCACGGCCCGTTTTTTACGACCCGTTTTACGCCCGACTTTTTCACGCGTTGTTTTTCCAACGCGTCGTTTTTACGTTAACGTTTTTTACGTTTTACGCGCCGGTTTCTTACGTTAACGTTTTTCTACGTTTTACGCGTCGGTTTTTTACGTTTTACGTTAAAAATTTTTACGTTTTACGTTTTTATGTTTTACGTAAAACTTTTTACGTTTTACGTAAAAACTTTTTAAGTTAAAACTTTTTACTTTTTACGTTTTACGTTTTACGTAGAACTTTTTACGTTTTACGTTTTACGTAGAACTTTTTACGTTTTACGTTAAAACTTTTTACGTTTTACGTTAAAACTTTTTACGTTTTACGTTTTACGTTTTACGTAAAACATTTTACGTTTTACGTAAAACTTTTTACGATTTACGTTAAAAAAGTTTACGGTTTACGTTAAAAAGTTTACGGTTTAATTTTTTTTTTTACAAAATTTTTTTTTACGCACAAACGAACGCACCCAGAAATCGCAAACTCGGGAGGTGTCTCAGATATATTGTTATCATCATCGACGCCTCAAAAAAATATAAAAACCCAACAAAGAAAAATCAAAAAACGAGTGGAATCTTAAAAAAACGATGTTTTGCCTCAGATTTTCCGATAATCAGAGGCTGCAAAGTAGGGTTGCAGGTTCAAAAACCTACCCTCCACCATCCTTGCCGCGCCATCGTCATCAAAATATACGGGTTTTTTTTTGCATCATCATCGCCCAAAATCCAAAACGGATCAAAACCCACATATTCAAACATTCAAAAGCACCTAATGAACATCATTCAAAACACATTCAACAGATTCACACAGATTCAAAAAGCACCATATTCAACAGAATCAAACCCCCCAACAAGATCAAAGGGAAACCCAGCAAACATAATCAAACAAACATGTTGTACAGATCCACCACCAAACAAACATAATCAAATCAAAACTTATTCAAAAAACAAATTGGGTTATTGCAAAATACAACAGAAAACAAGATCGAACCTTTGGACCCCCATCAACCACCTGCACCAGCACCGACTTCCGAACACCCCACCCCCATCACCGACTTCCGCCGCCTCCCCACCACCTCCCATCAACGTCTTCCCCACCAACACCTTCCCACCGCCGTCCTCTTTATCTCTTCTCTGTGAGAGAGAGATGAGAGAGAGAGCATATCTTACTAGAGAGAGAAACACCCTTCAAAAGTCATCCCTGCCGCCGGCATCCCACCGCCGCCGTCATCTTTCTCAGATCCAGGATTTGGGCGGTGGTTGAGGTAGATCGGAGGAGATGAAGACGGTGGTGGTGGTGGTCGGATTTGTTTCAGGTTGTTGGTCGGATTTGTTTCAGGTTGTTTCAGGATTGGGCGGTGGTTTGAGGTAGATCGGAAGAGATGAAGACGGTGGTGGGTTACTGCAGAGACGGAGGGGGGCGTGGTGGTTTCTATTTGTGGGTGACAACATTTAAGGGAAATGAAGGTCTGCAGGTGAAATGGTGAAATGAAGAAGATGATGAATGTGATTTCGTTAATAAGAGAGAGGAGAGAGGAGAGATGATAGATGATAGATAGGACATTAAAAGGAAATGACCAAACTACCCCTTGTTGTGATTGGATGAAAGTGGTTCTCGCGGTTCTTACAACTGGAGGTGGTTCCTATTTTAGCGGCTCCCTATATATATATATATATAGTATGAGGTTCATTGAGGAACACTAAAAAAGTGGGGAACAGTGGGGAACCGACTCAAACGAACTCCGATTGGACTCATTCCAGCGGCGTTGGAACCGTCTCGTCGAACCCTAACTAGGATCTCTTAACCCTAAACCCTAAATCATAACCCCTAAACCCTAAATATATTAGGGTTTGGCTTTAAGGGTTTAGCTTTAGGGTTTAGCCTTAGGGTTTAGCTTTAGGGTTTAGGGTTTAGCTTTAGGGTTTAGCTATAGGGTTTAGCTTTAGGTTTAGCCTTTAGGGTTTAGCTTTTAGGGTTTATAGTTTAGATTTTACGGTTTAGCTTAGGTTTTAGCCTTATTTTTTAGCTTTAGGGTTTAGAGTTTAGGAGTTAGGATTTAGGGTTTAGGGTTAAGAGATCTTAGTTAGGGTTCGACGAGCCGGTTCCAACGCCGCTAGAATGAGTCCAATCGGAGTTCGTTTGAGCCGGTTCCCCGCTGTTCCCCACTTTTTTAGTGTTCCCCAATGAACCTTCCCCTATATATATATATATAGAGTAGGGATCCTGCGAAAAGTGTGTTTTTCCTAGAAAGTCTAGGAAGCGATCTAGGCCATCCAATGGGTGTGTTTAATGGTTAAGATGAAGTCAATGGCAATCTTGTAATTTTTTAGTTTATTTAATTCATTGTTTTAAAAGACTAGGGGCAATTTTGTCAATACATCGTGTTTTAAATCAATTAGATAACCATCAGTCAAACCCAGTCCCTAATTTCACGCGATTTTCCCTCTCTCTCTCCAACCCCATCTTTGAGACCCCAATCCCTACAAAAATAACTACAATCATGGAAGAAGATAACTTTAGAAATGATGGAGAGCACCGGATCAAATTAAAACACTTCTCCATCTCCACCATCTCCGAGTTTATCATCACCATTCAAATACTGTTCGTATCATCTCCGTTTTCTTGACGATGTGTTTTAACAGCAAGCAAATTAATACAGTTGTGTTTTAGCAGCAAGCAGATTCATACAGTTGTGTTTTAGCATTCGGATTCATACAGTTATGTTTTAACAGCAAGAAGATTCATACAGTTGTGTTTTAGCATTCAGATTCATACAGTTGTGTTTTAACAGCAAGCAGATTCATACAGTTGTGTTTTAACAGCAAGCAGATTCATACAGTTGTGTTTTAGCATTCAGATTCATACAGTTGTGTTTTAACAGCAAGCAGATTCATACAGTTGTGTTTTAGCATTCAGATTCATACAGTTGTGTTTTAACAGCAAGCAGATTCATACAGTTGTGTTTTAACAGCAAGCAGATTCATACAGTTGTCTTTTAGCATTCAAATTCATACAGTTGTTTTTAACAACAAGCAGATTCATACACTGTGATAAAACTACAAACAATTAAAACGACCAAGTGAAAGACGAACGGATTAACCAGCACGGAGTGCTATCCGACCGGACTACTGTCCGAACGGACAGCCATCCGAGCGACTGGCCATCCGAACGGCTTGCACCATGGGTCCCACACCTAACCAACCTTATCTAAAGTTCGAGTGTTGAACGAACTGCTGTCCGACCGGATTACTCTTCGGATCATGAGATACTTGGACTTTAACACTCAATCGATTTTCAACATGTTCAATGCACCAAGCATGCCACACGGTCGAACAACCGTCCGACCGAGTGACCACCCTGCTGTGAACTTGTTCTCACTGAAGTGTCTAACCGAACGGGTTGCCGTCCGACCAGACGACCGTCCGACCGACCGACCTGAAGGGTAGATATACTTCAATGTTTTCAAAATGCTACAACGAAAACTTCAAAGTTCAAGCCATCATACACAAACACATCCTTCTCGTAGGAAGAAACAATCCACTCGAATGGTCATCCGACCGGACTACCGTCCGACCGGATCACCATCCGAACGGATTGCCATCCGCACGATTGGTTGTCCGACCGGACTACCATCCGACCGGACTGCTGTCTGAGCCACTTACACTTTGCATCGTTTTACGCGTCGCTTATCGTTATGCTATTGTTCTAATCAGGCTAATTTCGCTCTAAGCGCTCCCTTCAATCCATCATCGCTGTGAGTATACTCGATCCCTTTTTGCTTACGCACTTTTGGGTGTTACATACGTTACGAATATTCAAATCACAACAAACACACTACTCAATACTATTTGAACGCTAACCGCTAATGCATGTTATACGTGGCTTATGAATGCTTGTTTGTTATGTTTACACATGGAATGTTGTCTACCTGCCTTAGCAACGATAGTACTATAGTTTGGACTCAGCACCTGTTCGCAGGGGTTGTTAAGGACAATTACTTGCATGGATTACGGTGGTAATCATGTATTGCGAACTGCCTCAGGCAGTCAACCCGCAGTCATTGGTATCGATGGATCTATGTTGATAACTAACGTGCTTCATTTCACTATGTGTACGTGCTGGTTATGCGTAAACGAATTTCGAACACTATATGCTATTATCAAACTTGTATGCTCACCTTTACATTATATGTATTGACTTTATTTTAACGTATGTGACATGTGCTTAGGATGCACATCTGCTAGGAAATCGAGGCTAGAATAAGGTCTTAGAGGCCAACAAATAGTTGTCTATATAAATGAAATCAAGGGTCTCTAGAAGCAGATAAACAATTGGGCTATTTGAAAATCTGAGTTGTCGGAATATAACTATTTGCCTAGATTTTGTCTGTAATAATTTGTTTATCTTTTGAGACATGGTATGGGACATGTTACTTTAAATTGATTGGTAATTATAATTGTTATGGAAACTTCTGGACAATCTATTTCGCTCAGTGCCATGCCCCGATGTTTCCACCATCGGTTGGGGTATGACAAAACAACTGCAGACAATCTTTTCCTGAAATCTGTATTTGAACACAGGGCAGCCCCGACCTAAAGGAAGATTTTAGCATGTATGTTAAAAAAACGAAAATTAAAACACAGTAAAAATACATATGTAAAAAAAAGAAAACCCTGTCATAGAAAAAACAAACCTTTGTAGTGAGTTTATCCATGATGTGCCACATACATAACCGATGCCTCGACTCAGGCCAAACATCCGCTATAGCCCTTTTCATCGCAGGGTCTTGGTCAGTAACGATTACGGGAGGCGCGTACCCATGTGCGTTCTTGATCGCCTTAAGTAACCAGCTATACGTCTCTACCGTTTCAGAACCAAGAATTGCAGCACCAAGTGTGACGTTCCTATTGTGATTATCAATCCCAGTGAAAGGGACAAACATCATGTTATACCTGCAAACAAACAATCAGCGATGACAAAAGATCATAATGTATTTATAACACAGTAGGGTTTAAAACACAATGAATATATAAAAAATTAATCTCGTCGTTACTTGTTCCGCTTGTAGGTAGCATCAAATGATATAATGTCTCCAAACATATAATAATTCCTCTTCATATCCTCGTCGGCCCAAAAAATGCACTTCAACACACCTTCGTCTGTCGTTTCATATTCGCAAGAGAAGTTTGGTAAAAACTCATTTTTCCTCATTAGTCGCTTGACAAACATTTCAGCATCAAACTATCCGATAAACAGATTTAATTCTTTCTTGAAATTTTTGAAATCAACTTTGGTCTCACCGACTTTGTCGAACCCACCATACACTTCCTTCATAATGTTAAATGCACGAACTGGACCAATGTTGAGATTTGACATCTTGTTTATCATCTCTTCGTGCGCACGATTAATACCCCTGTTTTCCTTGAGAAGATGTAAATCTTCTTCGCGCATAAAATCATGGTTGTGCGCCTCTGTGAAATGATACATCTCATACTTCTTGGCATCGTTAAGCTTTATTCTGATCGCCGCTTGGCATCCGATCCTTTTAGATGGTACCCTACGTACCCACCTATCAGAAGGTTGTTTGGCTAAAGTATCGACCGGTCGAAACTCTTTGTGACCCTCTTTTGAACAAAAAAAATACTTATTTATAACAATACCATGGTTCTCATGCTGTGTGCCCTTCCTAACAGTCCAACCTCCAGCTTCTGCATAAGCTTTGTAAAATTTATACGCAGCATCAACTGTATCAAATAACATGCCCTCTGCTGGCGTCAACGAAGAGGGTGAATCTGGAATATATCTCTTTGTTCCAGAGTTTGGAGAAACTTATTCAACACCACGTAATTGGTAATTGGGTGCATCTACAAAACATGACAAAAAATGAGCATAAAACACATTTGTAAAACACAATGTCATGAAAACAAAAAAAACAAAAAAAAACCAAGCCAAAGTAAAAAACATACTGACCATGCTACCAACTAATGAACTTATATAACACACCAAAACAAAAACATGTAACCTGAGAGCTAAGAAACTAATAACCATGGGAAAAAACAACATAATGCAAGTTAAAACACACAATTCAAGGAAACTATAAAAAACATTGACTTCAACCTCAATATCTATTAAAACACATTACTGTTAAAACACATCATTCAAAGGAAACTATAAAAAACATTGACTTCAACCTCAATAACTGTTAAAACACATTACATATAAACAGTCTGATGGTTTCTCGGAAAGAGTTTAATAAACAAAACATAAAACTACAAATATGGAAGTTAAAACACACCATTCAATAACAAAAAAAAGGTGATCTTCAGATTACAAACCATCAGTCACCTTATGGAATCAATAAACACAAATACCTCAACCTCTATGACTGTTAAAACACAACACCAAGAACAAGCTGATGGTTTGGCAGATAAATGACAAATATAGAATTTAAAACACACCATGAAATATCTAAAAAAAAATGTGATATTCAGATCACAAACCATCAGTCACCTTATAGAATCACTAAACACAAAAACCTCAACCTCTCTGGCTGTTAAAACACAGCTCCAAGAACAATCTAACGGTTTTGCAGAAAATACTACAATAGTAAAGAAAAAAATAACTGTAATTACCATCTCCACAATCAACAAGAGTGTTTGAAGCCATGATTTTTCACTCTGAAAAAATTATTGAATAGGAATGATTCTGGTGAAGAAGAAAAGGATCGAAATAATTCTATATAGATATGTGTTTCATGATATTTGGAAGAGATTTGGATTCAAAAACAACCATAATCCCGATATTCATGGACATAATCAGTTACGTAATAGATCATGCAATTTTAGTTACTGAAGATAATTTCCAAATATAAAATTAAAATATGAAATTACATGTTTACCCTTCTAGTTAAAATACATCTATGACACATGTCCAATTATTATTGCTTCCTAGACTTTCTAGGAAAAATAGACTTTCTACACAACTCCTCCTCGTTGGGATCCTACGGAAAGTGTGTTTTTCCTAGAAAGTCTAGGAAGCGATCTAGGCCATCCAATGGGTGTGTTTAATGGTTAAGATGAAGTCAATGACAATCTTGTAATTTTTTAGTTTATTTAATTCATTGTTTTAAAAGACTAGGGGCAATTTTGTCAATATATCGTGTTTTAAATCAATTAGATAACCATCAGTCAAACCCAGTCCCTAATTTCACGCGATTTTCCCTCTCTCTCTCCAAACCCATCTTCGAAACCCCAATCCCTACAAAAAATAACTACAATCATGGAAGAAGATAACTTTAGAAATGATGGAGAGCACCGGATCAAATTAAAACACTTCTCCATCTCCACCATCTCCGAGTTCATCATCACCATTTAAATACTGTTCGTATCATCTCCGTTTTCTTGACGATGTGTTTTAACAGCAAGCAAATTAATACAGTTGTGTTTTAGCAGCAAGCAGATTCATACAGTTGTGTTTTAGCATTCAGATTCATACAGTTATGTTTTAACAGCAAGAAGATTCACAAAGTTGTGTTTTAGCATTCAGATTCATACAGTTGTGTTTTAACAGCAAGCATATTCATACAGTTGTGGTTTAACAGCAAGCAGATTCATACAGTTGTGTTTTAGCATTCAGATTCATACAGTTGTGTTTTAACAGCAAGCAGATTCATACAGTTGTGTTTTAACAGCAAGCAGATTCATACAGTTGTGTTTTAGCATTCAGATTCATACAGTTGTTTTTAACAGCAAGCAGATTCATACACTGTGTTTTACCATCCATGCTGGTAATGCTGGAGGATTTTTTGACGCTGTGTTTTAACAGCAAGCAGATTACAAAACAGTAATCTGCCAATTACGAAACCACCTTTATATTATGGGATCTATAAAAAAATTGACTTTAGCCCTGTAAACTGTTAAAACACAGCACCAAGAACATGCTGATAATTTCCAGTAATCTTCTGAACAATGGAATATGCAATTGGTTTAGATTTCGAAAACAAATTATTCAGAAAATCATGGAGAAAAACGGTTACAAAATATGGACATGGATAGTTAGTTAATAAAGATAAATTCCAAAAATAAAAATAGAATGTGAAAGTACATAATTACCCTTCTAGTTAAAAATCTTCAATGCCACATGTCGCATTCGTATTGCTTCCTAGACTTTCTAGGAAAAACCCACTTTCTACCCAACTCCTACTCTCTCTCTCTATATATATATATATATATATACGGGTTCAGTAGAAAACGCTCAAAAGTGTGATAACGGTAAGAATGCATCCTGGCCGAACACGTGGCGTGGGGCATGATCAGGGTCCAAGGGGTTTTTTTATCTTTTTAGTATTCTTCTACTTTCACGATTTTCGCGTTTGACATGCTTCTTTATTTTTTGCATTCAAGATAATTTTGGCGTTATGTAGATTTTTTAATTATTTGGCGTTTTACTGTTTTTTCTCAGATTTCTTCTCGTTGAATTAATTCTTTTTGTGTCACATAGTTAATTTTTTGGCGTTATGGCTTTTTCCATGTCATTTGTGGCGTTTTGTATCTTTTTGTTAATAATTCATTTCCATAGATTAATATTTTATAAAACTACAATAAAACGAAAATCAAAATAATCTAATAGTCTTCCGTAGGTGGGATTACATCAGAGATGTACCCATCGCTTTGTTCATCACTTTCTTCAGATTCTTCATCATCTAATTTCATTTTTGCGTATAACGCCATTAGCTCTTCTCTTCTTTGCTGCAGCCTATTCTTGAATATCTCTGCATTCTTGGATTTTGGATCGTTTGAAGGTGTTTTATCACAGAGTTGTTCAATGACAGATAGCAACCCTGTCTTCAACATTTCTTACATTGGCCTTGAATATTGCACCCCGTTTTTATAAGCCACTTCAAGTGTCCCTTCTTCTTCATGCAATATCCAACTGCTAATTTTTGGTATATGAGTATCTTCAATATCATCATCATCATCATCTTCATCATCTTCTGCTGGAAACTTTCTCTCCAACCTTTTTATTACAGTTCTCAATCTTTCACAATCGTTGTCTCTTAGAACCCCAACGGCCAAGATATCATTCTGAACATTTTCAGTCATTCCCATCATGGCTTTTATTGTTCTTACCTTTACCCTTCTCCTGTCAGAAAACTTTATAATGAATCGTTTATCTTTCCTTTCAAACCTCCATGCAATAACCTTAGCCATTTTTTAAATTTATTGGCGTTTTGGAGAATATTTGGTGTTTTAGTCTTTTTGGCGTGTTTGAGCTTGGGTTCTTATGGTCTTCTTTTATATTGACTCCCCCCCGTATGTCAGGTAATTATGGCGTTTTGAAAAAGATAAATAATTTTAATATACTAAATCTTAGTAATTATGTTTTCCGTCGTTTCATTTTACTGTTTTTTGCAGTTTACCGTGTTTTGTTTTCAGACTCAACTGTTTTAATGGTGTAACACGTCAAATCTTTTGACGGCTGTAATTATGGCGTTTTTGTTTTCCAATGGCGGTTAGATAACTATTGGATTTCTTTTTGTTTTATATTCTTTGCACATTGTTTCACGCTTTTTTTATAATATTAGTTGTTCAAATTAATTTTATTATATAGTTTGGTAGTTTTTTGGGGGCGTTTTAATGGCATTATGGCGTTTTACACGTATTTGCTAATTTTGGCGTTTTATTATATTTTTCATTATAGAATTAATATTATTTTGTTGTTTATTAACTGGCATTACAAAACAAACAATAGATAAAGAAAATAAAAAAAAACAAAGTTGTAACACCCTTGTTATTATTTTAAAGGTTTTCGTATATATAACGGAAATAAACATGTAATTACGATTAAGGATCCGTAGAAAATACGAGTAGTTTAAATCTTTTGCAACTTAAAAGTTTACAACATAATATAATAAGTTTGTCGTTTAAAATGACAACGAAACGCCGTGCGGAAGCTTGTATCTTGATTGTGTTCGGTCCTTCAACGAGCTTGATCTTCATCCGTAAGCTTACTAAAGTTTACCTGTAATCAAAACCAACACCAATGTTAGTTTTGATACTAATATAACTAGTTTTATCAAGTCCATTTATCAACAAATGAAAATAAAATATTTTTTTCCAAATCGTGCCTCCCGCGACACGCGGGAGGAGTCCCTTGCTCTGTCGCGTGTCGCGCCCCAATTACCGGATCCCGTCGCGTGGCGCGAGGGAAACTAATTTCCAGCAGGTCCGTTTCTGGACCTGCATTTTCTGCCCAGCTCAAGTTTTTAACAAAAATTAAACTTCAAATGGCCATAACTTTTAATCTATATGTCTGTTTTACACGATTCTTTTTCCTACATGTCCGTAATTAAATTACGGACCCGTTTATCACCTTGGTTTGAATAAAAATCTGATTTATCCAATGTTGGCTCATAAATCCTTTAGGTGATTATTCGAGCCGTTTGGCATTATTATTTCATTACATGCTCTAAAAAGAAAATAGTTAATTCCTATCATTTTACCCATCTCGGGCTTGTCAAACCTTAACGTTTTCGCTCCCATCCTAGAGTTTACGTAGGCGTTTACATTCACCGATTCATTTGTATCTATCTTAGCATTTAACCACAATTTACTTCTTAGTCTATTTTGACCCGCAAACGTTTTTGCCTATACTTTTTATATGTATCTAAGGGTTTCAAAATCACTAAACAAGTTTCTAAACAAACTCTAACGGTCGTTTACCCGGTTCGCCCGTTAAGGGCTTTTTGGTCAATTCTAGTCTCTTATTTTACGACGAAAGACTCTCACCAATTATTGACCAAATTAGCACTTTTAACTACAACATAATTATACGTACCTGGCTCGGATCAATACATTGACCCGTTTTAATACCTTGTCTCGAAAATTTGCTAATTCATAGCAACGCTAATTCATAAGCCGCTTTATCCTGTAAGCATAAAACTCGACAAATGCTTATTAGTCGATATTTGTCAAATGGTATCCACATTACCATTTGACCCGTTTTACTCTTTTTATTCATTAGGCTTACTTATAGTAACCGTTCAAAACCCCATTTTTATAATTAGTTTTTCATCGCTAATTTACCGTTCTATCTCTTTTACCATTAAACATGGTTTTTATCATTTATATTAGTTCCGACCCGTATTATTTCGCGTCGGGAACCATATCTTGAATATTATCCTTATTGTATTTGAAACTTATAGGATGAACATTTATTTTACTAAAAGGTGTAAGTTTCACTTACCTTGCATCCGGTTATGTCATTTTTTCGCGTACTCGATCCGTTTGACCCGCTTCTTTCCCAAGTCTTCATCTAGCTTGTCTAGAGTCAAACTATCATCATCACAATTTAGAAGACGGTTAGATTAGTTATAATCGTTTACGACTATTCCATCCTACGGGTTTTATGTCGAATTTATCATTCGACCATATCAAAATTATCAGTCGATCTAATCATTGGTCGGTTTGACTTTTTAAAAGTCAATTGACTTATCAACATATTCAAATGCACATTTGGTTCATTGAACTCACTTTGGCATATTTCATCCGAACTCTTAATGAAATCAAATTTTACACACAACCAAGTAGACCGCGATTTCATTCAGGCATTTCATATCACTGAAAAATGGGCTGTTTTTAGTGACTTGTTTAACCTGTTTACAAGTCTTCAAAAATTATGATTTTTTTATGTGGCGTACCTCTCGGAGGGTTAGGCCTTGTGTTAAAATTTCAAGATCTAACTCTTTACCAAAAATTCGTAAAAATTTATTTACTAAGCTGCAATCGGATTCGTCACTTCTGACTGCAGCTTACGGAAAAATTCATTAAAAATTCCTCGTTTATCCGATTGACGAAATTCCAATTGGAAATTCTTTTAATCGCTTAAAACTATCTACAGTAAAAATTTGAGATCATAACTAAATTCCTAAATTGAGTTATGACATTCGTAATGGCCTGCAAATTCTGCCAGAAAACGCAGCTTGAACCTTTGATACGGAAAAATTCATAAAACGCTCAATTTTCGTCGAAAAAATGCGATTTCAATGGGGTTTTAAATATATTTCCTGGAATTACATTTTAGACTCAAGAAACACATGTTTTTGTCAGGTTACAGCCAATACAAGTCGGCCGTAAATTCTGATCAGGAGCTGTTTGAATTTAGCTTTCAATTTAAGCATGTTCTTGACATCATAACACTAATTTTTAGCAATCATAACCCTAAAACATCTCATACATGAATTTAGCATCAACAAAATTTGAATTTACTTGAGCTAGGCATGATTCCAATATATACTTGTCTAGGGTTTACTCCTAAACACTATTTCACTTCAATATCATCCATACAACATTCATGCAATACTAATTTCGGATTATAATTGTTCATCCAGAATTTTGAATAGAATCAAACAACGAATTTTGACATACCTTGTGATCCCCTAGGCTTGGTGATCACTAATTGTAACACCCCGAAAACGGGTTTAGTAATCAAACCTCGTTAATAGTGATGAACGGGTAAACTACCGTTAGTGGTAAAATTTAACCCGGTAAATATTAGGACTTAAATAAATAAACCTAATATTAATTAAAAAGGAAAATAAATACTTTGAGAAAACAAAGTGTTAGTGCATTACGTTTATTGACTTCGTCTTGTATCATGTAATAGTATGAGATAGAATAGGATAACCAGTGTTCGAGGTGCAAGAAACAGTTTTTGAGGAAATAGGTGATGATTTCGCTTGAAAGTATCAAGTGACATTTCAAGCGAAATCAGAAGGACTTGATTTCGCTTGAAGCATCCATGTTCATTTCAAGCGAAATCTCATTAGTATAAATAGGTGCACTTGGTTATTCATTTGTAACTTTCGGATATGAGTAGCGAAGCTCTACCGAATCGTCTCCAGGTTGTAAATCAGTATCATATCAATATAAGAGACATTATAATTACATCGAGTGTCCGTTTCATTGATTCCGCCTCTGATTCGGATAAACGACTCTTCTGATCGACTCAGTTAGGTTGAATAGCGATCCAACAAGTGGTATCAGAGCACAGGAGGAAGAGTTTAGCTCGATTGCAATTAGATTCTGACTTCTACACCTTCTTTTTTAAAATGAACAAGATTCCATGGTCAAAATGGATTGAACTTTTCACTGAACATGCAAAACAGTAGTTTAACAAAGCCTTGAAAGTTTGAGACCGAAATTCGCATTAAAAATGACTGAAATGGATCAAAAACCAGAGTTCGCTTGAACGAACAGTGCAATTTCGCTTGAATATTAAAGATTTCGCTTGAATATTCTGAGGCTTTCGCTTGAATATCTGTTGGTTTCGCTTGAGATAGTACATAAAATCAGATTTCGCTTGAAACAGCATAGATTTGATTTCGCTTGAAACAGCATAGTCTTGATTTCGCTTGAAAGTGGATGTTTGTCTAAAAGTCTGATTTCGCTTGAACTTCACAAAGTGATTTCGCTTCAAATTTCTGTTTTCGCTTGAGATTCATATTTCGCTTGAAAGAGGATTATCGTGTCAAGATCATTTCACGTCAACCCAGTGTTAGTCTATTTCAAGTTGTTTGATATTGTTTGTACTGATTGTGTTTGTTTGTTTGTCTCCAGTTGTTTGAAGATGTCAAGCAGTAAGGTTGGTCATGATAGTAACAGTGAAAAAGCCCTCGCTTCTAAAGTTTGTACATTTACGATCAGTGGGAGTAATTTTATGGAACAGCACTGGTATTTCTGTTATACATGTGATCTGACGGTTTCAAAAGGTTGTTGTTCTGTTTGTGCAAATGTCTGTCATCGAGGACATCGTGTTGTCTACTCTCGATCAAGTAGGTTTTTTTGCGACCGTGGAGCAGAGAGTGTACAGGACAGCAGTTGCCAGTGCCTGAAGCCTAGGAAATTCACTGGAGATGATGGGGATCATGATGATGAAATTGCTACTGGTAATCAGTTGGCAGTGAATGATGATCAAGAAGCTAAGAACATGCCAATATTTGATCATGGTGATTCAGATTCTGAGGAGGAGCAGATTTTAAGTCAAACAAAATGTGAAGTTGTGATAACTGAAGAAGTTGTACAAGAAGCTGTTACTGAAAAACAGCAGATTTTTGAGGAAGTAATTTCAAAGAAAGAAGAATCTGAAAAGTCTGTATCTGAGAAATATGAACCAGTGATTAAGAAAGAGATTGCAGAAGACACACTAGTCTTTGAGATTGTTCAAGAAGAGAAGAAACAGACTGAAGATATTCAGACTTTGAAAGCTGAAAAGAAAGCTGATGATGAACATATTTTGGAGTTGCGCTTGAACTGTGAAAAACTAAAAACTGAAAATGTCAAACTGTTGAGTGATGTGGACAGTTTGACATTGGAAAACAAAGTTTTGAAAGAAAAAGAAAAAGAGTTTAAAAATGAAAAATTAAAAATTAAAAAAGATTTTCAAAGTCAAATGAAGGTTTTAGAAGATGAAAAATCTGTTATTCTTAACAATAATCTTGAAAAACAGATTGAAATAAATTCTCATCTTCAGAAAATCATTCGGCTTGAAAATGAAGCTGAAATTGCTCGAAATAAAATTACCGAGCTTGAGAATAAATTGAAAGGTTTTGTGAATTCTACATCACATGTTTGTCCAAAACCAATCAATTCTGTTCCAATAAGTGACAATGTCACAAATTTTGACAAAGTCAAAATTGAAGATTGTGATGAAATATCTGATGATGAAAAAGAAAAGAAAAGAAAAATATTTTTAGATTTACAAGAAAAATTTAAAAATACTGTTTTGCAATCTAATGAAACAGGTGAATGTTCTAAACAAAAACCTGTTAAGAAGAGTGTAGAACAGAAACAAAAAGATAAAAATTTGAAAAATCCTAAAAATGAAAATAAAAGCTCATCAGATAAGTCATCCAATCATTTTGAAAAATTACAAAAATTTAAAAATGAAAACTCACAAAATGTTGGTAATAAGTGGTGCAGGTTTGACCACAGTGCTCAAAAGCCAAATCCAGCATTGAGGAGGAGAAATGACTATAACCAAGCCAAACAATGTTATGATCTGAAGGTTTGGACTGACAGAAGTGGATGGTACGATAACAGAGTGTGCTACACCTGTGGTGTGAGAGGACACATTGCTGTTAACTGCCAGAATTGGAATTATGAAACAAGAAGATGCTATAATTGTTATATCAGAGGACATATTGCCAGAGA
Source organism: Helianthus tuberosus (assembly GCA_030545235.1). Classification (NCBI taxonomy): domain Eukaryota; kingdom Viridiplantae; phylum Streptophyta; class Magnoliopsida; order Asterales; family Asteraceae; genus Helianthus; species Helianthus tuberosus. The sequence continues at coordinate 46,346,370 of CM060393.1, read as the reverse complement.
TTGCCCAATGAGATCAAAGGGACGATCGAGGGCTGATTCTCAGAAATTGGCAAAGAAGCCAGTCAACGTCAAGTCCCATGAACAGAAGGTTCTAAAACCTAAAGTTCAGGATCAGACAATTCAAGAAAAGAAAGTTAAACTTTCACAGGGGCAGAAAGACAGACTGCGAAAGAAAAGGAAGAAGGCGAGAGAGTATCTCGAGAAAATTTTGTCTTCGGGTTCACCGGTTGGTTTGAATAAAAGTTCTGATGAATTGATCCAGTCGACGGCAAAGTCAAGCAAATCGAATTCTTCAAATGTAAATCTGAGGACAAACAAGAAGAAAAAGAAAGTTATTGGCGATGACTCTGGCTCATCCAAGTCAGACAAGCCAAGTTCGAGCAATGAATCTGATTCCACAAAATCAGATGAGCCACAAGTTGAGGTAAAAAAGGAAGAGACAGTTCCATTAATGAATGATGAGAACTTTCCACCATTACGAGCCGCAAACCTAAAATCAAAAGGTGTTGATGCTGGAAAAATGTTTAATAGCAATGTTAAACATATTTTTAGTAAGATGGTTGATGGTAAGGAAAAAGGAGTGAAAGAGTTTTATGAAGAAAAGAGAAAAGCTCAAAATGCACCTAAGGCTGGTCAGGCTTGGGTGTCAAAATCTGTTGGTTGAAATCCTGACTTGCCGGAGCTTCCAGGTTGGTAAGCGTGAAGCAGGTATCGGCATCATTCTTGAGAAATTCACAGGATGGTAACTGTGATATTTCGTGTTACAAGTGGTTAATCAAGGACATTAAATTGTACTTGATTTTCTACAAGAGATAGTGGTATTTGTTCTTATTTTGTTAAAAATTTTTACGAAATGGTTAAAAGAGAACAAGGTGATGAGATGACCCCGAACTCACAAGTGATGGGTAAACAAACTAATTTTTCCGGAAAAACCATTCTGATTAAAACAAATTTAAGTGTTTTGAAATCATTATGGGAAAATAGTTTGTTGTAAGGGGGAGTGTTGATTGAATACGCCGAAACCCTCACGGCTGAACAAACATGATTACTTTCACCAGATTGAAAAATGGTTTTCAAACTGTAAAAATCAATGTGTTGTAAATCATGGGGGTATGTATATTTTTTGCAAATCAGAGCATTTTTAGCAGAAAATGGATGGAGAGATAAAGCTATCAGTGTTGGTTGTCAAATTTTCTTTATATGATTTTGCATTTTAGGGGGAGTAATTTTGTTAGAAAATACAAAAACATTTGAAAATTTGAAAAAGTCAAAAACATGATAAAATTTAAAAATTGAGTTTTTGCGTAAAAAGAGGAAATGATAGTACATTAGTAGACAGTTACAGTACGCTAAAGAAATGGAAAGTTTAAATGTGTTAAACGATCTCACCGTGGATGTGTCGGTAGGTTTTTATACACTTAGTAAACTTTTTCGGGATATAAACCTAAATTCAAACACTTGCTTATTTCGTGGGGAACACTACTTGGATATATAGGTAACCCCTGAAATCTCGTTTGAAAGGTCTTGTATTCTGATATACTAGGTTTTTATACTCAGTGATATCTGGGGTATTATTCTGGGACTTCTGCTGAATGGAAGTTCTGACCTAGTCCTCGAATAATACTTTTCTGCAAATGCTTGAAACACAGCATCACCCTCAGCATATATGATAAGACAATAAAATTGCTTAGCAATGCTGTTGTAAAAAAGATCCTCTAAAGGGGACACACCCAAGTTGAGTCATGATCTCTCTGCTGAACGGTAGTTCTGACCTGAGCTCTCATGATTCTTCATAATTTATTAACCCCTTACAGATATCATTTGTGTTATAATTACCTGTAAGACTGAATATTGGGATCTGGATACGGGAGTATATTCAAGAGGTGGGACACATGAATGGGTTTAAGTTCTTAAAATACCTAATTCGTATCCTGATTAAGTTGAACTTTGTGTGAAAATTTAAGTGGATCAGTATATCGACAATCTAAGTGAATTGTTTAATTCTTACTGTGTAACTAAGCTCAACGGTACTTGTGATGTGTCAATAACTGATATGATCCTCTGACGCATACTCAAACAAAAATATTGTGTGTAAATATGTTTGTACATATTTCTTTACTGCTTTATATTTCAGATTATACAAAAAGATTTTGATTCTGCTTTATTTTCGACAACTGATATCTGAAATGCTGAGTTTCAAAATCTAAGTAAGCTGATTGTGTTTCTGAAAATAAAACAAGTTCATTAAATTGAAACTTGAATTAAAATTAAAAATTTCAAAAACAGTTTGTGATATCTCCAAGGTCATTAGTTGGACTTGGATGATTAACTGTGGGGGATTTGGATGCTTATATTGTTATAGAGCTAGTTTCCGATACGATTCGATGAAACTGCCAAATTCATGAGAAGTGATTTTGAGGAGATTGAATTGTCAGATTACGATATCTGGAAGTTTAAAATGTTGTTACTTATAGTTGTATGAGTGATTGCAGGAAAAGTCCAGACTACGATCCCGAGAGCAGAGTCTAAGGGGGAGTCTGATGACAAGCTGGAAAGCTAGGTGTCGATCCCTAAAAGCACGGAAGCTTGACGAAAGGGGGAGCCTGCTGATGATAAAGCTGTTGATGATAAAGCCAGTGATGAGATCTTGGTGTAAGAGTCAAAGTGTGAAGCTGATCAAGGGAGTGATGGATGCTTACAATGTTACAATCTGAGTGAGGATACAGAATGATCAAGACTGAAGAAGGTGTCATAACAGAGAATAGTCACTGAAGACTTCGTCAATATCCGAGGGGGAGTCTGTTAGTGCATTACGTCTATTGACTTCATCTTGTATCATGTAATAGTATGAGATAGAATAGGATAACCAGTGTTCGAGGTGCAAGAAACAGTTTTTGAGGAAATAGGTGATGATTTCGCTTGAAAGTATCAAGTGACATTTCAAGCGAAATCAGAAGGACTTGATTTCGCTTGAAGCATCCATGTTCATTTCAAGCGAAATCTCATTAGTATAAATAGGTGCACTAGGTTATTCATTTGTAACTTTCGGATCTGAGTAGCGAAGCTCTACCGAATCGTCTCCAGGTTGTAAATCAGTATCATATCAATATAAGAGACATTATAATTACATCGAGTGTCCATTTCATTGATTCCGCCTCTGATTCGGATAAACGACTCTTCTGATCGACTCAGTTAGGTTGAATAGCGATCCAACACAAAGTATATAAAAAGCCCAAATTAACGGGACATAAAACATAACGGGTTATAACTTCCCGAACCCGTTAAAGTAACTAGGAATAATTAACCTAGTTAGTAGCATGTAATTAAGTGACTAATGGTGAGTTATAGCTTCATTTGATCAAAATAAAACATGGGGACTAATATTGCCAAGTGGGAAACTTGTTTTATTAAAACAAAAGTTAAACACCAAAACACACACTAAAAGTGTGTGTTCTGGACGAGATATCCACAGGAGCCAAGAACTCTTGAGCTCAAAAACCCTAACAAGCACAAAATCAAGAAATTGGAAGGGCAAATCAAACCCAAATCGAAATTCAAGCACAAATTAGTGATCACCTCAGTGAAGGGATCACAAGGTATGTCAAAATTCACAATTTGGCTTCATCTCAAATTCTTGATATACTTGTGAAATCGAAATCTGAACTTGATTGATTGATGTTTCAATGAAATTATGATAAATTCAGGGTTAGGAATGAACCCTAATCAATAATTTGATGCATTGATGTTCATGCATGTGAAATTGAGAATCACCCATTTAGCTGTTAAGTGGGTTTTGTAGGATGATGAAAAACATTGGAATCTTGATCATGCAACGAGTGTTATTAATCCTTATGAAATGAATCTAGGTGTTGTTATGCATGCTAGATGTAACAAACTTGAAAATAACCTTTAATCTTGGCTAAATAGTTAGTCATGAACTTGATTGTTAATAGTATAAAATTTATGCCCACTAGGTGTTATGCCTAAATGAGTGATTGGACTTAATTATGCATATCATGTGATCAAAGGTAGTTAACTTTTGGAAAGTTAAACTAACCAATGATGAAGTCGAATAGTAGTTTCGACATAGGATTCGTAAGATGGAATAGTCGTATGTGAAAATGATTAATGTAACCGTCTTATGAATTATGATGTTTGTTTGACGCTTGACAAGCAAGGTGGAAGCTTGGGAAGGAAGCGGGTCAAACGGGTCAAGAATGACGGAAAAACGTATTCGGATGCGAGGTAAGTATAGCTTACACTAGTCTTAAATTGTGGAATATTCTCTTATCGTATAAATTACGAATGAGATAACTAAACAATTGAAATATGATGTTCCGTCGTGTATTCGTACGGAACAAGATAATCAAAAATGAAAGAAACCATAATAATGGTTAAAAAAAAGAAGTAAATCGATAATTCGGTCATATTATGACAAAAGGAAAAATGAACTTTTAATGGTTACCTTTTATGGTAAGCCAAAACAAATAATAAGGGCAAAAAGGTAATTTAGTCACGCGTTGACAATAACCGTTAGTTTTAAAAAGACGCTTTTCCGCTTAAGACATAAAGAGTCGAAAGTGGTAATAAACGGTTTATAAGTAAAATGACCGTATGGTGTTAAACGGAGCAAGTCATGTAGATGAGATGATAATAAATATCATCTCGCAAAGATAAACGGTCAATTCGGCCAAACAGGTCAAAAGGTGTAGACATCACCTTTTGACAATATCGACTGATGATTTTTTTTTGTCGAGTTATATGCTTACAGGAATAGATATCCAATGGATACTCGCATCGCTCTTAACTTGCGATTATAAAGCAAGGTATTAAAACCGGGTTAATAAGTTGATCCGAGCCAGGTATGTATAATAGATCAACTCATCATTTAGAACTTGAAGTTCTATGAGAGTTAGACAAAGTAAAAGGGACATTCGGTTACCTTAAAAGGTAAACCGAAGGGTTTAAATTATGGACCGAGTGTTTTGAAAACAAGATTTGGTTAAAAATGAGATTTTGGGCGTGCATGCCTTAAGCAAGCCCTTCGTCGTAAAAGAAGGGTTAAAAATGACCAAAACGCCCTTGCAAGCGAAATTAAGCAAACTACCCTTAGAAGTCGCTTGAAAACGAGTTTTATAATCAAGTCAATACTTAGAATAAGTATAAAAGCGAAAGATGTAAATCCTTGGTCAAAAGACTCTATGTGAGTCTTTGCCGTAAAATGATAATCCGAGGGGTAAAACTCGGATTATATAGATCGCCACATTAAACCCATCACAAATATAGTTGTGGTGGAAGATCATTGATAAATAATGTGGAAATATGATGCTAGAAATAAATGAGTGTGAATTATGCGTAAAAGTACTTAAATGCCCTTAACGGGTCAATTAAACATCTAAGTAAAACCGGGTTTAAGAATGTATATAAACCCATGATTTGAATCTAATATGATAAGCAACATGGAAATGATGAGAAATTAGAATCAAACAACATGTTTGTTTGATAAAATCACGAACGGATCAAAATTTGGTAAAAAGGGTAATAAGCCAAAGACTTAAAAGTCTTAAATTTTGTTAATCCGGATGTTGGATTTTAACTCCATATGATGGAGGATCAAATTACAATCACATAGGAAGAAATGGTAGGTCAAACGGACAAGCGGATTAAAAGTTATGAAGGTTTTCGTTTTAGAAAACGACAAACTTGGAAAATCCTGCAGAGGCCACCGTAAGTTACGGTAGCTACCGTAACTTACGGTAGCTACCGTAACTTATGGTAGCCTTAAAGTCTTTACGCCACATACCCACTGATTTACGGTGGGAAATTCAACATTCAGGGGCTACCGTAAATTACGGTATCCACCGTAATTTACGGTATACCATGTAATTTTTTTTTTACTTTAATCAGTTTCGTTTCCCAGACTCGTTTAGATACGTTTTAATCCCCGTATGACTAAAGCATTTCATGTTTATGAAATGTAGGTACATTTTGGATGCCGAAAGACGATCAAGCTCAACGAAGAACCGAACACGATAAAGATACATGCTTCCGCACTTTGCCTCGTCGTAAATTTTAAACGACGAATTCAATCATGTTATGTTGATTAACTTATGATTTGTAAAAGTTTTAATAAACCCGCATTTTTATAGTATGTGTAGTCTTAACTTCACATCTAATTGTTGGTATTTACATGTAAAACCGTTAAAAAGTAACTAGGGTCTTACAAGTTGGTATCAGAGCGCTGGTTTAAGGGATTCAAGTATGGTGGAGAAAAACTATGCTTGGACTTAAACCTTATGTTCTTAATAAAGATTGGTGTTCGGTTCGAGGCTTGATCGCAAATCCAGTAAGTGCATGTATGTTAATCGTTTAGAGTATTAAAGTGTTGTAAACAACACATAGGGTTATCGTGTAATACACGTTACCCCAATTAAATGATAGATATAGCTAACAAAATCTCGTGCGTTGATACATATAGTAGAAAAGCCTTGTATTATGATATGGGCATTTAGTAAAGTTGACATTACTAACTTTTGTGAATGTCTTAATTGAAGGACACTTGCATTTAAAGATGACAAGAGTTGAACAAATTACGGATATGATAGAGGAACGGTCCGAAGTATGACAAGAGGAGCATGCTCACCAAGGGCTAAATCGCGTAACGACCGCGAACAAGGTTAATGGCAAGGAACGCCCGACGGGGCAAGCATTACCAGGTGCACGCTTTTAAATATAATCGCACAAATAGCAATATGCAATAAACAAGTAGAGAATGATTGTTGCATATGTAAATTAGAAACTTGGAAAACCTGAATAGAAATACCTATCCAGGATAATATTTTCAAGAAAACTAAATAGAGGCGTTACTTACATAAGGCGTGATGTGAAAACTATAAACAGGTCATATGTGTCATGTGTTAATCGCCTACTTTGGCCAAGTAAGTAGTGGCATATGATACCATGAACTTCTTATGGCGGACACATTTACGTCCGATGTAGTAAGGGCGGGGTGAATGGGACTAACTAAAATGGTACCCAAAGAAATCAAATAAACAAAATGTTTGATAATAAACGTAAACGCACAGCCGGGTGACGGAAGCGTATTACATTAGGATGATGAGCCCGAGTGAAGGGACAAAGATTGATGTAAAAACGATTAAGATATGAATTGGGAGGGGTGTACTCACACTCAAACCCGGAAAATGCAAATATGTAAAACGATTAAGGTATGCATTGGGAGGGGTGTGCTTACACTCGAACCCGGAGAATGCAAATATGACTCTTAACGGGCCGATTTTGTAAAACGCCAAACTTGAGAACAAAGTAGGAATATAAAAGCGAAACGAAGTCATAATGCATACCGTAAGGGTTGCAATATTAACGACTTCGGTAAAACACCCGGTTGATGGGTAAGGATTTAAACACATGCGTAGACCGAGAAACGGGAACTCGGATGGAAAGTTAAAAGACTTGGATTTTGAGTCATGACTAAAAGACGACAAGATGAAGTAAATAGAAGTTTTGATAAATCATGTTCAACTATTCTAAAGTTGAACGGGTCGAACAAAGATTGAAGTTTGACATTCATAAGTGATGAATTTTTACACGAACAAGTCAGGCGAATATAGTAAAGGATGACACTTGCTAAAGTAAGTAAGTGCGAACCGAATAAATAAAAGTGCGAAACATTAAGAAACCTATGTAAAGGAGTTATAGGCGTTAAAAATATTACAATAAAAGAACCCGGGTAATGGGACGTAAAAAAATATAGGTAAGAACCGGGTAACGGTGAGTGTAGGGCAAACCGACGTGTAATTGACGTTAGAAGTCACAAAGTCGGAAGGATAATTCGAAAGAAAACAATGTAGCCTTAGACTACGGTCAAGGTCAAACGAAACCCAAAAAGTGAAAGTGAATAATCCTAAACATAAAAAAGGGGGGAGTGCCTTAACGCCATATGCGTATATAAACGTATACACATTTGAATAATACTCGAATGAAAGATGATCTATGGGATCATCATAACCTACGGGATATTAATTAGTGTAAAGGTCTACGGGGCCAAAATGACCCACAAATCATGAATTGAAGCAAATGGATCGTAAGGGCCTCGCCCTAAAGAGGTGAAAGCTTAAGGAAATAACATGCGAGGTTAAGTGAAGGAACCTACGGGTCAATAGTGTAAGGTGAGGGAACTTGTTACGATTTCCCGCGTAAAACGAGAACGGGAAAGAATAAATTATGGGTTGTCAATTTCCTTGATATGAGTAATTGACATAGTTAAAGAGAAAAACGTTAAACTAAAATTCAGTTTTAGTAAGAAATAACGTTTTAACAAATATGAATACTATAAGACGATTTCGGAAATAACAAATATCAAAGAGTATGGGTCTTAACATCGATAGGTGCGAGACGATACATTCGAAAAGAAGAAGTATGATAAAGAAAAGTTGAATTAAGCTTAAACGTGACGTGACACGCTCACGGACAAGAAAAGAAATATAGAAAATGATCACGTTGTAATGTGGGTTACGGGGTATGAAGAGACAGCGACTAATTAGTCTAGCCGGTAAAACTATTCAAAGTTAAGAAAGCGTCATGACAAATACAAGTGCTTGTTAATATAACACAAGCGCGGGATAAACCTGTTAAAAGACAAGCGAGACTAAGTGGTCAAGTGATAACTCAGTCAATAAAGATAAAGGGGTTATAAGCTGAAAGTAACGGCCCGCGAGGCCTTACACGTGAAAGACATACGCATCAATTTAAAGGAAAACGTTTAATCGAAAGGAATGAATGAATGCCTTGAAAACGAAACTAAAATTCGTTTAAATTAATAAACGACATATATAAGGTTTCGGGTACGAAACCTCTTTAAGGGGGGTAGACTTGTAACACCCCGAAAACGGGTTTAGTAATCAAACCTCGTTAATAGTGATGAACGGGTAAAATACCGTTAGTGGTAAAATTTAACCCGGTAAATCTTAGGACTTAAATAAATAAACCTAATATTAATTAAAAAGGAAAATAAATACTTTGAGAAAACAAAGTATATAAAAAGCCCAAATTAACGGGACATAAAACATAACGGGTTATAACTTCCCGAACCCGTTAAAGTAACTAGGAATAATTAACCTAGTTAGTAGCATGTAATTAAGTGACTAATGGTGAGTTATAGCTTCATTTGATCAAAATAAAACATGAGGGACTAATATTGCCAAGTGGGAAACTTGTTTTATTAAAACAAAAGTTAAACACCAAAACACACACTAAAAGTGTGTGTTCTGGTCGAGATATCCACAGGAGCCAAGAACTCTTGAGCTCAAAAACCCTAACAAGCACAAAATCAAGAAATTGGAAGGGCAAATCAAACCCAAATCGAAATTCAAGCACAAATTAGTGATCACCTCAGTGAAGGGATCACAAGGTATGTCAAAATTCACAATTTGGTTTCATCTCAAATTCTTGATATACTTGTGAAATCGAAATCTGAACTTGATTGATTGATGTTTGAATGAAATTATGATAAATTCAGGGTTAGGAATGAACCCTAATCAATAATTTGATGCATTGATGTTCATGCATGTGAAATTGAGAATCACCCATTTAGCTGTTAAGTGGGTTTTGTAGGATGATGAAAAACATTGGAATCTTGATCATGCAACGAGTGTTATTAATCCTTATGAAATGAATCTAGGTGTTGTTATGCATGCTAGATGTAACAAACTTGAAAATGACCTTTAATCTTGGCTAAATAGTTAGTCATGAACTTGATTGTTAATAGTATAAAATTTATGCCCACTAGGTGTTTGTTAAAATGCCTAAATGAGTGATTGAACTTAATTATGCATTTCATGTGATCAAAGGTAGTTAACTTTTGGAAAGTTAAACTAACCAATGATGAAGTCGAATAGTAGTTTCGACATAGGATTCGTAAGATGGAATAGTCGTATGTGAAAATGATTAATGTAACCGTCTTATGAATTATGATGTTAGATTGACGCTTGACAAGCAAGGTGGAAGCTTGGGAAGGAAGCGGGTCAAACGGGTCAAGAATGACGGAAAAACGTATTCGGATGCGAGGTAAGTATAGCTTACACTAGTCTTAAATTGTGGAATATTCTCTTATCGTATAAATTACGAATGAGATAACTAAACAATTGAAATATGATGTTCCGTCGTGTATTCGTACGGAACAAGATAATCAAAAATGAAAGAAACCATAATAATGGTTAAAAAAAAGAAGTAAATCAATAATTCGGTCATATTATGACAAAAGGAAAAAATGAACTTTTAATGGTTACCTTTTATGGTAAGCCAAAACAAATAATAAGGGCAAAAAGGTAATTTAGTCACGCGTTGACAATAACCGTTAGTTTTAAAAAGACGCTTTTCCGCTTAAGACATAAAGAGTCGAAAGTGGTAATAAACGGTTTATAAGTAAAATGACCGTATGGTGTTAAACGGAGCGAGTCATGTAGATGAGATGATAATAAATATCATCTCGCAAAGATAAACGGTCAATTCGGCCAAACAGGTCAAAAGGTGTAGACATCACCTTTTGACAATATCGACTGATGATTTTTTTTTGTCGAGTTATATGCTTACAGGAATAGATATCCAATGGATACTCGCATCGCTCTTAACTTGCGATTATAAAGCAAGGTATTAAAACCGGGTTAATAAGTTGATCCGAGCCAGGTATGTATAATAGATCAACTCATCATTTAGAACTTGAAGTTCTATGAGAGTTAGACAAAGTAAAAGGGACATTCGGTTACCTTAAAAGGTAAACCGAAGGGTTTAAATTATGGACCGAGTGTTTTGAAAACAAGATTTGGTTAAAAATGAGATTTTGGGCGTGCATGCCTTAAGCAAGCCCTTCGTCGTAAAAGAAGGGTTAAAAATGACCAAAACGCCCTTGCAAGCGAAATTAAGCAAACTACCCTTAGAAATCGCTTGAAAACGAGTTTTATAATCAAGTCAATACTTAGAATAAGTATAAAAGCGAAAGATGTAAATCCTTGGTCAAAAGACTCTATATGAGTCTTTGCCGTAAAATGATAATCCGAGGTGTAAAACTCGGATTATATAGATCGCCACATTAAACCCATCACAAATATAGTTGTGGTGGAAGATCATTGATAAATAATGTGGAAATATGATGCTAGAAATAAATGAGTGTGAATAATGCGTAAAAGTGCTTAAATGCCCTTAACGGGTCAATTAAACATCTAAGTAAAAACGGGTTTAAGAATGTATATAAACCCGTGATTTGAATCTAATATGATAAGCAACATGGAAATGATGAGAAATTAGAATCAAACAACATGTTTGTTTGATAAAATCACGAACGGGTCAAAATTTGGTAAAAATGGTAATAAGCCGAAGACTTAAAAGTCTTAAATTTTGTTAATCCGGATGTTGGATTTTAACTCTATATGATGGAGGATCAAATTACAATCACATAGGAAGAAACGGTAGGTCAAACGGACAAGCGGATTAAAAGTTATGAAGGTTTTCGTTTTAGAAAACGACAAACTTGGAAAATCCTGCAGAGGCCACCGTAAGTTACGGTAGCTACCGTAACTTACGGTAGCCTTAAAGTCTTTACGCCACATACCCAATGATTTACGGTGGGAAAATCAACATTCAGGGGCTACCGTAAATTACAGTATCCACCGTAATTTACGGTATCCACCGTAATTTACGGTATCCACCGTAATTTACGGTAGACCATGTAATTTTTTTTTACTTTAATCAGTTTCGTTTCCCAGACTCGTTTAGATACGTTTTAATCCCCGTATGACTAAAGAATTTCATGTTTATGAAATGTAGGTACATTTTGGATGCCGAAAGACGATCAAGCTCAACAAAGAACCGAACACGATAAAGATACATGCTTCCGCACTTTGCCTCGTCGTAAATTTTAAACGACGAATTCAATCACGTTATGTTGATTAACTTATGATTTGTAAAAGTTTTAATAAACCCGCATTTTTATAGTATGTGTAGTCTTAACTTCACATCTAATTGTTGGTATTTATATGTAAAACCGTTAAAAAGTAACTAGGTTCTTACACTAATTTATTAAAAGCCCCAATTTCCTAGCTTGATTTCCCTTGATTTGGCTGAATTTATTGTGATTTAGGGTTTTGATCAAGAATCCTTTGTGGCTCCTGTGTAAATCATGACCAGAACACACACATGAGTGTGTGTTTTGGTGTTTTGATTTTTATTAAATTAAAACTATTTTCTCATTTAACCCTTTTAGTCCCTCAAGTTTTTAGAGTTATCAAAAGGATTATAAACCAAGTTTTCTTTATTTTTTTCAAAGCACATAATTAACTAGGTTGATATTCCTAGTTAGAGTAAATTGCCATTTTAGTCCCTGAGTTTTGACCAAAATTGCCACTTTAGTCCAAATAGTTTTTTTCTTGCCATTTTAGTCCAAATAGTTTTGTTTTCTTGCCATTTTAGTCCCTGAGTTTTGTCATTTGTTGCCATTTTCATCGACCACCACTACCACCTCCCACCATCCACCCCATCATAACCTTCTATCATCGCCACCACCTGCCTGCACCGTCACCACCCACCCACCCACCCCACCACCATCACCACCCACCATTTCCACCACCACCGGGCACTTTTACGCCACCCACGTCATTAACCAACATCACCGTCATCATCGTAAAACCAACAACCACCGCCATCATCTTCACTGTAAACTGGCACAACACCATCCCTATACCATCGCACTTGCAAAAAAAGAAAGAAAAATGTGGTTCGACCAAAATTCACCTAAGTTAAATAATTTTTTTTGAATGGAGTTAGTGGGTTGGATGAAAATGGCAACAAATGACAAAACTCAGGGACTAAAATGGCAGAAAACAAAACTATTTGGACTAAAATGGCAAGAAAACAAAACTATTTGGACTAAAATGGCAAGAAAAAAACTATTTGGACTAAAGTGGCAATTTTGGTCAAAACTCAGGGACTAAAATGGCAATTTACTCTCCTAGTTACTTAGTGGGTTCCGAGAGTTATAGCCCGTTTTATTTTAAGTCCCGTTAACTCGGGCTTCTTATAAACTTACTTTTCTCAAAGCATTTATTCTCCTTTTAATTAATATTAGGTTTATTTACTTAAATCCTAATATTTACCGGTAAATTTTCACCACTAACGGTACTTTACCCGTCTTTTAGTATTAACGTGGTTTGATTACCAAACCCATTTTCGGGGTGTTACAAGTCTACCCCCTTAAAGAGGTTTCGTCCCCGAAACCTTATTTACGTATTTCTTTTAATTTAGACTAAACGAACTTAGTTTCGTTTTCAAGATATTCATTCGTTCCTTTCGATCTAACGTTTTAATTTATATTGACGCGTACGTCTTTCATGTATAAGGCCTCGCGGGCCGTTATTTTTAGCTTATATCCTTTATCTTTATTGACTGAGTTGTCACTTGACCGCTCATTCGCGTTAGGCTTGTTAACATGTTTTATCCCGCGCTTGTCCTATATTAACAAGTGCTTGGTATTTGTCATGACACTATCTTGACTTCGAATAGCTTTACCGACTAGACTAATTAGTCGCCGTCACTTCATACCTCGTCATCCGGGTATACTATTTTGCCATCTCCGGTCTTATGTGTGTTTTAGATTTTCTAATTCCCCTCATATTACTTATGTTTGTTAAAACGTTGCTCTTGACTAAAAACTAATTTTTTTTAGTTTATGTTTCCTTTTTGTCTTACATCTTTCTCTCATTTCTAGGAATGTTACTTCCGAGGATCTATTACTTTTCGTTATTATTTAATGCGGGGAATTATAACCAATTCTCACGTTTAACCCATATGACCCGTAGGTTCTTTCACTTAGCCTCGTAGGCTATTTATTTAGATTTTCACCTTTTTACCCTTTTAAGGTGAGACCCCTACAATTCGTTTCTTTCTATTTGTGACCCAAAGGTCTTTTGGTCCCGTAAACTTTAACACTATTTATAATCCCGTAGGTTAAGATGATCCCGTAGATCATCTTTTATTTGTGTCTTTACTTAACTGTATATATATTTATGGTGTCAAGGTACCCTTTTTATGTTTAGAATCATTTACTTTTGGTTTTTGGATTTCATTTGACCTTGACCGTAGTCTAAGGCTTCATTTGTTTTCTTTCGAATTATCTTTTCGACTTTATGACTTCTAACGTCATTTACACGTCAGTTTGTCCTACGCTTACCATTATCCGGTTCTTACCTGTACTTCTTTACAACCCGTTACCCGGGTTCCTTATCTTAATGTTTTTAACATTCTTGTTTCGCTAGTTTGCGTTTTTCCTATCTACATTCCTTTACGACCCATCACATAGGTTCATTAATATTTCGCGCTTCTATTATTCGGTTTGCGCCTATTTGTACTACCAATTTCTTATACTGTATTTGTCTCGTTTGACTTATTCGTGTGAGGTTTTATCACTTATGAACGTCAAACTTCGTTCTTTATTCGACCCGTTCAACTCTAAAATAGTTGAACATAGTTATCAAAACCTCTGTTTGCAAATTCTCACCGTCTTTTAGTCATGACTCATATTCCGAGTCTTTTGACCCCCTTTTTTTTCCGCGTTCCCGTCTCTCGGTTTACGCATTCGCCCACAATCCTACCCGTCCATCGGGTATCTTTACTGAAGTCATCGTCAAGTAACCATTCTTATATGGTTTTAGACATCATCTTAATTTATTTGGCCATCTTAGCGAAATTCATCGTTTTTATTCAGTCGAGTCCTTTATTCTTTAGTCTACCCCCTTTGACTTGTCTGTGTGAATTTCATCACTTATGACAGTCAAACTTTATCCCCTATGTCTTAGCATTCACATTAGTTGGTTCGTATTTTCATTTACTTTAATCTTTGTCCCTTCTCTCGGGCTAGTTATTCTAACGTAATACGCTTCCGTCGTCCGACTTGCGTTTACGTTTACTATCAAGATTTTACTTATTTAACACATTTGGGTACCTTTTTAATTTGTCCCATTAACCCCGTCCTTACTACATCGGATGTAAATTAGTCCGCTATAAGAAGTTCATAGTATCATATGCCATTACTTACTTGGCCAGAGTAAGCGATTAACACATGACACGCATGACCTTTTTATAGTTTTCACATCACGTCCTATGTATGTCACACCCTGGCTTTTTCGGAAGCGTGGGTTTAATTTGGTGTGACTTCTTAATACCATAGCACAATCATAACAATGCTATATGAATTAAAACACATGATAGTCATCCATTCACTTAGTTTTAAAAGTTACCACAACAATATTGTTTAAAAGTCGACACATGAAACCAAATACAATCATGACATAATTAAAAACATGTTCATACGACACGATAAAAGTCTTGACTAGAAATACGGTTTAAGACTTGTAACCCGTCCAGGCAGGGGTCACACTTCCTAAACCTGGATGACATCATTATTCCTTACGCAGCTTGACGTGATTGCATACCTTGCCAAATCCACTAATTTCCTGAAATACATGTAGTTTGAAAAATCAACAAAGTTGAGCGAGTTCATGCAAAAGTGAGTATGTATAAACCTTTGTAGTATGTATGAAAATCCCTGGTATGTAGCAATTAAGGAAAAAGAGATCACCATTGGGTTGCAAAGCCAATGATATGTGTGAAGTGATGCAGGAAGACTCAAACCTAGCAGATTTTGGCGTCGGGCTCATAGTCACCTCATGGTCCACTCAGCGGACTCAGGGGTGGGGCTCGCTACACCCAAATAGATCTACCACTCATGACCCTCGGTCCTACAACGAGGATTAATGGCCTCAAGTTCCACCTACCCACTCACATGATCTAAGTAGTATACCCTCCTTAAGCTAACCATACCATATATAAAAGTGTCTGTAATTACTGTAACATGTATTCCACCCCCGAAGTATAAAAACTGAAAACAGTTAAGAGAAAAGGGGGACATGAACTCACAGAAGTGCGTATCCTGTAACGTCAATCTCAAACTCGAACTGCTGCGTGACGACCTACACGTACTAATGTCTATTAGACGAATGGGCCGTGCCTTGGCTTAGAGTTTAACGTTTTTGGAAAAATAGTTAGGCAACTATTTCGTATTCACACTTCTTAATTATTTTGTATGTGTATTTCCTTCCCAAGGATGGGGGTATTTATACATGTACACTTGTAATTCCGAAAAATATATTTTAAGTCTCACTTAGAGAAATATATTTTAATCACTTGTCTAAAACATTTTAATTCCAAAATATATATATATTTTCCCGAAAATATTATATTTTACTTCATAAACTTCCCAAAATAATATTTTATCAAAATATACGTATAAGAGTATTTTTCCGAAATACTATATAAGTGGCGTCCTAGCGTTTCGTATTGTGATAATACTTGCGTAACTCAAATATTTATTTTGTAAGAATCTTGGTATTATTTTGGAGTCGTAATTTTTATGGTGTCATAAGTTATATTATTTTTATCCTAAAAATAATATATTTAGTTCACACAAATAAATGAACAATCGCACAAGAGTTTTAGTAATAAATATATTCTAAATATATATTTATCAAATCTTATTTACGAAAATCAACCTCCGACACTTAGTATTTTTGTAATAAAAATCATGGCGAAGTTTATTTTGAAAACCAAGTTAAAAATATATTTGTTAACACTTACTAGAAAAATATTTTCTAAGTGTTAAAATTCTAGGAAAATTTCGTCAGAGTTTCCTTTGTAAATGGAGGCGTCCACGCTTACTAGCGTATCATTTTCTTTTGTAAAATCATTCAATCAATTCCCAATCAACAATATACAACCTTTGTTTACCAAATTTGTCAAAAACAAGCATAAACCATAAACTTATGAACTTGAAGATTTATAAAACATGTAGTAACTTACTAGTAGACTTAGTGAGTCTTGTTACCTTTAAGAATGTGATTAGTTTCTTAAAAACTTTATTTTTAAAGGATTTGAACATTTACAACTTCTAGTCATGATTTCTAAAAATATTTCTTTGTGAAATTCTCTTTTTACGCAAGTGTTT
This sequence comes from Helianthus tuberosus, assembly GCA_030545235.1. Classification (NCBI taxonomy): domain Eukaryota; kingdom Viridiplantae; phylum Streptophyta; class Magnoliopsida; order Asterales; family Asteraceae; genus Helianthus; species Helianthus tuberosus. The sequence continues at coordinate 46,329,305 of CM060393.1, read as the reverse complement.
ATACACTTGTTTACCCACTAAAAATACGATTAGTTTATGTAAGATCAAACTTTTAACAAAACTCATGCTCTTCACTTGGTTCTTTCGAAAAACCACTCATAGATCTTTAGATCTACAAGTTTACAACCCATTTTGATCTTTATTTTTCAAGAAACATGTATGTAATCAAGTTCATAGCTTATGTGTGGATGATTTCATCATCCACAACATTTTTATCCTTCACATCTTGCTAGTTCATGTCTTTAAACATGATCTAGCAAGCCTATGTGATGAACCATAACATTTTATCTAACAAACAGCATTCACCAAGCACAACAACACAAGAACAACATGATTTCTTCATTACTTCAACCATTTTTCAACTCTAGTTAGTTTATACTTCAAGACTTTGATTATGTTCATTAGAGTTCTTAATATTTCATCATCCTTTTCACTATTAACCACCAAAAATATGAACAAGATGAAGATCTAAGGCACTTACTACTAGCACAAGGCTAGGGGAGTTCAAGAGTGCAAATGTGATGGATAAAAGAAAACGAGAGAGGTCCTTGAGCTTTCGAGTACACCAAGCTTACTTGTTCGTTCTCTAGCACCCTTGGATATGTATGGATTGCTTGAAAAGGACTTGAAGGTGGTGGTATGGTGGTGTGGTGGTGGCGGCCGAACCCAAGGGGAGAAGAAAGGAGAGCTTGCAAGTGTTGAGTTTGTGAAATGAATGTTCAAGACCCTTGTGTTTATTTATAATCCAAGTTCACATTAACCACCATACAATATGTTTCATTAACCAACAACATTTGATTAAAATATTGAAAAGAATGGTGGGGGTGTCCCACCCTCACACAACCGTCAAAAGGGGGGGGGGGGTATGGGGTTGGGTTGTAAAGTTCTAGTTACAATCTAGTTAGGATTAGATGATATAGTTAGTGTATTATTGTGTGTTATGTAATATAAGGTGTGTTAGGGTGTTCGGGGACCCTAACTAGCTCAGAAAAGTAAAAACAATGTGTTTGGCAATATTTTTATGTTCCGGGTAAAGTCCGGTTGTTCGGTTGGGTGTTGTCCGTTAAAGTGCTAAATTAATCCATAAAGTGTCCTTTATATTACTTTTAGTGACACATTTAATTCCCAACACTTTGGAAAATATCTAGGACTAGTTTGCCAAGTTTTTGCACTTTACTAGCATTATTAAATGCTGAATTTTGATTATTTAGTGCAGAATTCTGCACTTAAAGTATGTTTTAGGCACTTCCCGGCACGATAACTATCACCTAGTGACGCAGTTTTATGGTCCTCACTTCCCTACACTCCCTACTAGTGTAGTATTCTATTTCTGGCTCATACTGGCCTTGAAAACATTGTCTGTCTAGGTGCTGGCATTGTCAGCATGTTTTCTGGGTTATCCGTTCAGTGTGCTAACTGTGCTTTGTGCATCAAGTTTGTCACTAATGTTTGTATGAAATAAATGAAGTGACAGTATGAAATGTGATGCATATCTATGTATGTAGCAGAATTTAGTAAGCAGTTTAATCACAGTTGTAATCAAGCACAGTCATTAAGCACAAATTAAATATTAATTAATTGTACGGATACCTGTAATTGTGAGGGTTGTCACAATGTAAGTAACGTCTCTATTTAGTTTTCTTGGAAATAATATCCTGGGTAGGTATTCTATTCAGGTTTTCCAAGTTTCTAATTTACATATGCAACAATCATTCTCTACATGTTTGCTGCATATTGCTATTTGTGCGATTAAATTTAAAACATGCACCTGATAACGCTTGCCCCGACGGGCTTTCCTTGCCATTCACCTTGTTCGCGATCGTTACGCGATTTAGGTCCTTGGTGAGTATACTCAGCTTGTCATACCTCGGACCATTCCACCGTCATATCCACAATTCGTTCAACTCTCGTCATCTTCAGATGCGATCGTCCTTCAACTAAACATTTACAAAAGTTAGTAATTTCTACATTAATAAACACCCGTATTGTAATACAAGGCTTTTTACTCTACATGTCAATGCACGTAATATCGTTAACTGTATCAATCATTTTAATTGGGGTAGCGTGTATTACGCGATAACCCTATGTGTTGTTTACAACGCTTTAACATGATAAACCATTAATATACATGTACTTACCGGATTTGCGATCAAGCCTCGAACCGAACACACTTTACTCTTTAACCGTGAGCTCTGATTACCAACTTGTAACACCCTTGTTATTATTTTAAAGGTTTTCGTATATATAACGGAAATAAACATGTAATTACGATTAAGGATCCGTAGAAAATACGAGTAGTTTAAATCTTTTGCAACTTAAAAGTTTACAACATAATATAAATAAGTTCGTCGTTTAAAATGACAATGAAACGCCGTGCGAAAGCTTGTATCTTGATTGTGTTCGGTTCTTTAACGAGCTTGATCTTCATCCGTAAGCTTACTAAAGTTTACCTGTAATCAAAACCAACACCAATGTTAGTTTTGATACTAATATAACTAGTTTTATCAAGTCCCTTTATCAACAAATGAAAATAAAATAAATTTTTCCAAATCGTGCCTCCCGCGACACGCGGGAGGAGTCCCTTGTTCTGTCGCGTGTCGCGACAATCGTCGCGTGTCGCGCCCCAATTACCGGATCCCGTCGCGTGGCGCGAGGGAAACTAATTTCCAGCAGGTCCGTTTCTGGACCTGCATTTTCTGCCCAGCTCAAGTTTTTAACAAAAATTAAACTTTAAATGGCCATAACTTTTAATCTATATGTCCGTTTTACACGATTCTTTTTCCCACGTGTCCGTAATTAAATTACGGACCCATTTATCACCTTAGTTTGCATAAAAATCTGATTTATCCGATGTTGGCTCATAAATCCTTTAGGTGATTATTCGACCCGTTTGGCATTATTATTTCACTACATGCTCTAAAAAGAAAATAGTTAATTCCTATCATTTTACCCATCCCGGGCTTGTCAAACCTTAACGTTTTCGCTCCCATCCTAGAGTTTACGTAGGCGTTTACATTCACCGATTCATTTGTATCTATCTAAGCATTTAACCACAATTTACTTCTTAGTCTATTTTGACCCGCAAACGTTTTTGCCTATACTTTTTATATGTATCTAAGGGTTTCAAAATCAATAAACAAGTTTCTAAACAAACTCTAACGGTCGTCTACCTGGTTCGCCCGTTAAGGGCTTTTTGGTCAATTCTAGTCTCTTATTTTACGACGAAAGACTCTCACCAATTATTGACCAAATTAGCACTTTTAACTACAACATAATTATACGTACCTGGCTCGGATCAATACATTGACCCGTTTTAATACCTTGTCTCGAAAATTTTCTAATTCATAGCAACGCTAATTCATAAGCCGCTTTATCCTGTAAGCATAAAACTCGACAAGTGCTTATTAGTCGATATTTGTCAAATGGTATCCACATTACCATTTGACCCGTTTTACTCTTTTTATTCATTAGGCTTACTTATAGTAACCGTTCAAAAACTCATTTTTATAATTAGCTTTTCATGGCTAATTTACCGTTCTATCTCTTTTACCATTAAACATGGTTTTTATCATTTATATTAGTTCCGATCCGTATTATTTCACGTCAAGAACCATATCTTGAATATTATCCTTATTGTATTTGAAACTTATAGGATGAACATTTATTTTACTAAAAGGTGTAAGTTTCACTTACCTTGCATCCGGTTATGTCCTTTTTCCGCGTACTCGATTCGTTTGACCCGCTTCTTTCCCAAGTCTTCATCTAGCTTGTCTAGAGTCAAACTATCATCATCACAATTCGTAAGACGGTTAGATTAGTCATAATCGTTTACGACTATTCCATCCTACGGGTTTTATGTCGAATTTATCATTCGACCATATCAAAATTATCATTCGATCTAATCATTGGTCGGTTTGACTTTTTAAAAGTCAATTGACTTATCAACATATTCAAATGCACATTTGGTTCATTGAACTCACTTAGGCATATTTCATCCGAACTCTTAAAGAAATCAAATTTTACACACAACCAAGTAGACCGCGATTTCATTCAGGCATTTCATATCACTGAAAAATGGGCTATTTTGGTGACTTGTTTAACCTGTTTACAAGTCTTCAAAAATTATGATTTTTTATGTGGCGTACCTCTCGGAGGGTTAGGCCTTGTGTTAAAATATCAAGATCTAACTCTTTACCAGAAATTCGTAAAAATTCATTTACTAAGCTGCAATCAGATTCGTTACTTCTGACTGCAGCTTACGGAAAAATTCATTAAAAATTCCCCGTTTATCCGATTGACGAAATTCCAATTGACGATTCTTTTAATCACTTAAAACTATCTACAATAAAAATTTGAGATCATAACTAAATTCCTAAATTGAGTTATGACATTCGTAATGGCCTGCAAATTCTGCCAGAAAACGCAGCTTGAACCTTTGATACGGAAAAATTCATAAAACGCTCAATTTTCGTCGAAAAAATGCGATTCCAATGGGGTTTTAAATATATTTCCTGGAATTGAATTTTAGACTCAAGAAAAACACATGTTTTTGTCAGGTTTTGTTCAGGTTACAGCCAATACAAGTCGGCTGTAAATTTTGATCAGGAGCTGTTTGAATTCAGCTTTCAATTTAAGCATGTTCTTGACATCATAACACTAATTTTTAGCAATCAAAACCCTAAAAACATCTCATACATGAATTTAGCATCAACAAAATTTGAATTTACTTGAGCTAGGCATGATTTCAATATATACTTGTCTAGGGTTTACTCCTAATCACTATTTCATTTCAATATCATCCATACAACATTCATGCAATACTAATTTCGGATTATAATTGTTCATCCAGAATTTTGAATAGAATCAAACAACGAATTTTGACATACCTTATGATCCCCTAGGCTTGGTGATCACTAATTTATTAAAAGCCCCAATTTCCTAGCTTGATTTCCCTTGATTTGGCTGAATTTCTTGTGATTTAGGGTTTTGATCAAGAATCCTTTGTGGCTCCTGTGTAAATCATGACCAGAACACACACATGAGTGTGTGTTTTGGTGTTTTGATTTTTATTAAATTAAAACTATTTTCTCATTTAACCCTTTTAGTCCCTCAAGTTTTTAGAGTTATCAAAAGGATTATAAACCAAGTTTTCTTTATTGTTTTCAAAGCACATAATTAACTAGGTTGATATTCCTAGTTACTTAGTGGGTTCCGAGAGTTATAACCCGTTTTGTTTTAAGTCCCGTTAACTCGGGCTTCTTATAAACTTACTTTTCTCAAAGCAGTTCGAAAAGCCCATAAAACATCATCTAATTTATCTGCCAATTCTTTTCTATTTAACCCTACGGTTTTTTCGAGTATTCGTTTTAAACCTCTATTAGTCACTTCGGCTTGTCCGTTTGTTTGAGGGTGATATGCTGTTGAGACCCGGTGATAGACCCCATATCTTGTTAAAAAAAATTCAAGTTGATGGTTGCAAAAATGGGTACCTCTATCACTTATTAATGCTTTAGGTGTTCCAAAACGAGAGAATAATTTTTTCAGAAATCTTACCACGACTCTTCCATCATTTGTTGGAAGTGCCTCGGCCTCGGCCCATTTAGACAAGTAATCTACTGCCACAAGTATATATTTGTTTCCCTTTGACGGTGGAAAAGGTCCCATAAAGTCGAGTCCCCACACATCAAAAATTTCACAAACAAGAATGTCATTTTGTGGCATTTCGTTTTTGGAAGAAATATTACCTGTTCTTTGGCAAGCATCACATGTCTTGACAAGACTTTGGGCGTCTTTGTAAATGGTTGGCCAATAAAATCCTGAATCAAATACCTTTCGTGCGGTACTAGCGGCACCATGACGTCCTCCGTATGGACCTTCATGACAATGGCGGAGAATTCTGCTTGCTTCGCTACCATGTACGCATCGTCGTACGAGTTGGTCGGCACATATTTTGAAAAGATAAGGGTCTTCCCAAAAATAATGCTTCACATTAGCAAAGAATTTTTTTCTTTGATGATGTGGCCAACCTTTTGTGACTATACCGCTAGCTAAGTAGTTAGCATAGTCGGCGTACCATGGTTCTTCTTTGTATTCCACCATTTCTAGGGATTATGTTGGAAATTTTTCGTTCATTTGCTCGTCCCTGGTTGCCTCCAAAGCTGGGTCTTCTAAGCGTGAAAGATGATCTGCTGCGGTGTTTTCAGCTCCTCTTTTGTCTTTGATTTCTATATCAAATTCTTGGAGGAGTAAAATCCACCGAATCAAACGTGGTTTTGCGTCCTGCTTTTTGAAGAGATATCGAATGGCTGCATGATCTGTATAGAATATAGTTTTAGAAAGAACAAGATAGGAACGAAATTTATCAAAAGCAAATACCACAGCTAGTAATTCTTTTTCAGTTGTTGTGTAATTTTCTTGTGCATCGTTAAGTGTTTTACTAGCATAATAAATTGGGTGAAAATGATTTTCTTTTCTTTGTCCCAAGACAACTCCAACTGCAAAGTCACTAGTATCACACATGATTTCGAAAGGAAATTTCCAATCAGGCGCTATCATGATAGGTGCATTGACTAGCATTTCCTTTAGGGTTAGAAATGCTTGATTGCAATCCTTGTCAAAGATGAAAGGGACATCTTTTTCAAGTAATTTTGTTAGAGGCCTTGAAATTTTAGAAAAGTCTTTGATAAACCGTCTATAAAATCCGGCATGCCCTAGGAAACTTCTGATAGCTCTAACGGAGGATGGAGGTGGTAATCGAGAAATAGTGTCTATTTTAGCTCGATCAACTTCCATTCCTTCGCTTGAGATTTTGTGACCGAGTACCATGAAATGGCATTTTCCCAATTAAGGGCGAGGTTAGTTTCCTCACATCGGGATAGCACTCGTTCAAGGTTATCGAGGCATTGGTCGTATGAATCCCCAAAGATAGAAAAGTCATCCATAAAGACTTCCATTGTCTTTTCTATCATGTCATGGAAGATAGCTACCATGCAACGTTGGAATGTTGCGGGGGCATTACATAGACCAAATGGCATGCGTCGATAAGCAAAAATTCCATAGGGACATGTGAAAGTTGTCTTTTCTTGGTCTTCGGGTGCTATCGGGATTTGAAAGTAACCTGAAAAACCATCCAAGAAACAGTAAAATTTATTACCGGATAATCTCTCTAACATTTGATCAATGAAGGGCAAAGGAAAGTGATCTTTCCTTGTTGCTGCATTTAATCGTCTATAATCTATACACATTCTCCATCCTGTGACGGTTCTCGTTGGTATTAATTCATTCTTTTCTTTAGTTATTACCGTCATACCTCCTTTCTTTGGAACAACTTGGACGGGACTTACCCAAGGACTATCGGAGATAGGATAAATAAGTCCGGCGTCAAGTAATTTGATGACTTCATTTTTAACTACTTCTTGAACATTTGGATTTACTCGACGTTGTGGTTGTATTACCGATTTGTAGTCATCATTCATTAAAATTTTGTGCGTGCACATGGAAGGACTTATTCCTTTAATATCTACAAGCTTCCAAGCAATTGCATTTTTGTGTTTTTTCAAAAGGTTAATTAATTTTTCTTTTTCTAAACTATTTAACTTAGATGAAATAATTACAGGTGATTTACCATCTTTGTCTAGAAAAACATATTCCAAACATTTTGGAAGTTCTTTGAGCTCAAGAGGTGGGTCTTTAGGAGACTCCTTATTTGGTTGCTCATTTTGATCAAGAACTTTAAAAGTTTGTTCTATGGTGACATCTTCTTCAACAAAGTGGTCAAACTTTTCACTTGTATCGGGTGGTTCATCTTCATATTCAATTAGGGGGTCATTATTGCCGAATGGATATTTCATTGACCGCTCAAGATCGACACTCTTTTTAAATGCCCCTAATTAAAAAGGTAGATTGTTGAACTTCCGGTTTTTCAAAGCTTCGTGAGTTTTTACAAAGGGTCGTCCCAACACTAGAGGAGCGTCATCAAGGATGACAAAGTCGGTTGGGATTACCATTTGATTTGTTTGGATCAAGACATCCTCAACTACACCGATTGATTTTATTATTCTCTGATTAGATAGAAAAATGGGTATTTGAAGTGGAGAAAAATCACTAATACTTAATTTTTCGAAAATGTAGTTGGGCATTATGTTAACGCAAAGATCTTTTATATAGCGCTCGATAACTTTAAGGTGTTCTAATATCCTATCAGTCACTTCGGTTATAGAAAAAAGGATCGGGATTTTCAAAGCTTGAATCCGGTTGTTCTATCCTTTGTTCCTCATAATACCCATATGAAGTAGATGGTTCACACCATTGTTCTTCATTGTAAGCATATGATGGATAAGGGTCGTAATTTTGTTCTTCATAATACTCATATGAGGTGGGTTGTTCACGCCATGGTTCCTCATAGTAAGCATATGAAGGTGGTGGCTCATATCTTGGTTCCTCAAAGTATGAGTATGAAGGCTCATACCTTGGTTCATCAAAATATGAGTATGAGGGAGAAGGTTCATACCTTTGGTCTTCATAGGATGTGTATGAAGTTGATGGCTCGTACCTGAGCTCCCCATAGTAGGTGTATGAATTGGACGGTTGATATAAGTTACCATATTGAACCGAGTGCGGGTCACCACAATTAGTGCAATAGTTACTCCTATAATCATCCTCCTCATAGGTGTAGTTGTAACCTCCTGAGTATTGATCCATGAGAATCACTCAGCAGACCACAACAACGTCTCGAGATCAGAAAACAAAAATAAAACGAAAACAGAGGCTGGACACGGCCCCGTGTTCAGTGGACACGACCACGTGTACAGAATCTGTATCTGAGCGTTTTAATTAAAGTTACTGATTTCGTTGAGCACGGGGGCGTGTTCAGTGAGCACGGCCCCGTGTTCAAGTTACTGTATCTGGGTGTTTTTTTATGAAAAATATGCAGCACGGCCCCGTGTTCAGCGAGCACGGCCCGTGTTCAGCGAGCACGACCCGTGTTCAACTTACTGTAAATGCAGAAAAATGTGCGCACGTTTTTAAAAAATTTTGAAAAACTGATTAGGCCGTCGATTTTAAGCTTTCTTAAAATCCTTGTGTCCCCGGCAACGGCGCCAAAAACTTGATGTGCGTGAGTGTTATTAGTTTTTAATGTATATGTTAAGCCCTTTTTAACACTTTTTTAGCCAAGTTTTAAATTTATAAAACACGATATTTACTAACACTAAACACACATATGGGCAAGTGCACCCATCGTGAGCGTAGTATAGTGTTGGCAAGATACCGAGGTTGTCCAAGGACACAAGAGCTTTTAGTACCGGTTTATCCTCAACGTCTAATCAAATCAAAAGTTTAGAAAAAGATTTTAAACTAGAAAAAAAAATAAAAACTAACTAAAATGCTGAAAAATAAAATAAAAATAAAAACAGATAGACAAGATGAATCACTTGGCTCCGACTCGTGTTTAGTGTAACCTTTGATTATTTCCGCACTTTTGCACTATTTAAGAGATTATCTTAGTTATTGTAGTAGGCCCCTCTTTTGAAGGTGACGTTACCCTCAACCCAGTAGTTTGAGTCAGCAAGGATACAATCCTAAAGGGTCGGATTATTGAAAGATAATTAATTAATTTATTAATGCATATTATGGTAGGCCCCTCTTTTGAAGGTGACGTTACCCTCGGCTAAGTAGTCTGAGTCAGCAGGGATACAGTCCTAAGTAGCCAGGTTAAAGTATTAATAGTAGCTTACATATGAGGGGATCAAAGAGTTTGGACCCCCGCCATCCAATACCGGTGAGTATTGAAGGAGGTCCTACTAAATTTGACCCAGGTCCTTGCAGGATCTATACACTGAACAAGGCAAGACTCTTACCAAACCGTTCCCTTAACCCCCGACCAGGTAGCCAACATACCTCCATATAGACCGTGGAGATATGAATGGTGAAAATCTTTTATTTTATATAGACAGTAAAATAATGCCAAGACACCAAGGACAAACGATAAGGAAGAACCACCTTCAACATAAGAAACTAGTTATTAAAGTCATTAATACATAACTAAGTAAAAAGTGCGAAAAGATTAAAAATAAAAAGTATTACACTAGACACTTGTCTTCACCAAGTGATGTAAGAGACTTAGGCAAACATGGCCTTTGATTGTCAAGAACTCTTACGATCAATCTTGGATCCCGAGACGACTCACACACTCTATGATGGACAATGGATGATGGTGGTGGGTGAAGTGTGAGAGAGGTGGTGTGCCAAGGGATGGTTTGCAAATGAGCCAAGCACCCCTATTTATAGCCTGAACAGTAGCTCGGGCACGGCCCCGTGTCCATCCTCCTTCTCTGTCTTCATTAATTGCTCTTGTCTGTATTAGTTGACCACGGCCCCGTGTCCGCTGGGCACGACCCCGTGTGCAGAAGCGTATCTGTACTATCAAGATTTGCCTGGATCCTGCGAATCTTATAGTTGACCACGGGCCCGTGTCCGCTGAGCACGGCCCCGTGGTGGGCGATGGAAACTTCTACAGCTTTGTCTTTTATGCTGACACTTGGGCACGCCCCCGTGTTCACTGAGCACGGGGCGTGTTCAGCGTTCTGTTCTTTTGTTTTGCTTGGGAAGATGCTTTCGGGGAGGTCGGGCATGCCACGTTTGTTCCTTTTCTTGTATTTATGTTAGATTTAGCTGCCTTTTTGCTTCTTTTGTTAATTTGAGCTCATTTAATCCTGAAAATATAAAAGGAAGACAAAATCACACTTTTTCCAACATTAGTACTAAAAAAGGGTTAGTTTTATGCCACAATTGATGTAATTTATATGTTGCATTTTGCACACATCAAATAAGCTATGATTACTTTAATTACTTTAATGGGCTTTAAGTATTTTAAGATTTGTAAAAGATTTAGAAAGTTTTCAAAAAAATAATAATACTGTTTTTTTTTCTTCATAAAACTAGAATTAACAAGATTTTGAATTTCAATTGACTGGAGCAGGTCCGTTATATGTGGGCCCAGTTCGGTTTTACCTGGCTATCATCACTCCATATTTAGGGAGTTTGGGTTACAAAAAATTGAGCCCTTCCCACCTAAAAGTAAAAAAGTGAGACCCACCACCACCCCCACCCCCACCCCAACTCCAAACACCCATTTTATTTAGAACTTTAAATAAAATTTAAATCTATTAATACGATTTATAAAACTTTCATTATTTTTGTTTTTTTATAAACATTATCCTTTAATTTCTTTAAACTTAGTAGTAATAAACTTTAAACCACCATATTTTCTTATTTATCACAAAAAAAAAAAAAAAAAATCTCTTCACATAATTCACTATAAAAGTTTTAGATTGTAAAAAAAAGTAGAGTTAATTGCCTGAATGGTCCCTGTGGTTTCACGTTTTTTCACGTTTAGTCCCCACCTTTTGGAAATAGCAGGTATGCTCCTTATGTTTTGTCATTTTGTTACTTGGATAGTTCCCTGACATTTACTCAGGGACCTATCCGAGTAACAAAATGACAAACCACAGGGAGCATACCTGCTATTTCCAAACTAACTGACATCTACTCAGGGGACTATCCGAGTAACAAAATAACAAACCATAGGAGTATACCTGTTATTTTCAAAAGGTGGGGACTAAACATGAAAAACGTGAAACCACAAGGACCATCCGGGAAATTAACTCAAAAAAGTATTCACAAAGTCCCACAGTCCAATTTTTTTTAATAAAGTCTATAAACTTGTCTGAAATGTATTTATAATGAAAGAATATTAAAAACTGGCTTGTTACTTTTTAAACTTGTAAAAAGTTTATGAAGTGACATTTAACTTTTTTTTATGAAAAAATGTTATAATTTTATTTTGTTAAATTTAACGTGCCATGGGTAGGGGTGTTCATCGGGTTTTTATTTGGGTTTCAGGTTTTTCGGGTCGGGTTATTCGGGTTTTTCTCTTGGAAAAATTGACCCGATAACCAACCCATTTTAAAGTTTGGGTTAGTCGGGTTTGGGTTATTTGGATCCGGGTTAGTTCGGGTCAGGTTATTCGGTTTCTGGGTTTAGATGTAAATGAAAATAAATGTTTTTTTTTTTACAAAATAGCATCAAAATTCATATTGCTACTTTAAAAATATTATCAAAGTTTTAAGATTAGTTGACAATATGCTATTATAATATTTAATAGTCACAAAACTTAGTGTTCCGTCTATTAAAAACTCCAAATCTAAACACTTCTATAAGAGAAAAAAAACAATAAATGTTCGGGTTTTTTTTGGGTTTAATGTTTCGGGTTTTTCGGGTCGGGTTATTCCGGTTTTTGGCCAGGAAAAAGTGACCCGATAACCGAACCATTTAAAGTTCGGGTTGGTCAGGTTCGGGTTATTCGGTTATTCGCTAATTCGGGTTCAGGTGGCTTTAAATTCGGATCAATAAAAATGAACAGCCCTAGCCATGGTCATTATTTTGGATATATCTTTTTTTTTAATGTAGATGCATTTTAGTATAGCAAAATTAGGTAGAGTAACTTTCGTGTTTTGTTGACATGTGAAGTGACTTTTGTATCCCCTACTATAGCATTCTTAAGTTCAAAAATGACAAGCTCAAAAATTTTGGACAAAGCATATTAAATGTCAAATGGATTATGTACTTATCAACTTATGCATGTGTCACATACAAAATAACACCATGTTTCATTGTTTAATTAAAAATATGATCGTATCATAGAAACATATTTCAAATCCTAACATGTCATGTTCACATGTGATGACAGCTTTATATTAGTTGAGTTTCATACTAATAAAAATAGTCAAAACCATAAGAAAAAGCCATAACGTATTTGTTTCAGGTTGTTAAATATATGACGATATTTTTTAAAAACTCTTCATCAAATTATATATAACGTCATTTAAAAAATATTGTTTGAAGAACGTATGCATACGTGTTCAGGTTTGATTCCTCTCCAATCGCCTAACATGAGAATTATATTTGGGAAAAGTGAATATGCAGCTGTTAATCTAAATTGTATGCCAAACCCATCAAAACTACATGATTTTGATTAAAACCTAATTAAAAATTATTTAAACTCTTTTTTACAAGACTAACCCATATACTCCATTAATTTCATCATTCTTTCTGCTTTCGCAAGATTTGGTTTCCTCAAAATAATTCTAATTTCTTTATTCGACATGCTGTTATTGTTTTCCAAATCTAAACGCATGTCACTCTACAAGTTGATGCAATCAAACACCTTTCTTTGTTCTCGAAATCAATATGTCTACCAATTTTGCATCTTTCTTCCTACTTTAATTATTTAAATCAATTCCATTAAGGGTAGACTGGTGGAGTTCTAGAGTGAACACTAGTGTATTTATGAACTGAGTGTACAAATCCTGGTCATTGATTTACATCATCAAATCGTAAAATACACTAGTGTAGTGTATTTTCATCATCAAATCTTGTCCACTGATTTACACTTGTGTATTGATAACCAAGGCCAAGATTAATTCACTAGTGTTCACAATCAAGGGGGTTATGTTGATCAGTTCTGTTTAAACTTAATGGAAAACATGTAATAACATACCTTTGATTGCATCAGTAGAGAATCCAGTCAGAGACGCAGCCACGGTGTTCGACAGAGTTGTCAGTTTGATCTGGTTCCTCCTTAGGGTGTAAAGTGATGATGGTGATGAACCGAAACTAGGGCAGAATCGGTTGAGGGAGAGAGAGGGACGAATTTGATGTTAGTGTTATTAGGTTGTGTGTCTTGTGTAACTGTCTAACCCTTTACCTCTCTAATAATCTCCTTATATACACCCAAGAGGAAACCCAATTAGTTAATAAGGGTAATACGGTCCATCAACAATTACCAACTAATTATTAATAGGTTATTAATATATTTTGATCTATATTATATAAATGATAATGATGGCTACTAGATTAAATATAAATAAATAAATATTTAATCTTACATTCTCCCACTTAGCCGAATAATCATTTATCATGAGTATTAGATTAGTCTGATCAGAAGTTAATACTCATTTTAGCCTTAAACAAGTACTATAGCAGAGAAATACAGCCGTTGAATCATTATGCGACTCAGGACCCCCATTAGTCATACTATAGCCTTAATTTAAAACCTAACAGTTATGATCAAAATATGTAAGCCCTTTAACGTTTGATTTGTATTTATAGTTGTCTATATGTCATTACACCGGCAGAACATATGTAAGAGACATACAAAATCAAACTGATGAGGAAAATTAATTAATAGTTAGTCATTCATAGTACGATATGCAGTTGTACATGGTCATCAATTAAAACCCTTCTCTTTTATGTGCACTCTTAATAAGACTTATGGGTAATAGACCTTTAGTTATAGGATCCTTAAGCATATCATGAATGCATTCGATACAAAGATTTAGTTTCCTCAATTCGTTCATAAACGAATAATTAATTGTGTATCGAAATTTAATGCAGCACCTCTCGAACTGTTACTGTTCAAGGAGACATGGTAGCTGACTTTATCACAATAAGTCTTCAATATATTAATTATATGGAGTTAATAAACTTATGAGTCCACTGATAAATTTCCAACAACATTTAGTGACTATATTATGTCGTTATAACTTAGGTTGTTGATATCAGTCCATTATGACTCCTCCATGAGATATGTTTTGTCTGCTGACATAAAGATATACCCGAAATTACATTTTGTCATCTTTGAATATCTCAAAGTTAGAGTAATAAACCGGTTTGAGTTCTCACTTCTTCTTTAAATTATAGCCTCTCGTTTCTTTTAAAGATATTGTAATACTCTATTAAATGCTTCACATTAATCTAGACATATCTAGTGTGTTGCAATGTGAGTAATATCTAAACGAGTATAGACTTGAACTTACATAAGGCTTCTAATTAATGAAGCATAAGTAAATAATCTCATTTATCCTATTATCCTCTAAAGGAGAGCAGTAATGTTTGTTACATATGTAAGGACCAATTTAAGGTTAAACTTATGGAACGGAAATAATGTCCCACTTGGTCTATCTCAACATGTTATGATATCTATTATGTAAGAGATATCTCTGAGATCTATTATATCAAAGTTTGTGTTAACAATACTTTGACTTATGTAACATATACTTGTCAAAAGAATATCATCTATATAGACAAGTTTATCTTAGTTGCTCCCACTCATCTTGAGGTAGGTACATTAATCCACTTGGTTGTTGATGAAAATAATTTCGTTAAGATTTCATCACATTATGACGTTTGCATTAACCCATACATGGATTTTATTGGCTTATAGACAAACTGTTCTTTAACCTTAAGTTTAGAACTTTCAGGTTGTTTTATGAACATGTAAATATGTCAGCCAGTTGTTAGGGAAAAATGTTTTAATGTTCATCTAATGTAGCTCAAAAATTTTATAAGCTACTAATGTTCATCTAATGTAGCTCAAAACTTTTATAAGCTACTAGAACAGTGATGATCCTAAAAGAAATCTTTTGTTAGATATGTAATAAAGATTCTTTAATAATTTATCTCTTCCTGAGTACAACCTTTGACAATCAATCATGCTTCTTTGTGTCTTAACGTTTATATCAGGATTTGGTTTAGTTATGAACACTCTTAGGTTATTCAATCAAATCCCAAACGTTATGCGAACACATAAAATCAGTTTTACTAGAAAACTGTTTTATTCCATTCAGAAGATTGATTGACACTAATGGCTTAATTAGAAGAGATATGATCAGTAAACTTTTCCAAAATCCATTTCAACTTCAATTAGGGAGGTTGTGTAATCATCAAAGTTAGATGACCTCCTGAGTTGATTATTGGGTTTGTTAGAAGTTTTTGTTAGAAGTTTCAGTTTTATGGATTAGCTCTTGCTCAGGTTGCTATCATTTTAAGGATTCTAAGTTTGTAAGAGAGTTGGTGCAGTATGGTGTACAAGAGGTGTAATCGGAGTTAAATTTGGAGTGAAATTTAATGACACTCTTCCCCCCGCCTCTTGTATTCCTTGCAAGTCATGATAAGGACTTTGACTGCTCCCACTGACCTTAGAAAATTTTAGGAACTCAGCATGCTTAGGGTCAATATTTAACGACCAAACAAATTGTAATAGAGAAACATATAATAGAGAAAAACATATTAGTGACATTAGTCATTGTAGTTTCTCTTGTTGAGGATTATGTTAGTTTAGGTAAGAAAACTAAGTGTGCCCACAATTAAGCAACAATGAAACTTTTGTAAAAGTAGCTTTAGATTTTAAGGAGACAAGTTATGATAGAACAGTGTCAAGATGGAGCAGTGTCTTGTTCAAGAGGTGCAAATTGAGGTAATGTGAAATTTTCACTCCCCCACCTCTTGCAACTATTGCAAGTTGTTCTAAAACACTTAATGCTCCCACTGATCTTTTAATATCTCTAGAATGCTACAAGAGAAGTTTCAATTAGGTATGTGACGTGGGAACCTATCATATATATATATATATGTTAGACTTTACTTGATTTCCTTAATGTCCAGATGTCATAAGAAACTTAGGGACATATTTAATAGAAATCATGTTAAGCACATATATGAATAGATTTCTTTAAGACCATGGGCCATATGCGACAAAATTTTAGATACAAGTTGATAGTCTTTTAAATGATAAATGAATTATGTCTGAATATTCCAATTGGAATAAGTTCCACTAATGTCAGTGAATGACTTAAGATGGACCCAAAGTTATTCCTTAAGTAAAGTCATACTTAGGGCTTTAACGTCATGATCTAAAATCACTTAGAATGAGATTAGATAAGAAATCATCCTCATTAACCATGGTATGATTTCTCATGAATTTTTGGTTATAATGGATGAAACTTGTAAGTCTCATTTTTCCTTTTGTCAAATTTTTCATTTGCATGATGACAAAAGTTGTGAAAGTGTAAGGTATCATCTAGTTTTATCTTAATAATGTTTCAATCCAGATATTTAGAACAAATAAGATGAGAGTTTAAGATAAGTGTGACTTTATGTTGACTATGCAAACCTCACAACCTTCATAACATTGCTTAATTATGATACTATATTCTGATTAATATTCAGAATTTGTAAGGTATCGAATAGCTTTGTTAGAAGACTGCTTATTATTGTTCTTATAGCCTTTAACATTTAATTTTGTCACTAACTCTCATGTTAGTTATTTGTTAACTGCTGGTAAGGAAACATTTAAAACTAGAGTCAACTAATCATGTATTAATAGGAATATTATAATTAGTAGACTTAAATATCTTTAATAAGTGACTATCTAATTAATTCAACCAACTATTCTTTAGAATAATGGATAGTCTCGTTGCTTATGTCTAGTCTAATGACATAATCATGTAGTGAGATTTTCCCTTGAAGAACCTTAGAGATGGAATTAACAGTTGTAATTTGTCTATGGACCTTAGAACAATCCTCTTTTAAGGTTTAAGTAGTTGTAAGGTGAGTAACAACATATTTTTCCAGCTTCAAACATTTATTTCTTTGTACATATGTTGCATATCAACACACTCATTATACTTTGGTATGTTTGAGTGTTATAGTTGATTTATAAGGCATCAAATTGTACAAGTGAAAATCTTAATATGTAATGTACTGGAAAATGTACTTATTTCCATGCGTAAGCCCTTAACTTTATGGGTCATGGTATTGTACATTATTATGTATTCACATATGTCACTTAACTTTATAGTTTAGAATTATAAACGAAAGCATGCATCTTAGGAGTTCTAGTGATTATTCCATATATAAGAGATTAGCCTTAGGAAAGACTTAATCTGAAATAACTTTAGTGATAGCATTATGTTAGAGAGTTCTTGATTATCATAAGAGACATCATGTTCGATTTGTCCTAATTATCATGCTCTAATTTTCTTCTTTATGATCTTTATCAGAAGAGAGCAATAGGATTATCGTGTCTTAAGAAATAATCAAGGATTTAATTTAAGAGCTAATTCTAATAGAAACTTTAAATAAAGCAAACATTTTAGGTTTAGGAATTAAAGTGGATGAGATATATGTAGAAGTAAATTAGAGTGAGTAAAAATTATGGGTACTAAAAAAATAAGACAGACGAAATGATCATAAAATTAATTAAGGATCATTAATATAAGGATCATTATGTGAAGAAATTGTGATATGTCTATTACTAACATCAAAATAATAGACTTAGTAAAATTCTACTTAAACAAAAACAAATCAGCTTTGGCCAGAAGTGTAATCATTTAAGTATGTGTGCAAAGTAATCGTGACAAATCAGCTTTGGCCAGAAATGAGACAATCACTTTAGTTATGCACTTGTCAAGCATGCTAAACATAAATGAATTAAATCAGCTTTGGCCAGAATTAAGACATTTCACGTTTGTAATGCATACTTAACATAGCTTTTATAATACTTGAACAATAAATAGATGTATTAAATCAGCTTTGGCCAGAATTAATACATCAGAAGCTCATTCAAGTTAAGCTAGTTTGGTTTTGTAAAACATTATTTGATCCTTATTAATTAATTAAGTATAAACAAAACCAAGTATTTAATAGCAAAACCACCTGTTAGCGCGGATCGACTTGTAATGGTCATGGTTGCGAGTCGCAATCTCAGTCTCGACTTGTAATGGTCATGGTTGCGAGTCGCAATCTCAGTCTCGACTTGTAATGGTCATGGTTGCGAGTCGCAATCTCAGTCTCGACTTGTAATGGTTATGGTTGCGAGTCGCAACCTTAGTTGCGAGTTGTGATGATTGCGGTTGCGAGTCGTGATCTCTGTTAACAGCTGCTGATTGTGATAAAACTGAAACTCGAAATTTAAGGGATTTGGGATAGTATTTCCTGTTTTAATCATGATCTAAACTTATCAAGGATTTCGAAAATAATAACTGATTATCTCTTTAACAGTTTTCGAAAATTTAATAGATAAAATTTAGATCAAACATTAGAAAAACATCCACTAATCCAAATTAGATTCCAAAATAATGGAATTTTCGAGTTTTATTAAGAACAAGCAATGAACCCTAATAAATTTAAAACATAATCTGGGATCCGAAACCTTAAATTTTATACTTTTATTAACAGATTTCGGAAATTAAGCTTGTCCATTACGATTTTTTTTTTTTTTTTTTTTTGAGTCAAATATTAAACATAGTTTTCCCGAAAACAGGGATTTCGGCCATAATGAAACCCGAAAACAGTTTTTGATTTTAAGTCTTTAAAACTTCCGTTTTCCAGATTTTGATCCGATAATAATGGATACAAAAAACAGAACTGATTTATCAACATATGCTCTGATACCACATGTTGATCAGTTCTGTTTAAACTTAATGGAAAACATGTAATAACATACCTTTGATTGCATCAGTAGAGAATCCAGTCAGAGACGCAGCCACGGTGTTCGACAGAGTTGTCAGTTTGATCTAGTTCCTCCTTAGGGTGTAAAGTGATGATGGTGATGAACCGAAACTAGGGCAGAATCGGTTGAGGGAGAGAGAGGGACGAATTTGATGTTAGTGTTATTAGGTTGTGTGTCTTGTGTAACTGTCTAACCCTTTACCTCTCTAATAATCTCCTTATATACACCCAAGAGGAAACCCAATTAGTTAATAAGGGTAATACGGTCCATCAACAATTACCAACTAATTATTAATAGGTTATTAATATATTTTGATCTATATTATATAAATGATAATGATGGCTACTAGATTAAATATAAATAAATAAATAAATATTTAATCTTACAGGTTATTCACAAATGAACCTAACCCATTCCATTAATCGGGTAGTAATATTATTCTAAGCAAGCTGCTGGAATTCTACACGAAATCACAAGAATCCTTTACAATTAAATTTAAAATCAAACTTTTTTTTTTTTGAAAAACTCCCCATACTTAGGATACAAAATCATAATCCAACAAAAAGTTGCTAATTTATAATATAAAAATTTGGTAGCAATTATTTTTATTCATTTATCTAAAGTAGCCATTGTTTAGTACTATTATTAAATCAATTTATTCTTCCTAGTAGCATGATTTCTTTCCAACGTAGTGCCCAATTCTATGAAATATTAAGATAAGATTGTGGAAAAGAGTTCCGATGTCGTAGACAATGGTGGATGCCAAGAAGGCCTACTCGGTTTGAGACTGCCTCGTCTTGGGCTTCTTTTTTAATTGAGCTTACCAATAGGCCCAAATGTGATTATCTCTCGTAGGAAAGAGTTAGAGAAAGAGTGGGAAAAGAAGGGTCACTTCCGTTGCAGTAGACATTTAATGTCTGCACTTGTGAATTGAACTTCGTCGGTACGATGAGCGAGTTGGCTTCATTTAATGATCAAGGCATCAAGCCGATGAGGATCAGACACGTGTCTAAGTCCTGCCCAGGTCCTACAATACCGTTAGATGATTTTGGAGCTCTCACCAAAGAGATAAGCTATCTCCATTATATAAGGCAGCCCGAATATCGCCTTAGGGAAGCATTCAATACCGATCTCATTGATGACACTTGCGCTACACATTTAATCCGAACATTCTTCGGATCACATTTAAGGTTTTTCGCCTAGGATTCACACCAAAAGGATATTCCGGCAACTGCAAACTCGTTGGAATAAACTCCTTCTTCTTCGGCAAGTTTTCTTATTCTCATGTCGGAGCTTGATCACGGATCCCCCCCCCCCCCCGGGTCCTTCGTGGCGAGGCTAACGGTGTTTTGTAGGTTGACAAGATTGATCCGTTATAACGTTGACGAGCCTCGTTGACTTCATTCCAGAATTCAGGGACTCGACATTGGCGCCATCCGTGGGACCACTGTCCACATAGTAGTCTCATTCAGAACCTAGACGTTGTAAGGGACTTCTTCTCTAGAAGAACATCATGGCAACACCGCCACCTCCTAACTCCCAAGTTACGAAGGTGGTTCAGGCTACCGATGAAACGGTAACCATCGAAGACGTTACCAACGAGTCGGTCGAATCCGATGACAAAACTGGACCATCGGTGAAGAAGAATGCTATTACACCAGATTTTGTGTCGAGGCACAAAGATGAACTGCGAAAACAGCTAGAAGATCTGGAAAAAACGAGAAAGGCTTGTGAGTCTCCGGTCCAGGCTTTCCTTTGACACACAACCGGACAAAAGCAACACCAATCTTCATGAAGGCAACACTGATTCAGACCCATTTGCAGCCTTTATGACTGCCTTAGGCCACACCAACAACTTATGAAAAATCATCTCTGCGAATTTCTGATCTTTCTGCTTCTTGTTTCAAGTTAGTCTTCGGGTCCTCGAGCCAGCTCCGGCAGTACACACTGCTTCGGATGTTGTACCATGGGAAACAAAACGAGTTATCTTGGGAGACTCAGAATTTGTTTTAAGGGCATTGTGTTAAACACAACCCTCAGCCACGTTTCTATTTAGTTTCATCTTTTGTTCTTGTATTCTGATTTTTTAGTTGTAATGGTTCTGTAATTTTTTTTTATCTTTCTTTTATTTCTGTATTGTAATTGTTTAACAAAAAAATGTTTTATTTTATTTATACGCGAACGACTCCTACAAACCCAACCAAATTCTTACATTCATTTTTCTAATTTTAGGCGATGTGATAATGTATAGATATGATATGGTTCCAAAAATATACTGAGAGACTACAAGAGTACTTAGAAGTCCAAAAATATACCCATGGCTTTATAGCCTAGTGGTATCTTGGGGGTGTGATAAGACTTTGGACCAATAGGTCCTGTGTTCGATTCTCACAAGGGGGTTTTTCCCATATTTATTGGGTTTCCTCCTGAATTGGTGTATAGGTCTTATGCCTAGTGGAGATGGATATGATCGGGTGGTTCCGCTGGTGGCACGATGATACTCCAGTGGTCCGTTAGTGATCCAAATTTGCCGTTCAAAAAAAAAAAAGAACTCAACTTTATGAGACTTCATTAAAACTCATAACTTTGAGGAGACTAAAGTCTAAGGCTAGAGGGTATGGTGATGGTCCTCTAAGGGAGGATGATCCGCCACGTAGGCGCCACGTCATAGTCCTCCCAATGATGGTCCATCCCACAAAACTAGAGGGTATGGAGGATGATCCTAGATGATCCTACCCCACCACTTTTTTGTTTTTTATTTTTTTAATCTTCTACTTTTTTTTTAACATTTAACAAATAAATTAACAAAATATTTTCATTATTTTTCATACCTTGTTTTAGACTTTTATATATTCAAATAGATAAAAACAAATAATCATCTTTTTTTTTTTCTCTTTTTTATGTTTCATCTGACATGATAGCTAATAGCTGTATGCACCACAACAATATAATAATAAATCTAATAAATCTTTTGTATCTTATTTAAAGAAAAAAACCATTTTCACTTGACAGACCCCAATTACCCTCTTTCACCTTCATCTCCTCCCATCAATAGCACAGCCAGCCAGCCCGACGCCATGTACTCCGGTTCCGGATTCAAGCTTCGGTCACCGGTCTAGCCGGCCGGTCACTGCACAAATGGCAGAAGAAGAAGAAGAAAACCCCCATTTTTTTTAAACGGTAACATTATACATCGGTCCCCACAATTTTTTGGCATTTAGTGCCCGTCGCAAACGTCTTGTGCTTGCCGGAGAGGACGGGGACATGGGGGGGGGGGGGTGGGATGGTGTTGATGGCGGCGCCGGACCTCGACGGTATGGGGACGTCCCCCATACCGCATAGCCTAAGTGGCAGTCGTCATTGTTTACAAACCATAATTAAAAGAAGAGTAAATTATAAAACTCATCCTTTATGTTAACTCTAGATTGCAAAGTGTGTCCATTGTCTTCAAAAAGTACAAAAAAACATACTCTATGTTTGCAAACCCTTGCACATTATGTCCTTTAGCCCTAACTCTGTTATTTTTCATGGTTAAATTAGACCAAGTGTACCCCACATGAGGGTATTTGGTCATTTTACCAATTATTTATATAAAACAATTTACCTCCACCAGACCAACCACTAGCCACCACCATTACCTCCACTAGACACCCCTACCAGCCACCACCACGACCACCGCACCACCACCATTACTACTCTCACGCGCCACCCCACCCACCAGCATCCGCACCCGTAGCAACGTACGGGCATTCCCACTATACTAGTTAAATAAGCTAAATAAGGAAATATATAAAGTATAAACACCCTTAAGTTTAACATACTATTGAAACAATTTGTGTATGTTTATAAAACAAAAAAGATGAAATTATTATGGGAAAAAGATGCTCTTAGAGTCTTAGACATTTAACTTGTATGTGAAATCAAAACTCTGTCGTTTTATTTAAAAGTATAATTCACTTAAACATTCCTAAAATACAAAATACATATTCACACAAAGATTAGATCTCTCCTAGTCGTGTTCTTCAAATCTTTTCGAACTTTATCATTCCAGAACTTCTAGAAATCATCCAATATAAACATTTTCAATACATACAATCACAAGTTTGATGATGTCATTTTCAATAGTGAAATCAAATGGTTGGCCAAAAGTGGCGGCAGATTTATGTTTTTTTTTCTCTTTTGCATAAAATATTTATTTATAGGTCCTGTCAAATTACGATTTTATCCCCTGTTTAAATTTACGATCTTGTCCCCAGTTAGAAATTAAATTTATGCTTTGCCCCAAGCTTAAATTTACGATTTTGACAGCTAAAAATTACGATTTTGTCTTCAGTAAAAATATTACGACTTTGCCCCCGATTCAAAATAAAAAAATGGTTTTACACTCAGTTCAAAATATTATTTTACCTCCATTTTAAAATTACGATTTTACCCAGGCTAAAAATTGCAATGTTGCCATAGTTTTTTGGGCAAAACTATGGTAGTGTTTTATTTTAGTTGGTTTACTCAATTTAGTTTTTATTCGTGCCAAACAGCTGCCTATCACTCGCTAACTGGTCTTGACAAATTATTGTTTTGCCACCAACTCTAAATTACACGCTTGCCATCGTTTTAGTTATTTTTTTTATCATAACTATGATAGTGTTTTTCTTTATTTGGTTAACTCGATGCATCTTTTTTGTATCGTGTTATAAGTAGCAATGTATAACTAATCGAAATAAATGCGTACATGTCATTAAACTAATAATTTTTTTTTGCGCCACGCAACGCGGGCAGCGCATAACTCTAGACGGCAATAGTTCTGCCACCCAATTGGTGGAAAATGGGTCGCTGCCCTATTATTTTTTTTAATGTTAGTATAATATAATATAATTATAATTGCCCCCTTTTAAAAATTACGATTTCGCCTACTGTCACGGCCCCCGACCCGGTTTGACCCGTTCCAGGAGCTGCGGGACAGAAATCCCGTGGTATTTATTTAATTGAGTTAACAGCGGAAGATTTTAACAGGATCTTTTTTAAGCTGAAATTTCCCGATTATTTTATTTTCACAATTCGGGATAAAACCCGATAATTTACAATCATATGATTTTACTGAGAAATCTTTATTTTACAAAACATGTTTCTTTATTTTATATTGAGCCACTTCCTTAAGCTTGTAGTGCTTCATGGCACTTTTCCTGGATCACAATAGATCACCTGAAACATGTTTGAAAAAAGTTTTATCAGCAGGGAAATACTGGTGAATCATTCTTTTTACTAAAACGACACGTTGTTATAATTTACAGTATTAAGAGCGATTACAATGTTTCCATATATCAACCAACTACCCACAGTATTTGTCACTCGACCATCCATTGGTAACCTCATTGTCCAATGGTGTCTGTGACTATGGTCATATCACCCCTTGGTTACCCCGTTGTCCAATGGTGAAGGTTATCAAGTAATGTATACAAAACCCCACATACCGGCTGTAATTTGGTGATTACAAAGACTTAATCCCTGTAATTATAACTTTGAAAATATTTATAAAATACTTTGATAAAAAGAGAATGACTCACATTGCAGATTTAATACGGGCAGAGTCTAGTCTACTGATTAGCCTTGTAACCTAATTAAATATCAATGCACACAAACTAGGTCAGTAACTAATACAGCATTTACGATAACTCACGAGATTGAAACCCTCACAACGAATGACAAAGTGCGATACTTAAACATCCATCGAATTCACGACGAATGACAAAGCATAACCCTAATGTGGGCAGCACTTAAACATCCATTGGATAGTTTTAATCAATCGGACATTGAATCGTAGCAGCGATCGAGTTATTACCCTGTTATTGCGGCAGCACTTCGTGAATTGTGTATGTTTTTGGACTGTTTCTACTATATCTCAGTGTACGAAATGACTTTGAACGTCGAACTAACGCACAATTGCAAGTAACAGACCCCTATATTTATACCTGAAAAACGGCTCCCTCGCGTGGCGCGAGGGGCCTTTGCGTGGCACGAGAGACACCCTACTACCATAGGGTAGCTTCGTGTCCAGGTAGCTCAGGTGAGTTGGTCTCGCATGCCATGTCAATTTACACGTAAAACTGTTTAGATATTATCAACTAGGGTTTATCCCCCCTGAGTTTTAGGGGCCCTAATCCTGATTCCGATTGTTCTGAAAATTTTATGGTTTATGCAGAATTACTTGGGTTTCTTAATTAGGGTTTCCTATTGGACAATTAAAGTAATAATTAGGACTTTTGATGAGAGTTGTTACATCCTCCCCACCTTAATAAAATCTCGTCCTCGAGATTTACTGGAACAAGTGAGGATATTTCCGCTTCATTTCTGATTCCAGCTCCCAAGTGTATTCAGATCCTCTCTTTGAATCCCACTTAACTTTGACCAGTACTAGCCGCTTGTGTTTGAGAAACTTGATCTTTCTATCTTCTATTTGCAATGGCTTCTCAACAAACTTTAACTTTTCATTTACCTATATCTTGAAGAGGTACTACCAGGGACTCGTCAGATAGACATTTCTTGAGATTGGATACATGAAATACATCATGTACTCCGGCTAGTTCTTCTGGTAGTTGTAAACGATAAGCAACTGGTCCTATACGTTGGATTACTGGAAATGGTCCTACGTACCTTGGACTTAGCTTTCCTTTCTTACCGAATCTAACAACTCCTTTCCAAGGAGAAACTTTTAACAGTACTCTGTCTCCAACTTGGAATTCTAACGGCTTGCGTCGATTGTCGGCATAACTTTTCTGGCGATCTCGAGCCGTCTTTAACCTTTCCTTGATTTGAGTGATCTTATCGGTGGTTTCTTGTACTATTTCAGGACCTGATAATTGACTTTCTCATATTTCTGCCCAACAAACTGGAGTTCTGCACTTTCGTCCGTACAGTGCTTCGAATGGGGCAGCTTCAATGCTTGAATGATAACTATTGTTATAGGAGAATTCAATTAAAGGTAAGTGATCGTCCCAATTTCCACCAAAATCTATCACACATGCTCGAAGCATGTCTTCTAGAGTTTGTATCGTCCTTTCACTTTGCCCATCTGTTTGTGGATGATACGCAGTACTCAAATTTAATCGAGTTCCCATTGCTTCCTGGAAACTTGTCCAGAAATGAGAAGTGAAACGACTATCTCTATCCGATACAATGGAGAGTGGAACTCCATGTAAGGATACTACTTCATCTACATACAACTTGGCTAACCTTTTCATGCTAAAGGTTTCTTTCATGGGTAGAAAATGAGCTGACTTGGTTAATCGATCCACGATTACCCAAATCGCATCATTACCTTTTCTGGTTTTGGGTAACTTAGTAACAAAGTCCATTGTTATGAGTTCCCATTTCCATATAGGCATTTCTAATTGTTGTAGTAGACCTGAAGGTTTCTGGTGTTCTGCCTTAACTTGTGAACAAGTAAGACACTTAGAAACATATCTAGCTATGTCCTTTTTCATTCCTATCCACCAGAAATTATTTCTTAAATCTTGGTACATTTTATTATTTCCTGGGTGCATGGTATACCTAGATTTATGAGCTTCTTCTAAAATCTTATCTCTTAAATCTCCTTGCTTAGGTACCCAAATCCTTTTCTTATGGAATCTCCAAATTCCATCACGTCCTTGTTCTAATTCTTTTATTCGTCCCTTCATTCCTTCAGCATCATTCTTGATTGCTGTTTCTTGAATATTCTTCAGTTGTTCTATTAAATCTAACTGTAGATTTAATCTAAGAGCATGAACCCGTCGTTGTTTCTCACGATACTTACGACTTAAGGCATCTGCAACTATATTTGCCTTTCCTTCGTGATATTGGATATCACAGTCGTAGTCGCTTAGAATTTCCATCCATCTTCTCTATCTCATGTTTAATTCTTTTTGCCCAAAGATGTATCTTAAGCTCTTATGATCTGTATAGATAGTAAACTTACTTCCGTACAGATAATGTCTCCAAATTTTAAGGGCAAAAATTATGGCTCCTAACTCTAAATCATGAGTTGTATAATTTTCCTCGTGCTTTTTCAATTGT
The DNA here is from genome assembly GCA_030545235.1 of Helianthus tuberosus. Lineage (NCBI taxonomy): Eukaryota > Viridiplantae > Streptophyta > Magnoliopsida > Asterales > Asteraceae > Helianthus > Helianthus tuberosus. Next base: position 46,301,905 of record CM060393.1, on the reverse strand, counting down.
CTTGATGCATACGCAATTAACTTCTTGCGTTGCATTAGCACACATCCAAATCCTAGTTTTGAAGCATCACAGTAAACTTCAAAATCTTCAGTTCCTTCTGGCAAGGCTAAGATTGGGGCATTTGTTAACTTTTGCTTCAAAATCCTAAAGTCTTCTTCTTGTTTTGGTCCCCATTCAAACTTAACCGCTTTACAGGTTAGCTTAGTTAATGGTACTGCTATTTTGGAAAAATCCTTAATAAACCGTCTATAGTAACCAGCTAATCCTATAAAACTTCTAATTTCCATTGCTGATTGCGGAACCTTCCATTTGGTGATTGCTTCTATTTTAGCAGGATCTACGTGAATACCCTCATGGTTCACCATGTGTCCTAAAAATTGCACTTCTTGCAGCCAAAATTCACACTTTGAGAATTTGGCGTAAAGCTTATCCCTTCTTAACAAAGTTAAGAGTGCATGCAAGTGCTGACAGTGTTCTTTCTGACTTTTGGAATAAATAAGTATATCATCTATGAAGACAATTACAAATTTATCCAAGTATGGTTTACAGATTCTGTTCATCATGTCCATGAATGCTGCAGGCGCATTCGTTAATCCGAAGGGCATGACTGTAAACTCGTAATGACCATACCTAGTTCTGAAAGCAGTTTTAGGTATGTCTTCTTCTTGTACCTTCAATTGATGATATCCGGAACGTAAATCTATCTTAGAAAAATATCTAGCTCCTTGAAGTTGATCAAACAGATCATCAATCCTAGGTAATGGGTATCAATTCTTAATTGTAATCTTATTTAATTCCCTATAATCGATACACATTCGCATTGACCCGTCCTTTTTCTTTACAAACAACACTGGTGCTCCCCAAGGGGATGAACTAGGTTGTATGAATCCTTTATTTAGTAATTCATCTAATTGCTTTTTCAGTTCTAACATTTCGGTGGGTGCTAACCGATAAGGTGCTTTGGCTATCGGTGTAGTTCCAGGAATTATATGAATTCTAAATTCTACTTCTCTGTCGAGTGGTAATCTCGGGAGTTCTTCCGGAAATACATCTGGGTATTCTGAGACTACAGGAATGTCCTTAAGTTCCTTATCCTTAGTGCTAATGATTACAGAAATCATATACACTATTCCTTGCTTTCGTTCATAACTAGCAACTTTCATTACTGAAATGAACTTCATGGGTTTACGTGGCTTATCTCCTATAATCATAATTACTTCTCCGGTGGGTGCACGAATTTCTATGGAATTCTTATCACATAGAATTCGAGCATGGTTGGCTACTAACCAATCCATTCCTAACACAACATCGAATTCGGCTAATTTCATAGGTAGTAGGTTTGCAGAAAATTTATGACCTAAAAGTTCTATAATTCCTTTTTGCAAAACCTTATTTATGCTAACAGAATTTCCATCTGCTGTTTCGACTGTAAAAATCTGCCTAAGGTTGGTCAAAGGTAAATTAAGAGCTTGGCAGAATGAAGTATTGATAAAACTTTGGTTTGCACCAGAGTCAAATAATACTTTTGCATACACGTTGTGAACTAAGAACGTACCAGCTATCACATCTGGAATGAGTTCTGCTTCTTGAGTGGTTAGCTGGAATGCTCTGACATTCTTTTTAGTAGCTCCGTCGGCCGTCTTGGCTTTGTTGTCTACTGGTTTGACCAATTTAGGACATTCTGTTTTGAAATGTCCTGCTTCTCCACAGTTAAAGCAGATTCTTGTTTTCTTTCTGCAGTCTTCTTCACGATGTCCTACCATTTTGCAAAAGTTGCAGGTTATATTGCATCTTCCATAATGTTTCTTTTTGCAATTCCAGCAGAACGGCGGAATTGAGGATTGCCCTGTTCCTCTTCTCTTGAAGTTACTACTATTACCCATACGAACTCCTTGGGTAATTTTCTGAGCCAGTTCCTTTTTCCTATTTTCATCTCTTGTGCGTACCAGCTCGTCAGTTAGGGTGTTAGCTAATTCTACCACATCGTCAATAGTACGCGGTCTCGCAGCTTTAACGATATTGCGGATTTCGCTAATTAATCCCCAAATAGAGCGAGAAATGAGTACTGGTTCTGGCAAAGCCAGTGTTGGTACCACTCTAGCATATTCGAAGAATGTCGAAGTATATCCTCGACAATCTACACCCATCATCCGATGGTTCAGGAATTTATTCGCCATTTGTTCCTTTTCATACTCAGGACAGAATTTTCTTTCTATTAACTGCTTAAATTCCTCCCAACTCATGGCATAGGCCATATTTCTTCCTTTGTCTTGAAGAACTGTATTCCACCATTCTAGCGCCCCTTCTTTGAAAAGATTCGATGCATACATAACTTTATCGTTTTCGGCACATTTACTTATTATGATTACTGCCTCAGTTTTCTCTATCCAACGCAGTGCCACAGTCGATCCTTCATTGCCTGCAAACTCAGATGGTTTACAAGCAAGAAATTCTTTGTAAGTGCAACCAGGTGTTGCAGCTTTCATTTTCTTAGGAAGCGGAGCCTGCCTTGGACCGTTATTGTTATTAGTATGATTATCGCCTCCATTTATGCTATTACTGAAGTTATCTTCAGAAGTACGTTTGCTAGGAACGATTTGTTGAGGTTCAGCTTGATTTCTAGCTGCAGCAAGAATTGCTGGAATAGCATTGGCTATCCCTTGAGTAACGATATTTTCTATATCTTGCTTAGTCATAAATTGCTCTTCCTGGTGATGCTCAGACTGGTTAACCTCGTTAACTGGTTCATTATTAGCGTTTTCCATCTGATAATTAATATATATAATTTATTAGTATAGAATAAATAACAATTATACACAAAACAATCATCCACATTTCACAACAAATATATATATATCCAAAATTATCGATTTTTCGATTCCCTTTTTATATATATATTATGCCTCCTTACACACTGATTATGTTACACAAGTTTTATTATTTATTTTACACGTTTTATTTTGATTATTATTATATTATTATACAATCATAACTTCACAACCACATTATCCCTAATCCACTGGCATTTCAAAAACGATGTTCCCTCTCATCGTATTTCCAGGAGATTTGTCCTCCTATTTCCTGGATCCTATTCCCAGCATCCATCAGCTCTTCGCCAAAATGGCGGAGTTCAGCCATATTCTCATTACTCATCGGTGGATTTGGTATAGGTTCTGGGTCAAACTGAGGGAAAAACGTATAAGGATTATTAAGTAGGTTTTGAAACTGCCAATAATTCGTCCACCACTCGTCCATTCCCAAAGGTTGAGTATGGATTAAAGGTTCTGGGATGACTGGTTCCAAATTTATTGGAATTTGAGTTTCGGCAGGATAAGGGTAATGGTTGGTATTAATAGGTCTAACGATATCACAGCTCGCCAATATCTGATCCAACTCTTCTTGTAATGGCAACTCCTCGACTTGCCTTGAACTTTCCCCAATTTCTCTTTCTACTTGCTTAGTATTTTCCTCAACCTCGATTCCTTTTCCTTTATCCATGGGATTTTCTATTTTGGGAATTCTCCTAGTTGCGGTTTTCCTCCTGCGTACACGTCTCCAACCTACCAATCTGCTCCTTTTCTTAGGCTTTGGTTTCTCTAGAGGTGGAGCACAAAATTCCATAGGTTGTTCCACATCAGCAAAGTAACCCGTAAAATCTTTGGAAACTTCTATGTTTACAGGGTAGAGGTTGAGATTCTCTAGGGCTCCAGATAACTCATTCATGCTGTTTAGCATATATGCAAAATATTAAGTTAAAATTTTATAACAAAATTTCACAGATAACATTCAAGTATTATTGCATACCTTGTAGCTAATTTAATACAAAGGACAACTGACAAGTAAAACACACTAGAGTTTATTGTAATTTATTTATTTACTGGGTAAAGTTTCTGGTTTGTAGGTGATAAGGGTGCTAATACTGGGTCAAAATATTTTAAAGATTTGCATTTACTGCTACAGTAGCTAACATATAGAGATCTGCCCATTTTTCATCTAACTTGTCTTCCCATGGTGGGTTACTACCGAGTTTCTGAATTTCCTGATTAACTTTCATTTCTTTTGATTGAGATTTCTTTATTTTCTCTTGACTTTTCCTAATAATCAAACTTCTTTTATTAGGAGAAAGTGGTTCCTCATAATGGGCTTTACGAACAAATATTCCCTCCTCAGTATCTACTGAGTATCTTGAGGATTGGGATGAACTTCCCTTCTCTTTTTGCGAACTATCTAATTTAAGATAGATATTCGAAAGCTTTTGCTTACCCATACTGTAACTAACAAATAGTCAGTTAATAAAACACATAATCACAATTGACAATCAGGAAAATTAAGTATTTCTAAATACTTAATTAGCTTAACTCAGTGGCTCTGATACCACCTTTTTCTGTCACGGCCCCCGACCCGGTTTGACCCGTTCCAGGAGCTGCGGGACAGAAATCCCATGGTATTTATTTAATTGAGTTAACAGTGGAAGATTTTAACAGGATCTTTTTGAAACTGAAATTTCCTGATTATTTTATTTTCACAATTTGGGATAAAACCCGATAATTTACAATCATATGATTTTACTGAGAAATCTTTATTTTACAAAACATGTTTCTTTATTTTATATTGAGCCACTTCCTTAAGCTTGTAGTGCTTCATGGCACTTTTCCTGGATCACAATAGATCACCTGAAACATGTTTGAAAAAGGTTTTATCAGCAGGGAAATACTGGTGAATCATTCTTTTTACTAAAACGACACGTTGTTATAATTTACAGTATTAAGAGTGATTACAATGTTTCCATATATCAACCAACTACCCACAGTATTTGTCACTCGACCATCCATTGGTAACCTCATTGTCCAATGGTGTCTGTGACTATGGTCATATCACCCCTTGGCTACCCCGTTGTCCAATGGTGAAGGTTATCAAGTAATGTATACAAAACCCCACATACCGGCTGTAATTTGGTGATTACAAAGACTTAATCCCTGTAATTATAACTTTGAAAATATTTATAAAATACTTTGATAAAAAGAGAATGACTCACATTGCAGATTTAATACGGGCAGAGTCTAGTCTACTGATTAGCCTTGTAACCTAATTAAATATCAATGCACACAAACTAGGTCAGTAACTAATACAACATTTACGATAACTCACGAGATTGAAACCCTCACAACGAATGACAAAGTGCGATACTTAAACATCCATCGAATTCACGACGAATGACAAAGCATAACCCTAATGTGGGCAGCACTTAAACATCCATTGTATAGTTTTAATCGATCGGGCATTGAATCGTAGCAGCGATCGAGTTATTACCCTGTTATTGCGGCAACACTTCATGAATTGTGTGTGTTTTTGGACTGTTTCTACTATATCTCAGTGTACGAAATGACTTTGAACGTCAAACTAACGCACAATTGCAAGTAACAGACCCCTATATTTATACCTGAAAAACGGCTCCCTCGCGTGGCGCGAGAGACACCCTACTACCATAGGGTAGCTTCGTGTCCAGGTAGCTCAGGTGAGTTGGTCTCGCATGCAATTTCAATTTACACGTAAAACTGTTTAGATATTATCAACTAGGGTTTATCCCCCCTGAGTTTTAGGGGCCCTAATCCTGATTCCGATTGTTCTGAAAATTTTAGGGTTTATGCAAAATTACTTGGGTTTCTTAATTAGGGTTTCCTATTGGACAATTAAAGTAATAATTAGGACTTTTGATGAGAGTTGTTACACCTACAGTTTAAAATTAAATTCTTGCCCTCAGGTTAAAATAAATTGATGTTTTGGTCCCTAGCTAAAAAATACGATTTTGCCCTTAGTTCAAAACAACGATTTTGCCCCATTTGAAAACACAATTCTGGTTTTGCCCCAGCTAAAAATTACGAATTTGCCCTCAATTTAAAATTATGAGTTTGCCCTCTTTTAAAAACTTATGATTTTTCCCCCAATTAAAATCTGTATTCTTGCCATCGTTTTAGTTTTTTCTTTTCAAAACTATAGGTTTTTTTTATTTTACTTGGTTGACTCAATTTAACTTTTTTGTCAAGCAGGTGTCTGACACTCGCTCATTGTTTATGACAATTTACTATTTTGCCCCCAACTCAGGCTTGCCAACTTTTTTTTAGCAAAACTATGGCAGTCTTTTGGTTTAATTGGTTGAGTCGATGTAATTTTTTTGAGATCGTCTTATGAGTAGTATGCACAGGTAACTAAAATACATGCGTACATGTTATTAAACAAAGAAATATTCGGCTTAGCGCCCCGCAACACGGGCGGGGCATCCAACTAGTTCACTACATATACATTTCTAAGTTAGGCGAATAGTGCCAGGCAGCTGGCCTGACACTTCCCTATTAAACCAACCTATTTTTAATTTAATTTTATTCGCAGGTTAAAAATTACGGTTTCGTCCTTTGTTTAAAATTACGTTTTTGCCTCTAATTCAACATAAAATTATCTTTTTGCCCTGGCTCAAAATTTACGCCTCTGCCCTCAGTTCAAAAACCCATTTCTAATTCTACTCCCAATTTAAATTTACGGTTTCATCCTACGTCTAAAATTACGCTTTTGCTGCCCCCTTCAAAATAAAAATATGTTTTTGTCTCTAGCTCAAAATTACGATTTTGCCACCAACTCAAAATTACGTTTTTGCCCACAATTCAAAATAAAATTATGTTTTCCCCCATAGCTCAAAATTATGATTTTTCCCTCAGTTTAAAATTATGATTTCGCCCCAGTTCAACATATTTTTACGATTTTGCCCTCTGTTCAAAATTATGATTTTGCTTTCATTTCAAAAATTATGATTTCTCCCCCATTTAAAAATTATGATCTTGCCATCGTTTTACCTTTTTTTTTTGCAAAACTATAGTACTGTTTTATTTTGCTTGGTTGACTCAATGTAACTTTTATTGTGTCAAGCAGTTGTCTAACACTCGCTCATTGGTCCTGACAAATTAGTATTTTACCCTCAGCTCAAAATTACAGACCTGTTATTGTTTTAATTTTTTTAGCAAAACTATGGTAGTGTTTTCGTTTAATTGGTTGTCTCGATGTATTTTTTTAGATCGTGTTATAAGTAGTATGTACAAGTAACCTAAATACATGTATACATGTTATGAAACTAAGAAATATTTGATTTAACGCCCTGCAACGCGGGCGGGCATAGGTGTAATTTTTATTCGTCCAGGCATGCCTGGTACATGCTCATTTGTCCTGAAAAATTACAATTTTGCTCTCAATTTAAAATTATAGTCTTTCCATTGTTTTTGTTTTTTTTAGTAAAAGTATGGTAGTGTTTTTGTTTTAATTGGTTGACTCGATGTAAAATTTTTTTAGATCGTGTTATGAGTAGTATGTACAAGTAACCGAAACACAGACATACATGTTATGAGAGAGAAATATTCTGCTTATTGCCCCGCAACACGATCGGGGCAAAAACTAGTTTTCAACAAATCACGCTTCCAATTAAATATATATTTTTCGACTGGCCTTTTCCCAGGAAGTATAACATAACCACAATATTATCAATTTGAAGTTCTAGAATATAAATTCTTCAAAATACACAGAATTCAACCTTTTCATTATAATGACATTGATGTGCAATCATAATCAAATAGAACTCCGCTTCATTTTTTAAGAAGATATGCGATGGAGTAATGATGAAACAATGGTTAACCGGGTGGGGTTAACTCACTGGTCTCGTCAAGAGGGTTAATCCCTTCTTTCCGAGGATCGCTGGCTGGATCGTCTGGTGGTGGGTTTCCTGCACAAGGAAACAAACCGTGACTCGTAACAAGGAGGATGGGGTGGGGGGTGCTCCTTGTTACCACTCTCTGGCGTGAGAATCAGTAATTTGCTTGGGAAGCAAAGTGTGATAGTAGTAGTAGTGAGAGAGTTGAGAAGTGATACCTCAAACCTGGTTTGGGATGGGTATTTATAGCCGAGGAGTGAAGGAGGGTAGTTGAGTAGCTAGTCTGACATCGCACAGTCTTTTGCAGGCGTGTCAGACCTATCAGTTATGGTGGTGATGCCACGTCCTGCTGTGGTGTCAGACTGTTGCATACGTGTGGGCTAGTAGGCGACTGTTCTCAGTGCCACTTGCACTGAGTGTCAGACCCACTTGCCTTGTAGGCAGGATGCGGTGCCAGGCCGCATCGCTGTTTGCGTTCACTTATGTTGTTCCCGCGTTCTTTGTTCTATCCTGGATGTATACGGGATGCGGTGCCATGCCGCATCTCCGCTTAGTGACTGTTACTGTTGTCCAGATCCCTTGTCGTGACGAAAATGTTCATAGGATGCGGTGCCAGGCCGCATCGCTATGCGTAGCATCTGTTTTCGTACTTAAGGTAAGTCTTCTCATCACTGGACAGATTGGACCGCTGTGTTCGCGCGTGCCCGCACGGATACAGGTAAGTTATTGCTGGTGGGGGTTTTTGATAAGGGTAATGGTCACTCGCGGTCATGCTGACGCGAGATCTGGGACCATACCCCTTCAAGTCCCCCCAGTCTAGTGTTTCTTCCGTATGCAAGTTGCATGTGGGAGGAATACTGGACTATGGTGTCTAGAAGGTAGAATATGGGCCATGCGGATGGCTCCTACTTTCATTAAATCGAGTTGTTTGACCATTTGGTCGGTATGCCTTTCGAGTGGATTGTTTCTTCCTTTGAGAAGGGTGTCTGGTGAGCAAGTTCCGTTTGATGCGGAATTCTCAGCCACGGACTTGACTCTTGGGCTACCTTTTTCTGATGTCATCAGCCACCTGTTGGTGTTTCGAACCAACCTTTGTAACGGTGACTGAAGATGTTGACAGAGTTCGAACCAACCTTTGAGATGGTGACGGAAGGTGTTCCGCAGGGTTCGAACCAACCTTTGAGATGGTGACGGAAAGGTTTCCGTTACCCCAACTCTAGTTGTAACCTCTGTGTCGGCTTATGCAATGTTTGTAAGTACTTTGCTCGAGCTCTATGTTCAACTGGACATTCAACGATGAACCCTGTTTTGTGGGGTGTTCGTTTTCCAGTTTAGCTCTCTAGTAACCGCACGTCCTCTGCGGTTTAGCTCTCAAGTAACCGCACGTTCTTTGCGGTTACCTCGTTGCCGTACCTTGTTGGTCATGTGCATTTGAGCTACGTGGGGTAGTTGCGTCATTGTTGGCCGTGTTTGGTCGAACAATGTGAATCTGTACTATGGGCACATAAACATGGTCATAGGCATGGTGGTGCCCACCATTGTTTATTCTATGCGGTCCATAGGTGGGTAAGTAGTCATAAGTAGACTTGTTACCACCGTTCTGGAGCCACTTTCCTTCACGCTTTGGTGGGAAGTAGTTTTCCTTTAAGTAGTGTCGCTGGAGGAGATCACCTTAGATGCTTTGGAAGTTGGTTGAAACTCTTCCGCATCCGTTCTATAACCACTTTCCTTCACGCTTAGTTGGAAAGCAGTTTTCCTTGAAGTAGCTTTGCTCAACCGCGTAGTGGTTTAGTTGTGGCTCTTCCGTAGCTACCGTTCGCATAGTTGCGGTTTGTAGCAGCTACCCATGAGTGGTTGCGGTTTGAAGCAAAGAACTCGCTTCTAGAAGTCTTGTAGCCTGGATGTGGCTCTTGAAGGATCAGGAGTCAGGGTTGCTGATGTGCGGTTGCCCAGCATACTTGTCCTTTTCCTTAAGGAGAAGCTGTTTGCGTTCCCTCCATGGTTGTGAACCGGACACGAGGGATTTGAAGCCTGAAGAAGCTTGTATGGAATGCGGTTGGCCGCATCCTGAGAAATGGTTTTCGCAGTCCAAAGAACCGCGCTGGTTCTGAGTATCTGACACACCTGTGCGGGTTCGTGTGTGTCATCTTCGCATATTCCACGTGTGCTCGTGGGTATGTGCGGTTTATTGTTTATACCCCTTTATATAATTTAGAGATATATCTTTTTGCCTTTTTTGAGGGGTATGTAAAAAACGACATGTGGTATGGGTTATGGTGCGGTAAACCAGAGAAACCGCATGCCGCTTATGTTTTGGATAATGTTGTCGCTTTCTGTTGCATACGTCATGATTGCATGTGTGGTTTGTTGAAAGTTGGTAGGATTCTGACATGTGATGATCTGAAAGGACGTTTCCCCTGCCCGAGGTCATAACTGCACTGTAGCAAGTAGTGTAAAGGTCTTTTCTGTCAGGCGCGTGGACTGCCATGCGCGCGTGATAACCGTCAGCGGAAACGTCGCTGAACACGTGGCGTCTCGTGATTGGCCTATTTTGAACGTGTTGAGTCGGTTTACTGCATTGCATTAATTGCGATGAGTATATAAGGGGAAACCGTTTTGATTTCACCTTACTTTGTTCAAATTTCAAAAATTTCTCCGGTGAAAAGAGTGTGCTCTCTTTGTCTTCTCCGATCAATCTGTCTGTATTTCCGGCGATTCTCTGAGTTTTTCTTGTGAACTCAATACTTCTCTTCTTTATATTTCTTGATGGCTGAACCATCCAATCCATACAATGTGGAGGGTGAAAACCCTGAACCTTCTTCTCCGGTGGCTGGGGAAGAAGAAGACGACGGTGGTAGTGCCCCCGGTGGTGGCCTACCACCATTGAAGTGGTCAAGGGTGTTGTTTAACCAACTGATGACCGGTATACAAATGCCGAAGGAGTTTGGGGCTCTTTATCCCCAGGAGGGTGACACCGGTTCTCATGCTCCGGCCGGTTATGTCACTATGTGGGCTGATTCATTTGGTGAAGGTAACCTTCGTTTACCATTAACCGTGTTTGTTGCCGATGTTTTGGAATTTTACAAACTTCATATCTCCCAGATGAGTCCTTTTGGGATGATTCGTATTAGAAACTTTGAGTACACCTTTCGTGCTCTTGGTTTGCCGATTACCGTTGAGAATTTCCGGCGATTCTACCAGTTAACTGTGAATACTGGGTTTTTTCTTTTAGCCAACGGTATGGGAGTGTCAAGCTGATGACCCCACCCAAGGGTATCACAACGTGGAAGAGGAAGTTCTTCTACGTTAAGGCAGTGGCGGTTGTTGCGAGGATGACTTTCCGCAACGTGAACGAGGTGATCCCTGCAGAGGATATTGATCTTCCTGGTCCGGAAACGGTGGAATGGTTTTTGAGGTTAAGGACCATTGAGCATCAGAAGCTGGACAATACGCAGCTGTGGGTGCTGTGGATGATGTTGACCAGGGCTGATAGGCATGCAAGGCCCGTTGTGCAGGAGAAAAGTGGAGGTATGTGTTGTACTCTTTTGTGGTTTCCTTCCTTAACCATTGTTAGTTATTTGTAAGTGTACTTAGCAGAGGATGCTGAGCTGTGGAAAATATTTGATCCGACTTTCGAAGGCAAGCTTGAGATTGTTAAGACTGCGGAAGGTGCAGGTTTTAACCTGACCATTGTTAAGAACTTCCGCGTTCCTGCTCGCGATGTGTTGAACGCACCCCTGCCGCAGGGCAAAGGTATGTTATAGAGTTTTCTTACTTCTTTGTAAAGAAGTTCAACTTTCTTATTTTCTTGTTTTGTGATTTACACGCAGGTACTCTTGGGGCCCTGGGTAAATTTGAGCTGAAGGGTGCTCCGAAGAAGCATGCGGAGAAAGCTCCGCGGGGTCGTGTCAAGAGGAAAACCTGAGGCTCCTGTTGTTCCGTCTTTGGTGCCGCAGGCGGCATGTATCCCTCGTTCTCATTTCCCCAGATATACCGATTACGTGGTAGTATCTGACACCCTTGAGGGTTTGGGTGTTCCAGGTGGTGGTGCGGTTGCAGGTGGGACCTCTGCGGGTTCCAAGCCTGCTGATGAGAAGAAGAGAAAGGCAGATAAGGCTGTTGATGCCGGTGAGAAGAAGAAGCCGAAAATTCAGACCCGACGGACAGGTGTTCTAAAGTCTGTGAAACCTGTGGTTGCTTCTGGTAAGTAATTCATAACTTTTACAAGTATTTTGTCTTTGTGCTTGTAGTTTAAAGTCTTTTTGCTTTAGTTGCAGAACCGCAAGATGAAGGGTTTTCGATTTTTGATGCTCCTCATTCCCCTCCGCGTGACACAGCTGCGGATGAGGGGGTTAAGGTGGTGCCTGAGTCCTCTGCGCGGGCGGAGGAAACTGGGAAAGGCCCTGCGGCTCAGATTTATGACACGGTGGACTCTGCTGATAATCTGATCTCCCCGCAGGACACTGATGATCTGAACCTGAAGTTTGCTTATACCGAAAAGAAAAAATCTCCTGCTGCTGAGAAGGCTTCTGGTTCCACTTCTGGGGGTGCGGGTTTTATAGGGACTCCCATTCAGCCTGAAGAGACTGAACTGGAGTTTTATTACCGCACCTATACTGAAGACCGGGCCATGACCTATCACCGCCCCCATGGACTATAATGCAAGGGGATGATATTATTGCTGACCCCTCCGCGTGTAGGGAGATTTTGGGTGGTTTGGGCACCCCTTTTGAAGTCAACCGGGCCCGTTCTTTGTCAAGTGAGGTCCAGATTAACCAACTCTCCTCCATGCTTGTGGGGAGTTCCATAATGGCAAATGCCATTATGGAAAATTACAAAGTGCTGGGGCGCAAGGATGAGGAGAATGCGCGCTTGCGTGCTGAGGCTGATGAGTTGGTGAAGGCTGCACGTGAGGGTGCAGAGCAGCTTGAAAGGGATAGGGCTGCCTTTGAAAAGCGTAAGCAGACTGAAGAGTGGGCTGCAACTGCTGAGCTTAAACAGGTTCGTACCCTTGCAAAACTGCTTTCTGATGAGCGCAAGAGTTGGAAAGAAACTCTTTCTAATGAGCGCAAGACGCTATCTGATGAGCGCAAGACTTGGAAAGAATCTTGGGCCAAACAGAATGAAATTCTCTTTCATGTTCGTCAGGAGCTTACCAATGCCAAGGCAGCGAACGCTGCGTTGGCTAAGGAGAAAGCCGCAGCTATTGCGGCTGCTCAAGAGGCCAAGGAAGCAGAAGCTCGCCTTGCCAAGGCTCTTGAAGAGGCCAAGGAGGCGGAGGCCCGTGCTGCAAGGGCTCTTGAAGGGGCAAATGTTGACCGCACCAACCTAACCAAAACTATCATGGGTCTCCAGGTATAAGTCTTTTTTGTTTTTGAATTTGTACATGTCTTCCAAGTATGTTGATTATATTTGTGTTGTCTTTGTAAAAAGGCTGACGTGCGGAGCCGGGTGGCCGCTATTGAGGAGGTTTCTGGCCGTGCCGCTGAAGCTGAAGCGCGGGCAAGAGAGGCTGAAGAGGCTAGAGATAGCCTTGCTTCTTCACTTGATCTGCTCAAGGCCGACCGTGAATGGATGCGTATGCGAGGTATTGGGCAAGTAAGTATCCGTTGCCTTTGCTATTTTTTCAGATTTTGCCTTTGCTAACTGTATCCTTTTTGTTTTGCAGATTGTTACGTCCATCCTTGACGCGCCTAAGAATGTGGCAGGTGTCAATGAGATTAAGGAGCACGCCCGGGATGCTGGTTTTAAAGCCGGCTACAACCGTTGCATTGGTCATATAAATGTTTTGGCCCAGGGCGAATATACTGATGAAAGATCTGGGTTCCATGGTGTTGACACTGAAGCGCTTCTTGCTGCTGCTGTTCCGGCGTATAATGAGACGTCCATTTCCGCTCTTGAGGATCTCCAGGAATGCCTAGAAGCGGAAGACTATGTAGACCGCTTGCGGGTGTTGTATGCTGATGAGGAAGATGAGGAAAAGCCTGCTGTTGAGGGCAAGGATGGTGCGGGTTCCAGCGGGACAAAGAAAGACTAGGATGGCCTGCGTGCCTTTTTTGTTTCCTCATGTAAATGTCAAAAACCTTATGTAAATCCCTTGTGCACCGCGTAGGTGTAGGAATTTTTTTGGATATAAAGTTTGAACCGTTTCAAATTATACAAGTGTTTTTACTACTTGCATGTGTGAACTTGTATGAGTTAATGTTAATGTGAATTAACACTAAGTCTGTATTTGCCTTTTACATGTCTAGATGTTATGCAAGTAAACTCTATACCATTGCCGTATGAGTTAGTCAATTCCTGTATTTATCTCGTTAGGGTTTAGGAATTGTATAGGTTTTGTGAAAACCGTGTTTGCATTGTTGGCCTATTACAATACTTGCGTGAGGTCACCACTCTGTATGGGTATCGCGAATGAAGATTTTGCCAATCTGTTTTTGCAGATACCGCAGAGTGGAACACGTATTTGTAATAGAAGTAAATAAACAATATTGCATTGAATCGTTTATTTATTTATTTGCAAATGGCCTGCGGCCCGATAGGTTACATGGTGAATGTAAAAAACATGGCTTACATGTAGCAGCGTCTAAGCTGTTGTGCGTTCCATGTGCGTGCGATAGTTTCGCCTTCTAATGTTTGCAGTTTATACGCGCCTTTTCCCAGGACCTCTTGGATGAGGTAGGGTCCTTCCCACTTGGGGGCAAGTTTCCCTGGGCGCTCCGCGTTAGATGCTTCATTGTCACGAAGTACGTAGTCTCCTGGGTTGAAAGTACAAATGCGGACGCGTGCATTGTAGTACTTTTCAAGTTTGGTTTTGTACTTGGCCTCGTTGATGGCAGCGTTTTCGCGCCTTTCTTCCAAGAGGTCCAAGTCAACCCTGCGTTCCTCATTGTTGTCGATCTTGTTGATAGCCAACATTCTAGGTGAGGGGAGACCAACTTCTGCGGGGATTACTGCTTCGGTGCCATAGACCAGGCTGAAGGGTGTCTCTCTGTTACTTGTCTTTGGGCTTGTCCTGTGGGCCCATAAGATACTTGGGAGTTCATCAACCCAGCCGCGTCTGGCTGTTCCCAATCGTGCTTTGATGCCTTCGACTAAACTTTTATTGATACTCTCGACTTGGCCGTTCCCTTGCGGGTGCGCCACTGAAGAGAATATGTGTTCAATGTTTAGTTCCTTTAGCCATTTTTGAAAGTCATCCGCAGCGAAATTGGTACCGTTGTCGGTAACAATGCACATTGGTAAACCGAAACGGCAGATGATATGTTCCCAGACGAATTTCCTTGTTATCATAGCGGTGGTTGAGGCGAGCGGTTTTGCCTCCACCCATTTTGTAAAGTAATCAACAGCTACTATGATAAATTTCACTGCACCTGGTGCGTCTGGAAATGGTCCCACCACATCGATTGCCCATTTCTGGAATGGCCATGCGGTGGTGACAGGGATCAGGTTGTTCTTGGGGCGCAAGGTCTTGGGAGCATGCCGCTGACAATTGAAACACTTGCGCAAGACTTTGACCGCATCTAGGTGCATGCCGGGCCAGTAGTACCCGACATTCATGATTTTGGCCACCACCATGCGTGGGCCCGCGTGTATCCCACATATTCCTTCGTGTATCTCTCTGATAAGGTATGTGGCATCTTGGGGGTCGACGCATCGCAAGAGTGGCCCCAGGTATGATTTACGGTATAAGATACCGTCTCCCATTTGGTAATGACACGCTTTGTATTGCAGCTTGCGTGCCTCTGCCTTGCTTTCGGGAGTAACACCTGATTGCAAGTATGCAATGATTGGTGTCATCCAGGATGTTGTACCGTATTGGATGACATTGACTTGGCGGAGGGGTACTGAGGGATTTTGCAGAATTTCGATGCGTACCTCCTTTTCCAGGTGTTGGAAGCTGGTGGATGCAAGTTTTGACAGTGCATCCGCGGGTTTATTATCACTTTTGTTGATATGGCGGATATTGAAGGAAGTGAACTTTGATGTTAGTTGCAAGGCTTGTTCGAGGTAGAGGATCATGATATCCCCTTTTGCGGCATAGTCGCCGCGTATCTGCCCTGCAACCAATAGTGAGTCGACGTGTGCTTCTAGATGTTGGACGTCGAGTTTGACTGCCAGACGCAGTCCTGCCTGTAGAGCCTCGTACTTTGCCTCGTTATTTGTGCTTTTGAAATCGAGGCGGATTGCATAGGTAAGCTCTTGGCCATCGGGGCTGACTAGTCGCAAACCCGCACCAGCACCATCCTCGTTGGATGCACCATCGGTAAATAGTGTCCATGTTTCTGAGGAGTATGGTGGTGATGCAGGGTTTTGTTCTTCTTCGCATTCTTGAATGCGGTTTGTTGGTACTTCAGCAATGAAATCAGCCAGGACCTGGCCTTTGATTGCGGGACGCGGCTTATAGTTTAGTGAAAGCGCGCCCAGCTCGATTGCCCACTTTGCTAACCTCCCAGAGATGTCGGGTTTGGATAGGATCGGGCCGATCCTGTAGTTGGTTAACACTGTGATGACGTGGTTTGCAAAGTAACGTCGTAAACGTCTCGACGCGTGTACTAGTGCCAGTACCAACTTCTCCATGATGGAGTACCTCGTCTCTGGGTCGTTGAGCATTTTGCTGATGTAGTAGATGGGGGTTTGAACTCCTTCCCGCTCCACTATGAGTACCGCACCTACCGCGTTGTCTGCGGCAGATAGGTACAAGATAAGTGGTTCATCCTTGCGAGGTGCGGTTAGGGTTGGGAGTTGAATCAAACACTCTTTCATTTCCCGGAAAGCTTTTTCGGCTTCTGCGGTCCATTGGAACTGTTCCTTTTTTAAACAGCTCCGCAGGGTCTTGATGAAAGGATACGACTTAGCTGCATGGTTGGCTAAGAATCTGTTCAGTGCGGCTAGTCTGCCGGCTAGTCGCTGCATTTCTTTCATCGTAGAAGGTGATGGCATGCGTTCGATCGCCTGTACTTTTTCCGGGTTGACCTTGAATCCATCTTTGGTTACGATGAATCCAAGGAACTTGCCTTCTTCCATTCCAAACGAGCATTTCCCTGGGTTGAGCTTCATGTTGACGCTTCGCAGAGTTTGGAATGTTCTTTCAATATCGTTGAGCATGGTGTCTTCTTCCATGCTCATGAGGACCAGGTCGTCCATATAGATTTCGACACTTTTGCTGATTTGGCCGCGAAAAGTGTCGTTCATCAACTTCTGATAGGTTGCGCCCGCGTTGGGCAACCCGTACGACATTTTTGTGTAGCAGTAGTTCCCGGTAGGAGTGCGGAATGCCGTTTTATCTTCGTCCTCGATTGCCATCTGCACCTGGTGGTAGCCTTTGTAACAATCGAGGAAGCACTTCCATCGAAATGGTGCAAGGTTATCGACCTTCTCGTCGATCTCCGGGAGTGCGTAACAATCCTTGGGGCAGGCCTTGTTGAGGTCTTTGTAATCGACACACATGCGCCAGCCCCCGCTTGGTTTTTCTACCATGACTGGGTTGGATAACCAAGTCTGGTATTTGACTTCCCGCAGTATGCCTGCGGAGAGCAGTTCTTGTACCTGCTCTTCCATCGCCGTGTTCTTTGCTGATCCAAGGTGGCGTTGGCCTTGGATCACCGGCTTGATACCTGGCATGGTATTCAAGAAATGCTGCGCGATTTCACGTGGCACCCCTGTCATGTCTGAGGGTGTCCACACAAAAATATCTTGGTTCCTGAAGAGGAGTTGTTTCAGTCGCGCTCTGATGGTGGGGGACAAGGCATGGCCCAACGTGACCGTTTGCTCTGGGTGTCTTGCGTTGAGAACCCATTTTTCTGGTTGCGTGTTGGGGGTAGGGGGTAGGCCTTGCTACCTTGGTCGGACGCAACTCGTCCGAGGACATAACTTCCCTGCGGGCGTAAATTATCGCAATCCCCGTCTCGGTTGGAAAACCGATGGCAGAGTGGGGGACGGATGTGATCATGTTGAAGTCGCCCTAGGATTCCCTCCCTAGAAGTACGTCGTATTTGGAGGTATGAGGTAGAACCATGAAGTTTACCTCCTCCGTTCGTGTGTGCCTACCATTGGTGAGGCGCACAGGAAAGGTGATTTGGCCCAGGGGGAATACGGTCTCCCCCGCAAACCCGGCCAACGGGTAGTCCACCGGCTGCAACCGATCCTTGTCTTCTTGATCGAATTGGTTGAAGCACTGCTCATATATAATATCGGATGTACTGCCCGGGTCGATGAATAATCGCTCGGTGCAGTAGTGAGCCAGGTGACCTGTAATAACGACGGCGCGCCTGTCGCGCGGTCCGCCTCGGACTTTTGGAAAGACGACTTGCTCGTCTTTCCAGTCATTGTCCGGTCTTCTTGCCGCCTTGCGCGGTCTTCCTTTTCCCCTATTGATCATGTGGATAGAGGCCACGTACATGGTCCTCTTACCCGTGGAGGTGCCCTCGTTGTGGGGGGTGATGCGCTTGGTAGCTTTTTGTGCGCCTGGCAACAGGTGTTGCAGTTTCCCCTCTTTTAGGGCTCGCTCAATCTCCAGTCAGAGACTGATGCAGCTGTTTGTTGTGTGGCCATTGTCATTGTGATACTCGCAGTAGAGTGCGAGATCCTGGTTCTTTTTGGACTTCATTGGTTGGGCCGGTCGCAGGAATTGCGCATCCGTAAGGAGGACGTCGCTTGGCGACTGGTTGATCTCGGTCCAGCTACGGTCCCGAGAATCTTTCTTTGACGCCCGGTTTTCACGTTGGGCGTTGATTGTAGCCCTTGCGTCGGGCTGGTTGTTACGCGGGACATATGGTTTGGGATCGCTGCCGCGATTCCATGTGTCCCGGTTGCGCTTGTTATTGCGCTTGTGTTCTTGGTGGGAGGACTGACCTTCCATTTGGGGCTGTGCCTTTGATACGTGCGGTTTGAGGGACCGCTGCGTCTGGGCGTATGTCTTGACTGTAGTCATGACATCTTCCCATTTCTTGGGCAAGCCGTCTTTGCCGGAGATAGTCATGACCATTTGTTCGTCTTTAACGACCACAATGAAATGGTTGCGTGCCATTTGGTCTGCGACGTCGCCTATCTCCAGGCATTCTTTATTGTAACGAACAACGAATGCCTCAATCGATTCATTGTCTCTGCGCCAGATGTTCATGACGTCCATGGAATCACGTTCATGACGCCGTTGCTGGCAAAAATGTGCGAGGAACTTTGCCTCCAAGTCCTCGAATGAGGTCAGTGACCCTGGTGGTAAAGAATCGAACCATGCCCTGGCCAGACCTGTTAGGGTCTGCGGGAAGAATTGACACCAAGTGGGCTCATCCCACCTGCCGTTGCACCCAGCGTCGGTGAAGATGTTCATGTGGTCATCTGGGTCGGCTGAATCGTTGTATTTCCCAATGTTTAATGGGAATTTGGTAGTGGTGACATCGGCGTTGGCAATCTCCGGGACAAACTTAGAGTTTTCGGCCACAGATTTCGGCCTGTAGTACGGGGGTGAGTGGGAGGAACATAGTTGCGTCCTCCCGGTCTACTGCTGGTGGCATGAGACTCCCCGCGGTATGTACCGTCGTCGGGATCGGTGCGGCCCTGCCCTTCATAGTGGGACTGAGGTCCCAACCGGCTATGAATGCCGGGGCCATGGTGGGCTGTAGACTGTCGCCTAGTTTCGCCATGCGGGCCTAGACGGCTATGTATATGGCTCCTGCGGCGGGACCCGTACGAGGAGTCGTCCTCATCGAGTGTGCGGACATCGCAGTAAGAGGAACCGCGGTCTTCCTGCCTGCTTCTGGAGGCCGGATGTGTTGGGGCCTTGCCGTCGTATTGTAAAGTACGGCCCGCAGGGGTATGCGGTGCTGGGTAGGCCCCGCAGATACTTGCGTTTCTGCGCAAGCTCTGTTGTATGTTGCAGCCAGTAGAGCTGCTTGTTGGTCATACCAGGTATGAAGGTTCATGCCTGGAGGTATCACAGGAGCATACTGTGATAAATCGTGTCCGAACGTAAGGGATGCGCCCCCTTGCGTTGATGTGCCAATATGTTCAACATTTGGGGCTATGGGTATAGTCCCCGTAGGCCCTGTGTTTGCGGGGTTTAGGTTATCCCCGATAGTGTTGTTTTGACGATCAGACATAATCTTTGGAGAGAAAGGGATGGTTGGAAAAAGTGCTAAGAGTAGCGGTGGGCGCCAATGATGAAACAATGGTTAACCGGGTGGGGTTAACTCACTGGTCTCGTCAAGAGGGTTAATCCCTTCTTTTCGAGGATCGCTGGCTGGATCGTCTGGTGGTGGGTTTCCTGCACAAGGAAACAAATCGTGACTCGTAACAAGGAGGATGGGGTGGGGGGTGCTCCTTGTTACCACTCTCCGGCGTGAGAATCAGTAATTTGCTTGGGAAGCAGAGTGTGATAGTAGTAGTAGTGAGAGAGTTGAGAAGTGATACCTCAAACCTGGTTTGGGATGGGTATTTATAGCCGAGGAGTGAAGGAGGGTAGTTGAGTAGCTAGTCTGACATCGCACAGTCTTTTGCAGGCGTGTCAGACCTATCAGTTATGGTGGTGATGCCACGTCCTGCTGTGGTGTCAGACTGTTGCATACGTGTGGGCTAGTAGGCGACTGTTCTCAGTGCCACTTGCACTGAGTGTCAGACCCACTTGCCTTGTAGGCAGGATGCGGTGCCAGGCCGCATCGCTGTTTGCGTTCACTTATGTTGTTCCCGCGTTCTTTGTTCTATCCAGGATGTATACGGGATGCGGTGCCATGCCGCATCTCCGCTTAGTGACTGTTACTGTTGTCCAGATCCCTTGTCGTGACGAAAATGTTCATAGGATGCGGTGCCAGGCCGCATCGCTATGCGTAGCATCTGTTTTCGTACTTAAGGTAAGTCTTCTCATCACTGGACAGATTGGACCGCTGTGTTCGCGCGTGCCCGCACGGACACAGGTAAGTTATTGCTGGTGGGGGTTTTTGATAAGGGTAATGGTCACTCGCGGTCATGCTGACACGAGATCTGGGACCATACCCCTTCAAGTAAGAACACTAAAATTAGAAGCACACTATGTGAAAGACGTGTGGGGCAAAAACCATATCTTTTTATCAATAGGAATAACACTAAAATTAGAAGCACACGATCGCCATTCATTGGACCTGTATTCGAGTTCCATTGCATAAACCATATCTATTTATCAATATTTCTTAACAACGTTATTGGAACATCAACCTTTAGTAATGATTTATGTTTTGGCAAGCCTAAAAGTCTAAGTCCATTAAGGATATCTGATTAGTATAAATTTGCATCAAAATTATTATAAAGATACTCTGACTCTGATAAACTATCAAAACTTAGATATTCTTTTTCTTCGCCAAGAAATAGTGTAAGCAAACGATCATTAACTCCTGTACAACATCATTTGTAGGTGCACGTATAGCTCTATCTTTATAATATTCAAATTGTATGAAATTTTGAAGAATATTAGGGTGAATACCAAACCCAAAAAAAAGTGTTATGAATTCTTAATGATGTGTTATATTGTTTATAAAGTTTTTCTATACTAATAAATGAAAATTCTTTTTGGGCATGTGTCACTTCCTGGTTTATTCTCACCTTACAAGGGATAATAATTTTAAACAAAAATTAGATAAGAATAAATATATGTTTTTCTATAAATAATTTTAAATTTGATTTATTTTGTTTAGTTTCTACTCTTAAGTATGTTATTTGTAGGTGTTTTTGTTAGGATCTGAGTTTTTTATGATTGATTGATTGTGCTCGTTTGATAATAATGAAGATGAATAAGAAACAATTGCAGCGGAATTAAATGAAACAAACTTTCAACACACAATCAAATGAGAGAATTGCTTTCAACAAACATGTTTAACATGGAATCGAATGATTATATTTATTACAATCTTCAATTACACTGCATGCATGCATACAATCTCCCCCTCAGCCTGAGCTCACAGATGGTTTGTTCGTACAGAATGACTTTGTGATGAAGAGAACTAATAGAACAGTACAGGGTATTGTTCTATTTATAGTACAGAACAAACCACTGAAGCATCTTTGCTGACATCACTATGAAAGTGACATCTAACCTTCTAACAACCTATAACCACTGATCTATACAACTACTGCTATTACAAACTACTGATTACAAAGAATACAAAAGATAAACTAAACTACTGCTTCTCATTCCACTGTTATACTCCTAGCATTGCTTTGTGTCTTCAGCAGTGCTTGAACCATGACAGTAGATTGAGCATCAGTGTTTCATCTTCATCAGTCTTTAAGTCTCATCAGTTGTTGAGGATCAGCAGTTGTAGTAGAAGGGCAGTAGATAGAGGTCATCAGATGTTAGGCCACATTCAAGGAAGAAGAACTGTTGCAAACAACTGCTTATTGTGAATCCATTGATCTGATCCAGTTTTGACTTTATCAACTGTTCCTTTGGTAGGGTTTAATCCCAACAGTTTTTAGTAAATGTGTTTATAATTAGACATAAAGCTTCAATTATCTGAATATACCAAACTCAAAAGCTATGAACTTTTTTTTAATATGTTAATATTAAATTAAATCTATACTATATACCAAACTCAAAAGCTTTTTACTTATTAGTTAATTATTATAAAATTATTATTATTTATCTCCAAAGTTAATTGTTTATCCATTATTATAATTATTATCCCTTAATATTAGATAAATAGAAAAATAAGGTAAGAAGACATATATCCAAAAATAATTTTCATTTCTTAGTATAGAAAGATTAAATGGTTAATCTGAAAATAGCCCATCAACGACCTTTTTGAATTTGGAGGTTTTTTTTTTAATCACAATTTAGAGTTTAGATAGGTTATTTAAAAAGGGCTTAACATTTGACCTTTCCCTTGACTATTAATTACTATACATGAAATTAATTTGAAAATTAAACAACGGTTAGAAAAACATTCATTTTCACCATATATTACTCATATTCGCAAACGAATGTTAAACATATCAACCTGAAACATTATACAAACACGCCATACTTTTTAAGGTGTATGTGTATTTGAGCTAATTCTTTGAAACAAATAATATATAACTCATGTTTAGATCACTTAATCAACTAGTTAACGTAACACAATCTACAACTTAAAAGTCACTCAACTAAATGAATATCTTTCTAGCTTTAGACAATCGTGTTAATAACGGTACACCATTCTCCTCTATCTCTATATATACATAGATATATAGAAAGAGAAATAAAGTGGAAAAGAATATGTAAATAAGATAACCTTGTACACAGTGAAAAACAAATTGTGAAAAGATCATTATTTATGAAGTGATAGATAGATAATATAGAAAAATTACGATGGTTAGTCAAAAAAAAATTTAATGGCCAAAAATAATTATCCAATAACCCAACAAACATTATCTTATACCAGATTCATTCATGTTATCTCATTGTATTATGAATTTAGTACACATATGGTACTTGTTACTTTTTTTTTTGAAAGGTTTGGATTACTCGCAAATGTCGGGAGATCTAGCATACGTTGTCTTAACTGGGTCCGTGCTAGAGAGTCCCCTCGCACAATAGATCCCTAATTTAAAATCACTCATTGAGAAACCCCTATCATCCAGACTCAAACTTGATACTTGGATGAGAAAACTCACCCGGACTCAAAATAGGTGAAACTTAAATACCCGTAACTACCACTAACGCTACTTGTTACATAATATGACTACGAGTATAGGACCCACTGAGGTTAATATGGTAATTAGCGTAAAGATGCCAGAATCTTCCGGTTACATAAGACTATGACCACGAGTCTAGGACCCACTGAGGTTATTATGGTAATTAGCGTAAAGATGCCAGAATCTTCCGGTATATGCGGTTTTATTACGAGATAACTTGCACCGTCCAAATCCAGCACCTTCCACAACAGGCAGTTAGTTCAGTTACTCACGCCACGTGTCCTTCTTTCCGGGTTCTTCCATTTTGAACGAAAAGTAAAGAAGTCAAATGACAATACGTCACCGTTTTGTTGGTCACAAACGCAATCTACAGCCACACGATTGATCTTGTTGTCACCTGGTGGATTCATCCATGTATACTTTAGTTTTTTTTTGAACGGCAAGGTGTCATAATTTTTTGGGTGCGAGACACCCCACACCCCCCTCATTGGGGAGGCCTGTCGCCCCACTCCGGCCAGACGTGAGTGTCTTAACCGTGCCCCAGCTGGCATCAGAGTGTGACCGGCGTCCAAAGGAAAAACCCCACAGGTGCCTCGCCCATCGTAGGGCTTGACGAGTTGAGAGCCGCCACAGAGGGGGATAAACCGCCTCAAGTGGGGATCGAACCCGGGCATCATGGGTAAAACCCTGGTGCCTCACATATGATGGAAACGGGGATCGAACCGGCGCCTCTTGCGAGGCAAACCAGCCTACCCACCGCTCCACCACATGATTGGTGGTGATTATTAATTAACGATCTCAACCACCGCTACCGACTTGAATATTTTAAATAAAACCATTCTTCGTATATTTTTTTATTATTTATTAAACATTTTATAATATAATATTTGGTCCATGATGTTTTGATTTGCAAATGTTTGTCGATTAATGATCCATGGAGGCAGAAAAGTGAAACAATGCACATGGCTGTCCCGTTGATTATAATCATGCTTTGCATGTTGACCATATCATTGAATAAGTATTAAAGGATTACTACTACAAGTGGCGAAGCTTGACCATGAAAACGGGCGGTCGAAAACATATATACCCAAAAAATTATATAGAACCGGGGGGGGGGGGGGGGGGGGGGGGGGGGGGTCGAAAACGTATATACCAAAAAATTTCTATACAAAAACTACATATATAACAGGACTGAGCGAAAAGTTCGGGGGGTCGGGCGCCCCTCCCGGCCCCTCTTAAGCTACGCCCTTGACTACTACTTTCTCGAATTGTTATAACATAGTGGAACTTTTTCATGCGTTGTTTCGGGATGTAGTTATATTCGGTTTAAATGTTTAATTCATTACAGTATTTATATGTTATCGGTACTTGGTTTAGCAATTGAAAGAGATAACGTAAAAAATAAACTCGTGTTATGCTCAAAAGAATATCTTACATATTTACATCGATCGAAAATTACCATAAAAACAAATACAAGTACCACTTACGATCATATTGATATCGGTACAGATGTTGTTCGGTTGGAATCAGCTCGATTCATTAAGATATCAATACGGTATTGCATTATTCGCTATAGCTTACGATGCTAAATAAATTTAATTTCAAATGCAACTATGTTTTCAACAAAATCTATACTGGAATGATGAGAGAGATCTTTTTAGCACAACATGATATTCATCTTTACTATAATAGTTAAATTGTTTGTAACGGTAAAGAACAAACAAAAACAATTATATTTGACACGTTCGATTTTAACAAACTTTTATCAAAACATAAATAAAAATAAGCACTTGTAAGGCCCCCAAAACCCGGGAAACCCTACAGCTTGCATTTGGTAGCACACATAGTTCTAAACCAAAAAATTAAACTAATCGCATCAGAAATTTAAAAACAAGAAAGTGCAACGAACATCAAATGTTAACAAACACCTCAAAATGTAAATAAGTATTTAACACATTCATTCTTTAGTTCTAAAAGAACCCCTTCATCAGTGTGTTGATAGTGAACAATATTCTCCATGTGAAGGGATTCCTCATCCTTGATTCGCTGGTTGCCTTAGCTCATGGCCCTACGTGTACTCTTCTTTCCACAAGCCATTGATCAACTCTTGCAGTTAAACATCAAATAGAACAATTCAGGTACAATTTAGATCACAACGAGTAAGGCAGTTAGCTAATAACAGTGGCTAGTTGCCATTAACCGCTTAATTACTTTACTTTTAGGTTCTAAACACACATGTTAAAAGGTATCAACAATGCCGAGTGAGATTTATTAATTAAATAAACACGTATTTTACATCAAAACATTTCGTTAAAAGTATGCTAGAAAAAACATATCAGTATTATCTTCTCTAAAGCATCAATTCATAATATCATAAACATACTTTCTACATCTGCTGCAAAGACCAAGTGCACATCATCCCCTATACGCATCATCATCGAAAGACAATGACCGTCTACATCTTTGGACACATCATTATCGAAAGATAGTGATTGCATACTTCTTTAGACGGATCGCTACAGTAAGGTATCAACTGTCTACATCACTAGGCACATCGTGACCACAAGGTGACGACTTCCTACATCATTAGACACATCCTGACCAAAATGTAACGACTGCTTACATCATTAGACGCATCGTTGTAACAAGGTAATGACTAACTACATCACTAGATGCATCGTCACCAAAAGGTGACGACTGTCTACATCATCAACTCATCACCGCTGCCAGAATAGTGAATACCAGCACATGAGACTCCAATACCATGTTTAAACACACGAATGCATACAACACATTCATCAAACATTTACATAAAAACACTTATATGCCCATAATCAATTAAAGTCGTTAAGCATGTATGTCATCCCAAAACACTTAAACATAAAAATGGATGATAGAACTCACCTTAAAGCGTAAAATAATGACTACTAGAACACTACCATAAATTCGAATGTCACTACACTATTAGACTCATGACGTGGATTACATAACTCAATTACAACATAACTCTAAATCGACACTCGATAACATGAACTCGAAGTGGTGCCAATGTCCGAACCCCACGGTCGTGAGCTGAGACGCCCAATCTTTCACGCGGTCAAAAGAAAATATTAAACAAAGAAATTTACTACCAAATTTAATCTTTTGTACATTACTTGAAAAATTAAACAAAAATTACAAGATATCCATTTAAACACTAGTTACGAACCTTCCATCACTTTACAAAAATATAAAACACAAGTCTTGAGATGATTTAATAACTAAACTTTAATTACATAATAACCAAAATGTTTTGACCCGTTTGCGTATACTAACTCCAGAAGCGCGTTGAGAGCAAAGTAGAGTGTGTGTGTTCACTTCGAGCTAGCAATCCCTTTAAAGCGTAGATTTTCCTACAACCACAACTCAACATTAAGTTAATATAATGAATCTAACAAGGAATTCAAACTTCTAGCAATCATGATAACCATCGAAAAACTTATTTGGAAACTGTGCTATTTCTGCTTTTCTTTATCTTTTTGTGTTTGGCTTTCACTTGTTCGACCCGATAGAATTGGGTAGAGCTTAATCATTCTATGTCATCATTCTCATTAATTCGGTTGATCTGTTCATAAAAATTCATAACAGGTCAATTGCCCGACCATTCTTTGACATATCATTCTTGCTCGTTTGACCCGTTCGTATCGGGTCATTTTCATGACCATTCTTTTACATATCATTCTAGTACATTTGACCCGTTTATAACGGATCATTTTCACGACCATACTTTTACATATCATTCTAGTTCATTTGACCATTTTCATGACCATGCTTTGACACGCATTACAAGTATTACAAGATATAATATTAACCATTGCTACAAATAAGACTTTAATTGTACAAGTACCGGATCAACTGTATGACCATATTAAAAATTTCATTCTAGTCCGTTGACCCGTTCGTAACGGATCAATAGTATGACCATATTAAACATTTCATTCAGCCCGTTGACCAGTTCGTACCGGATCAACTACATGATCATTCTTTAACACATTACGAGTACCACAATATATATCAATAAACATTACTACAAGTAAACTTTAATCGTACAAGTAACGTATCTCGGTCTTGTGAGCCTTGAGGTTTCCGGTTGCTTGAACTTTCTTCTTTCACGCCTATATTCAACACATTCATTCTTTAGTTCTAACAAATCCATTCCATTTCATACAATGTTTTCTCACATGCAAATCTTAATCATAACCAAAAATCGTCATAATTCACACATTTACCAACTTATGCATTTCATCGAGCACTTGGTGTGCAGCGATCTAAATGCTTGGAATCTACGATTAATTATGTTATTATGTACCATTTTCTTCCTACATAATATCCCGCTTATACCCATTATCACAGAACCTCCAACAATAATTACTAATCTATAATCACGATGATTTGTTAACTTCATAATCTATGATCATAACCCAAAATCCACTTCATGATTCACGGTGATTTTCTATAAATTACATAAACCCATCAATTTCATACAAATTAGCAATCACACATATTTCCTAAAAGAGTTCCATGGCATTCTACATCATACATGGTTTGACACATATAGTATAACCTCTTTCACATCTTCTCATGACATTGAAACTTCACAACATCACAAATTATGACTTACCTCTTGTTAGACAAGCTTAGCTGATTCTAAATCAGTGTTCATGCATAAGATTAGTGTTGATTTGCCCTTTCAATTTGTTAGATTTTGGACTATTGATCAAGATGAAGCTCTTCCCCTTTCTCCTTCTTTATAAAATACGCGCGCGCACACACATACATACCCACTCCTGCACTTTCTTTTTCTTTAATTTAGTTGCCATTTATTCACATTTAGCCCCTCTAGTTTAGTTCATGTTTTTCCTTCATCCATAATGTTATTTTACCTCATGTTAAAAGTTAATAATAATTCATAATTAGGTTAAATTTTATTATTTTAGACATCATACTCCATGCTAGAATGCTCTAAACAATATAAAACAACTTGGTCACAACATCTAAATTTTTGTAAGTGATTTCATGGGTCCTAGTTTGCCCATTAGGATCAACAACGAGAGACTTAGAATCATAGATAAGTTAGCCTAAGTTCATGACGAATAATCATAAAACCGATTATCATCATAAATTCGGCCATGTTCATATATATACATATATTTATATAGTTATAATAATCCTAAGCTAAGTCCATCAAGAGTATCATAGATTGTCATGTAAGTTAAGCATGGAGGATTAACCTCATTGTATGATTCACCAATGCACAAATTATCACAAGGATGATTCGGATGTTCATGAATGAAAAGAAAATATACAACTAAACTAATATGTCTTCAAGTAGCCAAGTAAGATTAACCCGGGTGAGCCGTCCCAACATGGAAAAAGTTAACTAAGTGTCGGAGGCTAGACAAGATTATGTTATTTTTAGACTAGCAAGCTACTTGGATTAGCAAAATAAAACATCAAGTGAGGTGTGAAACAAGTTAGGATAGCCAAAGCTTATAAGGTTCACACTTGCATCAAACACAAGTCTTGCCAAATAAACTATGGTAGACTTGTATGACTCCAACACTTGTGGGTTGTCTTAAACCCTATCAAAACAGATAGCTTAGACGGTGTTTGCACCTCTAAACTCATAAGAATCAACCATACACAAGCTCACTAACCATAGACTTGATTAGAAGCAAGGTAGGTACAAGATTGCATAAGAAATCATAAGTTTTATAAAGTTAACAAGATAATATTCCAAAACAGAAAGTTTGGACCTCAAAATGGTGATGTTCCACCTTAGTTTACCATTGTAAACTTGTAGTTACACTCCTAGAGGTGTTCCAAGCTTTGTAATGGAAGAAAAGATGATAAAAAGTGAGAAAAGTGTTGTAACACCCTTGTTATTATTTTAAGGTTTTCGTATAGCTTACGAAAATAAACATGTAATTTTGATTACATGCACTTTGAAAAAATACGGTTAATTTAAAACTTTTAAAAATGAAGATTTATATACATCGTAATGAATTTGAGTTCGTCGTTTAAGAGTTAGGACGGAACGCCGTGCGGAAGCTTTAACTTTATCGTGTTCGGTTCTTCTTCGAGCTTGATCTTCATCCGGGCACTCTTGGCTATCACCTATGATCAAAACCAACTTAAATGTTAGCTTTGATAGTTAAATAACAAGTTTAAACAAGTTATATGGGTCAAACAAACAAAATTAAACAATTTTCGGAATCAGGAGGGGCTAGATGCTACGCCTAGGGGCTAGACGCTACACCTAGCCCCTTTTTTGACAGCAAGTTGCTTAATTGCTGCTGCATTTTCCCAGCTCCATTTTCGATCGAAATTCTAACTTCAAAGCTTCATAACTTTTGATCTAGATGTCCGTTTTACGCGATTCTTTTTCCTACGCGTTCGTAATTTAATTCTCCATCTCATGGAGTAAAGATCGTGTGCGCATATATACATATTTTTATAATGAAATTACACACGATTTGGTTTTAAATTTGTAAAAGTGATTTATACTTCAACATCAAAACACACACGAAAGAGGCAAGTGTACCCCGTCATATATGTAGTAAAGTATCGGTAAGAACCAAGTATCGATCCAAGGAAATGGGCGGAGGAATAATACTAGACCTTTGTCATTAAATTAACGGAAGAAAGATAAGTTTTGTGATTTTTTAAACACTAAAGTAAGCATAAATAAATACTTAATAGAACATAAAAGACTCCAAATAAGAAAATAGATAAATAGCCTTGCTTAATACACAACCAAAGCACGTCAACTATGTCGGTTATGTCACTAGAAGCATTTGGTCAATTATTCATTTTCAAGACAATTAGTATCCTTTTCGGGAATCCTAACATGACAATCATTCGGAAAGCTAAAACGATAAACACACTTTAACCACCTAAAATTGTTCTTTAACGTGCAATTGATAAATGTCTATGAAAATCTCTTAAAAATAAGTTAGTCATCCGTTAGGAGTTTTCTAACATCACTTAAACAAGGAAAGTGACACCGATAAACACAATGCAACCACCGAGACAAGCATAAACTAGATTAAATCACAACCGAGTTCATTTTACAAATCTTGCATATAAATTCACCAAGATAGCAATTTTGGCCTAAACTACTAACTAAGCTAATAATTCATGGCAAGAATTCATAACAACACCATTTAACCCGTTAAGGTCCTTACGTGACGGAAAGCTTTCTTGATTAACAATAATTACATTTTATTAAACCACTAACCATTTCTAGTATCACGGTGCACACATTTTAACCAAGCTAAACTAGTTAACCAAGTTTAAAGTCTACTAATACATGATTAATGAAGCTTCATCTTTAAACTATCTCAACCAACCAAATATTAATCATCCAACATAATTACTTATAATCAAGAAATCAACAACAATAACAAGGTTCCAAACTAATCATCAAAGATTAACATAGAAAATACTTCCAAGTGTCATTACAAACAAGATTAACATACTAATGGTTATAATTAAGCAAGGGATTGTTGTGTTTTTGCCCAAAGGCTACAATAATACATAAACATTAATCTAAATGCTTGAAACATTAACAAAATTATGGAAAGTTTAGAAAACCAAACCATAAACAAGCACTAGATTAAGAATCCGGAAGATAACGAAGCTAATCGGCACAATGTGGCTTGAATCCGGGTGAAAGCTAACGCCTCCGGAGCCTGAAAATCGCCAGAATCGCTCCCAAAATATCCAGAGTTACGAGCAGAATGTTTCTGCATGTTTTTTATATCTTTTAGCTCTCGCACGGTCGTGCACTTTATTGGCACGACCGTTCACTTTTTGAATTATTGGAGTTACTGTTCACCATACCGCATGACGTCATCAGATCTTGACCAGTCTTTGATCACGCACGACCGTTCCGTTGGTGGCACGCTCGTGCGTCTCCGGGATCTTGTTGCACGGACACTTGAACGGGTTGTGCATTGCCGGGGTTGGGCTGGTCATCGGATCCGCACTGGGTGCAACCATCCGCACGCCCGTTCATCTCCGGGATTGGCTTGCACGCCGGATTGCACAGTCGTTTATTTCCGGGCTGGGCTACATTGTCGGATATGCACGGTCGTTCCATGAGTCGCACGACCGTGCCAAATGCCCAGGTCAGAATCTTCACAGAATGTTCGCAGCTTTGTCATTTCGTCCGGAAAGTCCTCGTTTTCACTATCATCTTGTCTGGTATGCTGTTTTAGGCATGTAAACAAAAGTATACATGATTAAGTATCCGAATGACGGTTTTACGGCCGAAAACACATAAAATGGGGATAAAATGGGGGACTAAAATATGTGTAAATTGGTGAATATCAAAAGACCCGACATCTGAATTCTCAAAATTTTAGATTTCAAGCTCTCGACTTGAAATTCAATTATGACACTTTTTGACCCGTTTGTGATTTTATCAAACAAACTTGTTTATTACATTTGAAATACCATGGACATCATTTTATTTCACTTTACTAATCTTCAAGGTTCAAATTACGGGTTTCTTATGCAACTTTAACCCGTTTTTGCATACGTACTCGTTTTGACCCGTTTAGAGCGAATTATGTACATTTAAGCATCAAACTCTCTCTTCTCTTTCTACACTCCGTATTCTCATTTTTAAATAGCCTCTTATATTCCACCACAACTATTTTTGTGGTAGATTTAACATAATGGACCGCTATCCTAATTTTTACCCTTTGGATAGTCATTTTACGTGATTGACCCGTTCATAGGTATTTGACCCCCAAGGTTTATGCCTACAAATCTTACATGTGTCTAAGAGTTACATAATGATAATACTAGTATCTAAATGACCTCTAAGGGTCGTTTGCCCGATTTACATATCAAGGGCATTTTCGTCAACTTATTTCCTCCTTTTACGACATAGGTCCGTTTGCTAAGGTATTTGACCAACATTGCATTTTTAACTATAAATCTATATATATGCGTACCTAGATCGAGTCAACATATAGACCCGTTTTATACCTCGCGTTAATTAACCAATATTCTATGGCGTCGCAATTATCCAAATTGCTATTCGCTCCTGATAACATACGACTTGACAACCACATTAGTCGATATTGTCAAATGGTGTTATCATCACCATTTGACCCGTTTGGACTATAAGACCAAACATTTACATAAATTAGAATAAAAGCATGGTTTTAATTTCCAAATTCACCCATTTGCCCCATTTACCATAAACCATGGTTTTTATCATTTATACTTGTTCCGACTTGTATCAATCGTGTCGGAACCCTTATTTCGGATATTACATTATTCGCATTTATTGTTTATAAAATAAACACGTGTCCTACAAAAAGGGTGTAAGTTTTACTTACCTCACATCCAAATTATGCTTTTCTTTTCATACTTGCTTCGACCGACCCGCTTTCTGCCCAAGCTTCACCTAGCTTGTTAAGCGCCAACTATCATTCATTATTCACAAGGTTGCTAGAATAATCATTCTAGATCATGATTTTCACACCTTATGAATCTTTGACTACTTTTCTTATTGAATTAAATCATAAGTCAAGAGTTTAATTCTTGTGTCAAGATCCACTTTTAATCAATTATGAACTCTTAACAAAATCTCTATTTTGTTCAAGTAGTTCATTCATATGAGTTAGTATGATGTTTATAAACACCAATACAACATCAATTTCATTAAATCATCAAAACCCATTTTTCTATCATGCAAGAACAAGTACTAAATCATGTAATTTGTACAAGTGCTTATTTCTACTATCAAGTATGATGATTTTAAACATGTGTATATCATCATCTTCACTACTTAATCAAAACCCACTTGTCTAAGTGTGGTAAATCATCAATTTATTCAAATCATAACAATTTTACTTCAAATTTCTACTTAAGGTTTGTTCCTTAGCAATCATACATCATTAGTCCGGCCATAGCCTCTACGATTCATACATAGATCGTATCATGCAAAGTTAACTAATTTTCATAACTTCATAAATATTAAAAATTCGACATACCTTACGATCCCCTCGACTTGGTGATCGTTTATTCATGTTCATGCATCGATTTGGGTCTTGAATTGATCTTCAATTTTGAAGATTTGATGAACTAGGGTTCATCCCCCTTTTCTCTGGCTCCTGGTCGATCGACCACACACACCCATGTGTGTGTTTTTGTATTATTTTTTTTATAAGCTTTTAATTAAACATCTTTCCAATTGCCCACTTTTAGTCCCTCAAAGTTTAAGGGTTTTATAAATGGGTTAGTTATTACAAGTTCCTTCATTGTTTTAAGGCATATATTTAACTAGGTTGATATTCCTAGTTACTTGATGGGTTTCGGGAAAGTTATAACCCGTGTTATTTTAAGTCCCGTTAACTCGGGCCTCTCGTAACTTTATTTTCCCATAAACATTCTTTCACCCCTTTTTATTTAACATTAGATTTATTTATTTAAAAATCCTAACATTCACCGGGTAAATTTTACCACTAACGGTACTTTACACGTCTTTTAGTATTAACGTGGTTTGATTACCAAACCCGTTTTCGGGGTGTTACAAGTGCTCACTTTGGCACTTAGAATAATCTGCCACGACTTGTATTTCCAGCTGAATTGAGAGCATTTTGAGAGTGTAAGTGAGTTGGGAAAGTGGAAATGAGAGGTAGGAAGCTTGTTTATATAGTGGTGGATTAGGGTTGAGAGTTTAATGAGGTTTAAAGGTGATTGGGGAAGAAAAGGGTGGGAAAAGATGGCCAATCCGTGAAAGGAAAACAACATTCTGGGGATTAAGGGGTTTCATGGGCCGCGATAGATATGGCTTAGGGTATCGCGCCCCGTGGCATCCCATTTTATCAGCCCCAAGTTTGATTTATTACATTTTGGCCCCTGAACTTTGATATTCTTATTATTTTAAGCCATAACTTCCATTTTTAGCACATTTTCAAGTATGTAACATGTATGCAACCATAACTTGAGTGTCGTGAATGCATGTATAAGTATTTGCAGGTATAAAGAGTATCAAAACACGTATTTAAATGACTGATTGTATGTATAACAAATAAGTATAAAGAACGTATTTAATTATGATCAATTCTCAGATTACAAGGCTGGAAATGAAATACGATTACAAAGAGAATAAAAGTTTTCAAAAATAATAATAAGATTACACTTTCTAATAAGGAAAGTACGAAATGCGAAGTGTTACACGATGTTTGGTTGGTGGTGGTGGTGGAGGTGGTGGTGGTGGTGGTGGAAGTGGAGGTGGTGGTGGTGATGATGTAGGGTAAAAGAGAGAATGATAAAAACAATAGGGATGGATGAAATGAATTTTAGAGAGAATGAAATGAATGGGGTCATAGGTGATTTCATTCCATTAATAAATCAAATACACACTTTTGCATTCTCTTATAATTGTCCATTCCATTCCACCTCTTATTCTTATATACCAAACACTGCTTAAACTTCATAAGCTATAAAGCGTTGCTTGCTGGGTTCATATATCATCATCATACTTAGTAAATCACACCAATAGCAAAGCTAAGGTAAGGTCTGAGTAGGGTAAGATCTAGACAACCTTAGCTCTACACAGTAGGAATAGAGAGGATGCTTTCAGTAAGATCCCTGCTCGATAATAGTTTTTTTCAAGCCTTGGACATCAAGCACATAACACTCAACAATTGGGACAAAGGCCGATTAGTGGAGGTACCCTTTTGTCTTTCGGCTACCAACGCCACCACATGATACATGATTAACCGTCCACCGCTTTTAACATTATTTTCACGAAATTAGTAAAATTGTTTTACCTAAAGCTAACTTAAGTAGAATTATTTTCACGAAATTAGTAAAATTGCTTACTTGATTCATACATGTAATTATTTTACCTAAAGCTAACTTATCTATTAAATACAAACTAATACACTCTAGTCTTCTAACCCACCCCATTGTTGAGGCACACAACTGGTAAATGTATTTGTTAGGGAGACTTTGCTACTACATATAGATCTTCCATTGTATTAGAAAAATCTTCTAATATTTGTTAGATAATTTATTGAAAAACAAAGTTGATAATCAATCTTTAAGAATGACAGTATTTGTTAAAAGAATTGTATAAACATCTTTATTCAACATTATAATATAAAGAATAGTAATTTAGTAAGGAAAATTAATAATAATAATAATAATAATAATAATAATAATAATAATAATAATAATATAGATTCATAAGTTTAAAAGTTTAGGAATTAAAAAACTAGATTTCTTTTATTTGATTCATAAATTAAGAAATACAATATTATAGTTTTAAAAGTTTCAAAGTTTAGGAATTAAAAAAGTAGATTTCTTTTATTTGATTTCATAAGTTAAGAAATACAATATTATAAAAAGTAGAGTAAATTACTTTTTAGCCCGAGTGGCTATATCATTTTAACCTCATCAGCCCAAAAGAAATCTTTTGATATTTCAGCCCTTAAGATCAATTTTTCTAACATTTTTAACCCTTTTTACAACTCCATCCATTTAATTAATTAAAATCCAGTATGCCTTCTTAATATCAAATATGTAATGAGTAGTAGATGACTGGATTTTAATTAATTAAATCGATGAAGTTAGTGATAGGGGTCAAAAAGGTTAGAAAAATTGACCTTGAGGGCTGAAATGTCAAAATATTACTATTTAGTCTGATAGGGTTAAACTGATATAATCATAGTAGCCGGAAACATAATTTACTTAAAAAATAAATCCATATATCCCAATTTATCAAAAGTGAAGTGGAATATAATTAACAAATCCTTAATTTTAAATTATTCGTACATTTCATTTTTACAATTTTTTAATCCCCTACACTTTCTATATAAACCCTATACCAGCCAAACCTCATTTCACCAACAAACCATTCACAAAACACACTTAATTTACTTCCTTCCAATCCACAAACACAATCACAATCTTCAATCTTCAATCACAACCATTTACAACCACCATGGCTCCACCAGTCGCTAAAAACACTGCCAACGGAATGATGACATCCGGTCTGGTGAAGGCCAAAACCCTGCCTCGCCGTGCCTACGTCACCTTCTTGGCCGGAGACGGTGACTACTGGAAAGGTGTGGTTGCACTCGCCAAGGGTCTCCGCAAGGCCAAGTCGATCTACCCGCTCGTCGTCGCAATGCTTCCTGATGTTCCGATGGATCATCGACAGAAATTGTTGTCGCAAGGGTGCATCATCCGGGAGATTGAACCACTCTACCCGCCGGAAAACCAGACCCAGTTTGCTATGGCTTATTATGTCATTAATTACTCCAAGCTCCGTATTTGGGAGGTAACAAATCATTTATTTATTTTTCCTTTTTTTAAAAAAACACTAATTTACGGTAGCAAATTTGTAACTCTTTTGCGACCAAACTAACAACAATGAATTTCGCGATCATATGTGATTTCCGTCGCTAAAACTGTGACGTTTTTCGGTCATACATACCTAGTTTTTTTTAACAGTGAATTTGATAATTTTAAAAAGTATATGCAAAGTTTTAAATTTTTAGGATTTATACCCATACCTAATAAGCAAATATAACTCCTTACGACACACTCACTCACTCACTCACTCACAGTTATGTGAGTTAAAGATTCTTTTTCTAATTCTATCGTCTTATCATTTCTTATACTATTTCTTAACTTAGAAATTACAACTTTCAATCATATTTTATTTTAAAATATTATTGTATAAGTTGATTAGAACAATTTAATATTTCATTTATTTATCATAATTTAACACACGAGTTTATAATATGTTATCTACTAGGTTAGAACCCCGTGTATTACACGGGTTGAATATATATAATTTTATATACTAAGTAATAAAATAATTACATCTTTTAAAAACTCATGTACTACACGATTTGAATAAACACATGTCTTACACGAATAATGTAATCCGTTAACACATTTAGTCATCAAGATGTGTTTTCTAACAAAATGAACTTTGAGGTACTATTTACTTATTGTAACACCTTACTTTATTTTTTATTAGGTTAGAGAGTTGTGTATTACATGTTTATAACATTTTACTTTGTTTTTTATTTATTATTATTATTAGGTTAGAAACTTACGTATTACCTGATGTTGGATAATCAACAGAAAACAAAAGAAAAGAAATATTTTAGTAAAAAATATTAAATATACAAGAGATAAACTGGATATTATGATTTAATATTATTATTTTATTAGAGTGTAAAACGGGATAATAAGATCCTTTATTAGAAGTAGGATTCTAAATATATATGTTCTACATGTATTGAATAAATCCTTTTAACGAAACAGTTGATTAAAATAAATATTTTTATTTTAATATGTGATTATCAGTTATCATTGTCCTTATCATCAAAATATAAAAACAATTAAAACTACCAATTAAATAAAATCTTTATCTTTATAAATATCTAAAACGCTAATATATTTTTTTAGATTTTAATAATTAATATATGATTATAATAATTAATATATTATTATCAGTTATCTTTATCATTAAAATCTCTTCTACAAATTTTAAATTTTAATTTTAATCGGTTATCTTTATCTTTATCATTAAAATCTCTTCTACAAATTTTAAATCTTAAATTTAATATTATCAATAATTGATTTTCCATAATAAATATTTAGAAAAATAATTAAGACCGCCTCATAGAGCGCCATGTGTCCCTTACATGGTTTCTTTTATTATATAGTATAGATATACATATATAGTTTCTAACTTAATTTGTAATACATTTAAGAGTAAAATGCACGGATAGTCCCTGTGATTTTGCAAAATAACACATATAGTCCCCAACTTTTGGAAATTACACTGGTGCTCCCTGTGGTTTGACAGTTTGTTACTCGAATAGTCCCTGGAGTGGATGACGATTAGTTTTCTCCGTTAAGTGGATGTGAAATGACAAATTTACCCTTATCTTCTCCACTAAAAAAAACAAAACAACCCCACCCACCCTCACCTTTCTCTCTATTTCCCCCCACCATTAACCACCAACCACCACCCACCTCCCACCTACACCACAACTAACCACCTTCACCTTCTTTACTCAAAAAACATCTTAAGACCAACGACATAGATTACCCAAACGCGCGAGTGTTAGGCGAACATTTCTTGCCATCCAACGGCCCAGATTAAAGTCACCGGCACATTAAAAAAAACACTAGTTCCTCTGTTCCTGTCTCACAAAAGATATCCCTTCCTTGTACAAAACGAAATCCACCGATTCAATCAAATTGTTTCGCGTGACAAATCCAATCCAACAAAACTCAAATTCACAATTCCCCTTAACATCAATCGAACTTAGTATCAATGGAGGTCACCGGAGTTGTGTTCCGTCAGTCACCGTGTTTCTCTTCCGCCGCTGCTGCCGTGCCCAAACCATTGATTCAGAACAGGACAGGACAGGGCAAGTGGAATTTGCTGACCAGGTTAACATGTTGTTAATAATTCTCAGAGACATTATTGGTTTCTTTCACTTCCTGGTAATCTGAATGGTTGAAGAATTGGTGATGGTTGATGGCATTTGCTATTAGGAGGGGAAAATTAAAGGGCTATTTTTTTTTCCAAAATACGGTCAACAAATGGTTGTGGGAGCAGCAAATGGTATAGCTGGCTCACTAAGAATTCAATTGATGTTATTTATGGATGGGTGAAAACAAAAGTCTATCAACAATAACATTCTGGTGAGTGGTGGTTAATGGTGGGGGAAGGAAACAGAAAGGTGGGGGTGGGTGGGTTTGGGGTTGGGGTTGGGGTTGGGGTGGGGTTGTTTTGTTTTTATAGAATGGAGAAGATGAAGGGTAAATTTGTCATTTCATATTCATTTAACGAAGAAAACTAACCGTCATCCACTCCAGGGACTATCCGAGTAACAAACTGTCAAACCACAGGGAGCACCAGTGTAATTTTTAAAAGTTGAGGACTATAGGTGTTATTTTGCAAAACCACAGGGACTATCCGTGCATTTTACTCTACATTTAATTTGTTTGCACATATGTATTTGCTAGATAATAACATAACACATAATCTTGCAGTTCGTGGAGTATAGCAAGATGATATACCTAGACGGAGACATACAAGTATTCGACAACATAGACCACCTCTTCGACTTACCAGACGGCCACTTCTACGCCGTCATGGACTGTTTCTGCGAGCGAAACTGGCGCAACAGCCCCCAATACCAAATCGGCTACTGTCAACAATCACCAAACAAAGTCCAGTGGCCAGAACACCAACTAGGCCCCAAACCCCCACTCTACTTCAACGCCGGCATGTTCGTCTTCCAGCCCAGTCTCTCCACCTACTACGACCTCCTAGACTCCGTAAAAACAACCCCACCCACACTATTCGCCGAACAAGATTTCTTAAACATGTTTTTTAAAGACATTTACAAGCCTATTCCGACTGAATACAACTTGATTTTGGCGATGTTGTGGCGCCACCCGGAGAATGTGGAGCTTGAGAAAGTGAAGGTGGTGCATTACTGTGCTGATGGGTCGAAGCCGTGGAGGTATACTGGAAAAGAAGTGAATATGGATCGGGATGATATTAAGATGCTGGTGGAGAAGTGGTGGCAGATTTATAACGACGAGACGTTGGATTATTGGAGGATTTGTGGGCATTCGATGGGTGCGCAGTTGACCGCTGTGGATAAGCCGACTCCGGTGGTTAGTAAGAGTGGCCGGCGTTACATCACCGCGCCATCGGCGGCTTAGAGTTTATATATGATGGTGTTTAGTAATATTATATTTTTTCCAATGTTTTTTTTTTAATTGTTAGTTTTGAGAAAGCCAGTAACTAAAATCAATAGTGGTTTTTATTTTGGTTTTGGTAAGGTGGCTTTCGGTAATCTGGTTTTAGTGTGGGATTGTAAGTACTTTGTAACTATGATTACTGGGATTTTCAGCTTAATATAAATGGAAATTCCTATTTATATTCATAACAAGTGGACTCATGTATGTTCTAAATGATTTCTTAGGAGGTTTTTTTTGTTAGATTATTTAGAAATTGTATATCTTTATCGGTTACTAAGGTTTCTTTGTATTCAAATATTATGTATCTCAAGATTATATACAACTTATTTCAATACCTCGCAAGGAACCGAGTGTAGACGCTTGAGTTCTATTTTTACCTTTTTATATGGTGAATTAGACGACTACTCCTATAAACATCAAAAGTTTGATTTCAAAGTAGGTTTCAACTTTCAAATGATGATTAACCGTATTACAAATGTGCGTGATAGAAGCAAAAGAGCGCATATGGTTGCACTGGTAACTATGTCGCCCCTTTATAGAAAGAAATAATGGATTTTAATAATTTCAACTATTGTCTGTTGGCCGACAATGATTCCAACTTTAAAAATTATCACTGGCGGTCTCATTTTTTCACATATTGGCCTTCAGTAGACCCTGACTAACAGAACTCTAACGTAGTTAGTCTTCGACTGCCTTACACAATCCATTTGCTTCCATAATGACGTTGCTTGTACACGCGGAGCGGTGGAGATGTTGGTCGACATACACAATCCATTTGCTTGGATATCATGGGCCCACTTTAAAAAACTAGAAAATCTATCCATTCCCTTCTTAAAGTCAAGTTAATAAATATTAAAGAACTGTTATCCTTTGAGGATATGATTGTTTATCTCTGTAGTGTAGATTTGTAAAATAAGCAAAATGACAATAGCAATTCAACAAATTTAAATAAACAATGTATTAAATTTAACATACAAGTCATTTAAATGTGTACTTTATGTTATTTAAATCATAAATAATAAAAAAATACTACAAGTGTTAATATGTTAAAACCTAAAATTATGGTTTTGAAATTTCATAAAATTTAAAGTCACACTATTCATTTGAAAATGTATTTAGTCAAAATTGTTATACGGATATATGATACTTTTAATATTGGGAAATATGCCTGTAATAATCTCACCTAAACCTTATTGGCTATTAATAATCCCATTTCAGAATATTTCCCCTACCAGTCCCACTTTTCACCTATTTTTCCTACAATGGTCATCCGTTAAAAAAACTTAACGAAGTTTTTTTCCAAATCACAAACAGATTTTTTAGGGCTTTTGATTAGAACGACGATACGAGTCCATTGATGTAAAACTTGCCTCGAAACGGTGCTCCAAACGATGAAAACGACGCTTTAATTCGGGTGTTTAAATTTCCAATTAACCAAAATCAAGTCATTTGGAGCACCATTTCGAAGTAAGTTTTACATCAACTGACTCGTATCGTCGTTCTGATCAAAAACCCTAAATAATCTGTTTGTAATTTGGAAAAAAAGCTTAACTCCGTTAAGTTTTTTTTTAACGAGGGACCATTGTAGGAAAAATAAGTGAAAGGTGGGACTGGTGGGGGAATATTCTGAGGTGGGATTATTAATGGCTAATAAGATCTAGGTGAGATTATTACATGCCAATTCCCCTTTAATATTTGATTGACCTTAATACAATCGAATACATACACATATTCATCTATATCTATATCATCTAATATTATCAAATAAAATACTCAATCTTGTATTTTAATAAAATCAAAAGTCACTTACTGATGACGGGGGTAGCTCAAACCTTAATAAACTGATTAGAGACACAACAACTTAAAAGGTTAAAAGGTTCAGAAATCGTCAGATGTCGTGAACAGTAAAAAGGACAAGTCAGAGCCTTGTCACATCACCCTTTGCGTGTGAAACCTCTTGCCCAGCCGCAACCAGAACATGTGGGAGAGCACACCCTTTTGTCCGCAGGTCCAAACCCTTCAACCCCTAAAAGGGTAAGTCCCCCACTGCAAGCCAGGTTCACTAGTCAAAGGTTTCTCCTTTGAGAAACCTCTTCCCCTATAAATTGCAGCCCATGACAAACATGCAAGGACACTCCAGGATCAGCAGAGATCATTCCAACTCCCTGATTCTTCCTCTCCCTCTCGAGAACTAGCTTCATGCTTGCTTCTCTTCTTCTTCTCCCATAAGAACTAGCTTCATGCTTGCTTCTCTTCTTCACACTAAATAATTCATCTTCTCCAACGATTGCTTTCTGGGCTGATTTCTAATCAGTTCAGGATCTAAGGAGAATAACAACAATACTAATGAACCTCTCTCCACGTCTTGCAAACGTGGGGGGACCCCACGACCTGCGTTAGGCTAACTGAAACCTTCAACCCTTTTACCCCGGAGATATCGCTACAGGCCTTGGTCTTGTATTTGTTGTAGCAACACTTACATGTTTGAATTGAATTATATGCAATAAAACACTACATCTTAACTAATACCTAACACTGATGTAGAGAGTAGTGGTGAAGCTTGAGATTTCGACCGGTGGCGAAAGTTACCAAACCTAAAAAATTTTATAAAACCAGGGGGTCGAAAACGTAAACCCAAAAATTTCTATACGAAAACTACACTCTCCACTACTGGGCGAAAAAATCGGGGGGTCGGCCGCCCCCTCCCGCTCTTAAAAACTTCGCCCATGGTAGTAAGAGATCACTAATAATGACTTTTAGGTGAGATCAAACTTAAATGTCTAAAATTTCACTTAATTTATATAAGGTTTTGTGCTTAAACATAAGGTTATAACAGTGGACATGGAGTTGCAGTCTCCTTAAACTAGTAGTTTACCCGTCCGCTGTCCGGGTATATATGATTAACATCATCCAAACTCACTGCTGTCCGGGTATATATGATTAACATCAACCAAACTCACTGTATATTTTAATATCACGATGACTACTTATCTAACTATTAAGAACATCAATAACTATGTCTATATTTAAAATAATGTTGACTTTTAATTTGATTTCG
The DNA here is from genome assembly GCA_030545235.1 of Helianthus tuberosus. Taxonomy (NCBI): domain Eukaryota; kingdom Viridiplantae; phylum Streptophyta; class Magnoliopsida; order Asterales; family Asteraceae; genus Helianthus; species Helianthus tuberosus. The sequence goes on along the minus strand of CM060393.1, from coordinate 46,258,703 downwards.
ATTAATAACTACAACTCTTCTTGAATTGTCATACATACTAATTTAAAATCTTACATCTAATTCGCACAATTTATAATATTTAGTTAATTATTTGTAATTGATTAACGTAGGAATTGCTAACACCATTAAATGAAGATAAATGAGATCTATCAATGTTACATGTTTACAAAAGTATTAAAAAAAACTATCAACACAACCAAACGTAGATTATATTTATGTCATGAGAATATTATTTAATGTAGGATCGAGTTTTGATCCGAACGAGTCGGTTAGAAGAGTTTTTCACCAAAACAAGAGGCGGAAACAAATGTTTCGGTGTAATTCAGCAAGTATTCACCTTTAACTGTTGTTTATATTGATATACGAACGATTACAGACCTGACAACACTTCGGCAGCACTTCGTGGCTAACCGGAAGACAATCACCTAGAACTATGTGTGTGATTTCGCTTATGTGACTATATATAGGGTATGAGGTTTCGCTTTTATGTACATGACCATAAAAGCGATACCTAACATGACATATGAGCGATACCTATCCTATGACACAAAAGCGGAACCTAACTTTGACTATATGAACGAAATCAGAATTTAACTATCTAATCCTTTTGTCTTCTAGTGCAAATCATGCAAACAGATTGTTATCTTAACGTAGAGTATGTTGTTGATGATGTATGCCCTAGTCACTTGGATGATGTCATCATCAAGAATGATGACATCATTCTTGTTCCAAATCGTAATGAACCGAAGACTCGATGTAAGACGAAGACGACAGATGTGTGCACCAACAGACTCCCCCTCAGATGTTGACGAGTCTTACATGTTGAGTCTTTGCATCTTCAATCTTAATCAGTCTTTGAGCTTCATTCTTTCTCTCAAAATTAACAGACTCCCCCTTGCAACATGCTGGCATTCCGTTACTTCTTCAGCATCATCTGCTTCAGGATCGTAATCTGGCTGGTTCTTTCTGAGGTTGTTCCAAGATCGCAACCTGACTATCATCCATCTTAGGATCATCAATCCAGCTCATACTTAAACCTGCACAAACACACTCTACCTAAAAGTAAATTTTACGTATTTAACAATTCAATGTAAACATATGCACCAACAATCACTCTCCCTCAGATCACAAATACATGATGAACCACTTGTTGATTTAAAAACATATTTTGACATTTAAGATACACTCCCCCTCACAACAATGTTATCATGTTTAGCACTTGGAATTTTGAAAATCAGCTTTCCAACATCAGTTGTCGAAAATCTTTTTGACTTTTTCAAAAATTTATGCTAAAACACACCGAAAATCTTTTTTTTAATTTTTGAATGTAATAAAATGCAGTAAAGAAATATTTACAGACAATATTTTTGTGAGTTTTGTGTAAGAGGATCATATCAGATTTTGACAAATCACAAGTACCGTTGAGCTTAGTTACACATTAAGAATTAAACAATTCACTTAGATTGCCGATATACTGATCCACTTAAATTTTCACACAAATTTCAACTAATTCAGGATATGAGTTAGGTGTTTTAAGAACTTAACTCATTCATGTGTCCCACCTCTTGAATATACTCCCGTATCCAGATCCCAATATTCAGTCTTACAGGTGAGTATACCACAGATGATATCTGTAAGGGGTTAAATTGCGAGGGCCGTGAGAGCTCAGGTCGATCTTTCGATACGCAGAGAGATGACGGCTTCGACTTTTGGTGGGTCCCCTTTAGAGGATCTTTTGAATTACAACAGCAATGACTATCAATTTTATTGTTTCATCAATTTGCTGAGGGCGGCGCTATATTTCAAGCAAGCAGAAAGTATTCTCCGGGGACTAGGCCATTGCTTCCGCAAAATCAGAAGTCCCGGGATAATACCCCAGATATCACTGAGCATAAAGACCTAGTATCTCAGAAAGAGGGACCTTTCAAACGAGATTTCAGGGGTTACCTATATATCCAAGTAGTGTTCCCCACGAAATAAGCAAGTTTGAATTTTAGTTTATATCCCGAAAAAGCTTACTAAATGTGTAAAAACCTATCGGCATATCATCAGTGAGACTGTTTAACGCTATTTAAACATTACATTTCTTTAGCATACTGTGACTGTCTACTGATGTACTATCATTTCCTCTTCTTTGACACAAAACTCATTTTTGAATTTATCATGTTTTTGACTTTTTTCAAATTTTCAAATGTTTTTGGATTTTCTGAAATTTTCTACTCCCCCTAAAATGCAAACACATTTCAGGAAATTTGAAAACAAACTATACAGAAAGTGACAACTGATATCAAATCACCTTAATTCGCCATCCACTTGGCATAAACAATCAGAACTCCCCCTTTCACAAAACTATTTTCTCATTATGATTTCAAAACACTTAAGTTTGTTTTAACCAAAATGATTTTTCCGGAAAATAAGTTTTGTTGGTTTTACCACTTGTAAAATTAGGGGTTCATCACATTGTTTTACATTCAACCACTTGTAGCAAATCAAGTACAACTTAATGTCCCTGATTTACCACTTGCATGTATGCAACCTCTGTATCTCTTGTAAAAATATTCTCAACATTCAAGCCTATGTAGGAATAAACCTCTACACAAACCATTTTACCAATCAAAATGCCGATTCCTGCTTCGCACTTACCAACCTGGAAGCTCCGGCAATTCACAATCTGTAAAATTTAACAAACTTTAAGATTCATTTACACAATCAATTTTTAAGAAAGATGCCGATTCCTGATCCGCAATTACAAACTTGGGATCTCCGGCAAGTCAGGTTTTTTAATGAAAGAAAATATCCACCCAAGCCTGACCAGCCTTGGGTGTATTCAATTCAGAAGCAGTTGGGGTGTAAGTTGCTTTCTTTTTAGCATAAAACTCTTTTACCCCTTTTACTTTCCCTTCAACCATTTTTCCGAAAATCTTCTTAACTTTCCCATTAAACGCTTTCTCAACATCAAAGTTATCCTTCTCAGAATAACCCTGATTTAAGATTTCAGACTTTCCAGTTTTTCTTTTAAAATTTTCAGTCCTCAATGGTGGAAAGTTCTCATCATCCATAGAAGGAACTGAATTTTCATCACTCTCATCAAACTGTGGCTCCTCTGATTTTGTGGAATCAGATTCATCGCCAGATTTTACCTCTAATTTCTTAACAACCCAAGTTTGATTGTCAAGATTTCCCCGTTTCTTGTAAAATCTTTTGGAACACTCACCAACTTCATATGTAGAATTTTTAAACACTTTAAATCGTTCAGTTGGTGGTTCCGTATTATCAACAACTACTTCTTTGAGTTTTTCTGAGACTCCCTGTTTTGTATTGGTTGCTTTGGGACAGTTCCATGCAATATGACCAACTTCATTGCATCTGTAACAGGTTCTTGTCTCTTTCTTTTGAAAAGCTCCATTCTTCATCTTTTCAGCAAGAAACTCCTTGTTTGACTGTTTCCAGAATGAGCTCTTTGCTTCTTCTTCATGACTAGTTCCTGCAACATATGTCATTTTTGATTTAAAATCTCGAACATATTTTTCATTTTTATAGTTTTCAGGTGGAATAAAACCAAGTCCTTTCTTTTTGTAGCTACGATTGTGGTTTGATTTCTTTTGAAAACCAGAACCAGAATTGTAACCCTTTTTCTTGTTCAAACGTTGTTGTACTCTTGAAGTGTATTTTTTAGGTTTTTCAGTAAGATTTAAATCTTTTATTTCAGAAATATTAATTTCTGTCATTTTGAAAACCTTTTTGATCATTTCAAATCGAACACTTCTTATTGGAAATTCTTTATCAAAATATAATTTGTCAGAATCATTCAAAGTATACACAACTTCAAATGTTTCATCATTCAAATTAGATTTTGACAATAAAAACTCTTTACTATAAACCCGTTTTCCCGACGACTTTGAACTTTTTTCGGATGAACTTGAACTCCCGACAGACTGACACGAACTTTCAGACTCGGACTTTGACTCTGACTCCTCATCCTTATCCAACACCTGATCGACCACTCGTTTTATCAGTTCGGACTCATGATCTGTGTCGGACGCTGTGAACGTGACGTCAATGTTGTCAGGTAAAACATCGGTTAACTCAGACTCTAACTTTAGATTGACTGCCTTTTGGACTTGTTCCTCATTTGGTTTTCTAGGCGAATACCCTTCCCAAATCGGAGGCGGACACTTATTATAACAGACACCCTGTTTCTTACCAGTATCCTTCTTCTTCTTTGGCTTTGTTTCTTCATCTTTAAACGCTTCAAAACCTTCAACTGTTGGATAAATTCTATCAATTATGTAGTCACAACCTTTGTAACTTTGCAGCAATCTTCTTATTCTTTCATTTTCATTCTTTTCAGTATCCACTTCTTGTTTCCATTTAGCACACTCTTCAATGTACATGTTGATTTCTTTCTGCTTTGTCATCATGGTAGCATTCAACATCTTCAAAGCTTTCTCTCTTTCAGAGTTAGTCTTTTCCAGACTATTCACAGTTCTGTTCAATACATCATATGACTGTTTCAAATTTTTTACATCAAACAACAACTTTTCTTTCAACTTTTCTAACTCACTAAACCTCTCATCTTTCTCTATACATTGTTTACAAGACTCTAAACATGTAAGACAAGGTTTTGTGACTTCAACTATCTTTTCAACTTCCACAATTTTCTCAATCACTTTGACTTCTTTCAATTCTTTTTCAGCTTTCTTTTCTTTTAGTTTCTTCAATTTTTCTACAAAATAAAATTCAAAACTGTCAGAAGATAAATGAGATTTTCCAATGTTTATCTGTTCAACTTCTTCATCATCATCACTGCTTTCAGAAGAAACAGATTTTCCATCTTGACTCTCCTCATTATCCGACATCACATCCATCCACTCCTTCATTAACTCTGGCTTTTGCACAATCTGAGCAATAAAAGCTTTAACATTGGGATCAGCTGGAATATATTTGTCCCAGCTAAAACCATCAGCCACTTTCTCATCATCTTGATCAATAATGCCATGATAAGCTTTCCTGTTTGCATCCTCGATCATTCTTCCATGAGCTGTTTGAGCTTCTTTTTGTTGATGTGGTTGATGAGTGATTTGCTGATAAATGGTTTTCCTATAATAATCATCTTTCCCAGACGACTCTTTTGCTCCTCTCGGCTCCTGATTCTTGCATTCTCTTTTAAAGTGGCCTTTCTCCCTGCAACGAAAACAGACAACTTTAGATTTATCAAACCCTAAATTAGAAAGGTTTGCATCCAAGAAATCATTTCTTCCTGTAACCAATCTAAATTTTTCTGCTCTCCTCAATACACTAGCTAAAGCCCATTTAATATCCATCAGTTCCAGCTCCTCAGCATCGATTTGGTCATAATCTTCCTTTGTGAGCATCGGATTACCAATTTTTCCGGCAATCAACCCTTCATAAGACTCTAATGCAGTGACCAATAATCCCATATGATGCTTTACAACTTCTTCAGAATAATTTTGACCATTTTGAAGATGTAAAGCTACATTACACTGAATTAGATGACCATTTCCAGCAGATGAACTTTGAACACTTGGAGGATTCACCGTTGAAAACCCACTAGTGTTGACTGATCCTTGACTGCTTGGTGTAGATTGATTTCCAGCACTAAATGCAGTTTGTATCTTTGGACTAGCTTCAACAGTTTGAACATTTCCTTTGTAATACAGTTTGATGTCTTGTTGATGGCTTGAACTGTTCATTCTTGCAATTTTCTGCTGTTCAAGATCCTGTGCCTCCAGTTTTTCAATAAACTGACCAATCGACAATCTGCTAAATTGTCCAGAATTCTTCAGAATCATAAGATATGTACCCCATTCCTTTTGAGGTAAAGCGTCAGCAAGCTTTTCAACCCATTCTGCTGGGGTTTTAGTAATCTTCAACTGAGACATGGTGCGTACAAGATGGCAATATCTCTCAATGAGAGTTTTTGTAGTTTCACCAGGCATGCTTGTAAACAACTCAAACTCCTTCTTCAGTAACGCTGCTTTACTCTGGAGCATCTCTGTACTTCCTTCAAACTTCTTCTCAAGAGCTTTCCAGATCAAAAATGCATTTCCATCATGCTGAAGTAAAACAAATATATCCTCTTTAATAGCTTGCTGCAACAGACTTATCATCATTTTCTCTCCTTTATAACTCTCTCTCTCTTGTTCTGAAAACTCCGAGATAATTTTATCAACATTCATAGCAGTCTGTGGTCGGATGTATGCTGTTTCAATGCTTTCCCAAGCTCTAAGATGATTTGCCTGAACCCAGTTCTCGAAACGATTCTTCCATCCATGATACTCTTCAATACCCATAAGCTTCGGAGGTTTTTGCATTGTTCCTGTTTCGTTTTCTGCATTCATGTTTTGAGCAATTGTAGCCGGAGTAGTCGGGGTTGTAGCAAATGCATTGTAGAACTCGGAATCCATTTTTCTGTAGCAACTGGAATCTCCTGACGAAACCTGACAACACTTCGGCAGCACTTCGTGGCTAACCGGAAGACAATCACTTAGAACTATGTGTGTGATTTCGCTTATGTGACTATATATAGGGTATGAGGTTTCGCTTTTATGTACATGACCATAAAAGCGATACCTAACATGACATATGAGCGATACCTATCCTATGACACAAAAGCGGAACCTAACTTTGACTATATGAACGAAATCAGAATTTAACTATCTAATCCTTTTGTCTTCTAGTGCAAATCATGCAAACAGATTGTTATCTTAACGTAGAGTATGTTGTTGATGATGTATGCCCTAGTCACTTGGATGATGTCATCATCAAGAATGATGACATCATTCTTGTTCCAAATCGTAATGAACCGAAGACTCGATGTAAGACGAAGACGACAGATGTGTGCACCAACATTTAAGAACATCAATAACAGTGTCTACATTTAAGATAATAATGACTTGTAATAAATGATAAACATGCAGGATACATCTACAAAAAAAAGCAGATAATGTTATCAAGATCTCACAAGTATATTACAAAAAAGCCAAAAAAACACAATGTATACTATAATATACAATAAATCATAAACATGCAGAATACATATACAAAAAAAGCAATTGATGTTATCAGGATCTCCCAAGGATATTACACAAAAGCCAAAAAAACACAATATATACTATAATATACAATTTCGTTGGCAAAACACAAACCATTGTAACAAACACAATGACTTGTTATACAACTATTAAGAACATCAATAACCATGTCTATATTTAAGATAATAATGACTTTTTATTCGATTGCGATTAGTAACTACAACTGTTCTTATATTCTTATACATCGAATTGTCATATGTACTAACTTAAAATCTTACATCTAATTCACACAATTTAAAATTTTTAAGTAACTATTTTTAAATTGATTAACATAGCAATTGCTAACACCATTAAATAAAGATAGACGAGATCTATCAAAGTTATATCAACATAAACTAAATCAATTACAATTCTCTCTATGGTCGCTCGAAGAAAAGGGAACATATGAAGAACTAAACAGAAAAGTCGGCATCATCAGTGATAACAATTACAAGCGAACCTGGAGCAGCATCGGATACCTTGATGAAGTCCTCCACTCTCCCCCATCAGATTTCAAGAACAACGCAGAAGAGTTTATCACACAACTGTTGAAACAGGATCAGAAAATCTGCGACATCCTGGCCGATCTGCAAAACAAAAGAAAGAATAAAATCGCGTGGAAGAAGGCGAGAGTCGTTGAAATCTTTGGAAGTGTTAATTGTAGCGTATAATATTTTATACATATTTCACTCTTTAATCTTTCTTTATATTTAATTTAATAAAATTAATATCCATTGCATACAAAGTAAACACAATGACAAGAACACATAACATAATGTATAGAAAACCCACCTAGTTGCAAAACACAATAATCAGACGCAATAACACAATATATAGAATCAGTTGCAATACCATGGCTAATATTAACACTATCCATACCACCAATATTCAACTATTTCTTTATTTAATTAAACAAACAATAAAATATAAAAGATAATAAAAAGATACCAATCAACATCATATCTATCACAATCAAAACAACTTCATCATCACCGGCGTTTCATATCTCCGTGAAGATCATCGCCGCCGAAGATTTGATCGACAAAAAGGTAACTTCCGATTGTAAATCTTAACGGTTTAATTTCTATTAGATTTCTAAACCTCTGTTAGATACTTAATCAGCGACATATGATGGTTACTGCAGCGAATAACTTGTTTGTAGACGTCAAATCTGATTTTAGGTTTCAATCATCTTCAACCTCTCATATGTTATGTATAGTTGATATATATCTTATGTATTGCATGTTATGGATATTGTCGAACTAATGTTTACAGTATAATGTGATAATAATATATGAAAAAGTTGCAATCAAACAATGGGGGTGTTTGGGTTAGCTTATTTTGGAGCAACTTGTGACTTATTGACTTATAAAAGTTAATAAGTTGTTTTTTGAGTGTTTGGGTTAGCTTATTTTAAAGGGTTTTGTGTGTTGACAAGCCATTTTTGAGAAGTCAGAATTTCTAACTTCTCACTTGTCACTTATATAAGTTAATAAGACATTTTTAAGAAGGAATCCCAAACACACACGGATGAAAACATATGATTCTGTTATAAATTTTTTTATTTTTGGGCTTCCTTCTCTAAAAGTACTTATTAACTTATATAAGTCATAAGAGAGGAGTTACAAATACTAACTTATAAAAACAACTTCTCAACACACAAAAATAACTTAAATAAGCTAACCCAAACACTATAAACACAACTTATTAAATTTTATAAGTCAATAAGATATAAGTTGCTCCAAAATAACCTAACCCATGTGCGATTATGCAAAAAAAGATATTTTACGAATATATATATATATATATATATATATATATATATTTACTGATATATTGAAACGGTATACAGAAGAGATCTATTGCACATTATGAATTAGGAATAATATTCTCATGACATAAGATTACATTTTAACACATTGTGTATTAATACTAACAGTTAATATTAAATGTTATATATCACAGGTATACAAAAATGATTACGTCCTGCCTGTCTCTATTACAAGACCCTAAATCATTGAAACTAGTATGTTGTAATGCCTTCAATAAGTAAGTGTAAACTTCATTACGTAAACTGAAATTAGTAAATGTAACTACAGGCATTACCAATTGAGTTTGTAAAGCTTGTGGGAGGAGATTACTGGAACCGGACAAAGGTAACGATAAATCATGAAAGCGGAATAAGCTGTACAACATGGCTGAGAAGTGTAAGAGGTGAAAGTGTTGTCACTAACGGATGGATAAGTATTGTAAAAGGTCTTAAATTGACAAAGAACACCTTATTGGTTTTGAGGATAATCAAAGAAAAATGTCTACAAATACATTGTTTCATACAAAACGTTTGTGATGAATCGTTCTTGACAGTCAACCGTTACGGAGATTTAAAGATCATAGTAAGTATAGTTATATGTTAGTAGGAATTTGTTTTTTGTTATACTTGTCAGCAAATGGAATAAATGAATATATATTTATAAAATATTACACAACTTTTCAGGTCATTCCAGAAGCTTATGTGAACAAATTTTACTGTTACTGGCCAGTAAAAGATTCTTATAACATATACGCAGCAGGTCAGTGTTGGAAAGTTGAGACCGAAAAAATAAATGCATGCTACGTTTTTGCTAAAGGGTGTCCGGAGATGTTTGAATATATTGACATAGAAGACGGTGATATACTGATGTTGATGAAAACAGACAGCGAATCGTTTGACTTGACACTTTATCGTAACGGAGTTGAGGTTGTTTTTAGAAAGAAGGAGACAACTAAAGACAACTCAGTTGTTGAAATACCTAAACACACATACTATGAACACTTCAACTCTGTAATTAATTCAAAGTAAGTTAAAATGGTTTGCTAGTCAATACGACTTATTTACAGATGTTATCGTATAACAGATCTTCACTGATCAAGAAGACTCAATCGACCAATTCATTACTGGGGTAATGAGTTTACATATTTTTACAATACAATATATTGATCCTCAGATGTTAATGAATTTTAAAAATCTTGGATGCAGATGAATGATGAGAAACATGAAGTGAATAAGAAAAGTGTTGAAAAAGAAAAGTTGAAGTCTGAAAGAAAGAGTTTTGTAAGTGAAGGAAATAACAACCAGACAAAAGAAGATGTAAGTCTTTGACACATAATAACGGATAAGTTATTTGTTCATATTATTATACATACATAGTTGACGATTGTAGTTTAATTTGCTTTAATGTTACGGGCTGTAATAACAGGTTAAAAAGAAAGGTAAACAGATTGCATCCGATTCTACATCTGAAGAACCTAAACAACTGATATGTTGTACAACTTATGATCATTCTACCGTGTCAGCAACTGGACGACAAACACGAGATCGTTTGGTAAGTTAAGCATAAGTTAAGAAAATATTCCAATAAATATTTCTTGTACATTAACATATATATATATATATATATATATATATATATATATATATATTGAAAGGAAATGCATGTTTGAAATGATAAGGTTAACAAAAAACGGGAAAAGAAGTCAGATGGCGTTGAAGGTAAGCAATGAAGACGAAAAACGTGTTGCACATCAAAATTATGATCAAGAAAGTGGTGCGTATCAATTCAACAGGAAAGCAAATTATCGAATGGTATGTCATTTCTGTTATTTAATGAGAACAATTTACAACACCATTCATGAGGCTATTTATACGTATAGAATTACCAGTTAAACACATAACAATTGAACTTGGTTTGCAACAAAAAACCTTAAATCAGTTGTTTTTTTTCTAAACAATAAAGTATAACTTCACTTATAACCTTCATAGAATAACTATAATAGATAATAGATACTGAATTATGTTTATTCAAAAATTAACAATTGATATTTGTTGCTGCTGACAATTATATCCAACACGGCTAATATACTTGTTAACTCTAACATCAATGCAGCGATTACCTGTAAAAGTTGTAAACAGAGCAAGGCTAACAAAGAAGGTGCATCAAATGAATGTCAGAAACATGGATGGGAAAACAGTTGTGAAGATAGTTAAGCGACAGAAGGATGGAAATGGATTTAGGTATGCGATTGAAGGGTGGCCAAGTTTCATAAAGGAAAATGATATTAGCGCGGGTGACAATATGCATTTAATTTATGTAAAATCAGGAAACCTCCTCATGTTGACGCATGTGGATGCAGTCAGCCAAGCTTAGCAGTTAACGTTATCTGCTAATGATGCAGATGTCTGCGTATATAAACTAATGTCTTTTGTCGTCATCGTTTGATGGTTTTTGGTGGGACATGTTGGAACAGCTTATTGTGTTTTTTTGGTTGGTTGGTAGCCTAACCTTGATGACAATTATTACTATATTAGGGCATGGATGACATATTTTGTTTAGAATTATAATTTGTAAACAGTAGTCGAAGTTCATATTTAGTTATAAATTTAGTTGTGATTTCCTGTATACAACATTAGAAGTCTTATTGGTAATATTTCCATCATCCAAATGCACTGCATATTTTAATATCATAATGACTTCTTATACAACTATCTAGAACATCAATAAGTGACTCCATAAAAAAAGTGTCTCCATATTTAAGATAATAATGACTTTTTTATGCGATTGCAATTAGAAACTACAACTATTCATGTATTGTCATACATCGAATTGTCAAACATAGTAAATTAAAATCTTACATTTAATTGGCACAATTTAAAATGAATTAGCATAATAATTTCTAATCGATCAGCGAAACAGTGGTCTCGATAAATAATGCTCGTTTCGCACCAATGTAGGAATCAACATGTTGGACGTAATTAAAAACTTCATTGCTCAAGTCAGCTTCAACAGCACCACTCCAAATGTTTTTTATCAACCACTTGTTGTTTTGAAATATATTGGACCAATGGAAACTTTCTACATAACCAATAATTTGAAGATTATTGATAGAAAACATCTTGATGAAGGCTTCATCTTCAACTTTGAACAAACCAACAGATAACTCGGGAGACCTTTCAACAACAATAAAATGGAGCTTCTTTGCAATGCTCAGAAATTCTCCTCGCCAAGGGCTAACTTCCAAACTTTCAGGAAAACGAAGGCTTCTAAAAGTTTCAGAAATAACATCGAAAGCAACTATATACCTCTCCAAAGCGGGATACCAATTTTTTGAACACACGAAATATATGGTTTTGCCAGAATAAATTCTGGAAGACCATGAATAACCCCGACCACCGAAATTAGCTCCCCTTAAGAAATCTATTTCTCTCCACGTCTCACGACGTCGTGAATAAACACGAGCAGTAACGACATTCAAAAAAAATATTTTATGTGAAGCACTTTAAGATCATTGGTTTAATCAAAATACATTCCACCTGCATCACAGTTTCGAACATACCACTGACAAAATTCTGACACGGACAACAACTTATGGCACCTGGTTGTTGGATTCCAAAGGATCAGCTCACAGCAACTCGGTTCAGAGGACACTAACAACAACCCATTAAGCGACGCTAGAATACGTAAGAATCTAGGGTCAACATTTCCAGGAAAAGTGGTCTGTTTGTTTGTAACCACATCCAAATTCCCACCTATTACGTCGTCAACAAAAATTGACATATTTGACAAGGAGAGATATTTCTTATGTAGAGAATTTCCAATTCGACAAGAATGCATCATCTCAAAAAAATTAGTTGACAGTTCCTTACGGAAATCTTTGCAAACACATTTCAAACAACCAATAGCTTTGGCAGGGAGCCTTGTAAATATTTCATCGACGATCATTGCAAACCCAAGCTTTTCCATTTTATGATCTATGGGGCTACAATATAAAATATAATAAGTGAAATACAATTTAGACAATTTGATATGTAAATGTTTATAAATAAACACAATGAATACAACCGCTTTTCATACACAACCGTGTGATAAAATAAAACTAACCAACCACGTAACTTATATAAAAAAACTATTAATGAAAGCAGTTTAACATTGAATTACCACAATCTTAAACAACTGCTGATGTTAGCAAATATTGACCTTTCTATAAACATTTTGAAATGAACACAGCAGTTTACCTTACCATCTTTGTAGGAGAACATGCAAGAAAGACTACAACAACTTATTAACCTAAAATCCTGTATTATAAACCGCTAGTACAAACCATATATTAAAGTTACACATATTAAATATTTCATTTAAAATAATAACACGATATTATACAAAAGAAGGATAGTACCAAGTCCAATATACCTTCTGAATAAACGTATACAACTGAATTTAACACACGTACAACCAATATAATAACTACTAACTACCCACGTTACATATATATAAAACAACAGTTGATGTTAGCAGTTTTCACTTTTCTACAACTGCCTTTTAGCATGAGTTGTACTAAATGATAAACATACAGATACATATACAAAAAAAAGCAATTGATGTTATCAGAATCTACACAAAAGCCAAAAAATACACGATGTATACTATAAAATACAATTTTGTTGGTAAAACACAAACCATTGGAAAAAACACAATTCATGTTATCAGGTTTGTAGGACTTCACCTACATATATAGTAAAACAAATTAAACTGAAAACATTAAAAGTTCGAAATAATAAATGATTAAATAACACCAAGCGGAATTAAGTATCCATACAGACAATTGTTAATACACTTATACATACGGAACTACTTAAAACAATAAACAAAATTAGAAAAAACGACCACCATTCCCTATAATATAGCATAATAATTTCTAATCGATCGGCGAAACAGTGGTCTCGATAAATAATGCTCGTTTCGAACCGTTGTAGCAATCAACATGATGGAGGTATTTAATAACTTCATTGCTCAGGTCAGCTTCAACAACACCACCCCAAACGTTTCTAAGCAACCACTTGTTGTTTTGAAATATATTGGACCATTGGAGACTTTCTTCATAATCAATTATATGAAGATTATTGATAGAAAACACCTTGATGAAGGCCTCATCTTCAACTTTGTACAAATCAGCAGATAACTCGGGAGACCTTTCAACAACAATAAAATGGAGCTTCTTTGCAATGCTCAGAAATTGTCCTCGCCAAGGAGTAACTTCCAAACTTTCAGGAAAACGAAAGCTTCTAAAAGTTTCGGAAATAACATTGAAAGCAACTATATACCTCTCCAAAGGTGGATACCAATTATTTGAACACACGAAATATATGGTTTTGCTAGAATAAATTCCGCAAGACCATGAATAACCCCGACCACCGAAATTAGCTCCCCTCAAGAAATGTATTTTTCTCCACGTCTCACGACGTCGTGAATAAACACGAGCAATAACATCATCAAAATTTTTTTTTGATGTGAAGCACTTTAAGATCATTGGTTTCATCAAAATACATTCCACCTGTATCACAGTTTCGACCATACCACTGACGAAAGTAGTCGTCGGACAACCACTTATGGCACCTGGTTGTTGGATTCCAAAGGATCAGCTCACAGTGACTCGGTTCATAGCACACTAACAACAACCCAATAAGCGACGCTAGAATACGTAAGAATCTAGGTTGAATATTGTCAGGAAAAGTGATGTGTTTGATTGTAACCACATCCAAATTCTCACCTATTACGTCGTCAACAACAATTGACATATCTTGCAAGGAGATATATTTCTTATGTAGTGAATTTCCAACTCGACAAGAATGCATCATCTCAAACAAATGAGTTGACAGTTCCTGACGAAAATCTTTGCAAACACATTTCAAACAACCAATAGCTTTGGCAGGGAGCCTTGTGAATATTTCATCAACGATCATTGCAAACCCAAGCTTTTCCATTTTATGATCTATCGGGCTGGCTACAATATAAAATATAATAAATGAAATACAATTGAGACAATTTGATATGCAAATGATTATATATAAACACAATGTATACAACCGCTTTTCATACACGACCATGTGATAAAATAAAAATAACCAACCACTAAATTATATAAAAAAACTGATAATGAAGGCAGTTTAACATTGTATTAACACAATCTTAAACAACTGGTGATGTTAGCAAGTATACTATAATATACAATTTCGTTGGTAAAACAAAAACAATTGTAAAATACACAATTCATGTTATCAGGTTTGTAGGCCAACTTCACCTACATCTATACTAAAATAAATTAAACTGAAGATATTAAATAATATACGAATAAATAACCACAAAGTAATGTATTCAAAAATCTAAACAAAAAACTATTTGAACTTCAACTATTAAGAACATCAATAACAGTGTCTACATTTAAGATAATAATGACTTTTTATTCGATTGCAAGTAGTAACTACAACTGTTTTTATATTCTCATACATCGAATTGTCATACATACTAACTTAAAATCTTACATCTAATTCACACAATTTAAAACTTTTAAGTAACTATTTTTAAATTGATTAACATAGCAATTACTAACACCATTAAATAAAGATAGATGAGATCTATCAAAGTTAGATGTTTATGGTATAGATAGTGTTTTTTTTTTCATGTTTGCAACTTTATATTCAGGCACAATTCAACATCAACATAAACTAAATCAATTATAATTCTCTATATGGTCGCTCGAAGGAAAGGCAGCATATGAAGAACTAAATAGAAAAGTCGGCATAATCAGTGATAACAATTACAAGCAAACCTGGAGTAGCATCGGATAGCTTGGTGAAGTCCTCCACTCTCCCCCATCAGATTTCATGAACAACTCAGAAGAGTTTATCACACAACTGTTGAAACAGGATCAGAAAATCTGCGACATCCTAGCCGATCTGCAAAACAAAAGAAAGAATGAAATCACGTGGAAGAAGACGAGAGTCGTCGAAATCTTAGGAACTGTTAATAGAACAACATCAAAAATAGTTACTATTATAATATTCTCTAAATATATTATGAAATTTGATTTTTGTAAATTATCAACCAAAACAGAATATGTGAATTTTAATCTTTTATATGAAAAGATAAATGTATAATAAAAAATAATTATAAAAAAACAAAACGGCGGCAGCAACAATATATCAGATTTTATGAAATCTTCTCTTCAAAGCCATATTCTCTCTCATAATTAAAGGTGTATCAAAAAGTCAAAATATCCATCATACCTGAACTTCTTTATGACTACCCTTCCAACAAAGATCCTTTCGGTTAGTGGATTTGTGATAAGGGTTTCAAAATTTCTCTCATTTGCATTGCTCGTTTCTCCAACATACGGTTTCTAAGTCAACAAAAATCAGGTAAAGTAATTCCTTTTTTTCAATGTTGATGTTCATTTGCCATTTGTTGGTTGAAATAAGTTAATGAAAATGGCAATCTGTATACAGAAACGTAGATGTAACTTGTTTGGTTGACATATTTACCTTGATTCAGTTACATAACATACATATGTTCTTAGTGTATTGACTACATACATGTCTTCGGGTATGAAAAAAAAAACAGATTTAGGAAATCAACTGAACACAGGGAAATGCTAAAAGACATTAAATATAAGATGCACATCAGGTGTTAGAACAAATGAGTGTATGAAAAATTTTGTACTTAACAAAAGCATCATTTTGTTAAAGTAAAACTTTCAACAATAGTGAGGTGTTTTATATGATTAGGTTGAATAAAAAGGGATAGAAATATAAGATATGGTTATGTAATAAAAGAAAGTCACTAAAGTAGAATAAAGATGTAAAATAGCGAGGAATGGTATTATGCAGCTTATGTATGTTTGTCATTCCTTTAAAGTACAACAAAAAGAAAAAAATAAATAAATTTCGCGTTACTAAAATGGGTCAACGTTTTAAATGTTTCTTAGAATGGCTGGAGCTGGAAACGATGTTATCGTCATATCGGATTCTGAAGACTCTTTAGCTGAATCAGAGGAGTTTGATGATGATGAGACTGATCCGCTGATATTTTTTTGTGCCATACACCAAACGGTTTGTAAGTTCCAACAAAATTATATGTTAATAGGCGTCTAATATGTTTACATAATTTGGTTAAGTTTTGTATTTTTTTTAATACTTCAACATCATTAATGGAAATTATTATTATGCTTTGTAACTTATAGCGCATACCGGTTGCAGTAGCACAGATGGCAGGAATTGACGAAACCTTGAAAGTTAAGATCGTCAACAGGCAACATGTGGAGACAAAACATGATGTTAGGGCGGAGCCAAATAAAAACACTATCAAATACATTGTCAAAGGCTGGGCGAAATGGCTTAAAGATAACAACATAAAAAAAGGTGATCATTGCATGTTCCAGTACTTTCCAGATATTCGTGCTTTGTTCCTTACCGATGTTTTTCGCTAGTGGTGATGTTTGAAACTTTGAAACAGGGTTGAACCATAACATATGGTAGTTTTGGCAAACGAAGAAACTTAGCGTAGCTTCTGTAGTGTTAAAATAGTTTTTTGTAAGTAGGTTAACATGTTTGTTAGTTCCAAACTTTACATAGTTTGGACGGCTACTATGTAACCGTGTTTATAAATATATACGTTTTCTAGTTCTAGTTTATATGTTATATATTGAACATGTTTTTTATCAATTGTATCACCATCATCACAAGCGAAATTGGAGTACCATTCTTCTTATCATCAGGCATACAGCCCTAAACCAAAATTGAAAAAGTTTATTAACAAAGAACAACAAAATGGAAAAGACAACTATAATACTTCAGTTAAAAGTTCATAGTACCTGACTAATCCCAGACATTTGTTTAACCAGATCAACAACTTATTCATCGTCAGTTATTCTTTGAATCTCGTATTCTTCATCACAATATGTCAAGTTAGTCTCACTGACTTCAATCTTGAATGCAAACAATTTATCCACCAAAGTTTTTAATTCGTTTGGAAATCGCACAGGACCATCATCCTGTAAACATAAAAGATAGGATATATATACAATTTCGTAAGTAAAACATAAATCACTGTAAAAAAACACAATTCATATTATCAGGTATGTAGGACAACTTCACCTACATCTATAGTAAAAGTAATTAAAATCAACTGTTGATGTTAACAGTTTTCACTCTTCTACAAATGCTTTTTAACACACATTCATGAGTTGTAATAAATGATAAACATGCAGGTTACATATACAGAAAAAAAACAATTGATGTTATCAAGATCTCCCAAGGATATTACACAAAAGCCAAAAAAAAACACAATATAAACTATAATATACAATTTCGTTGATAAAACACAAACCATTGTAAAAAACACAATTCATGTTATCAGGTTTGTAGGACAACTTCACTTACATCTATTACCACTGATTACAAATTACTAATTATAAGAAAAATACAAAACATAAGAAAACTACTGCTTTAACTTTCCACTGTTGTAGTCTAAGCACTGATGATGAGCATCAGTGCTTTCTTCAAAGGTGATCAGTGGTTGAAGGTTGTTCAGACTCAAGACTTTCTACAATCATTCTTTTAACTCCTACTTTCACAAGATACTCTTCTGCTTCTTGATCTACTGCTGTTACTTTATCCATCTACTTTTGTCTCCTTCTTTGGTAAAGGAAGGCAGCTGGTGAAGCAGTGGATCTTTTGAATTGTTGCTTTTGTGGCTTTTCTGGAACCACTTCTTTAGAATAATCAGGCTTTTGTGGAATATCAGGATTTTTCTTCCTTAGTTCTTCCAGCCTTTGGTAAGTTGCCCTGACCTTGTCTTCCTTCCATCTTGTTACTTGATTTTTTGACCCAAAATCAGCAGTAATAAGTTCCTCTTTCATTCTTTTCAGCTCTAGCACCTTGTTTGGAAGATTTTTCATGTATTTTGACCAGACAGGTGGAGTATGTTTAACCTTGTCCTTATTCATCTTTTCAATCCTTTCTAACTCCTCTTTGAGTTCACCCACTGTCCAATCTTTATATTGACCTTTGTCACCTTTGTACCTTTTGAAGGCCATGATATGCTCAATATAATGTTTCTTCAAGGTTTCATCATCTCTTTCTGAAAGCTTTTGACACAATTTTTTTGCAAACTGCTCCAATGTTGTGACTTGTGTGAACAGGAATTGATAGTGCCTTTGAAATTCTTTATCAGATTTTCCTTGTGACTCTCTTTTAGAGATATCCTCTGCTTGTTGAACTTTGACTTTCAGGTATTCTTCAATATTATTAGGCCTTGAATATCCTTGGACAGATGGTAGGTTTCTTTTAGCAGGGCCATCTTCAGAATAAAAAGATATAATGTCTTCTCTGACTGCTATCAGTTCCAGAGGATATTGGACAGCTGCTGAAACAATGGCAGTGTTTGTGTTAAAAGCCTGTGCAGAAGAAAATGGAACAGGGTTTGGAATTATAGCAAGTGATGATGGTTGTGAAGATGTTGGTGGTGGTGGTGGTGGAGAATCATCATCTTTTAAAATCATCATTCTCCTTTTTGGTTTACGAGAGGCTGGTGGTGTTTTGGTTGGTTCAGTGGTGGTGGTGATTTGAGTGGTGGTTATTGTAGTGGAAGGTGGTTGACAAACAGCTGTTGAAAAAACTGGTGTTTCAACCACTGTTGTCACTACAACTGATGATGTGTCATCAGCTGTCTTCTTCTTTTTAGCAGGAGATGATGGTGGTGATGAAGTTGTTTTTGGTGGTGAGGTGGTTTTTGGTGGTGATGGTATTTTTGGTGGGGCAGTGGTTGAAGTGGGAGCAGTGATTGTAGTTGAAGTGGTAGTTGTTGGGTTAACAACTGTTGAAACCACTGAAGTACCAACAGTTGTTGATACAGCAGGTGATACAACAGTTGTTGCTTTGGTAGAGGCTGGTGGTGTTTTGGTTGGTTCAGTGGTGGTGGTGATTTGAGTGGTGGTTATTGTAGTGGAAGGTGGTTGACAAACAACTGTTGAAACAACTGGTGTTTCAACCACTGTTGTCACTACAACTGATAATGTGTTATCAGTTGTCTTCTGCTTTTTAGCAGGAGGTGATGGTGGTGATGAAGTTGTTTTTGGTGGTGAGGTGGTTTTTGGTGGTGATGGTATTTTTGGTGGGGCAGTGGTTGAAGTGGGAGCAGTGATTGTAGTTGAAGTGGTGATTGTTGGGTTAACAACTGTTGAAACCACTGAAGTACCAACAGTTGTTGATACAGCAGGTGATACAACAGTTGTTGGTTTGGGAGAGGCTGGTGGTGTTTTGGTTGGTTCAGTGGTGGTGGTGATTTGAGTGGTGGTTATTGTAGTGGAAGGTGGTTCACAAACAGCTGTTGAAACAACTGGTGTTTCAACCACTGTTGTCACTACAACTGATGATGTGTCATTAGCTGTCTTCTGATTTTTAGCAGGAGGTGATGGTGGTATTGAAGGTGTTTTTGGTGGTGATGGTATTTTTGGTGGGGCAGCGGTTGAAGTGGGAGCAGTGATTCTAGTTGAAGTGGTGGTTGTTGGGTTAACAACTGTTGAAACCACTGAAGTACCAATAGTTGTTGATACAGCAGGTGATACAACAACTGTTGATTTGGGAGATTGACTAACAGGTGTTGAAACAACAGGTGTTTCATCTACTGTTGTCATTACAGCTACTGATGTGTCAGCAGATGTCTTCTGCTCTTGAGCAGATGGTTTTTGAGGTGGTGTTGATTTTGGTGTGATACTTGGTTGAATGGTGATGATGGAAGTGATAGGTGACTGACTAACAGCTGTTGAAACAACTGGTGTTTCAACCACTGTTGCCAATACAACAGATGTTGTAACATATGTTGTCTTCTGCTTTTTGGCAGGAGATGAAGGTGGTGTTGATGATGATTTAGGTGGTGGTGGTAAGGCAGTGGTTGTGGGGTGTGATGAAGTGGTGGCAGGTGTTTGGCTAACAGCTGTTGAAACCACTGAAGTATCAGCAGTTGTTGATACAGCAGGTGTGACAACAGCTGTTTGGATGGAAGATTGATGTTTGCAGCTTTTGGAAGGTGGTTTGGAAGCATGCTTTGTGGATCTGGATGGTGTGTGTTTGGGTTCCCTCACTTTTCTAGTGGGATTCTTTCTTTTTGGCTCATGATTTTTATCATCCTTTGGCTCAGAAATACCCTGCTCATTCAGCTCCATAAAAGCTCTTTTCTCCTCATTCCACCTGGATTTATCCTTAGCCTCTCTATCCCTTTTTACACTTGCTATTGCTTCAGTAAGTGCATTTGTGGTAACATCAATCTTTTTACTACCATCTGGCAAGGGAATGTCTTTAGTCATGCTATCTTTTTGTGGTTCAACATAAATACCATCTTCAATTCCCTTCTTTTTCCACTGCTTGATTTTCTCCCCCTTTTGGCATTATCTGGAGGGGGTTATCAATAAAGAGAACAGTGGGAGGAGCAGTGCCAGTGGTGTTTAGAATGTGGGCCTTTATAGCCTTGATATCAGCTTGAGTATCTTTAAACCTTGACTCCATGTGATTTCTGATTTGTTGGATGTGGAGTTCATGTTGTAAATCAGCATACTCTCTTTGTTTGTGGAGCAGTGGTTGAAACAGCTCCCAAAGAGCATCAGAGGATGGAGTAGTGGAAGCAGATGGAACATGTGATGCAGCAGTGGGTATGGGCTTTTGTGAATTTAACAATTGTTGCAGCATTATTTTGATGTCTGTAACAGTTGAGTCAATTCTGTCTACCCTCTCCGTCAATTCTTGATATTTCAAACCATCACCCAAGTTAATGGGATCATCTGATTTCCCACCTGCAGTGGTTGTATCAATGTTTGATTTAGGGAACGAATTCCAAAAGTCATCCATTGATGCCCCTTGTTCTTGGTACTGGGGTCTTCTTCCTTCAACACTTGATAACCTTTTGATGGTACCAGTGGTCATAACAAACTCACTGGTGGATATCAGAGGTGCTATGGAAGGAATTGCCTTCAAGGGAGTCTGATTGATGAAACAACTGGCCAAATGTAGATCTATTGATCCAACATTTGTGGTTGCTGCTCCACTTGAACTACTGACTGGAATTTCAGGTAATTCCAGCAGTGTAGCCTCCTCATTTGTTGTTGGTGGGTTAACAGTGATAGAAACACCAGACTCAGTCACTTGTTGATGTATATTCTCGTTGACAGGTGATTGAGAAGAACTGCTTTGTGTCTGGGCAATATCAACTGCTTCCAACAAAGGTTTTATTGATGGTGGAATTTGTGAGGTGAGGATAGGGGTGGAAAGAGAATTTGCCCCAGGAAGTGAGCTTTGGATGATGGAATCAAGTGATCCCAGAGCATCATAATTTGGTGTCCCTGTGTTTACAACCTGATCTTTTTGTGAAGATGCAGGAGGAGTTTGAGGCAAGGATGGAGATCTTTCTTCCATCTGCTGTGAGGAAGTAGCAGCAGTGGTTGTTGATGACATTTGTTTTGTCACTGGCAGTGGCTCTGGGATCTCATCTTTTAGAGTTGCCTTTTTAGTGGGTTTGGGGGGATTTTTGGATGATTTCTTTTTGGGCTTTTTGGTAATGGTAGGTGTGGGTTTCATAGCAGTGGTTGTGCTACTATGATCACCTGGAGCAGTGGGCTCAGCAGCAGATACCTGAGGAGCAGTGGTAGCTGCTAAAGTCTGCTCAGGAACCTCTGCTTGTCTTTTGGAAGATTTCAACATTCTTGTGAATGTTTCTGCAGTTAAACTGTTTATTTGAAAAGGAGCCCCCTATGTAAGCACATGGGCATTATCTTTTGAAAACTTTTTCTCAAATTAATAACTCAAAAACCTTGGAAATAGTAAGAAAGCCTTTTTATCAACATTTTTGACCAAGTAATTAAAGATTTCCTGGGAGTAATTAAAATTTTCTCCTTGCAGGATAGCATAACCCAGATATTGAATCTTCAAGGGGATTTCATTGAAGGCAGTGGTTTTGTTGGATACACACATAAGGAGGGTATGAAATAAAAACCTTGTAGCAGATGGAAAACTGCCTTTTTGTAAAGTATCTTTTTGCATTTCTTCTTCATACCCTCTTTCAAGGAAATCCCTTTGGTACTCTTGTAAGATTAAATATATTACGTATTAATATTTAATCTATAGCCATTATAATCATTTACATTATATAGATCAAAATATATAACAATCCTATTAAATAATTAGTTGGTAATTGTTGATGGACCATATTACCCTTATTAACTAATCAGGGTTTCCTCCTGGGTGCTTATATAAGGAGAATTATGTGGAGGTTAAGGGGTTAGACAGTTACACATTAGACACAACCCATTAGCCATAACATCATTAAATTCGACCTCCTCTCCTAAACCGAATCCCCTATTCGGTTCTCATCTTCACCATCATCAGTCAGCACCCTAAGGAGGAACCAGACCAAGATGACAATCATGTCAAACCTTAATTGCTGCGACTCCATCTGGATTCTCTGCTAACCTGTGCTGATGCAACCAAAGGTATGTTTTCATGTTTTCCATTATGTTCAAATAGAACTGAACCAACATGTGGTATCAGAGCATATGTTGATTAGTCAGTTATGTTTTCGTATCCATAATTCTGGGATTGAAACTTGGAAAACGGAATTTTTCTTTGAAAAACTTATGAACAGCCGAACATATGTTTTATGTTTTAACCGAAATATGGGTTAAAAATTAACTGGATCATGTTTATGACCGAAATCTGTTTTAGAAAACCTTAAAAATTCAGGTTTCGGGTTCCAGAATCATGTTTTATTTTTTTAGGGTTCATCTTATGTTCTTATGTTCTTATGAGAAATTCGAAATTTTCCTTTATGATTTGGAATATGATTGGAATTGTTAAGTGTTTCCCTAATTTTGATCTAATTTTGTCTAGTAAGTTATTTTCGAAATCTGTTAAATGATAAACAGATTATGATTTCGAAATTTAGTGATAAAAATAGATTAATGTTAATAATTGGAAACTATATCACAATTCTTAATTTTCGAATTTTTAGTTATTATCACAATAAACAGCCTTAAAGAGAGGATTCGAAATCATGTTCATAATCGCACAAGTCCCTTAACATTCGCACAAGATCAGATCGAGAAAAAAAAAGGGAGATCTGATCGCACAAGGCATAACGGATCGCACAAGGCATAACGGATCGCACAAGGCATTATGGATCGCACAAGTCTACTTGGGCATTATGGATCGCACAAATTTATTTGGGCCTTATGGATCGCACAAGTCTACTTGGGCCTTATGGATCGCACAAGTCTACTTGGGCCTTATGGATCGCACAAGTCTACTTGGGCCTTATGGATCGCACAAGATTTGGGCCTTATTGATCGCACAAGACTTGGGCATTACTGATCACACAAGACTCGAAACCTCATTATTTTTTAAGCTGTTTAATGTGACCTGTTAGTTCGATCCGCGCTAACAGGTGGTTTGCTATTAAATAATTGGTTTTGCAATTACTTAGCTAATTAATAAGGATCAAATAATGTTTTACAAAACCAAAATAGCTTAACTTGAATGAGCTTCTGATATATCATTTCTGCCCAAAGCTGACTTGATACATCTACTTATCATTCAAGTATTACGAAAGCTATGTTGTGTATGCATCATAAGCATGAATGTCTTAATTTCTGGCCAAAGCTGATTTAATTCATTCATAGATGGCATATTCAACAAGTGCATAACTAAAGTGATTGTTTCAATTCTGGCCAAAGCTGATTTGTTACAACCACTTTGCACATATGCTTAAATGATTACACTTCTGGCCAAAGCTGTTTTGTCTTCGTTTAAGTAGAATTTGTTTTTTAGCTAAGTCTATTATTTTGATGTTAGTAATAGACATATCACAATCTCTTCACATAATGATCCTTAGATTAATGATCCTTAATTAAGTTTTTATGATCATTTTCGTCTGCCTTATTCTTAATACCCATATTTTACTCACTGTAATTTTCTTCTATTAATCTATATCCGATCCACTCCAATTCTTAAAACCTAAAATGTTTGCTTTATTTACAGTTTCTATAAGAATTAGCTCTTAAATTAGATCATTGATTATCTCTTAAGACACGATAATCCTATTGCTCTCTTCTGATAAAGCACTACAGAAGAAAAGTAGAGCATGACGATTAGGATAAATCGAACATGCTGTCTCTTATGATAATCAAGAACTCTCTAACGTAAATGCTATCACTAAAGTTATTCCAGATTAAGTTTTTCCTAAGACTAATCTATAATTATGGAATAATCACTAGAACTCCTAAGATGCATGCCTTAATTTGAAACTCTAAACTATAAAGTTAAGTGGTATATGTGAATACATTATAATGTACAAAACCATGACCCATAAAGTTAAGGGCTTACGCATGGAAATAAGTACATTTTTCCAGTACATTACATATTAAGATTTTCACTTGTACATTTTGATGCCTTATAAATCAACTATAACACTCAAAATACCAAAGTATAACGAGTGTGTTGATAAGCAACATATGTACAAAGAAATAAATGTTTAAAGCTGGAAAATAAGTTGTTATTCACCTTACAACCACTAAAACGTTTAAAAGAGGATTGTTCTAAGGTCCATAGACAAATTACAAGTGCTAATTCCAACATTAAGGTTCTTAAAGGGAAAATCTCACTGCATAATTATGTCATTAGACTAGACATAAGCAACGAGCCTATCCATTATTCTAAAGAACAGTTGGGTAAATTAATTAGATAGTCACTTATTAATGATATTTAAGTCTGGTAATTTTAATATTCCAATTAACACATGATTAGTTGACTCTAGTTCCATACGTTTCCTTCCCAGAACTTGACAAATAACTAATATGAGAGTTAGTGACAAAATTAATTGTTAACGCTATAAGAACCATAATATGCAGTCTTCTAACAAAGCTTTTCGATATATTACATGTTCTGATTATTAATCAGAGTACAGTATCATTACTTAGGCTATGTCATGAAGGTTGTGAGGTTTACATAGTCAACATAAAGTCACACTTATCTTAAACTCTCATCTTATTTGTTCTAAATATCTGGATAGAAACATTACTAAAATGAAACTAGATGATACCTTACATTTTTCACAACTTTTGTTATCATGCAAATGAGAACTTGACAAAAGGAAAATGAGACTTATAAATTTCATCCATTATAACCGAAATTCATGAGAAATTATGACATGGTTAATGAGGATGATTATTCAACTAATCTCATTCTAAGTGATTTCAAATCATGACGTTAAAAAGCCCTAAAATATAACTTGGCTTAAGGAATAAGTATGGGTCCATCATAAGTCATTCATTGACATTCGTGGAACTTATTCCAAATGGAATATTCAGACATAATTTATTTATTTATTTTTTAACAGACTATCAACTTGTATCTAAATTTTGTCGTATATGGCACACGGTCTTAGAAGAAATCTATTCATATGTTTACTTATTAAGATTTCTATTAAATATGTCCCTAAAGTTTCTTATGATATCTGGACATTAAAGAAATCAAATAAAGTTTAACGTATATATGATAGGTTCCCACGTCATGTAGCTCATTGAAACTTCTCTTGTAGCATTCTAGAGATATTAAAGATCAGTGGGAGCATTAAGTGTCTTAATTATAAGTTGCAAGAGTTGGGGGAGTAAAAATCTTCACATTACCTCAATTTGCACCTCTTGTACAAGACACTGCTCCATTATGACATTGTTCTATCATAACTTATCTCCTTAAATCTAATGCTATTTTTACAAAAGTTTCATTGTAGCTTAATTGTGGGCACACTTAGATTTCTTATATAAACTAACATAATCCTCAACAAGAGAAACTACAATGACTGACGTCATTAATTTGTTTTCTCTATTAGAATTTTGTTGGTCATTAAGTATTGACCCTAAGCATGCTGAGTTCCTAAAGATCCCTAAGGTTAGTGGGAGCAGTCAACGTCCTTATTATGACTTGCAAGGAATACAAGAGGCGGGGGGAAGAATGTCATTAAATTTCTTTCACTCCAAATTTAACTCCGATTACACCTCTTGTACACCATACTGCTCCAACTCTTACAAACTTAGAATCATGAAAATGATAGCAACCTAATCAAGAGCTAATCCATAAAACTGAAACTTCTAATGAACCCAATAATTAACTCAGGAGGTCATCTAGGTTTAAAAGCCTACTAACTTTGATGATTACATAACCTCCCTAACTGAACTTGAAATGGATTTTGGAAATGTTTACTGATCCTATCTCTTCAAAATTAAGCCATTAGTGTCAATCAATATTCTTAATGGAATAAAACAGTTTTCTAGTAAAACTGATTTTATGTGTACGTATAACGTTTGGGATTTGATTGAATTACATAAGAGTGTTCATAACAAAACCAAATCCTAATATAAGCGTTAAGATACGAAGAAGCATGATTGATTGTCAAAGGTTATACTCAGGAAGAGATAAATTATGAAAGAGTCTTTCTTACAAAAGATTTCTTTAAGGATCATCATTGTTCTAGTAGCTTACAATAGTTTAAAGCTACATTAGATGAACATTATAAACAATTTTCCATAACAAATGGCTGACACATTTACATGTTCATTAGATAACAACCTAAAGTTTCAAACTGAAGGTTAAAGAACACTTTATTTGTAAGCCAATAATATCCATGTATGGGTTAATGCAAACATTATAATGTGATGAAATCTTAACGTAATTATTTTCATCAACAACCAAGTGGATTAATGTACCTACCTCAAGATGAGTGGGAGCAACTAAAATAAACTTGTCTATATAGATGACATTCTTTTGACAAGTATATGTTACATAAGTCAAAGCATTGTTAACACAAACTTTGATATAATAAATCTCAGAGATATCTCTTATGTGATTGATATCATAACATACTGAGATAGACCCAATGGGATATTACTTCCGTTCCATAAGTTTAACATTAAATGGGTCCTTACGCATGTAACAAACAATACTGCTCTTCCTTTAGAGGATAATAGGATAAATGAGATTATTTCTTTATGCTTCATTAATTGGAAGCCTTATGTAAGTTTAAGTCTATACTCGTTTAGATATTACTCACATTGCAACACACTAGATATGTCTAGATTAATGTGTAGCATCTAATGGAGTATTATAGTATCTTTAAAAGAAACGAGAGGCTATGATTTGAAGAAGAAATGAGAACTCAAACCGGTTTATTACTTTAACTTTGAGATATTCAAAGATGACAAAATGTAATTTCGGGTATATATTTATGTCAGCAGACAAAACTTATCTTATGGAGGAGTCATAACAAACTGATAATAACAACCTAAGTTATAACGACATAATATAGTCACTAAATGTTGTTGGAAATTTATCAGTGGACTCAAAAGCTTATTAACTCCATATAATTAATGTTTTGAAGACTTAGTGTGATAAAGTCAGCTACCATGACTCCTTAAACAGTAACAGTTTAAGAGGTGCTGCATTAAGTTTCGATACGCAATTAATTATTCGTTTATGAACGAATTGAGGAGACTAAGTTTTGTATCGAATACATTCATGATATGCTTAAGGATCCTATAACTGAATGGCTATTACCCATAAGTCTTATTAAGAGAGCTCATAGACGGGTATTAGTTTATGGCCATGCGCAACTGCATATCGTACTATGAATGATTAAGTATTAGTTAATTTTTCCTCATCAGTTTGATTTTGTACGTCTCTAAGAATATGTCAAGTCGACATAATGGCATATAAGACAAATAAAGTTACAAATCAAACAAAGGGCTTACGCGTATTTTGATCATGACGATTAGGTTTTAAATTAAGGCTATAGTATGATTAATGGGGGTCCTGAGTCGCATAATGATTCAACGGCTGTATTTCTCTGCTATAGTACTTGTTTAAGGCTAAAATGAGTGTTAACTCCTGATCAGGCTTATCTAATACTCATAGTAAATGATTACTCGGCTAAGTGGGAGAATGTAAGATTAAATATATTACGTATTAATATTTAATCTATAGCCATTATAATCATTTACATTATATAGATCAAAATATATAACAATCCTATTAAATAATTAGTTGGTAATTGTTGATGGACCATATTACCCTTATTAACTAATCAGGGTTTCCTCCTGGGTGCTTATATAAGGAGAATTATGCGGAGGTTAAGGGGTTAGACAGTTACACATTAGACACAACCCATTAGCCATAACATCATTAAATTCGACCTCCTCTCCTAAACCGAATCCCCTATTCGGTTCTCATCTTCACCATCATCAGTCAGCACCCTAAGGAGGAACCAGACCAAGATGACAATCATGTCAAACCTTAATTGCTGCGACTCCATCTGGATTCTCTGCTAACCTGTGCTGATGCAACCAAAGGTATGTTTTCATGTTTTCCATTATGTTCAAACAGAACTGAACCAACAACTCTGTTTTAGGAAAAGAACTTTTACCTTCCAAATCATTGAGTTCAAAAACTTCAGAAATCAATTGAGGTGTGATGGAGAACTTTACAGCCTTGATTGAAGAATTTATGGCTACAACCTTTTTGTTCACCTTTTCTAGGGTTGCATTTTTCCAAAACTCCCTTTGTGTAGTCAAGTAAACGGTTGCATCACAAGTTAACAAAGTTTTGTACTTTGTGGATGAAAGTGTGTCGATGATGGAATCAAAGATTCTGGTTTCACTGGGTTTTTCAAAGATACCCAAGTAATTGTGTGTAAATTTAAATGGAATCTCAATTTTGGGTGAATCCTTTTGTGTGGTTTTACTGGATTTTTTCACCATGATTGAATCGGGGATGAAGAAGATGAAATGAAGGCGAAGAGGATTGTGTGAAAGTTTTGAGGACAACTGTTTTAGAAGGGAATTTTGAATTACAGTAAAAACCCTGTTTGGGGTTTTTGATCAGGGTTTTATAGACAGGAAAGGTGAATGCTGACGTGGCAGCGGTTACAAAGATCTGATGGTCGAAACACTGTCCACGTGACAACCTCTGATGGAAATGAAGGACAAGTATTTTATCAAAACCACTGATAGAAGAAGACCAGTGGTTGTAATGGTGACAAATGAAAGCAGTGGGTGATTTTTACTATCAGTGGATAGCATATCAGTGGATAAAAACACTGATTTTGAATAACAGTGCTTATCAAAGAAAAGGGGAAACATATTGGTGGTATTTTTATTTTAATGGAATGTTTTGTTTTGTTTCTTGAAAGTTGGTGGTGTTATAATTGAATACAAACCACTTCACTATAACAACTATCACTAAACTTAACAAAACTACTTATAAGGAAAGTAAAAACCTACGCTTCAACTCCATTGACTCATTAACTTGTCTAAATATTTCTAACATCTGTGCCATTAACTGAACATCTTTGTTCCCACTCTCACCATTATTCAAAAGTGCCAGGTCACGAATAGCAGTTGGAGGCAATAAACGCAACGTCTCAGTTACATCATCACGAGAGCCAACTCCAGTCTTCAAAGAATGAAAGCATTTCCTCAGATCTTTAGAAAACTCTAACTCAGCTTCCAAATCTTCCATCACTGCTTTATAAAACAGTTCCTTCAAATCTTCTCCTTGATTACTTGATGAAGCCATTGAAAAAAAATAACTTTTTAATTAGAAATAGGTAAAACTTAAATAACTTAAGATACGATATACATGAAATGTCTGCATATATATATATAAAAGGCTTAAGGACACTAACGCGGAACCATTAATGGCATCAACGGTTACATGATGTAAAAATTGGTCCGGGAAACGATACAATCATACAAAAAACTAAAGAGACACACGTTTACATACAGTTATTACTATAAACACACAAACCATTAGTAAAACACGGGAAACTTAAACTGGTACACGGCTAACTATGCATCAATCAACTAAAATATTAATTACCCTTTAAATTATAACGAAAGTATTACAAACAAAGAAAAACATGCATGTTTAAGGGAAAAGAAAATACACACATAAAAAAACTCCAACTCAACAGAGTATCATTACCAAAATATAATAACCATCATCATACATAAAAAAACAACATAACTAATCTTCGCCAAAACTGTCGATTTCAATCACCTCATCCCACTTCCAATTCTTCAGCGCCTTTACCCTTTGATTAATTCTTCCGAAATTACAATGCTAGAGAATAATATGTCAGTCACTCATCTAGAATATTAACTAAACACAACTAAACATATAGATATGGAACCAACCTTGTTGATCTCATGCTTTATAGAATTGTCGGGACATCCAACCAAAGCACCAAACTCCAAGTCAAAGCCTTTAGATTTGTTCTGAAATTTACAAAACAAAATATAAGCAAACATAATAAGATTCAGCATAAACATCACCATCTATCACTAACAAAATAATTTACATACTTTAACATAAACGATTTACCTTTGCAGCTCCGATTGAAGACATAGTCAAGTCAGGAAGTACTCCAAATAATTCTTCAAACTGAAAAACAATATACTCATTAATAAAATAAACTACCATGTTGAACTAAAACAATGTTATCTTACAGTTATAAAAGAATTATTACATACATCTCCAGTTTCATCAGATATCTTACTCAACTTTTGAAAATGATCATCCACAAAAATGTTGTCAGCCATAACCTGGAAAAAAACAACAACTGTTAATCACTGTTGTCATAGTATATTACAAAGATAAACCAAAAAACACAGTATCTGTAAAAAAACACAATGATTTTTAAAAATAAACAACATGATAAAATATTTTACAAGAATTATTACACACGTTTCCAACTTCATCACATGTCCTGCTCAACGTTTGAAAATGATCATCCACAAAAATGTTGTCAGCCACCACCTGGAAAAGAAGAAAAAAACAACTGTCAACCACTGTTGTCATAGTATATTACAAAAAAAAAAAAACAAAAAAACCATCACAAAAAACACAATAGCTGTAAATAACACAATGATTCTAAGTAACACACAATGTCATAAATAATAACAGAAACTTCATCATAAACTTGCTTCTAAATGTACATTCTCATTAGAGCAATAAGAAAATTCATGCAAATGACCATCCACACACTCGTCAGCTACAACCTGACAAAAAAAAAACATGTCAATGATTTTTTACTATAATAACACAAAGGATTCCTACAAACACAAAACGATTGTAAAAAAACACAATGCTATGTAAATCACAATACTTGACAAAACAAAATGATATTACATTTCCAACTATATTAGAAGACTTCATATCTGCTGGCTGCTTCATTTCCACAACGCTGCCCAACCCAACAAACTGAAAAACAAAGCATCATTATTCAAATGAACAAACATGGTTAAATAAACACAATACCATATAAATTAACAACTTACATTTTTCCCCGTAATTGAATCATCATCATACACAGCATTATCCATCGATCATAACTGAAGCAAAACAAACAAACTAAATAAGAAACTATTATCGAAATATACCAAACATCATAAACACATAAAATATGTAACCACCTTACAGTGATATGCTTTATTGAAAAGGATGTAATGCAAAGCATGCACGGACATATATATACATCTTGTATGCTAACTACCACGTAGAAGTTATCCAAGATGAACCGACAAGGTTGAGGGAGCGTACCCACGAAGCGAGAAACATGCAGAAAACACAGCAAAACTTAACTGGCGTTGAAAAAACAAACTGCCAAATTTTTTGGGTTTGAACGGATGAGATTAAATCTTGAAGGTAACCACCTGAATTATTACGGTCAGGATCTACTTGAACGTGGTTTTGACTGACGGTTGTTTCGCGGCGAATAATTTATTAATAATGTAGCATCTAAATGAGATATTATATGTCCAACACTCCAAAGCTAGATCTTATTTTAATTAATGTCAAGTCTTCGTCCAAGAACAAAAAGAAAAAAAAGTGACATCAATTACACGAAGTCAATAACACATTTCGATTGCGAGGTGGTGAGAATTAAGCAAGCAAATTGAGGAATAAAAGCTAGGGTTAGAAGACAGAAGAAGAGCATTTACATCGATGTTGATCCAATTAAGAGCATATCAGAGTCACGGAGAAAAGTTTTGTTCCAAACAGAAAATTTTGAATATACCGTTATGACGTGTTTATTTCTATATACGTTTGAATACAAGTTTTGTTCAAAATTGAATGGATAAATATAACCAATTTCTTTGTTTTTTACTACGAAGAACCAAACCGATATCATCCGAATAACTTCGATAACGATACCAGTTTCATTAAAAAAATATACCAGTTATACAAAATATAAACACTTCAAACTACATGACTAGAATCCTGGATGAGTTGGGGAGGAATGATATAAAAGTCACAATAGTTTGCTAAAATATAATTGTATGGTTAAGAAACAGTTATTTAATACCCCAACAAACATTTCATTAAACTATTACAGAACATGTTACTTGCTACATAAGACTCGAGTCTAGGACCTACCAACTGAAGGTTAATTTGGTAATTAGCAAAAAGAAGCCAAAATATTCCGGTATATGTAGTTTGATTATAGGATAACTTGCACCGTCCAAATCCAGCACCTTCCACAACAAGCGGTTAGTTCAGTTACTCACGCCACGTGTCCTCCTTTAAAAGAAAAGTCAAGTCAAATGACAATACGTCGCCGTTTAACTGGTCACAAACGCAATCTACAGCCACACGATTGATCATGTTGTCACCTGCCGGATTCATCCACGACATGTAATTTAGTTGGTATTGATCATTAATTAACGTTGTCAATCACCGCCACCGACTACGATATGAGATAAAACCATGCATTCTTCGCTTTTGAATATCGTACATGTTATAAGGGTGGAGGGTATGGTTAATCACTCTTGGGTAATTGAGTGAAATCCTACCTAATAACATTATGTCATGTCAACTCCTCAATTCACTCCTCATTTTACACTCAATTAAGGGGTATGATTAATCACTCTAGGGTGTTTGAGTAGGTTAAAAAATAAAAAAATTGTGATTGGTTGAAAGGGGTTGGGACCCACCATTAAACCTCCATCCCTCCTCCTTCCCTCCTCTTCCCGCATCGGTGAATATACACCGAAAACATTCAAAATTTCGGTGACTCAAACAAGTGGGGGTGGTCACCGATCGGTGACTCCCACTCAATCACCCACTCACCGATTACCAGTGTTGTAAAAATCGGAATTAATCGGCGTCTAGGCGGCGCCTAGACGCTAGTCGGGCATTGACTGATTAATTTTGAGCTAGTCGGACCATTAGTCGGTGGTCGGTCCAAGTCGGTGCAAGGCGGCCCAAATCGGCTCAAGTCGGCCAAATCGTTTCTAGTCGGCCCACTCTTTTTTAGTTTAAATCTGGCCCAAACAAATGTTTTTAACCATTAAATACATGGCCCAAGTTGTTTAGTTCCAACCTGGCAAAAAAAAAAAACATGTTTTAACCCATTAAAACATATTCCATGAGGCCATGACTAATATGTTAATGTTTGAATGTTTAAACACTTAAATTGCTATGTTTTAAACTTCATTGTTTAAATTTTGAACTATTTTTACGTATTATATTGATATTAACGTGTGTATTGAATGTTTAAATACTTGATTTGCTATGTTTTAAACTTAGTTGTTTGAATTTTGAACTATTTTTAAGCATTATATTGATATTAATGTATGTGTATACATATAAATTTAAAAATTATATATATAAATTCCGATTAATCCCTAATCAGTACTCCACCGTCCGACTGGCGCCTAGCGATCTCTACAACACTGCCGATTACTATACCCTCCACCCTAATATTCGGTCCATGATGTTTAATATGTGCTGCTTTTGATTTGCAAACATTTGCTGATTACGCATAGAATGATCCATGGAGGCATTACCTACATATACAAAAGGAAGTTTGAGGGAATAGTGCCACGCAGTTTGAGGGAATAGTGACACGCAGCTGCGTGACACTTCCCTATTCGTCCAACCATTTTATTGTTTTATATTTGTTTTAAAATTACGGTTTCGTCCTTAATTTAAAATATAATTACGTTTTTCCCCCACTTCAAAATAAAATTATGTTTTTGTCCCTCGCTCAAAATTACGATTTTGCACTCGGTTCAAAATTATGTTTTTATCCCCAGATTACAATTACATTCTTGGCTCCAATAAAAAATAAATTTTTGCTTTTGCTCCAAACTAAAAATGATGATTTTGCATTTTCGCCCCGTTTCAAAAATTATGAATTCGCATTCAGTTTAAAATTATGTTTTTGCCCGGTTAAAAATAAAAGTATTCTTTTGCCCCCCAACTCAAAATTACGATTTTGCCCTCAGATCAAAATTTTGATTTTGCCCCAGTTCAAATTAAAAATATAGTTTTCCCCAGCTTAAAATTAGGATTTTGTCCTTAGTGCAAAGTTATATTACGATTTTGTCTCTGGTTCAAATTTATAGTATTGCCACCACTTTAACTTTTAGCAAATTACGATTTTACCAAAGTCAACAAATACAACTTTGCCCTCAGTTCAAATTACAGTATTGCTATTATTTTAGTTTTTTTAGCAAAACTATAAAAGTGTTTTTTTATTAGTTGACTGGATTTAATTTTTTTCCATGTCAAGGAGCTGCCTAATACTCGCTCATTAATCCTGACAAACTACAGTTTTGCCCTGAGCTCAGAACTACGGTCTTGTCATTGTTTTAATTTTTTTTCTAACAAAACTATAATAGTGTTTTTTTAATTGATTGATAATTATTCGGCTATCGCCGCGCAACACGGGCGAGGCATTAACTAGTTAATTAACATTGCACATGGTTGTCCAGGTGGATTTTTAATGCCTTGTGTTTAGATGACTTAAGTTTGTAAAAACTATATATTTTGAATATTTGAAAAAACTAAAGCAACACAAATTATAAAATAGGCACATATGTGATTTAACATGTATCAACTTTTCTTGTATTATTATTATAATAAATATATAGTTTTTTTATTATTCTTTTATTTAATATATTTTATTCTTTTATTTAATATATTATAATAATTTATTATTATATTATATTTACTTTTAATAACATATATATTGTTGATAAAGTAGTTGATGCCCCGCCCGCGTTGCAGGGCGATAGCCGAATAATTCTCAATCAATTAAAAAAGACTACTATAATTTTGGTAGGAAAAAAAAACAAAAACGTTGATAAGACCGTAATTTTGGGCTCAGGGCAAAACTATAATTTTTCAGGACTAATGAGCGAGTGTTAAGGAGCTCCTTCACACGAAAAAAAATTAAATGGAGTCAACCAATTAAAACAGAAAAACCTTTATAGTTTTGCTAAAAAAAACTAAAACGATTGGAAAAACGTAATTTTTAACTGAGGGCGAAATCATAATTTAATTCAGATATAAAATCGTAAATTAAATGGGCCAATGGGGGAGTGCCAGGAATATGCCGGCATGACTGCAATTTTACACTAGGGGCAAAATTGTTATTTCACCAGGAAAACAAACAAAAACGATGGAGAAAATGTAAATATAAGTTGAGTGCAAAATCGTAACTTGACTGTGAGGAAAAAACTAATGGCAAAACTATAAATTATACGGGGTAAAATCGTAATTTTGAACCAAGGGCAAAATTGAAATTTTTAGCTGGGAGCAAAAGCGTAAATTTATTTTTAAGTGGGGGGTAAAAACATAAATTTGAACTAATGGCAAAATCGTAATTTTAAGGGAAAAAAACTAATGGCAAAAGTGTAAATTGAAACAGGGCAAAATCGTAATTTTGAACCGAGGGCAAGAACGACAATTTTGAGCTGGGAGTAAAAGCGCAAATTTATTTTTAAGTGGAGGTAAATATATAATTTTATATTGATGGCAAAGTCGTAATTTTAAGGCGGGATAAAATCGTAAATTTGTTGGGCCAATAGGGGAGTGCCAGGCAGCTGCCTGACACTTTTGAATTTGCCGCCTATTTAAACCAATAGGGGGCAAGCACTATTGCCGCTCATGTGATTTGTAGATATTGAATTACGATGAATAATAATTTATTTTTATAATAATATATAATTTTTTATTATTCTTTTATTTAATGTATTATAATAGTTTATTATTATATTATATTTAATTTTAATAACATATTTTTAATTTTTTTTCTTTTTTAAAATCATATATTTTCTTTACCATTTTTTAATAATTCTTTTTTCTTTTTTTATAACATACATTAATTTATCGATTAAGTTGATACTTCTTTAATAATTTACGTTTATAACTTTTTTTAAAAAACTTAAGTACGTGGTTGTGCTTGATTTTTTCAAACCGACTCTCGACTAAGGAACGAGTCGAGAGTCTGATTTCACCAATGTTTTGTATAAATCAGAAGAAAAGTTCGGAAAATCAGTTATAAAACGTGAAGTTTATCAGATCCGAGCCGGAAACATGTGAAATTCCGTTGGATCTGGTATAATAAGTGTGATAATCCTTTAGATCTTGTATAAAAGTTGTGAAATTCCTTTAGATCTGGAACCGATCTTGGTTAAATGGTGCTCCACAATAGTTTTCATAAGCAACCGAGTGGAAACCACCTTCAAGAGGCCCAAATCAGTTGGTTTTCGAGGAATAAGTTAAAGTGTTCGTGTGATTTTGATGAAGAATATGGTGTAGAAGTGATAAATGATGAAGGTTGTACAAGAATTGAGGAGAAATACTTACGAAATGATCTTGAATTGCGATGAAAGTGACTGAGAGTGACTTGAGTGCGTGTGATCGGATGGCAGAGTGAAAAGGTGAGAATGAAGGGTCAAGTGTCCTATTTATAGATGACAGTGACAGGGCTAGTCGAATGACCCCGATCGAATGGGGTTAAGTCGGTGCAAGTGTCTGGCAGCTGATCGGATGGCGTCCGGTCGAATGGCCATCCGATCGGATGTCCATTCGGACAGCCGATTCTCGTTTGCTGGTTTTCCGACTTTGGTTCGTTTTATGAGCGAGGTTAAGCGTTGCGTTACATATTATTGTGAGTAACCATTATTATAACATTGTTATTCCTCTAGGTATCCAATCACAAGAGTAACTTCGTGCTTCGGATTTGTGTGAAAACTAGTCTCTCATTTATCAAGTATCAAGGCACAACAAGTGTCAAGTTTCTTAGCATCACAAGAGTCAAGATTCATATCATTCATATATAAAGCATCACAAGAGTGAAGAATCTAGAGTCAAGAATCATATCGTTCGTCTATGTAAAGCATCACAAGAGTCAAGATTCACATAGAGTAAAAGTTTCACATAGTTTAACAAAATTTAAGATTCAAATAGTATTATTTCTCATTATGATCGCTTGTCTCGAGTGTAAAAGCATCACAAGATAGGAAGTGTGACGAGACTTGCCAAGATAATAAAAGTATCGAAACGCTGGGCGTTACAACACACATATTCGACCCAATTTTTTTGTGCGGCCCAAATTATTAGAAACCAACCTGCCACCCCATCCCTTTGTTTGGTTCACGACACCAAGCAAACCCAACTGATCCCTTGTAGCCCAAGAAGTTGCGGCCCAAGGAAATCCCTAAACCGCCCTATGTTTTTTATATAGTTACGTATTCATGCATACTGTTTTGGTCAAAAATCCGGCTAAGATAATGTAACCAAATCTTTGTTGTGAGGAATGATGCTTGAATCAATGAACAATATTAAGGATAACTCATAAATGTAATGAACAAATGACACAAGGATTTATACGAGGAAAAAGCCCTTGATCAAGAGTTGATCTCCGGCACAAAAAACCTCGGGTGATGGAAACTACTGATCACCAACTAAGATTAAACAAAAGAAGTTTACAACTCGGGATGATAACAAGCTTGTTACAAGGATCACTAATGTGCAATGTGCAAAAAATGTATGAAATCGCCAAGTAGTGTTTGAGAGCTGATTGAGAGCTGTTACGAGAGTGTGTGAATGCCAAAATTAGCTAAGTGTTCTAACTCAAGCTTGTTATCCCCATTTTAAATTAGAAATAACTAAACTAACTAACTATCCGCAAATTGTGCAAGCTCCCCACGATCTCCATAACGTCTACAAGAGCCAAGCACGTGCGGAATATTGAGGGAATATGCTCCAGGAATTTCGGTGAGACTTGGTCCATGCCTTTGCTCCTGCAAAACAAGCTTACGAACAAGGTAGACAATTGTTAGTATAAGGATAACAATAAGGATCCTGAATCCTGATCCTGCAACACCCACTGAGGATCCTTAACTCAAACAGAATTGAGGATCCATGATCCTGGTAGCACATGAGGATCCATGATCCTTAGGATTGGAAAATCCTCCCCTAACAATTGCCCCCAAAATATAAGGAGTAAAGTGTAAATTAACGAGTTATATTTTCATGATCTTATCTGCAACAAACTAACAGATATATAGCCGTTAGGATCTAACTAGCCGTTACCGATCATACGTCATTGAAGCGACATCCCTGCAGAATCATCGTTATAAATTCAAGTTAGAGATAAGGGTTAGGAAGCATTTAAATTCGTGCGTTACACCCTTTAAATCCTCATTCGAAGATCAAGCAGGTACTTCTCTTTCCTTTATCTCTTCTCCTTCTTACTCTGTTCTTCTTTGAAACTCTTGAATCACGATGAAGTTAAGATCATCCCCTGCCAAGGATCACCAAAAAGATAGTCCTTTGAAGAGCCAAGGGATCATCAAAGATTCTCCGAAGGAACGTTGCTGCTTCACTGATCCTGAGATCGACAGGATTCGTCATTTCTTTCAGGTGGATGCTGTCTTCAAGCCTTTTGACCCTACCGCCTTGAGCGATTTCGTTTCTGAAACTTGGGTTGCCTTTCCAGTCACCCCATTTCTGATAGGATACTCCTATCCTTTTCCTGCTTTTACCCAGTCTTTCTTCTCTCTTACCGGCATATCCTATATCCAGGCTATGCCAATGATGTGGAGGGTTTTATTTACCCTTCAGAGGATCATTGAGCAGGAGGATATAGATTTGGGAATGTCTGAACTTGCTGAATTGTACAACCTTGTGAGCCACGGTTCACATCGCTTTCTATTTAAACATAAACCCGGTGAGGCACACCCGATCCTGAAGACCACCAAAAAACGACACTAAGTGGAAGAAACGATTCTTCTTCGTTAGGAGGGATTCTATCCCGGATGGGAAGGATCTCCCTAGAAAATGGGCCACTCATGGTAGGATAGAGGATCCTTATAGAAGGATCATAGGATCCCCTGTTTCTGCTGAGGATCACTAACCCCTTTGTTTC
This sequence comes from Helianthus tuberosus, assembly GCA_030545235.1. Classification (NCBI taxonomy): domain Eukaryota; kingdom Viridiplantae; phylum Streptophyta; class Magnoliopsida; order Asterales; family Asteraceae; genus Helianthus; species Helianthus tuberosus. The sequence goes on along the minus strand of CM060393.1, from coordinate 46,218,484 downwards.
TATTTTGCAGCTATTTCTATTTCACATATCATTCCATCACCTGCAACCAAGGAGAGGATCGACGCTTTCCGGAATCTTGATCCTGCAATAAGATCATTTCAAGCAAACACCAAGGATTCTCAAGAAGTATCCTCAGGCTCAGTCACAATGTCAAGTAAGTATCCGAGTTTGTATATAATTAAATGTTAAAATGTAAATAAAACAAGAATACTTATATGTTGTTTTGGGTTGATAGGTGCTGGAAAATCCTCAAGGTCGGCCACCCGCTTCAGTGTCAGTGATCTTAGCACTGTGGCTCCCCGTTCTGGAAAAAAGAAAACTGCTGCTAGCCCAAGTACCATAGTCCCCAAGCCTGTCACCTCCAAGGGGGGAAAGAAGAGGAAGGCCTCTGAAGCTGGCAATCTTGAAGGCTTGCCTCTTATCCGCCACCAGTTCCAAGAATACTTTGCTGATGTAAGGATCACTGATTCTGCTTGATTATCCTGCCCACTCGAGGATCACTGATCCTGAACTTTACCTTGTCTTTTTGCAGAAATTCGCCGAGGTCGAGATGCTATTTGATGCATATGTTGAAGAGGCGGAGCAAAAGTATCTAGAGTATCAAAAATTCTTCCTGGCTAAGGATGAGACTATCTCTCGCCTTGAGAAGGATCTTGCTCTGGCAAAGCAGCAGGTGGTCATGGCCCAGATAAATGCTGATCATGAGAAGCACGACCTGCTGTAAGATGCTAAAGTCTCTGCCGCCATCACCATGTATAAGATCAAGCTGCAAATGGCCCAGGAGGCTGAGGATCCTGACTTCGACAGGACCACTTGGGACAAGGAGGGCTGGAAGGCAAAGCTAGCTGAGCTAGAGGATGAGGAGGAGGCTACCGAGGTCTTGGTGATTGAGGCAAGTGGCAGCGGGAAGGATCAAGTTGGTGGTGATGCTGGTGGTGATGTAGCCAAGGTGTGAGCTGAAAAAATGGGCGATGATGGACATTTCTAGACGCGGCCGGAGCCCATTTTTTTAGGATTTGAAAGTTTTTTGGTTGTGATGTTTTTAAACAATGTTGGGTTGTACTTTGAACAATAGTTTTTAGGATTGTGGATCATGGATCTTTAGACAATAGGTAGGATAATAGGTGGTGGAGGGATCCTCTGTTTGGGGGATGAAACCACTTGTTATCCTGCCATCTTTTATTTCCTGCACTTCTAAGACCGATTAACAATGGACACCCTTTGCCAACCCAAGTGGACGGGCCACGTATTGCTGGTAGAAACTTGGGTTGGCAATTTTGACAACCTAAAAAGGGTTTAACTTTTGGTGAATAAATAAAACTTCAACTTTTTGGCTATTTCCCGTGCTGTTATCCTTGTGAATTCTTTAGTTTTCTACTGTTGTCATTCACTTTCTTTGAATTTATAAGTAAAAAATAAAGGTTTAATAAATCATGTTTAAAAGTTTTAGGATATGATCAAGGATCAAATATCCTATAGTCGATAAATTCAGAAAAGTTATGCAACTTAAGGATCATTAGTTCTGTTGTCAAAGGATAAGGGTCACTTATATGAATAATGAATAAAATCAAAGTGATTAAGGATCATACCTGAGAATCCAAGTTAGGATCCTAACCCTTTAACATCTATAATCAGGATAACCAAAAGACAAACCTTAGTAAAAGGTATGGATCAGGGATCCTTGGCTATTTAACTTCAAAAACCTGAAACAGAACATAACTTGGAACTAAGCCAATATAAGAGAAGAGTTAGTAACTGGGGACAAGCCCAACAATTCTAGGGACAAGCCCAATATACTGGGGACAAGCCCAAAGGATCTTGTGTAAACTGGAGTATGGCCCTCACTGGCGACTATCCAAACTTAGTGACATGAAAATGCCAAAACCTTAGCTAACGTGAAAACGTTAGAAACCTTAGGAACGGATGTATGGTACGTCTACCATTATACGTAGGATCCCGGATACAACCAGTACAATGAAATTGTCAGCCCCTAAAGCGAGTACTGGTCCCATTGCCATGAACTGTACCAGGATCATCGTGCGCTACTGGCGATACTGGGGACATGCCCAAACAACTGGGGTCAAGCCCAAACAACTGGGGTCAAGCCCAAACAACTGAATACCTCTGTGGATACTCAATCCTTAGTTAAGGATACCTAAACCTTCTGCAAAACTCAGAATCAAGTGAAAGGAGGATAAAGGATCCAGGATCCTTATCCTTGTATATAAGATATTTAAAGAATTAAATAGATTGAAATTAGATCATTACCAGGATGAGGATCACCTATCTTGTAAGGATCCTTCAAGGATACTTGTTATGCAAATAGCTAAGGATCATGGATCCTTATTACATGAAGTATTTCTTCAAGTGGACAGCATTCCAAGCTCTTGGTAGCAAATCACCTTCCATTGTTAGCAATCGATATGCCCCCTTTCTAGCCTCAGCTTCAATCAGGTAGGGGCCTTCCCACTTTGGTGCCAATTTTCCATCAGCAGGATTTGTGGTATTCTGAAATGCTTTCCTTAATACCATATCACCAACTTGGAACTTCCTGATCCTAACATTCTTATTGTAGGCTCCAGCCATCCTTTGTTGATAACTAGCCATCCTTATCCTTGCCAAATCCCTGAGTTCTTCTATAGTATCCAAATCTTGAACCAAGTTTTCAGCATTTCCTTCAGGATCACGGATGCTTGTTCTTGCAGTAGGAACCACCATTTCTGTAGGGATCACTGATTCTGCCCCAAATACCAAAGAAAATGGAGTTTGGCCAGTAGCATTCTTGGGAGTTGTCTTGTCAGCCCATAATACATAAGGTAGTTCTTCTGCCCATTTTCCTTTCTTGGATCCAAGCTTCTTCTTCAAGTTGTTGATGATGATCTTGTTGGATGATTCTGCCTGACCATTAGCTTGTGGGTGGACTGGTGTTGATGTTATCATCTTAATCCCCCAGCTGTCACAAAAGTTAGTAGTTCTATTCCCAATAAATTGGGATCCATTATCACAAATAATTTCAAAAGGGATACCAAATCTAGTAATAATATTTCTTTTGATAAAGGATATTGTTAGGGGAGGATTTTCTAACAATTAGTGATCCTTATTCGTTATCCTAACTAGTGATCCTTACTTCTGTGACAGGTGGTGATCCTCAGAAGAGCTTCAGGATCAGGATCATGGATCACTTTAAGGATCCTCGTACTGACGATTGTTTACTTGTGTTTTTGAAATGTCTCGCAGGTATATTAAGCTTGACCAAGTCTTAGCGACATTCTTGGAGAATATTCCCGAAGTATTCTGCACGTGCTAGATCAAAACTAGACGTTATGGAGAACGTGGAGGCTTGGCCCAAAAGTCGGAGAGTTTGTTAGCTAGATATTTTTCTTATTTTAAAGGGGTAACGAGCTAGTTAGTGACACTTAGTCATTTTGGCAGTTACACACACACTCGCAAACACGCTCATACAAGCTCTCGTTCAAACACTTAGCGATTTCATACACTTTTTACACACTTCACTGTAGTGATCCTTGTACCTAGCTCGTTACTATCCGAAGTTGTAAACATTTAACCATTTATTTTAGCTTGGTGATCGGTAGTTTCCATCACCCGGGGTTTTTTGTGCCGGAGATCAACTCTTGATCAAGGGCTTTTTCCCCGTATAAATCCTTGTGTTGTTTGTGCATTCTACATTGAAGTGATCCTCATTGTTGTTACACATTTTAAGCATCATTCCCCTAAACAAAGAGTTTGGTTGCAATATCATCATCAGATTTTCTGACCAAAACAGTTTGGCGCCCACCGTGGGGCAAATTGGTGCTTCGTCCTTAAGAAAATACGCATTTCTGTGCTTAATTCGGCTCACTACAACCAAGCAGATGGCTTCCTCATCGAAGAATGCTTCAAACTTGATGCCCTCATTCACTTCCTCACAAGGCGTTCCTCCTTTGCCTCCACCACCTTCTGGATCCCAGAAGAATACAGAAAATGCTGCGAAGAAACCGACTCCCATTTTCTCAAAACCACCTACTTCTTCTGTTTCAACTAATCCTACTACTAATGATCTCTATACCTTGATTTTGCAGATGAGGAATCATGCACAAGAGCAGGATAAGACCAACGAAAGGATCCTCCGGGAGATTGATGAAATTAAGAAACAGAAGAAAACGGCAGAGGATCATTCCCCACTGATGCCTAGATCTTTGAATTTTGACACTCCGGTGGTTACTTCTCAGCCGTCAGTGGTTCCAAACATTCAATATGCGGGTGGACCAAAGGGAGTGCACTACGGAACAACAGCTATGACCCAGGCACTAGGTTCATATTTCCAGCCAGCAGGATCCTATCCCCAGCATATGGGATCCCTCACGGGTACAGGAGGATATTCAGGAATGCACCAGGTTCAAGGATCCTCCTTCGTTCCAGGATCATCCCAGGTTCAAGGATCCTCCTTCGTTCCAGGATCATCCCAGGTTCAAGGATCCTCCTTCGTTCCAGGATCATCCCAGGTTCAAGGATCCTCCTTCGTTCCAGGATCATCCCAGGTTCAAGGATCCTCCTACGTTCCAGGATCATCCCAGGTTCAAGGATCCTCCTTCGTTCCAGGATCATCCCAGGTTCAAGGATCCTCCTTCGTTCCAGGATCATCCCAGGTTCAAGGATCCTCCTTTGTTCCAGGATCATCCCAGTTTCAGGGATCCTTCCAGATGCCAGGATCCTTGAGGAGTTTGCAAACAGGAAGTTCAGATGTCCATCAAGGAGATTTTATTCCAATGCAGACCAATGCCACTGCTGGCCCCTCGATCATTCCAGAATCTCAACAATATGGATTAACCTCCATATTTCCTAACTTGAATCCAATGGGAGGTAACACTTTTAATAATTCTCATACTATTAACCATGGTTTTATGCAGGATCCAGGTATCAATCATGCCATGGCCAGAGAATTGCAAAAGCTAAAGGATATGATCTCGAGTGTTCCGGGAGTAGTCAAACCTATTCCAGAGATTGCAGATGGGAGCCACAAGATATCTCGCTTTGCACCTCCAATCTGTGATGCTGAGATACCCAAGAGGTTCCATGTGCCTACAATGAAACTGTATGATGGTTCGACGGACCCTGAAGAACACATAGCACAATACAGGGAGAGGATGGAGATCAATCCAATCCCAGAAAAGTTAAAGGAAGCATGCCTATGCAAAGGATTCGGATCCACTCTTACTGGATCAGCTCTCAAATGGCTGCTAAGTCTTCCTCCCTATTCTATTACCTCATTTGCAAACCTAGTTAACTTGTTTAATACTCAGTTTTCCTGTAGTAGAAAATTTGAACGACTAACTAGTGATTTATATAGGATAACCCAGGGTCATAATGAATCATTAAGGGATTACATTACCAAATTTAGTAAAGAATCCTTAGACATTCCCAACTTAGATATAGCCACGGCTGTTGAAGCCTTCAAAATGGGATTACTTAGGGATTCCTTATTTTATGATGATCTTGTTATGACACCGTGCAGGAACCTAGATGAGGTAAGAACCCGGGCCCTCAGGTTCATCCGGCTAGAGGATGATAAGAGGATTCAGGAGAGGATAACAGGATCCTCAAAGCAGGATAAGCAAGGATCCTCATTAAGAAACAACAAGTTCAGATCCTACAACAAATCTGATAATCAGAACGTGCATTCTATTGATCAAGAAGAGGATGATGAGGATTATCCTCCAATTTCTGAATATTGCTTTAGTGTTAATAACAATGAACTAATCCTTGCCATGCAGAACCTAGGTGATAAAGCTAGATGGCCAAGAAAGAATGACAGGCCAGCTGCAACTAAGGATAAATCAAAGTGGTGTGCATATCATGAAGATTTTGGGCACCTCACAGAAGAATGCATTGCATTAAGAAAGGAAATTGGATACTTGCTGAGCAAAGGGCATCTAAAAGAGTTGTTGGGAAGAAAAAAGTCAAGGACTCAGGATCCTGAAAGGATCCCTGAGAAGGCTCCAGCCCCTCCAGCAGACGCACAAGTGATAAACTTTATCTCTGGGGGATCCGACATTTGTGGCACATCCTTCTCAGCAGCTAAGAGGCATGCGAAGGAAACTAAAATGGATAACGGAGAAAGGCCAGTTCGAACATCGAGTGTCTCCGAAGGAAAAGTCATAACCTTTGATGAAGAGGATCGTATTGATATCCAGGATCCTCATCACGACGGTTTAGTTATTACTCTTTTTATATCTAACTATTTTATCTGCAGGATCCTAATAGACGGAGGAAGTTCAGTGAACATTATCCAGCTTGATGTTCTAAAGAAGATGGGTATCCCTGAATCAGAGATCATACCAAGATCCTCCGTGCTCGTGGGATTTAGTGGCGAGACCAAGAACACCCTGGGGGACATTAAACTCCCAATATATATTGAAGGCTTACACTCTTATCAAAAGTTTTGGGTTATTGACTGTTTATCTTGTTGTAATGTTATCCTTGGCAGGCCCTGGATACACGATATGAAAGCAGTCCCATCTACTTACCATCAATGTGTGAAGCTCCCTAGTCCTTGGGGAATAGTAAAGATTGATAGCGATCAGCAGGAAGCTAAGGATTGCTACACTTCATCGATGAAACCAGCTTCGAAGTCAAGGGAGCAATAGCAATCAAGGTATCCTCCAAGGAGTGTCTTGGAGGCCAGAGAGCAGGATGTGGTAGAAATCCTCATGGATCCTGATGATCCTGAATCCAAAATCTATATCGGGTCAGGGATCCTTGGCGAAATGAAAGAAGACCTCATATCCTTCCTCAAAAGGAGAAATACTACCTTTGCATGGAAACACGAAGACATGACTGGCATATCCAAGGATGTTATCACTCATAAGCTCGGCATCGACAGATCTTTCAAACCAATCCATCAAAGGAGAAGGAAGTTTGCACCAGAAAGGAATGCCATTATCCAGGAAGAGGTAGAGAAATTACTCCGGGCAGGTATGATAAGAGAGGTCAAGTATCCAAGATGGTTGGCCAATGTGGTTGTTGTTCAAAAGAAAAACGGAAAGTGGAGGGTATGTGTCGATTTTACCGATTTAAATAAGGCATGTCCCAAGGATCCTTTCCCTTTACCCCACATTGACTCCATGGTGGATGCAACTGCGGGTCATGAACTGTTAACTTTTATGGATGCTTCATCTGGATTTCAACAAATCCAAATGGAACCATCCGATCAAGAGGATACGGCCTTCATGACTCCAACTGGTATATATTGCTATATTGCTATGCCGTTTGGATTGAGAAATGCAGGTGCAACGTACCAAAGGCTGGTGAATATGATGTTCAAGGATCAGATTGGACAAACTATGGAGGTTTACATAGACGATATGGTGGTAAAATCCTTAAAAGCTGAGGATCACCTAAGAGACTTGGAGGAAGCTTTTGATATCCTTGACAAATATAATATGAAGCTTAATCCTTCAAAATGTCATTTTGGTGTTAAAGCAGGTAAATTCCTAGGATACATGGTGACTAAGAGAGGCATCGAAGCTAGCCCGGAACAAATCAAAGCAATAGTGAATATCAAATCTCCGGCCAACGCTAAGGATGTTCAAAGGTTAACAGGAAGGATATCGGCCTTGAACAGATTCATATCCAAGTCCTCCGAGAAGTGTAAAGAATTCTATGATATCCTAAGGAAGAACAAGAAATTTGAGTGGACGGAGAAGCATGAAAATGCTTTAAAAGCCCTCAAAGATTACCTATCCTCGGCCCCGGCTTTGATGAAACCAGAAAAAGGTGATGTGTTATCCTTGTATCTTGCAGTATCCTCAAAAGCAGTAAGTGCGGTCCTTGTTAAGGATCATCAAGGTACACAACATCCTGTCTATTATGTAAGTAAAAGTTTACTTGATGCCGAATCCAGGTACTCACACCTTGAAAAGCTTATCCTTGCATTAATAATGGCATCTACCAAGTTAAGACATTATTTTGAAACTCATGTTATCATTGTTAAAACTAATTTTCCAATTAAGAATGTCCTCAGGAAACCAGAGATGTCAGGAAGGATGGCTAAGTGGGCAGTGAAATTGAGTGCATATGATATAAGATATGAGCCTAGGACAGCTATCAAATCCCAAGCATTAGCTGACTTTGTGGCTGATTTCAGTAGTGATTTACAAGAAGAAGCTGAGTTAGAAGTCCAGCAGCTAGAGGAGACCAAGGATCCTTGGATACTTCACACTGATGGATCCTCAAATGTCAAAGGCACAGGGCTTGGAATACTACTAAAATCGCCACAGGGGGACATAATACCCCATTCTATAGCTTGTGAGTTCCAAACCACTAATAATGAGGCTGAATATGAAGCCTTAATTGCTGGTTTGCAAATCGCAAAGCATATGGGGATCAGGTATCTTGAAGTACACGTAGATTCTTTGTTAATTACAAATCACTTTAATGGATCATATGCTGTTAAAGGTGAAAAGCTAACCAAATATTTGGAGATAGTCAAAAGTTTGGCACTCTCTTTTGTCTCTTTTAGTTTGTCACAGGTACCAAGGGAAGAAAATACAGAAGCTGATGCATTGGCTAACTTAGGATCATCTTTGAAGATCCCAGAGGATATCAAGATCCCTATTATCCATATCCTGACCCCAGCTATTGAGGATCATGTGGCTATGGAGATAGGGAATAATTCTGCAGTGATCCCTAGTGAGGATACTCGATCCTATTCAGGATCCGGATCATGGATCTCACCAATTATGAGATACTTACAACATGGAGAGATTCCTACAGGAGAAAACCCTAGGGCTTTCAAATCTAAGGTATCTCAATTCACAATTATGAATAATATGTTGTATAGGCGATCTCTTGCAGGACCATACTTGAGATGCATTGAGGATCCTGAAGTTCAAGAAGTTTTAAAAGACTTCCATGAAGGAGATTGTGGAAATCACACTGGGGGCAGGGCTTTATTCTCAAGGATCCTGAGGACAGGATACTACTGGCCAACCATGAAGAAAGATGCTGTGGAGTATGCCAGAAGATGTGATCCTTGCCAGAGACACAGCAATATCCTTCATCAACCAGCCGAACTATTGCATCCTATATCCTCCTCTTGGCCATTTATGAGATGGGGTATGGATATAGTTGGCAAGCTCCCTAAGGCACCTGGTGGAAAAGTATTCATGCTAGCTATGACTGATTACTTCTCCAAGTGGATAGAGGCTGAAGCTTTTGCTCAAGTCAGAGAAAAGGAAGTTATATCCTTCATTAAAAGAAATATTATAACTAGATTTGGAATTCCTTCTGAGATTATATGTGATAATGGTTCCCAATTTATTGGGGGCAGAACCACTAATTTTTGTGACAGTTGGGGGATTAAGATGATAACATCAACACCAGTCCACCCACAAGCTAATGGTCAAGCAGAATCATCCAACAAGATCATCATCAACAACTTGAAGAAGAAGCTTGGATCCAAGAAAGGAAAATGGGCAGAAGAGCTACCCTATGTGCTCTGGGCTGACAGGACAACCCCTAAGAATGCTACTGGTCAAACACCATTCTCTTTGGTGTTTGGGGCAGAATCAGTGATCCCAACAGAAATGGTGGTTCCTACTGCTAGAACAAGTACCCGTGATCCTGAGGAAAATGATGAAAACTTGGCTCAAGACCTGGATACTATTGAAGAAATCAGGGATATGGCTAGGATCAGGATGGCCAGTTATCAACAAAGAATGGCTGGTGCTTACAATAAAAATGTCAGGATCAGGAGGTTTCAAGTTGGAGATATGGTGTTAAGGAAAGCATTTCAGAATACCACCAATCCTGCTGATGGAAAATTGGCTCCAAAATGGGAAGGCCCTTATTTGATTGAAGCTGAAGCAGGAAAGGGGGCATATAGATTGCTAACCATGGAAGGTGATTTGCTATCAAGAGCTTGGAATGCTGTCCACCTGAAGAAATATTTCATGTAAGCAGGATCCTTATGGCATAAGTGATCCTCACGATAGGGATATCCTTATAGGATCCTCAAAATATCGGTGATCCTTACTCAGGTAATATCCTAAACTTGAACTATTTCATTTCTTTATTTTCTCATATAAGGATAAGGATCATGTATCCTTTATCCATCTCTCACGTGAGTTCAAGTTTTGAAAGTTCAGGTATCTTTAGCACAACGTTGGTTATCCACAGAAGCAATCCGTCTTTTGGGTTTAACCCCAGTTATTTGGGCTTGTCCCCAGATTCCGCCTGTAGCGCACGATGATCCTGGTATAGTTCAAGGCTTTGGGACCAGTACTCATTATAGGGGCTGATAATTCCATTGTTCTGGCTATGCTTAGGATCCTACGTATAATGGTAGACGTACCATACATCCGTTCATAAGGTTTCTAACGTTTTCACGTTAGCTAAGGTTTCTAACGTTTTCACGTTAGCTAAGGTTTTGGCATCTTCATGTCACTAAGTTTGGATAGTCGTCAGTTAGGGCCATACTCCAGTTTACACACGATCCTTGGGCTTGTCCCCAGTTATCCTTGGGCTTGTCCCCAGTTATCCTTGGGCTTGTCCCCAGTTGCTAACTCTTTTCTTATATTGGCTTAGTCCCAAGTTATGCTCTATTTCAGGTCCTTGAAGGTAGGCAGCTAGGGATCCTTGATCCTTATTTCACTCTAAGGTTTATCTTATAGTTATCCTTATTATGGTTAGGATTCTAACTAGGATCCTCAGGTATGATCCTTAACTCTTTTGATTTTATTCATTATTCTTTTGATGAACCCTTATACTTGACAACTGAACCTGTGTTTCTTAAACTATATAACTTTTTAGAACTTATCGGTTATGGGATATGTGATCCTTGATTATATCCTAAACTTTATGGATATATTTTCTAAGGTTTGATAAATATAAACAGGATGAACATTATAACAGTTGAAAAGTAACATACTAAAAAGGGTAACAACACAAGATAAGCGACAAAAGGTTAAGTTTTTATTTATTAACATAAGGCTAACCCTTTAAAGGTTGTCAAAATTACCTACCCGAGCATCTACCAGCAAAACGTGGCCCGTCCGCTGGGGTAGGTAAAGGGTGTCCATGATAATGAGTTCAAAAGTAGTGCAGGAATATAAAGGCGGCAGGATCACAATGGTTTCATCCCCCAAACAGAGGATCCCTCCACCAATTGCAATCCTGCCTATTGTCCTAAGGATCATACATGATCCTTAAACCTAAGAACTATTGTTTAGAGTTATTACAAACCATGAAATTGTTTTAAACATCACAACCATCAAACTAAAAATTGGGCTCCGGCCTTAGCACATATATCCATCATCGCCCAATTGTGCAGCCTACACCTTCACTGCATCATCACCACCAGCCGCTGCATCCTCAGCTTTATCCTTCAACCCGCTGCCACTAGCCTCAATTGCCAGAATCTCCTCAGCCTCCTCTTCATCACCCAATTCAGCCAGCCTTGCCTTCCATTCTTCAATCTCCCAGTTGCCTTTGTCGAAGGCAGGATCCTGAGCTTCCAAGGCCATTTGGAGTTTGGTTTTGTACATTGCTATGGCGGCAGAAACTTTAGCATCATCCATGATCTCCTGCCTTTCATAATCAAAGTTAACCAGCACCTTGGCCATCTTCTGCTTGGTATCCTTGAGTTCCTTCTGAAGATCAGCAATTGCAAGATCCTTGAGCACAGCAACCTGCTGGAGATCGGCAATCTTCTGATCTTGATCCTCAACATGACCGACGTAATCCTCGATCTCAGCAAATTTCTGCAAAAGAAAAGGGTAAAGCGGTTCAAGAGCAAGTGATCCTTAGATCAGCAGGATATGCAAGCAGAGATAGTGATCCTTACATCATTGAAGTACTCGAGGAACTGGTGGCGAATTAAGGGCAGGCCCTGCAAATCCTCAGCCTCGGAAGTCTTTCTCTTCTTGATTCCCTTCCCTTTGAGGGGTGCCTTGGGGATTGAGACAGTCGGGCTAGTAGGAACTTTTCTTTTGGAGGATTTAACAGTGGTGAGATCGGTGACACTGAACCTTGAAGCAGATTTGGCAGATTTTCCAGCACCTACACAACCAAAATAAGATAAGTATCTTTTCTTAATATACATTTAACTATTTATTTAAATTATAAACAAGGATACTTACTCGACATTGTGACAGAGCCTGAGGATACCTCCTGTGAGTCTTGGGTTGTTGTCTTAAAAGTTCTAGTTTCAGGGTCAAGTCCCCAGAAAGTAGCAAGTCTTTCCCTGGTTGCGGGTGTTGTGATGAGACGTGAAAAGGAGATGGCTGCATGACACAAGACAAAGAAGGGGTTAGTGATCCTATTACAAAAACATGACCATCTGGTGATCCTTCCCAGGATCCTCCAGCCTACCATGGGTGGACCATGTTCTTGGTAAGTGCTCTCCATCTGAAATGGTATCCCTCCTTACAAAGAAGAAGCGACGCTTCCAATCTTTGTCGTTTTTGGTGACTTTGAGAAGAGGGTGATCTGCACCGGGTTTCCGTTTAAACAAGTAACGGTGGGATCCGAAGGTAGTAAGATCATATAACTCCGCTAGTTCTGACATTCCTAAATCAAGACTCTCCTGCTCGATGATCCTCTCTAGGGTGTATAAAACCCTCCAGATCATCGGCATAGCTTGAATGTAAGATATGCCGGTAAGGGAAAAGAAGGATTGTGTGAACTCCGGGAAAGGATAGGTGTACCCTATAGCAAATGGAGTGACTGGGAAGGCGACCCATGTATCAGAAACGTAGTCGCTCAGAACAGTTGAATCGAAGGGTTTGAAAAAGACATTCGCTGGAAAACGGTGACGGATGTTATCAATCTGTGCATCGGTAAAGCAACACCTTTCGTTCACCGAGTCCTTGACGATCTTCTAACTCTTCAGAGGGCTATCCTTTTTGTGATCCTTAGCCGGGGAACTTCGGAGAAACATTCTTGAAGTGATTAAGGTAAAGAAAGAAGAACAGAGTAAGAAAGGAGGAGAGAGGAGAAAGAGATACCTGATCGATCTTCAACTGAGATTATAAAGGGAGTTTCTTTCGAATTTAAATGCATAGTGATCCTATATATATCTCTATTTATAATTATGATTCTGCAGGATTGTCACTTCCGTGACATCATCATCGCAACGGCTAGTTCTATTTAAACTGCAATATATCCGTTAGTTAGCTACGGATAAGATCAAGAAAATATAACTCGCCAAATTTTACAAATTACTCCTTATATTTTGGGGGCAATTGTTAGGGGAGGATTTTCTAACAATTAGTGATCCTTATTCGTTATCCTAACTAGTGATCCTTACTTCTGTGACAGGTGGTGATCCTCAGAAGAGCTTCAGGATCAGGATCATGGATCACTTTAAGGATCCTCGTACTGACGATTGTTTACTTGTGTTTTTGAAATGTCTCGCAGGTATATTAAGCTTGACCAAGTCTTAGCGACATTCTTGGAGAATATTCCCGAAGTATTCTGCACGTGCTAGATCAAAACTAGACGTTATGGAGAACGTGGAGGCTTGGCCCAAAAGTCGGAGAGTTTGTTAGCTAGATATTTTTCTTATTTTAAAGGGGTAACGAGCTAGTTAGTGACACTTAGTCATTTTGGCAGTTACACACACACTCGCAAACACGCTCATACAAGCTCTCGTTCAAACACTTAGCGATTTCATACACTTTTTACACACTTCACTGTAGTGATCCTTGTACCTAGCTCGTTACTATCCGAAGTTGTAAACATTTAACCATTTATTTTAGCTTGGTGATCGGTAGTTTCCATCACCCGGGGTTTTTTGTGCCGGAGATCAACTCTTGATCAAGGGCTTTTTCCCCGTATAAATCCTTGTGTTGTTTGTGCATTCTACATTGAAGTGATCCTCATTGTTGTTACACATTTTAAGCATCATTCCCCTAAACAAAGAGTTTGGTTGCAATATCATCATCAGATTTTCTGACCAAAACAGATATCACTTCTTTTTCTCTGACTTGAGCAAAGGCTTCAGCCTCTATCCACTTGGAGAAGTAATCAGTCATAGCAAGCATGAACACTTTTCCACCAGGTGCCTTGGGAAGTTTACCAACTATATCCATTCCCCACCTCATAAATGGCCAAGAAGAGGATATAGGATGCAAAAGCTCTGCTGGTTGATGAAGGATATTACTATGTCTCTGACAAGGATCACACTTCTTGGCATATTCTACAGCATCCTTCTTCATAGTAGGCCAATAGTATCCTGTCCTTAGGATCCTTGAGAATAATGCCCTGCCCCCAGTGTGGTTTCCACAATCCCCTTCATGAAAATCCTTTAGGACTTCTTGGATTTCAGGATCCTCAATGCATCTTAGATATGGTCCTGCAAGAGATCGTTTATATAACATGTTATTCAATATTGTAAATTGAGATACCTTAATTTTGAAAGCCCTGGGGTTTTCTCCTGTAGGAATCTCTCCATGTTGTAAGTATCTCATGATTGGAAGGATCCATGATCCTGAATGAGATTGTGTATCATCACTAGGGATGATTGCAGAATCCTCTCCTATCTCCATGGCTACATGATCCTCAATAGCGGGGGTTAGGATGTGGATAATAGGGATCCTGATATCCTCTGGAATCTTCAAGGATGATCCTAGATTGGCCAATGCATCAGCTTCTGCATTCTCTTCTCTGGGTACCTGTGTCAAACTAAAGGAAACAAAAGAGAGTGCCAATTCTTTGACTATCTCTAAATATTTGATTAGCTTTTCACCTTTAACAGCATAGGATCCATTAAAGTGATTAGTAATCAACAATGAATCTACATGTACCTCAAGATACCTGATCCTCATATGCTTGGCAATTTGCAAACCGGCTATCAAGGCTTCATATTCAGCCTCATTATTAGTAGTTTGAAACTCACAAGCTATGGAGTGGGGTATTATGTCCCCCTGTGGCGATTTTAGTAGTATTCCAAGTCCAGTTCCTTTGACATTAGAAGCTCCATCAGTGAAGAGTATCCAAGGATCCTTAGTTTCTTCTAGCTGTTGGACTTCTAACTCAGCTTCCTTTTGTAAGTCACTACTGAAATCTGCCACAAAGTCAGCTAAGGCTTGGGATTTAATGGCAGTCCTTGGTTCATATCTTATATCATAAGCACTAAGCTTCACTGCCCACTTAGCCATCCTTCCTGACATTTCAGGTTTCCTGAGAACATTCTTAATTGGAAAATTAGTCTTAACAATAATGGCATGAGTTTCAAAATAATGTCTTAATTTAGTAGATGCCATAATTAGTGCAAGGATAAGTTTTTCTAAATGTGAATACCTGGATTCAGCATCAAGCAAACTCTTACTTACATAATAGATAGGATGTTGTGTACCTTCGTGATCCTTAACAAGGACCGCACTTACTGCTTTAGAGGATACCGCCAAATATAAGGATAATATATCCCCTTTTTCTGGTTTCATCAAGGCAGGGGCTGAGGATAGGTAATCCTTAAGAGCTTTGAGAGCATTTTCATGCTTTTCCGTCCACTCAAATTTCTTGTTCTTCCTCAAAATGTCATAGAATTCCTTGCATTTTTTCTGAGGATTTGGATATGAACCTGTTCAAGGCTGCGATCCTGCCTGTCAGTCTTTGCACATCCTTGGCATTGGCAGGAGATTTGATATTCACAATAGCCTTAATTTGCTCTGGACTTGCTTCAATGCCTCTTTTTGTCACCATATAGCCTAGGAATTTACCTGCTTTAACACCAAAGTGACACTTGGAAGGATTTAGTTTCATATTAAATTTATCAAGGATATTAAATGCTTCCTCCAAGTCTCTAAGGTGATCCTCAGATTTCTTGGACTTAACCACCATGTCATCTATATAGACTTCCATAGTGTGTCCAATTTGTTCCTTGAACATCATATTGACTAGCCTTTGATAAGTAGCACCTGCATTCCTTAGTCCAAATGGCATAGCAATATAACAATATATACCAGTTGGGGTCATAAAGGCTGTATCTTCTTGATCAGATGGTTCCATCTGAATTTGTTGAAATCCAGATGAAGCATCCATAAAAGTCAACAACTCATGACCCACGGTAGCATCCACCATGGAGTCAATGTGGGGTAACGGGAAAGGATCCTTGGGACATGCCTTGTTTAAATCAGTGAAATCGACACATACCCTCCACTTTCCATTTTTCTTTTGAACAACAACCACATTGGCTAACCACCTTGGATACTTAACCTCTCTTATCATACCTGCCCGAAGTAGTTTATATGCCTCTTCCTGGATAATAGCATTCCTTTCAGGTGCAAACTTCCTCCTCTTCTGATGTATAGGTTTGAATGACCTGTCAATGCCAAGCTTATGAGTAATTATATCTTTAGATATACCTGTCATGTCCTCATGCTTCCAGGAAAAGGTAGTTTTCCTCCTCTTAAGGAAGGATACTAGATCCTGTTCAATGTTGCTGAGGATCCCTGATCCTATGAAGACTATGGATTCAGGATCATGAGGATCCATAAGGATTTCTTTCACATCCTGTTCTCTTGCCTCCAAGACATCTCTTGGAGGATGCTTTAATTTCTATTGCTCCATTGGTCTTGAGGCTGGCTTCATTGATGACGTGTAACAATTCTTAGCTTCTTGTTGATCACTCTCAATTTTCACCACTCCCCATGGACTAGGAAGTTTTACGCATTGATGATAGGTAGATGGGACTGCCTTCATGTCATATATCCATGGCCTGCCAAGGATAACATTACAACAGGATAAGCAATCTATAACACAAAATTTTTTATAAGAATGAAGTCCTTCAATATAGATGGGGAGTTTGATGTCCCCCAATGTATTCTTGGTCTCTCCGCTGAATCCCACAAGAACTGAGGATCTTGGGACAATGTCTGATTCAGGGATGTTCATCTTCTTGAGGACATCAAGCTGAATGATGTTTACTGAGCTTCCTCCATCTATTTGGATCCTGCGAACAAAATGGTTAGAAATAAACAGAGTAATAACAAGACCATCATGATGAGGATCCTGAACATCAACACGATCATCCTCATCAAAAGTTATAATTTTATCCTTGGTAACAGTGGAGGTCCGGATGGGTCTGTCTCCATTGTCCATCTTGGTTTCCTTGGCATGTCTTTTGGCTGCTGAAAAGGAAGTACCACAAATGTCTGATCCACCGGATATGAAGTTTATAACTTGTGCATCTGCTGGAGGAGCAGGAGCCTTTTCTGGGATCCTGGATCCTTGACTTCTTTCTTCCCAAAAGCTCCTTCAAATGCCCCTTGCTTAACAAGTAACCAATTTCTTTTCTAAGTGCAATACACTCTTCAGTGAGATGTCCGAAATCCTTATGATTTGCACACCATTTGGACTTGTCTTTTGTTGCGGCCGGTTTATCACTTTTCCTTGGCCATCTTGCTTTCTCACCTAGATTCTGCATTGCAAGAATTAGTTCATTGTTATCAACAGAAAAACAGTATTCAGAAATTGGAGGATAATCCTCCTCATCCTCTTCTTGTTCTACTGCATGCACATTCTGGTTATCAGACTTGTTGTAGGACTTAAACTTGTTATTCTTGAAATAGGATCCTTGCTTTTCCTGTTTTGAGGATCTTGCCAATCTCTCCTGGATCCTTTTATCATCCTCTAATCGGATGAATCTAAGGGCCCTGGTTCTCACTTCATCAAGATTCCTGCATGGGGTCATAACAAGATCATCATAGAATAATGAATCCCTAAGTAAACCCATTTTAAAGGCTTCCACAGCCGTGGCTATATCCAGATTAGGGATATCTAAGGATTCTTTACTAAACTTAGTGATGTAATCTCTAAGTGATTCATTTTGACCTTGTGTTACCCTATATAGATCACTAGTTAAACGTTCAAATTTTCTGCTACATGAGAACTGACTATTAAACAGGTTAACTAGATTAGCAAATGAAGTAATAGAGTAAGGGGGAAGACTTAGCAGCCATTTAAGAGCAGATCCTGTAAATGTGGATCCGAAACCCTTGCATAGACATGCTTCTTTTAACCTCTCTGGGATGGGGTTGATCTCCATCCTTTCTCTATATTGAGCTACATGTTCTTCTGGATCCGTTGAACCATCATATAGGTTCATAGTTGGTATTTGAAACCTTTTGGGTATCTTAGCATCACAAATAGGTGGTGCAAAACGAGATATCCTATGGCTCCCATCTGCAATTTCAGGAATGGGCTTAACCACTCCTGGAACGCTGGATATCATATCCTTCAGCTTCTGTAATTCCCTAGCCATAGCTTGATTGATACCTGTATCCTGCATAGAGACATGGTTAGTGTTATAAGAATTATTGAAAGTGTTACCTCCCAGGGGATTCACGTTAGGAATTGCGGATGTGAATCCATATTGACGGGATTCTGGTATGATTAAAGGACCAGAAGAGGCAATGGTCTGTATCGGAATGAAGTCTCCTTGATGAACATCTGTGCTTGGGGGTTGTATACTTCTCAAGAATCCTTGATCCTGAAAGATGTTGGATCCTTGAACCTGAGAGGATCCCTGAGGCTGAGAGGATCCTTGAACCTGAAAGGATCCCTGAGGCTGAGAGGATCCTTGGACCTGAAATGAGGATCCTTGAACCTGAGAGGATCCTTGAACCATGGAGGATCCTTGGACCCTAGAGGATCCTTGAACCTGGGAGGATCCTTGAACTGTGTGCATTCCCAAATATCCTCCTGAGCTGACGAAGGATCCCTGATGCTGAAGAGAGGATCCCGAAGGCTGAAAACAGGATCCTTGAGGCTGGAAGTGAGACCCAAAAGCCTGACTCATAGTTGTTGCTCCATAACGCCTTCCCAATGGTTCAGTTTGGTACTGGTTGTCTAAGGCTGTAGATTGCTGAGCAGTTATAGCTGGAGTGTCGAAATCCAGTGACCTTGGTATCAGAGGAGAGTGATCCTCCGCTGATCTCTTCTGTTTCTTGATGTCACCGATCTCCTGGAGGATCCTTTCGTTGGTTTTGTCCTGCTCTTGTATGTGATCCCTCATCTGCAAAATCAAAGTAAAAAGATCACTAGTAGTAGGATTAGAAGAAACAGAAGAAGTTGGTGGTTTTGGAAAAATGGGGCTTTGTCTCTTTGCAGCATTTTCAGCATTCTTCTGGGATCCAGAAGGTGGTAGAGGCAAAGGAGGAACGCCCTGTGAAGAACTCATTGCCGGCATTGAACTGGAAGTGTTTTTTGCTGAAGAAGCCATCTGCTTGGTTGTAATGAACCGAAATGATCACAAAAACAAGAACTTCTAAGGAATGAAGCACCAATTGCCCCACAGTGGGCGCCAAACTGTTTTGGTCAAAAATCCGGCTAAGATAATGTAACCAAATCTTTGTTGTGAGGAATGATGCTTGAATCAATGAACAATATTAAGGATAACTCAGAAATGTAATGAACAAATGACACAAGGATTTATACGAGGAAAAAGCCCTTGATCAAGAGTTGATCTCCGGCACAAAAAACCTCGGGTGATGGAAACTACCGATCACCAACTAAGATTAAACAAAAGAAGTTTACAACTCGGGATGATAACAAGCTTGTTACAAGGATTACTAATGTGCAATGTGCAAAAAATGTATGAAATCGCCAAGTAGTGTTTGAGAGCTGATTGAGAGCTGTTACGAGAGTGTGTGAATGCCAAAATTAGCTAAGTGTTCTAACTCAAGCTTGTTATCCCCATTTTAAATTAGAAATAACTAAACTAACTAACTATCTGCAAATTGTGCAAGCTCCCCACGATCTCCATAACGTCTACAAGAGCCAAGCACGTTCGGAATATTGAGGGAATATGCTCCAGGAATTTCGGTGAGACTTGGTCCATGCCTTTTCTCCTGCAAAACAAGCTTACGAACAAGGTAGACAATTGTTAGTATAAGGATAACAATAAGGATCCTGAATCCTGATCCTGCAACACCCACTGAGGATCCTTAACTCAAACAGAATTGAGGATCCATGATCCTGGTAGCACATGAGGATCCATGATCCTTAGGATTGGAAAATCCTCCCCTAACACATACATACATAGAGTCTAACCTGAATTCAATCTCCTCCATCCCTTTCCTGATGTCGACGAAAAGAAGAAGTAGAAGGACTTTAAGATTTTCGGAATCAAGGTAAATCATATTCCCTTCATTACTTGGTATCGTATCTTGTAGTTTGTTTATAATAAGAATTCTTGCATGATTTGATTACTATATTATGATTATCACGGCTGTGTTTTCTGGGTTTGTTAATGTTTTTGATAGTCTTGATGATCGCATATAGTTCTAGTTGTTAAAGATCATGTGTATATGATGTTTAGGTCGTTTGTGAGTTCGGTTAGTCGTAGGGTTTTTTTTTCTTTGCATGATCTGGATGTAAATCTTGATGGTTTTGATGAACTAATCGATACATGACTTAATTTAGAATGATAATCTGCTGTGAATATAGATTATAGGTCGTTGGGTTCATTAGATAATCGTTTGTGGGGTTCGGGTAGCTAATCAGAATCTATCCAGAATGTTACAACCGACTTGTGTCAACTGTAACCGTGTTAAATTTTATCAAAAATTGATGTTTCTTGAGCCCATAACGTAGTTCCAGGAAATACCTTTCTAACCCCATTGGAATTGCATTTTTTGACGTCGTTTACTATTTTAAATGAATTATTTCGTAACAAAGGTCGAGGCTGGGTTTTCTTTCAGAATTTTCAGCCCATTACGAATGTCATAACTCAACGAAGGAATTGAGTTATCACCTAAAATTTTTACTGTAGATATTTCGATAAGGTATTGAGAATCTCCCACCAGAATTTCATTAAAAGAGTTAACAAGGATTTCTAAATGATTTTTGGCGTAAACTGTCATCAGAATGTTATAAATCAGACCTAGGTGTAAAGAATGATTTTTAGTGAATTTTCTTTATGTATTCAGGTCATGAGAAAAATACTCAAGTATTCGGGAACTAAATGACATGTTGTGATAGAATATCATAATTTTTTGAGTTTGTTTAGTACTTTAAATAAATTACGAAAAATGCCTAAAATCTAATGTGAAACTGCAATGAGTTGAAAGTGATTTTAAACGTTTTAAATATGCATATATATTACAACAAGGTGTTAAATATTATTAAAAACATTAGCCGGTATCAACAAATGTGTTATATGATGATCACATGCATTAACTTACACGAACAAGTAATTGTTTGTCAAACATGATTCTATGGCTATGTTAGACTACATGTAGGAGTACATGAATTAAACTAACTGAAACGGTAAACATACCAGGAAGAGATTGACCATTCTTAATTACCTTTCACGTTTACTACTGAGCAAACTAATGTGAGATCACAACCTTTTCCAAAAGCATGCGTTCCTTGTTTGGAACAACACTTTTTTTACGGGAGTCTTGGTTGGGGCTACACTCGCGTTCCTAGGTGGAACCACTTTCTCATGAAATTCCCTACATTTTTACCGACTAGTTTGCCAGGGAGGCTACGTGGGTATTAGTTGATAGCCCTATTAGGTTTGACAAACTTCACACCATGCTAGGAGTCGGGCATGAACTTTTACCCTTCACTTTTACATTAATGTTGATAGATGTTAATGAGGGCACAATACGAAATGTCAGCATTCGGTACATAGTTTAGTCATTTGGTGAGACGAATTTGTGAATTCTCCAACTTTATTGTTGACACGTAATTGCATGCTTTGCAAGTCATTAGGTACAGCTGGGATGAACGGTTGCAATTGCTGGAGTGGTGTGGTTCGATAAACATTATGTTTTAAGTTACTATTAAACTTGTGGTTTTAAATTCTTGTTGGGTTTGAACTTTATTTTTGCTGCAAATTAAACTGTGTTTTAACAACTAAAACTTGATCACTAATTATGTAGATGTTTTTATGTTTTTAAATATTTGGTTCAACATGATTAGTGGCTAGATCCTGGTCAGTCACACGCCTCACGGTAAAACTCCGCATGTGGAATTTGAGGGTGTGACACTAACTGGGTTCACCCCCTCCCCTATCGCAGACTACAACTAAAGTCGGTTGTTGTCACGACCCCTGACCCCACCCTGGGAGCGGGAGCTGCGAACTAGTCAGATGGTATCGGTGTTTATTAATTATGCAGCGGAAAACTTTCCTCATGACCGTAGTTAGGAAATAGTTACCAGAGTTTAAAACACCATATTTTATAATAAGCAAGTGGGATAAAACCCGAATTTCATTTGCAAAACATTTACAGGGATAAACCTTATTTATTGAAAACAAAGCCTCCTTTTTATTTAGGTAACTTTTATAGCTTCTTTTTAAGCCTTCAGTGCTCTCCAGCTGTCTTCTATTGGCTTCACACTAAGTCACCTGAAACGCGTTTTAAAAACATTTTATCAGCAAGAAATACTGGCGAGTACATTCTAATTTGTAAGACATCAGTTTGTTACACATTACAGTATTAAGGGTGATTACAATGTTTATATCTACACAATTACTCGTTCAGTACGTGTTACTCGACGGATCTGTGACTATGGTCATATCACACATTGGATACCCGTGCCCAATTGTGAAGGTTATCATGTACTGTATACAAACCCCATAATACTGGCAGCAATTGTAGAATTACAAAGACATAATCACTGTAATTGTATTTGAAAACATTTGAGGTTTTGGTAAAACATTTTGACTCACAAAAAGAGTTTATAAAAGAAAATGTACTCACATTTGTAGACTTAGGTATTTCTATAGGCTTCCTAGTAATATTATTGATTCCTGTTGTTTCTCCTGGTTATTATTTATTAAATTTAAATAATGCACACGTGTTAGTAAAATAACCCAAATCACATTAACCGTACAACTCGAGACAGAATTTTAATGACTGAGTCAGGCAAAGCCTTGACATGCATTACGTAGTCCTAGTTCAATCAGGTGTAATACGGGACAGAATTCCAACGATTGAGTCAGGCAGAGCCTTGACATGCGTTACAGAAATTCTAGATCAACCGAGCAGGGTAACGAATACGTGATAAATGCCGCTTCGATCCCATTTTATAGCTAAGACAGAGGTCTCTCGCGCCCCGCGAGAGCCTATTCTACTTCCTTCGCGGCCCGCGAGGGCTCTAAAGTCGGCCATAGGGTTGGTGAGTCAGCGGGTAGGGTTGACACGTGTGACAACTGGCACCAAACCGGTAATTTCCGTACACTTTAATTATTATTTAATGACTGCAATTATGTGCTTAATTGTCAGCAAGGTCTGAACACATGCTAAACAAGTGAATTTATGCACGTTGTATACTACAAAATATTGCTTTATGCATAAACGAGAGCGTTGCGTCAAAAATACTAGTAAACTCACCGGTAAGACACAATGTGTCAACAGAACTGCAGAAGCAGTCTGACATTAGAATTGAGGCCTAGGTGTAGGTCCAACAACAAGAGTACATTAAAACCCAAGAGTACATACAAGGGTTTAATATATAGACATTACGGAAGCAAAAATAAGCACTAAAAAGCACCCGAAACGCACTTTAAGTGCAGAATTTTATATAATTCAGATCAAATCAACTTTTAGACATATAAATAGCATGCAGAAATTTCGTTTTATCATCCAGAATACTTCCCTAAGTGTCGGGGATTGAAAGTGTTACAAAAGGATACTTAAAAGACACTTTAAAGCTTAATTTAGCACTTTAACGAATCGGTATCTAACCGAACAACCGGACAATACCCGGAACACCAAAATAATGCTAGAAGCATTGATTTTATTTTTCTAAGCTAGTTAGGGTCCCCGAATGTAACAGCTCTCATTAAAAGTCCTATTTATTTTATTATTCTATCCAATAGGAAACCCTAATTGAGACACCCAAGTGATTCTGCACAAACCCTAAAAATTTCAGAACAATCAGAATCAGGATCAGGGCCCGTAAAACTCAGGGGGGGGGGGTATTTTCTACTTAACGATTATCCTTATAACTCGTTGTAAAATACGAGATTCTTCGATCCGTCGACTCAGCAAGCCTACACACACACGTGGCAAGCCTATAGTGAAAAGGTGTCCCTTACGGACCGTAAGGGATAAGGCTTACGGTCCGTAAGCATGTCAAAATTCGTATATAAATAGCAGACTTTGGGACTTGATTTCTGGCGTTCGTTCGACAATCAAATTCAAATTATACCCCGAGTTATAGTAGAAACAATCTCAAAATCACTAATTAGTATAGCGGGGTGCTGCTACGATACCGGGTATTAACTCGATCGCTGCTACGATTCAATGTCCGATCGATTGAAACTATCCGACCGGATGTTTAAGCGCTATCCTTTGTCATTAGTCGTGATTCCGACAGGATGTTTGAGTACCACCCGAATTTGGGGAATACTCTGTCATTCGTTGTGAATTCGATGGATGTTTAAGTGATTACACTTTGTCATTCGTTGTGAGGGTTTTAATATCTTGAGTTATCGTAAATGTTGTATTAGTTACTTACCTAGTTCGTGTGCACTAGGTTACAAGATTAATCAATAGGCTAAGCTCTGCTTGTATAAATCTGCAATATCAAGGCTAATCAGTAGGCTAAACTTTGCCGTATGAATCTGCATGCTTATAATGTGAGTCATTCTCTTTTTATCAAATTTGTTTACAAAAGCATGTTTATTTTCAAGGTTATAATTACAGGGATTAAGTCTTTGTAATCACCATATTACAGCCGGTATGTGGGGTTTTGTATACATTACTTGATAATCTTCACCATTGGACAACGAGTTAGCCAATGGGTGATATGACCATAGTCACAGAAACGAGTCGAGTGACAAATACCGAGGGTAGTTGGTTGATATAAAAACATTGTAATCGCTCTTAATACTGTAAATTATAACACTGTTTTCGAGTTATCCTTTGCAGTGATTAAGTCTTTGCCAATCTTAAAGAAGCAAATGTAAAAACTCTTAATGCTGTGAAGTATAACAAATATGTTTTATAAAACCTGAATGAACTCACTCAGTATTTCCCGCTGACAAAACCTTTTTAAAACGCGGTTCAGGTAATTACAGTAGATTGGAGTAAGAGATGGATACAGCACGGAAAGACTTCAAGAAGTGGCTTATTTTATAAATTAAATCAAATTAAGAAATATTGTTTTATGTAATCAAATTTATCTTTATTAAAACTACCATTGTAAAACATGGGTTTATCCCATCTATTCAATAAATAAAATCCGGTGTTTTCTAAACTCTGATATTTTTCCTAACTCACGGTCCTGATGAAATTTCCGCTGCAATATTTTTCAAAATAATCACCGGTACCACTGGGCTGTTCGCGGCTCCCGATTCCGTCCAGGGTGGGTCGGGGGTCGTGACAGAAGGTGGTATCAGAGCCACTGCTTTAAGCCAATAAGTGTTGTAATAATAATACCTAAGTTTATATAAAAGAGTTAGGAGATTACTGTTAACTGGTAGCACACAGGATAGTATTTAGCCTTGAACTTAAGAAAAGATGCCTTAGTATAAGCTTCGAGATAAGCTAAGTAATTGTGTAAATAAAGTATGATGGATTTTGCCGTAAGAATGACGATTAAAACATTATAGGCAATAGCACTTAATTGCTATTAATTCTTGCTTAATGATATTACTTGGTCTAGAATAAGATATGTTACGGGAATACAAATTTCCTTATTTCTGGATAAAAGCCTAATAAAAGAGGCACTTTTAAAAATACTATTTATGGGAAATTTTCTCCGGCAAGACTGGGTATGGTGTAGCAGACTCTCCAGTTTGTTCGGATATACTGAGGTTACCTTTCCGACGCGAACCGGATAAGACAGGGTATGTAATATGTCAAATGAGTGACAAGATTTCCCTAAATAGTATTATGACCAGATATTTGACTGGTTTTTGGAAATATGAATCTGTTAAATACATTGACCTGATAAATGGTATGTTTATTTCAGCAAGTGAAATATATGATTATATAGATATATATATATCTATAAGGAATTCCAAAAGCCAAATAGGAATAAAGCACAAGCATATGTGTCTAGATTTCTTTATTAGGAATCTCTTTTCCGATATCAAACATTATTTCGTTTAATTATCTGCCTAGTAACTCGAGCGACAATAATAACAATAGAAACCCATTAAGTTGGGATACCATCAAAAGTGTAAAGAATTTCTAACGCGTTACCATAAACTATTAACGCAAGTAAGAAGCATGTAAAGTTGTGATAATGTACAAGAAAACACATGAAAATTTAATTATAAGTCCACAAAAGTTGAAGTATATCACACACAACTTTCGAGGCAAGACCTTTGGAAAATATAAATTGGGCACGATGACACCAATGCTAATTCCGTCAGTAGAAGAACTACTAATCAAAAGGAAGCACTTTGCCACACAATCTTACAAACGACATGAATATCGCTAAGGTACGCTAGAACAAGATTTCACAAACATCCGTGCACAGTCTAATCGGAGTCATAATTATTATCACTACAAAAGGAGTCACATACCTTTGCAAATTCCCTATTTCATTTTATTCACATTCCTTGGTAATGTCACTTAACAACGGTTATCACACGAAATTCCAGATAAAAGTTCTTATATTTCTTTCGTTGAAATTCTGACTTTTTGCATATAATAAATTAACTTTCGTGTTTCTACTTCCCTAATAGTCATCATACCATGAGGATTTCTTTCATAGTAGCAAATATTAATCTATTTCATTTCTTGGTAAATCCACACGTTACACATGCATTGTTTGTTATGCATTTGGTTCATTTGATTTTTAAAGACCACTGGAGGGCTTCATTCCGATTTGTTATTTTATCCAAACTCAAAAATCATTCCGCTTTTTGTACTGTGAACCGCATTATTGCAAAACAATAACTCCTTGATATCGAGTCAATGAATTTCTTGAAAAATTTAATTTTCTTTGATATACATAATTTTTATTGTGACCATGTCCGAACTTTCTTATTAAAACTTGTTTTGTTTAAATCAAGTTCAAATTATTTGACTTGCTCACATTACATATTCATTTCAAGATTCCATATAATGGATGGAAGCTATCATATTCAAAATAGTCCCAACAAGCACTTCATTTGTTTTGAACTATAATAGGCTTGTTTAGTCTTCGACTTCATTGAATCATTTCTTTGATCATGATCACCTTATACTGACATTTTCACAAAATTTAAAGCTTGCACTAATCTCGTTTATATATATCATATACGGATTTAATTATTTATTTAATTAGATATTAAATTGCTTTGTTGATAAAAGCCATCTTAACACAAATCGTGTGCTAAGATAATGATACACAAATTCTTGTCATATTTCAGTGTATTTCTTAAAGATTCTTACAACATCAATCTAGCCTTTCATGATAATTATTGCTCTAACAATCTTCAATAGAAAAACATTATATAAAATTAATTATATATGGAAACTTACATAAGTGATTACCTGATTTACAAAATAGTATTACTATATTCTTATTAAACCATTGAGGTGAAGAAATTATATTTTTATATATATATAAATTTTTTTTTTTGAATTATACTCTCATTTAAATTTACGTTCAGTTATTTATTATTGATAATTAATATTAGTTTTATTATTAATAATAAATTAATAACAGAAGTATTAGTATTATTTTTAGGTACTAGGGTTATTGTCAGGGGCAGGTATTGAATAGCCTAGCCTTAGTTAGGCATGGACTGATCACCTATGCTTAAACAAGGCAGCACTAACCAATATCCACCATGATAATGACTAGTTAGTATATATAAATTAAGTCATCATACTTATTTAGTAAATTTTAATTATATATGAAAATATATATACTTTGGAGAAGACATATTTTCATAAAATAAAAGGGACAAATAAAAATAAATAATAGTCTATCACATGTTTTGTGGTAACTATGTACAGTAACGCTCTGGCAAGAAAATGACCATATAAGAATAATATGGTAGTCATCAACTACGTTGGATTAAGGGAACATGGTAATATATAAGAATAGTCCCCGTTTTCACTTATTTATAATATTTGTAAATACATTCACAACGTTATATGGTTTCAAAATGAAAATAAGTAATCACATAGAATCGACTCATTAAGTGTTATATATTTACAAAATATTTTACAAATACTTTTGTACAATAAATATTTTTACATCTTTATTTACAACTTTCATTTAATGTTATAAATAATAGTGATTTCTTTTACAAAATAATAATACTAAAATATTTTGTAATGTAATAACTTCATTGCGGTGTTTTGTAATATATATTACATAGTAAATATAAGTTATTTTACATAGTATAGTAAAATACTAAAATAATATTTATTTAAAAGTGGTGACCATTTACATATAGTAAAAATGCATATTACATAGTATTTATATTTGATATGTAAGACAGGAACACAAATAATATATATTACATTTGCTTTACAAATATAATATAATGGTTGGTCATGCCAAAACAACTTGTTCTTATTATATTTCGATCTCTAGGACATAGTATGAAAAATATGATCCCTAATAATAGTGTACTATCACATTGTTTCACAATTAAAATAATTTGAAACTCTAAACAATGATACACTAACTCTATTGTCTTTTGGTATATCTTTGCAATTCACTCATCTCAACATTTTGATTTTCTCATATCATAATTTAATATTTGGCAAACCATTTTCATGCTTTTATTTCATTTTGAACCTGTCAATTCTAAGTCTTCCTCAATTGCCAATCAAAGTAAGCTTTCTTTTGACAAAGAATTTTATTTCTAAAAAGTCCTTCACATTCATTTTAAATATCTATTGATCATATATCTTTTGGCTTGAACCTAGTCACTTTGGAAATTATATCATTTCATTTCATTCGTTTGTCATCGATTTCTAGAACTAATTCAGTTGAACCATTGAATCCTATTTATTGTACAACTCGTATTCACAAAATTTGATATTTTAAATCTGTGTCATCTAACTTAATATTGTTTTTATTGACTAAAATATGACATAAATATAAAAGAAATATCATAACCCAAATCTCGAGGACGAGATTTTTATTAAGGTGGGGAGAATGTAACAACTCTCATTAAAAGTCCTATTTATTTTATTATTCTATCCAATAGGAAACCCTAATTGAGACACCCAAGTGATTCTGCACAAACCCTAAAAATTTCAGAACAATCAGAATCAGGATCAGGGCCCGTAAAACTCAGGGGGGGGTATTTTCTACTTAACGATTATCCTTATAACTCGTTGTAAAATACGAGATTCTTCGATCCGTCGACTCAGCAAGCCTACACACACACGTGGCAAGCCTATAGTGAAAAGGTGTCCCTTACGGACCCTAAGGGATAAGGCTTACGGTCCGTAAGCATGTCAAACTTCGTATATAAATAGCAGACTTTGGGACTTGATTTCTGGCGTTCGTTCGACAATCAAATTCAAATTATACCCCGAGTTATAGTAGAAACAATCTCAAAATCACTAATTAGTATAGCGGGGTGCTGCTACGATACCGGGTATTAACTCGATCGCTGCTACGATTCAATGTCCGATCGATTGAAACTATCCGAAAAGAAAATAAACACATGTTTTGAAAACAATGGAAACCTCCATTTTTAAGGGAAACTCTGTCAAAATTATTATAAATTTTGACACTTAGAAAAATATAAGTTTTTGAGAAACTTATTCCCTAAAAATATGTATCTAAAAATATTACCAAGGTTTCCCTAATTTTTGGTGATAAGAAATGAGGATTTCTTCGAGAATAAAAATGGATATTAAGTATGTATATATGTTTTTGAGAAAAATATATATTATTTGATCACCAAACTTTGTGCTAAGTGTATGTAGTATGTGTTATACGTGTGTTTTGGTCAAAAATTACCGAAGCAATTTAGTGATCAAATTAGTTAAGTGAGGTAGTGTGCTAAAAGTGTGTTGGAAATATGCTGGTTATATTGTTTGTGAAAACAAGTTTCAGGATACGACTCAGGATATTGAGCCGTATCGACGATCAAACTATGAGCAAAAAGTAAAGGAAATGACACGAGATGTACGAGGAAAGCCCTTGATCAATCTAGATCGCCGGCATAAAACCTCGGGAGCTGACAATCGCAGCTGCCTAGTTCTTCTTATTGCTTCAAATGTCAGGATACAGTGCAGGATATTGACCAGATCGCTAAGTGTTACAATGCTTTGTGTGAAAGTAAAAAATTGCGAGAGAACAAGTGTGAGAGTGTAGTGAGTGTAGCTGTGATGTCCTATTCGATCTGATATACCCACCTATTTATAGTAACGAAATACAAACAAAAATCCCTACAAATATGGGATGCTCCGAATATTCCATTGTGAACGTTGTAGACCGAGTAATGCGGCTTCAACGTCTTCATTTGAACGACTTGGACCGAGTCTCCCGGAGAAAGGGTCTTCGTGAACGTTGCTCCATCTGGACGCGTACTCCTGCACACAACCCGTTAGTAATCCTGAGGATACCATTCAGGATGTTACCAATATCCTGAATGAGCATCCCGGATATGAGCAGATATCATACAATCAAGATATAACTCAAGATATTTCCCAGGATATGGGCTCAGAATTTTACCCATAACAATTGTCCCCAAAAAATGTTACCGTTTAGTATCCTGGCACTAACGGTTATATTTTTTTCCGGAGACCGAGGCAATTTAAGAGATTAGACTCATGATGTGACCGTTTGCAACTGCTCAGCCTATATTTACTCATCACCACCCTATAACTTCTCATCCTTATCCCATTTATTCTTGACCGAAGTGAAAAAAGGTAAAAACCTCTCTCCCTTTTCCATCTTCTTCTCTCTTTCTGTTCAGCATTCCGGCGAGAATATGACAAGGCAAACAAGATCAAGTTCCGGCGACTCCGCCCCCACATTCATACAACAGAATCTTCTCCAGGATCCGGAGAAAGAAATATGTACCTTTGATAGCGCCCATTTGTCAGCCCTCAAATCCTCCGGTATCTTCCCGGAAGGGACGGTATTCCGGCCGTTTGACCGGGAAATCCGGTCGGACAAGGTTTCCGACGAATGGTTGTGCTTTAGTGCCTTTCCCTTCACCTTAGGGTTACGGTTCCCCTTTCCAGACTTTATCACTGAATTTTTCAACATTACAAAAATCTCTTTTAGCCAAACAATGCCGATGCTTTGGCGTGTTTTGTCCGTTCTTGACCAAATCAAGAAAAATCACATTCCTGAGCTTTCTGTTCAAGACCTCCCCCTAGCTTACCGGCTTAGATGCCACGGATCCTGTAGATTTTTGTTTTATTCCACCTCCGGTGATCCGCTGATACTTCGTGCCACCAGGAACGAGGAGAAATGGCAATCCAAGTTCTTCTTTGTAAAAAGAGACTCAATCCCTGGTGGAACGGAATATCCGGTGAAATGGTTGAGAAAGGGTAGGATTTAGGGTTTAAGGATAATCCTACCTTATATCCTGTTACATATCCTGAGCTGATCAATTTTCTGTTTAGTTTTGTATACAGCTGATTTTAGGAAGCTTGCACCTCCCCTTGCTGATTCACAGAAAAGGATCGACGCTATCAGACTCCTCCCAGATGCTGAAAGAAGTTTTAACTCATCTCCACCATCTCCAAGCCCTCTTTCCAGTGCAAACATGTCTGGTAAGGATCCTGCACAATATCCTGCATACATGTTTTTATTTGGCATATTTAGGAAACAATTCAACTCCCTGTATGCAGACTCCAGCAAAGTCCCAATCCTCCTCGATCTCGATGAGCTTGACAGTTAGCCTACTCCAGTCATGGTCAAGAAAGAGACCCCTGCTGCCACCAGCTCCAAGCCGCTCCCAGCTCCTAAAGCGAATCCGAGGACTCGTGCTTCCACCTCAAAGAAGAGGAAGAACTCTGAAGTTAGTGCTCCAGGCTCTGAAGGATTTTCTTATGATGAGCTCAGCTTCACTGATTCCTTGGAACCGATGACATCCTTCCTTAATAAGGTAATATCCTGACCCTACATCCTGCACATATATCCTGATAGAATATCCTGACAGGATATCCATGTTAGCGAATATTGATTTATACCTGAATTGCTTACTTACAGGGCCTCCAGCATCTGCTCCACCTATACAACGATGCCTGTGGTACTGCTGCACTCTATGAAGCCTGGATTAAACAGCTTGAAACCACTGTTGCCGACCAAGGTGCCATAGCTGAAGTGAAGACTCGGCATTATGAGGACAAGCTGAAGAAAGTAACCCAGGATGCTGAGATCAAGCTGGCCACTGTCCAAATGGAACATGAACAGGCCATGGTTTCTTTCCGGGAAGGAATCAAAGCTTCTGCCATCGTCTCCCTGCTACAAGCTCGTATTAAGATGGTCTATGAGGCCAAGGGAACAGGCCTTGAGTGCCCATCCTGGCCGGTCGAATCCTGGGTGGCAAAGCTGAAGGAGCTTGGAGGCAAGGCTGTGCCCCTTCCTGCTGAAGCTGGTGAATCCTCTAAGTCGGCAGAGGTGGCAGACAAGGCTGGAGACAAGAAGGATGCTGGAGCGGATGCTGGAGCGGATGCTGGGATGGATGCTGGTGAGGATGCTGCTCAGGATGCTGAAGCTGAAAAGGTAGAGAAGGTTGAAGAAGATGCCGCTGTGTGAGGGCATTCAGGTGGGCAATGATGGATATACGTGCCAAGGCCGGAGCCCACTTTTTTAAATTTGATCGTTGGTCTGTAACCCTAAAACAATTTACTTTTTCTGCACTTTACTTTCCTGCATCTAGACAATATGATGGCCAAAGGTGGGGGGATCCTGAGTTTCAGGTCGAAGCCCTAGGTCATCAATGTTAGTATGTTTTGCTTTTTGAACAATATAACAGTTGGAGGCGGATGGGTCTCAGTTTGGGACAAAACCTTCAACTGTTAGGTAAATATGGTAAGGAACTAATTGTGCTCTTGGTGGATGGTCCTTGGTTTGAGGTGAAACCAAGAGCACAACTTTTGGTACGTTAATAACATAACCCTTTTCTAGCTTTATTTCTGTTGTCATATTTTCACTATATGAATTTTACTTGTAAAAATAATTTCGTTTGAACATTCTTGGGAACACATTGTAAATGTATCCTGAAAGATATCCTGATCAGGATACTGACACACAATCTGTAAGTTATCCAAATAAAAAGGAGAGATCATACCAGGAATTCCCTAAGGAATCACTTCCAATTTTCCACCATAGGAATGTCCCCAGTGCACACTTACAAACTTGGATCAATCCTTTAAATTGTATGATATGTATGCCATGTGTTTAACATAAGAATGTAGATACAGTCATACTTTAGCTTTACTAAATAGATCCTGAATATCCAGGGGTAAACCCTCGACATCCTGGGCATTAACCCTTAATATGCTGGGGATAAACCCTGATTTTCATGCGCTACAGGCGAGAGTGTATAAACTCCAAGTCTTAGAAAGGTGAAAACCTTTAAACCTTAGAGGGTATGAAAATACCCTTTCGTGAGAGAGGGTGATCAATCCTCATATACCTTTAGAATCCAGGATATAGCCAATAGTAACGAAATTGTTAGCCACTTTTACATGAACTGGTCCCGTTACCTTGAACTATCCCCAGATGACTTGCGCTCCAGGCGGGGTGTTCAAACCCAACTCGAAAGAAAGGTGAATACCTTTAAACCTTTGAAGGGATCAGGATCCCTTAAACGTGAGAGAGGGGGCCAATCCTCTAATCTTCCGAAATATCCTGAGCGTATATCCTGGAGCTATATCCTGACACATATTCTGCAAAACAACCTTAAACTAAGGTGGGTGTTAGCTTGGCTAACACCCCTTAGATGCCTAAGTCAGTATTGGGTTCAAGATAATAAATGAATTCAAATATATTTAAGAGAGATAGAACACATACCATTCTGGGATAGAAATTAAATTCTATTCTTACTTGAAATAGAGCTTTAAGTGTATAGCATTCCAGGATCTTGGTAGCATTTCCCTTTCCATGCTCCTGAGTCGGTATGCTCCTTTTCCTGATTCTGATTCAACCTCATATGGTCCTTCCCATTTCGGAGCCAGTTTTCCATCGGCAGGATTAGTGGTATTTTGAAAAGCCTTTCTTAACACCCAATCTCCAACTTTGAACCTTCTAGTCCTTATATTCTTGTTGTATGCTCTGGATATCCTTTGTTGATATGCTGCCATCCTTAGTCTTGCTGCATCTCTTGTCTCGTCTATGGTGTCCAAATCCTGTCACAAAGCCTCAGGATTCTGCTCAGGATCCTGCTGGATAGATCTCGCAGTAGGTATCACCATCTCCGTTGGGATCACTGCTTCTGCTCCGAATACCAAGGAGAATGGTGTCTGGCCAGTTGCATTCTTTACCGTTGTTCTATCGGCCCACAAAACAAAGGGTAGTTCTTCTGCCCATCTTCCTTTCTTGGCTCCTAATCTCTTCTTCAAGTTGTTAACAATTATCTTGTTTGAGGATTCAGCTTGTCCATTTGCTTGAGGATGTACCGGGGTGGATGTGATCATCTTGATTCCCCAACTCTTACAAAAGTCAGTAGTTCTCTTGCTTATAAACTGAGAACCATTGTCACAGATTATTTCGGTTGGTACTCCAAACCTGGTCAGGATATTCCTCTTTATGAAGGATACTACTTCTTGGTCTCTGACTTGAACAAATGCTTCAGCCTCCACCCACTTAGAGAAATAATCAGTCATTGCCAACATAAAATCTTTTCCTCCTGGAGCTTTTGGTAATTTCCCTACTATGTCCATCCCCCATTTCATGAACAGCCAAGGGGATATTATAGGATATAGTGGTTCAGCTGGTTGGTGTAGTATGTTACTGTGCCTTTGACATGCATCACATCTTCGAGCATATTCTGTAGCATCTTTCCTCATCGTTGGCCAATAGTATCCTGTTCTCAACACCTTTGAGAATAATGACCTGCCCCCAGTATGGTTACCACAATCCCCATCATGTATATCCTGAAGTACTTCTTTAGTTTCGGGATCCTCCAAGCACCTTAGATATGGTCCTGCAAGAGATTTCTTATACAAAATATTATTTATAATGGTGAATCGTGATACCTTCATCCTAAATGCCTTAGGATTTTCGTCTCTAGGGATGTGTCCTTCTTTGAGATATCTTATGATTGGAGTCCTCCAGGATTTAGGATCCTCCTCAGGATATTCAGCAACAGGATCCTGGATACTTATTACTTCTTTATCCTGAGGATTCGTTGCAGGATACAAGAAATGTAGTACTGGTATTTGGGTTCCTTCCGGTATCCTGACCGATGATCCCAGGTTTGCTAAGGCATCTGCTTCAGCATTATCTTCCCTTGGTACCTGTTCAAGTGTAAAAACATCGAAATATCCTGCTAATTTTTTGAGAATATCAAGGTATTCGATTAATTTCTCACCCTTAACTGCATAGGATCCATTAAAATGATTAGTAATTAACAAGGAGTCAACATATACTTGCAAATTCTTGATATTCATATTTTTAGCTAGTTCTAATCCTGCAATTAAAGCCTCATACTCTGCTTCATTATTAGTAGCAGGAAATTCACATCTAATAGCCTGGGGTAATATATGCCCCCCTGTGGCGATTTTAGTAGTATTCCCAATCCTACTCCTCTAACATTAGATGCTCCATCGGTATACAATGTCCAGGATCCTGAGGATTCTCCTAATTGTTGTACTTCTAGGTCTACCTCATCCTGAACGTCACTACTCAAATCAGCCACAAAGTCAGCTAGAGCTTGTGATTTTATGGCATTTCTAGATTCGTATACTAAGTCGTAAGCACTTAACTTTACTGACCACTTGGCCATCCTGCCTGACATCTCGGGTTTCCTAAGCACATTCTTAACAGGATAATTGGTCTTAACATGAATTCTGTGTGTTTCAAAGTAATGTCTAAGCTTTGTTGATGCCATAACTAGTGCTAGTATCAACTTTTCTAAATGAGAATATCTAGTTTCTGCATCTAACAAACTTTTACTAACATAATAAACAGGATATTGCTGACCTTCATGATCCTTTACAAGGACGGCACTTACAGCATTCCCTGATACTGCGAGGTATAGGGACAGTGGTTCACCATTCTCAGGCTTCATCAATAGGGGTGCAGTTGAAAGATATTGCTTCAAATCCTGCAGGGCCACTTCATGCTTCTCACCCCATTCGAACTTTTTGTTCTTCTTCAGGATATCATAAAACTCTTTGCATTTCTCCGAGGATCTTGAGATAAATCTGTTCAATGCTACAACTCGTCCTGTTAATCGTTGAACATCCTTCATGTTTAAGGGCGATTTGATATCCAAGATGGCTTTAATCTGCTCCGGGCTCGCCTCTATTCCTCTTTTGGTCACCATATATCCTAGAAACTTTCCTGCCCCCACTCCGAAATGGCACTTGGCAGGATTTAGCTTCATGTTATATTGATCCAGGATATCAAATACTCCCTTAATATCCTGGAGGTGATCCTCAGCCTTTTTAGATTTTACCACCATATCATCGATGTATACCTCCATTGTGTCCCCCAGTTTATCTTTGAACATCATGTTCACCAATCTCTGGTATGTCGCACCTGCATTTTTCAAACCGAAAGGCATAGCAGTATAACAATAAATACCTGTTGGTGTCATGAAGGCAGTATCCTCTTGGTCCGAAGGCTCCATTTGAATCTGCTGAAATCCTGAAGATGCATCCATGAAGGTTAACATCTCGTGCCCGGCGGTAGCATCCACCATTGCATCAATATGAGAAAGAGGAAATGGGTCTTTGGGACAAGCCTTATTCAAGTCTGTGTAATCTACACAAACTCTCCATTTCCCATTCTTCTTTTGAACCACGACCACATTTGCTAGCCATTTGGGAAATTTGACTTCTCTGATCATCTTGGACTTCAATAATCTCTCAACTTCCTCTTGGATAATTGTATTTCGTTCAGGAGCGAACTTCCTTCTCTTTTGCTGTACAGGCTTGAACGACCTGTCAATTCCGAGCTTGTGAGTGATAATGTCTTTGGATATACCTGTCATATCCTCATGCTTCCACGCAAATGTTGACATCCTGCATTTTAAAAAGTTAGTTAATTGATCTTCAATATCCTGAGGGATATTGGTTCCTACGAGCACCAAGGTATCTGGATTATCCTGATCCAGGATAATTTTCTTCATATCCTGCTACGAAGCCTCCACGATATCCTGGGCCCGCATCTTTAATTGCTATGCTGCACTAGGTTTGGTTGAGGACTTCATCGAGGATGAGTAACATTCTTTCGCCTCCTGCTGATCACTATCAACCTTGACGACCCCCCAAGGGGTAGGGATCTTGATGCATTGATGATAAGTTGATGGAACAACCTTCATATCATGGATCCACGGCCTACCCAGTATAATGTTATAGCAGGATAGGGAGTCCATCACACAGAAACGTTGTATCGAGTTGACCCCTTCAACATATACTGGTAGCTTTATTTCTCCCACGGTATTCCTAGCTTCTCCACTGAAACCAACGAGCACAGTGGACTTCGAAGTAATGTCCATCGGAGATACATTCATCCTCTTCAATGTTTCCAGCTGAATTATATTGACAGATCTACCGTTGTCCACCAATATCCTGCGTACAAAATGGTTAGCAACATACAATGTTATTACGAGAGCATCATGGTGAGGATCCTGCACAGTATTCTTGGTCATCACTGTCGAAAGTGATCACTTTGTCAGTTGTAAGGGTGGTCATCCGGGCTGGTTTGTCTCCCCTTTCAGTCTTAGCCTCCTTTGCATGCCTCTTGGCCGCAGAATACGAAGTCCCGCAAATGTCGGATCCTCCTGAAATAAAGTTAATTATCTTGGCATCCGCAGGAGGTGATACCGCTCGTTCAGGATCCTTCTCAGTATCCTGACCCTTATTCTTCTTTCTTCCTAGGAGATCCTTCAGATATCCTTTGCTCAGAAGATAACTTATCTCTTTTCTTAGAGCAATGCAATCCTCAGTCACATGACCAAAATCTTCGTGGAAGGCACACCATTTGGATTTATCCTTCCAATCAGCTTTTTGTTGATTCTTTCGAGGCCACCTAGCTTTGTCTCCTAAACCCTGCATAGCATACATTAATTCAGGAATGTTAACAGAAAAGCAATATTCAGATAATTCAGGATATTCTTCAGGATCCTCATCTTCAACAGCATTCACTTTCTTGTCGTCATTTCTACCATATGGCTTAGAGCGATACGGTTTAAATGAGGATTCTGACTTCCTATTAGTTGATTCGTAGGTAGCGGATGAGTTCATCCTTTCTTGCATCTTCTTATCATCCTCCAGCCTGATATATCTCAAGGCCCTGTTTCGAGCCTCATCCAAATTCCTGCAAGGATTCATCACAAGATCCTGATAAAATTGGGAATCCTTTTGTAGCCCCATCTTGAATGCTTGGACCGCTGTGGCAACATCAAGGTGCGGGATATCCAAGGATTCCCTGCTGAATTTGTTCACATAATCCCTTAGGGATTCCTGAGGTCCTTGAGTTATCCTGTAGAGATCACTTGTTAGTTTTTCGAAACTCCGACTACAAGAAAATTGACTATTAAATAAATTCACTAGGTGAGCAAAAGATGTAATCGAATGTGGAGGAACATTTAAGAGCCACTTCAAGGCTGATCCTGTTAAAGTAGAACCAAAGCCTTTGCACAAGCATGCTTCCTTGAGCTCTGGAGGGATAGGATTAATCTCCATTCTTTCCCTATACTGGGCAATATGCTATTCAGGATCCGTAGTCCCGTCGTAGAGCTTCATGCTGGGGGTTTGAAATCTTTTCGGAATCTCAGCATCACAGATAGGATATGCGAAACGAGATATCCTGTGGCTGTCTTGGGACACTTCCGGAATTGGCTGGACCACTCCAGGTACACTGGATATCATGTCCTTCAATTTCTGAAGCTCCCTAGTAAATGTTGACGTCATACCTGCATCCTGAAAAGATCCACTATTGTTAGTAGCAAGATTATTATTATTTGACACGTTACCAGTCTGAGGATTCTGGCCATATCCTGAAGCATATCCTGAGCTCCTCACAGTTGACATCCTGATCGAATAGGGTATTCCAGGAGTATGATTCTGGGAATGACTAGGCACAATATTCCCCCTATTATCCTCAGTATACACAGCCGAACTGAAGTTCAAAGTTCTGGGTTGTAAAGGAGTAACAATATCCTCAGCGGATCTGCTTGAGCTAGCTTTTAAGAGTTGTATTTCTCTTAACAGCATTTGGTTAGTTTCCTGTTGCTGCCTCATTTGTTCCTACACACTTCCAAATAAGGTTAGAATTTCATCATTAGAGGCTAAAACGGGAGCAGATCCCTGAACACTCCGAGTAGGAATAATATCCTGATGTTGTGAAGGAGCTGGCATCCTTGGAGGAGGTGGTGGAAGCACCGAACCAGTAGTAGCAGAAGTTGTAGCAGACACAGTGGAGGAGCTCATGTTTGATCTTGAGGCCATTGTGGACAATGTGGCAAAAAGTTTTGAAAACAGAAAACCGATTAACGATTTTACAAAGATTTTTAGTAAAGATAGCACCACTTGCCCCACGGGGGGCGCCAAATTGTTTTGGTCAAAAATTACCGAAGCAATTTAGTGATCAAATTAGTTAAGTGATGTAGTGTGCTAAAAAGTGTGTTGGAAATATGCTGGTTATATTGTTTGTGAAAACAGGTTTCAGGATACGACTCAGGATATTGAGCTGTATCGACGATCAAACTATGAGCAAAAAGTAAAGGAAATGACACGAGATGTACGAGGAAAGCCCTTGATCAATCTAGATCGCCGGCATAAAACCTCGGG
The DNA here is from genome assembly GCA_030545235.1 of Helianthus tuberosus. Lineage (NCBI taxonomy): Eukaryota > Viridiplantae > Streptophyta > Magnoliopsida > Asterales > Asteraceae > Helianthus > Helianthus tuberosus. Next base: position 46,178,633 of record CM060393.1, on the reverse strand, counting down.
AGCTGACAATCGCAGCTGCCTAGTTCTTCTTATTGCTTCAAATGTCAGGATACAGTGCAGGATATTGACTAGATCGCTAAGTGTTACAATGCTTTGTGTGAAAGTAAAAATTGCGAGAGAACAAGTGTGAGAGTGTAGTGAGTGTAGCTGTGATGTCCTATTCGATCTGATATACCCACCTATTTATAGTAACGAAATACAAACAAAAATCCCTACAAATATGGGATGCTCCGAATATTCCATTGTGAACGTTGTAGACCGAGTAATGCGGCTTCAACGTCTTCATTTGAACGACTTGGACCGAGTCTCCCGGAGAAAGGGTCTTCGTGAACGTTGCTCCATCTGGACGCGTACTCCTGCACACAACCCGTTAGTAATCCTGAGGATACCATTCAGGATGTTACCAATATCCTGAAAGAGCATCCCGGATATGAGCAGATATCATACAATCAAGATATAACTCAAGATATTTCCCAGGATATGGGCTCAGAATTTTACCCATAACAACGTGCTAGTGTATTAGGACTTGAAAATACACTAAATACTCTTGAGAAGTAAAAACACAAAGATACACATACAACATACAAGATACATAATTTGGGTGCAAAGTGCAAAACACGAGATACTTATATTAATTTTTGAGAAAATAATATAAGTAAGATACTTAGTTAAAAATATAAAATATTTTTAACACAACAATACAAATACAAAAGAGAGTGACTGTACTTGTGCGACGCAAGTCTAGTGACTAATGTTAAGAAAACGCGTATAGGTCACGACGTTAATTAAGCAAATCCGGTGAAGTTTAAGAAACAAGGAACGCAAAGTTGTGAGTTCATGCTTCCCCTTTTTTTTAACTGTTTTCAGTTTTATAACTTCGGGGGTGAAATACATGTACAAATGTTGCAATATTTACAAATGGTATGATACAAATACAAGAAGCACACTTGGTGAGAACGAGTACCGAGTATGATGCGTTTTGAGAAATGATACGAAAAATCGTGTCACGAATAGGGTACCATAAGCACCATTAATCAACAATATACCTAGACCGTAGAACAAAAGGTTAGATCTAACGGGTGTCGGGCAGCCACACTCTTGGTGAGGACGAGTACCGAGTAGTGCTTTTGTGACTCAGAATATGCCAACTAGAAAAATGCCTAAGGTTTGGTGACTTCCTATGTCGTGTCACATGTTAATGGCCTTGCAACCCATTAACAATCCTGATACTTACAGGAATACTTTATTTACTTAAGATTCATACCAAACTAAAACTTGAATTATACTTGAGTACGTGGGGTACACAAGTAAACTTGAATTATACATGAGTACGTGGTGTACACATGAATACTTGATTTATATATGAAAACTTGAATTATACATGACACAAACTATGTTTTCATACAAAGTATACAAACGTGAAATACAAAAACTGCATGAATTCACACCAACATTATGTTGACGTTTTTTTTTCCAAAAACTCACATGTATTTCAGGTAACTAGAAGTGGATGTGCGCGCGGTCTTGCTTATGCTCTTGGATGTCGTCTATGTTTACGTTTAAATAAAGTTGTAAACTTTCAAGACAATGTTTTATGCTATCTCGTGCTGTAAACACTAAACTTATGTTTTCAAATTATGGTATTTGATGTTATTTTACGAGCATGTAGCACGTTTACCTTTCGTATGCAATGAGAACCTTTCATGATCACACCTCGTGCTTCCGCCGCAGAAAGGGGTGTGACAGATTGGTATCAGAGCTGCGATTGTAGTGAACCAGGATTCCTTCTCGAGTCTAGTCTACAATCTCTAGAATCCTTTCACGAAAACAATTTTTTTTCAAAGAGTTTTCATTGCATAAAACGTCCCGCGACATCCACTTCCTGAAACTTTTTACAAGAGTCTAGAAAAGACACTACGAGACTTAGGGTGCACGTGAGTAGCACTTGTCGATTGACTAGAAATTACTTGCAATTATGTGTGATAATTGATATTTACACATACTAGAAGTAGAATACCACTAGTATACGTGACTTTACCTAAAAGCGATGGCCTATCTGAAGGAAGAAATACGAGGATGAAACGAACTGTGCGGACTGCGCAAGGAGTTACGTAATTATGGATGCATACATAATTATGAAATTCAGTGCACAGAAACCACAACAAGTCTTGTCACGTGTAGATTCCCTTCAGTGCAAGCCTACTAAGTACTCTGCTAGAGTAATAATTGTTTGATGTCACTTATGTGGTATATACCTGTGAATATATATACTACTACTGTCTAGTATGACGATATCAAACAAATGTCTAACCCTGTTGTGTTATGTTCTGTCAGAACATGGCACCCAGGAAAGCTGTGAATGCTCGCAATGATGATCAACCTCCTCCTCCCCCACTGCCAAGAACTGCTGAAGAGCTGAACGCTCTACTGGAAGAAAGGATCTCCGCTGCTATCGCCCAATACGATGCAAACCGAACTCAAGACAGTGGAGGACCAAGCAACGCTAGATGTAACGGGCATGGAGATTCGTCTGGAGGAAACGCAGCTCAAGGCTGCACTTTCAAGCAGTTTCTAGACTGCAAGCCGATGAACTATGACGGCACAGGAGGTGCAGTAGCATTTGTACGCTGGATGGAGAAGACTGAAGCTACTATCCGCATGAGCAAGTGTACCGCGGACCAGCAAGTCACTTTTGCTACTGGGTTGTTTGTCGATGAAGCTCTGACTTGGTGGAACTTGCAAGCCCAAACCTTGGGCGATGATGCCGCTTATGGCCTAACTTGGGATGAACTGAAGGAAAGAATGAGAGAGAAGTACTGCTCTCGTGCTGAACTCCAAAGGCTGGAAACGAAGTTCTGGCACTTGACTATGGAAGGTGCTGACATTAATGGTTATACTCGAAGGTTCCACGATCTGTCTAGAGTGCTTCCCTACATGGTGACTCCCGAATTCAAGCGCGTTGAACGCTACATTTGGGGACTGGCCCCAGAGTTTCGTGGCATGGTGACGTCGGCCAAACCACAAACGATCACCGAGGCTGTAACTCTGGCTGTCAGCCTTACTGAATATTGTGTTCGTATGAAGAAGTTATCGTTGAACCCAACAGAGAAGACCGAGACACATGTTGAGTCATCGGTGACAAGAAGAGAAAGCATTCGAATATGAATCAAGCAACTCGCAACAACAAAGGTTTCAGCAAGAAGAGCGACACTAGCCCGCCTCAGGAGACGAAAACCCTTGCAACCAAAGGATACCAAGGCACCATGCCTAAATGCCAAAAATGTAAGTTTCATCATGAAGGAGCTTGTCGCATTCCAAGGTGCGACAAATGTGGTAGATTGGGTCATCAAACAGAAGACTGTTGGGGAAAAGGTAAGAACCGGAATGGAAATGGTACTGGTAACAAGAATGGTAACGGGAAAGGGCGGAACCAAGGATGCTTCAGTTGTGGAAGCAATGATCATTTCATGAAGGACTGCCCAAAGGGAAACAATGCTCAGGCTCAAGCATTTGTGATTGGAGCAAAGAACGCACGCGAGGACCCTAATGTGGTCACCGGTACGTTTCTCATTAACAATCACTTTGCATCCATATTATTTGACACTGGCGCCGATTATAGCTTCATGTATGTGGAATTTAAACGCATGCTTGGAATAGAATCTAGTAGATTAGAAATTCCTTATTCTATAGAGCTAGCCAATGGTAAACTTGTTGAATCGGGCGAAGTTGTTAGAGGCGGCACACTAGAACTTGGTGAACGAAGATTTAGCATCGACCTCTTACCTATTCAATTGGGTAGCTTCGATGTAGTAGTCGGAATGGACTGGTTGTCTAAGAACAAAGCTGAGGTTATTTGTCATGAGAAAATCATTCGCATCCCTTTAGCGAATGGTGAAACTCTCGTCGTGCATGGAGAAAAGCGAGACGCGCCTCTTCGAATCATCAGTTGCATGAAGGCACAGAAGTGCTTAAGGAAAGGATGTGTTGCCTTCCTAGCACACGTTGTAGATAAGAAGGCTAAGGAGCCGAAACTCGAAGACATTCCTGTGGTGAAAGAATTCCCTGATGTTTTTCCCGAAGATCTGCCAGGACTACCTCCGCAACGACAAGTCAAATTCCGCATAGACTTGGTTCCAGGAGCCGCTCCTGTAGCCAAGGCGCCCTATCGACTTGCACCATCCGAGATGCAAGAATTATCTACACAACTCCAGGAGTTGTTGGATAAAGGATTCATAAGGCCAAGCTTCTCGCCTTGGGGAGCTCCAGTATTGTTCGTAAAGAAAAAGGATGGAACTCTGCGGATGTGTATCGATTACAGAGAACTGAACAAGCTCACGATCAAGAATCGGTATCCACTACCGAGGATTGATGACTTATTTGATCAGTTGCAAGGATCAAGCTACAATTCCAAGATCGACCTTCGATCTGGATACCATCAGTTAAGAATCCAAGAAGAAAGCGTACCAAAGACCGCACTCCGAACGCGTTATGGGCACTACGAGTTTCTTGTGATGCCATTCGGGCTGACAAACGCGCCAGCGGTATTTATGGATCTGATGAACCGCGTATGCAAACCATATCTCGATAAATTCGTGATTGTATTTATCGATGATATCCTGATTTACTCGCGAACAAAAGAAGAACATGAGCAACACCTCAGGATCATTTTGGAGTTACTGAAGAAAGAAAAACTTTATGCAAAGTTCTCAAAATGCGAATTCTGGATTCGCGAAGTACAATTCCTTGGTCACGTTGTGAACGAGAAGGGTATTCATGTAGACCCGTCCAAGATTGAAGCAATAAAGAATTGGGAAGCTCCCAAAACCCCAACTGAAGTTCGACAATTTTTTGGGCTTAGCGGGCTATTATCGACGGTTTATTGAGAATTTCTCAAAGATAGCTCAACCGCTAACTGCCCTTACGCAGAAAGACAAAAAGTACGACTGGGGTGGCAAGCAGGAAGAAGCCTTCCAACTACTCAAAAACAAGCTATGCGATGCACCAATACTATCATTACCCGAAGGCACTAGAGACTTCGTGGTATACTGCGACGCCTCACGACAGGGTTTGGGTTGCGTGCTTATGCAGCGCCAAAAAGTCATCGCTTACGCTTCAAGACAGTTGAAGGTTCATGAAACAAACTATACCACTCACGACCTGGAGCTGGGCGCAGTGGTATTCGCCTTGAAGATCTGGCGACATTATCTATATGGTACTCGATGTACAATTTTCACAGATCACAAAAGTCTACAATACATATTCGATCAGAAAGAACTAAACATGCGAAACGAAGTTGGGTCGAGCTGCTGAACGATTATGACTGTGAGATTAAGTACCATCCTGGAAAGGCAAATGTTGTAGCAGACGCACTAAGTCGAAAAGAAAGGGTTAAGACCCTAAGGGTTCGAGCTTTGGAAATGACTATTTGAACGAACCTCACTGCACGCGTTTGTGATGCACAACAAGAAGCCCTTAAGATAGAAAACCGTAAAGCTGAATACCTCCGGGGTATGCTGAAATACATGGTGCCAAACGAAGAGGGAGCCTTATACTTCAAGAAGCGTATTTGGGTTCCACTCTATGGCGGTATTCGAGAAGTCATCCTTGATGAAGCGCATAAATCGAGATACTCGATCCATCCAGGATCGGACAAGATGTATCAAGACTTGAAAGAATACTACAGGTGGCCAAGACTTAAAAGCGATGTTGTTGTTTACGTTGGAAAGTTCTTAACCTGTGCTAAGGTTAAGGCTGAATATCAGAAGCCGTCCGGCCTCCTACAACAACCAGAGATTCCCGTGTGGAAGTGGGAACAAATCTCGATGGACTTCATAACAAAATTACCAAGGACCCCGAGAGGGCACGATATGATATGGGTAATAGTTGATCGATTAACGAAATCTGCGCATTTCCTACCGATCCGAGAGAAGGATAGCACTGGAAATCTTGCAGAGATATACTTAAGGGAAATTGTGGCACGTCATGGAGTGCCTATCTCAATCATTTCAGACAGAGATGGACGCTTTGTCTCAAGAATCTGGCAATCCTTTCAGGAAGCCTTTGGATCTCAGCTAGATCTAAGCACGACATTCCATCCACAAACAGACGGCCAGAGCGAACGGACTATACAAACGTTAGAAGATATGCTTCGCGCATGTGTCATGGATCTAGGCGGCAGCTGGGATACTCACCTACCTTTAGTTGAGTTTTCCTACAATAACAGTTATCATACAAGCATAAAGGCCGCGCCGTTCGAAGCTCTGTATGGCCGCAAGTGCCGATCGCCCTTATGTTGGGCAGACGCTGGAGATAAACGTATGGTTGGTCCTGAACTTGTGCAAGAGACAACCGACAAGATTATGCAGATCCAAGAGCGCATTAAGGCGGCCCGAGATCGACAAAAGAGCTACGCTGATAAAAAACGAAGACCGTTACAGTTCGAGGTTGGAGACAAAGTTTTGTTGAAGGTCTCACCTTGGAAGGGCGTAGTCAGATTTGGAAAACGTGGAAAGCTGAATCCACGATACATCGGACCATTCAGAATCTTGGAAAGGATTGGTATCGTGGCATACAAGTTGTAATTACCGGAAGAACTTAATGGAGTACATGATACGTTCCATGTATCCAATCTCAAGAAGAGTCCAACACAAGAAAACGTGATCATCCCGGTGGATGAAGTGCATATTGATGACGCCCTCCGATTTACAGAACAACCCGTTGAGGTTACCGACTGGAAAGTCAACAAGACCAGGAGGAGCACTGTTAAACTTGTCAAAGTACGTTGGAACTCTAAGCACGGACCCGAATACACATGGGAACGCGAAGACTAGTTCAAGGAAAAGTATCCCCACCTATTCAAGAAGACTCCTGCGAGAGTTAGTTCAGTCTGAATTTTGGGACGAAATTCTTTTAACGGGGGGAGACTGTGACAACTGGCACCAAACCGGTAATTTCCGTACACTTTAATTATTATTTAATGACTGCAATTATGTGCTTAATTGTCAGCAAGGTCTGAACACATGCTAAACAAGTGAATTCATGCACGTTGTATACTACAAAATATTGCTTTATGCATAAACGAGAGCGTTGCGTCAAAAATACTAGTAAACTCACCGGTAAGACACAATGTGTCAACAGAACTGCAGAAGCAGTCAGACATTAGAATTGAGGCCTAGGTGTAGGTCCAACGACAAGAGTACATTAAAACCCAAGAGTACATACAAGGGTTTAATATATAGACATTACGGAAGCAAAAATAAGCACTAAAAAGCACCCGAAACGCACTTTAAGTGCAGAATTTTATATAATTCAGCTCAAATCAACTTTTAGACATATAAATAGCATGCAGAAATTTCGTTTTATCATCCAGAATACTTCCCTAAGTGTCGGGGATTGAAAGTGTTACAAAAGGAAACTTAAAAGACACTTTAAAGCTTAATTTAGCACTTTAACGAATCGGTGTCTAACCGAACAACCGGACAATACCCGGAACACCAAAATAATGCTAGAAGCATTGTTTTTATTTTTCTAAGCTAGTTAGGGTCCCCGAACACCCTAACACACTTTATATTAGTTAACACACTAATATCCTAACTAAAATCCTAACTAAGTTCCTAACTATTTAGTAACCAAGAATTACAAACCAACCATGCACCCCCCCCCCCCCCCCATGTTGAATGGTTAAGGGACATGGGGGCCATACCATGATTTTATTGGATTAATTTAATGGGTCTTGTTTCCCCATGATAAGCATAAGATCCAATGGAAATTGTGAAGTTAGCATATTATAAGTATACCCATTAGAACATAACTTCATCTTCATCTTCATCAACATCACCTACACATCATCTCTTCCTTTCCTTCTTCCTCCCTCACGGCCGAACACCACCATCCATCATACACCCACCTTCAAGTCTTGTTCAAGCCATTCCCATACATACAAAGGTGCAATAGGATCAACAAACAAGCTTGGTGCACTCGGAAGCTCAAGGACCACTCTAGATTTCTTTTATCCACCACTTTTACGCTTTGAAACTTCCCTAGCCTTGTGCTAGTAGTAAGTGCTCTAAAACTTCATCTTGTTCTTGTATTTAGTGGTTAATAGATGGTTGAATGGTAAACTGCTAAGAAACACTAATGAACATAATCTAAAGTCTTGAACATAAATGATAAATGGTGGATAAAGAGAAGATATATGGGTAAATCATGTGAATCTTGTGTAATCATGATTATTTGATGATGTTTGTTAGTAGAAGTAGGATGGATCATCATCTAGACATACTAGTTCATGTTTAAGAACATGAACTAGCAAGATGTAAATGCTAGAAATATGAAGGATGATGAAACCATCCACCCATGAACTTGAAACTTGAATAAATATAATTTTTCTTGGAAAATAAGGTTACAAGCTTGTAGATCTAAAGATCTACAAGTGGTTTTTCAGAAGAACCAAGTGGAATATACTAGATTGTTAAAAACCCGGATCTTGTATGAACTAAAATCATTTTTAGTAAGTAAACAAGTGTATGAACACTTGTGTAACAAGAAAATTCCACGAAGAAATATTTTTGGAAATCATGACTAGGAGTTGTGAAAATACAAACTCTTTAAAAATAAAGTTATTAAGAAACTAGTCATATTTTTAAGAGTAAACTGCCATTTTGGTCCCTGTGGTTTGGGCATTTTTGCCATTTTAGTCCAAATTTCAAACTTTTTAAATCTGGGTCCCTGTGGTTTCATCTTTATTGCCATTTTAGTCCAAAATTCAAAATCCCCCTTTTTTTGACTGTTCCAAAAAGTTTGAGATTTGGACTAAAATGACAATAAAAGTGAAACCACAGGGACCAAAATGGCAATTTACTCTTAATTTTGGACTAAAATGGCAATAAAAGTGAAACAACAGGGACCCAGATTTAAAAAGTTTGAGATTTGGACTAAAATGGCAAAAGTGCCCAAACCACAGGGACCAAAATAGCAGTTTACTCTATTTTTAAAGATAACAAGACCTACTAAACATGTTAGTAACTTACTACATATTTTTACAAACTTTCAAGTTCATAAGTTTGTGGTATATGCTTGTTTTGACAAGTTTGCTAAATAAAGATTGTGTTGTTGATATTGTTGTTGATTTTAAAAGAAAATAAAGACATGTTTTGAAAACATGGGAAATCTTCATTTTTAGGGGAAACTCTGCCAAAATTTTTATAAATTTTGACACTTAGAAAAATATAAGTTTTTGAGAAACTTATTCCCTAAAAAAAATGTATCTAAAAATATTACCAAGGTTTCCCTAATTTTTGGTGATAAGAAATGAGGATTTCTTCGAGAATAAAAATGGATATTAAGTATGTATATATTTTTTTGAGAAAAATATATATTATTTGATCACCAAACTTTGTGCTAAGTGTATGTAGTATGTGTTATACGTGCTAGTGTATTAGGACTTGAAAATACACTAAATACTCTTGAGAAGTAAAAACACAAAGATACACATACAACATACAAGATACATAATTTGAGTGCAAAGTGCAAAACACGAGATACTTATATTAATTTTTGAGAAAATAATATAAGTAAGATACTTAGTTAAAAATATAAAATATTTTTAACACAACAATACAAATACAAAAGAGAGTGACTGTACTTGTGCGACGCAAGTCTAGTGACTAACGTTAAGAAAATGCGTATAGGTCACGACGTTAATTAAGCAAATCCGGTGAAGTTTACGACGCAAGGAACGCAAAGTTGTGAGTTCATGCTTCCCCCTTTTTTTAACTGTTTTCAGTTTTATAACTTCGGGGGTGAAATACATGTACAAATGTTGCAATATTTACAAATGGTATGATACAAATACAAGAAGCACACTTGGTGAGAACGAGTACCGAGTATGATGCGTTTTGAGAAATGATACGAGAAATCGTGTCACGAATAGGGTACCATAAGCACCATTAATCAACAATATACCTAGACCGCAGAACAAAAGGTTAGATCTAACGGGTTCCGGGCAGCCACACTCTTGGTGAGGACGAGTACCGAGTAGTGCTTTTGTGTCTCAGAATATGCCAACTAGAAAAATGCCTAAGGTTTGATGACTTCCTATGTCGTGTCACATGTTAATGGCTTTGCAACCCATTAACAATCCTGATACTTACAGGAATACTTTATTTACTTAAGATTCATACCATACTAAAACTTGATTTATACTTGAGTACGTGGGGTACACAAGTAAACTTGATTTATACTTGAGTACGTGGGGTACACAAGTAAACTTGAATTATACATGAGTACGTGGTGTACACATGAATACTTGATTTATATATGAAAACTTGAATTATACATGACACAAACTATGTTTTCATACAAAGTATACAAACGTGAAATACAAAAACTGCATGAATTCACACCAACATTATGTTGACGTTTTTTTTTTCCAAAAACTCACATGTATTTCAGGTAACTAGAAGTGGATGTGCGCGCGGTCTTGCTTATGCTCTTGGATGTCGTCTATGTTTACGTTTAAATAAAGTTGTAAACTTTCAAGACAATGTTTTATGCTATCTCGTGCTGTAAACACTAAACTTATGTTTTCAAATTATGGTATTTGATGTTATTTTACGAGCATGTAGCATGTTTACCTTTCGTATGCAATGAGAACCTTTCATGATCACACCTCGTGCTTCCGCCGCAGAAAGGGGTGTGACAGATTGGTATCAGAGCTGCGATTGTAGTGAACCAGGATTCCTTCTCGAGTCTAGTCTACAATCTCTAGGATCCTTTCACGAAAACAATTTTTTTTCAAAGAGTTTTCATTGCATAAAACGTCCCGCGACATCCACTTCCTGAAACTGTTTACAAGAGTCTAGAAAAGACACTACGAGACTTAGGGTGCACGTGAGTAGCACTTGTCGATTGACTAGAAATTAATTGCAATTATGTGTGATAATTGATATTTACACATACTAGAAGTAGATTACTGGGATTGTAAGTACTTTGTAACTATGATTACTGGGATTTTCAGCTTAATATAAATGGAAATTCCTATTTATATTCATAACAAGTGGACTCATGTGTGTTCTAAATGATTTCTTAGGAGGTTTTTTTTTGTTAGATTATTTAGAAATTGTATATCTTTATCGGTTACTAAGGTTTCTTTGTATTCACATATTATGTATCTCAAGATTATATACACCTTATTTCAATACCTCGCAAGGAACCGAGTGTATACGCTTGAGTTCTATTTTTACCTTTTTATATGCTGAATTAGACGACTACTCCTATAAACATCAAAAGTTTGATTTCAAAGTAGGTTTCAACTTTTAAATGATGATTAACCGTATTACAAATGTGCGTGATAGAAGCAAAAGAGCGCATATGGTTGCACTGGTAACTATGTCGCCCCTTTATAGAAAGAAATAATGGATTTTAATAATTTCAACTATTGTCTGTTGGCCGGCAATGATTCTAACTTTAAAAATTATCACTGGCGGTCTCGTTTTTTCACATATTGGCCTTCAGTAGACCCTGACTAACAGAACTCTAACGTAGTTAGTCTTCGACTACCTTACACAATCCATTTGCTTCCATAATGACGTTGCTTGTACAAGCGGAGCGGTGGAGATGTTGGTCGACATACACAATCCATTTGCTTGGATATCATGGGCCCACTTTAAAAAACTAGAAAATCTATCCATTCCCTTTTTAAAGTTAAGATAATAAATATTAAAGAACTGTCATCCTTTGAGGATATGATTGTTTATCTCTGTAGAGTGCAGATTTGTAAAATAAGCAAAACTAGGATAACGACCCGCCGCAAAGCGGCGGGGATTTTTTATTTATAACTAAGTCGATCTACGACCCACACGTTATGTTAAACCTGTCAAACGGGGTAAAAATAGACGATGTAAAAACGTTCACCCTCACACGCACGTTGCGTCGTGTTAACTCGCAAAATTTAGAACGAAACGTAAAAACGTTAAGCCAAAGACGCACGCTGTGATGTGTTAAGTCACAAAATTTAGAACCAAGCATAGAGCGCAAAATTTGCGGAAAATTAAAACTATAAAGACCAAAGTTGAAAGTAAAAAAAGTTATGAGGATAGATTGTAAAAGATAAAAAGTTTTGGGTTAAAAGTAAAAAACAAATAGTTTTGGGTTAAAAGTAATTTATGAAATCCTTTTGGGTGAAAAGTAAAAAAAATCATTTTTTTTGGAAAACCCCCAAAGCCAACGTTACGACAACCACATGCATAACAATTTTTTATTTGAAAAATCCCCAAAGCACACCCTGTGTTGCGGCGGGGCGTAAAACGGTGTCAAATAGTACTAACGTCACACAACCGTCATTGACAACCAACACTGACTCGACCTATAATATGCGTATTGCGACGAACCTGTCAAACATGAAAAAATAGAGGTAAAAACGTTGAACCACACATGCACGTTGCGTCGTATTAACTCGAAAAATTCAGAACTATACGTAAAACGAAAATTTGCGAAAGATGAAAAGTATAAGTGACAAAAGTTGTGAAGTTAAATTGCAAATAATGAAAAGTTTTGGGTTAAAGTTAAAAAAAAATATGTAGGGTTAAAATTGAAAAAGGTACAAACCTTTGGGTTAAAACTAAAAAATCAAGTTTTTTTTTTTGGAAAAGACCCAAAGCACAACTTACAAGTCCTTATGCACAAAAAGTTTGCTAATTTATATAAGTTTTAATAACAATAGCAATTCAACTAATTTAAATAAATAATGTATTAAACTAGGTTTTGCCCCGCCCGCGTTGCGGGGCACTAAGTCAAATATTTCTCTTTTATATACGTCTGTGTTTCGGTTACTAGTACATACTACTTATAACACGATCTCAAAAAACATTACATCGAGAAAACCAATTAAAACAAAACACTATCAATACTTTTGCTAAAAAAACTAAAACGATGGAAATACTATAATTTTTAACTGGGGCAAAATTGTAACTTTTGAGAACAAATGAGCGTGTGTCACGCAACCGCCTGACACGAATAAAAATTACACCGAGTCAACAATTAAAACAAAACACTACCATAGATTTGTAAAAAAAAAAAAACTAAAACTAAAACGATAGCGTGACTGTAATTTTACACTGGGGGCAAAATCGTAATTTGACAGAAAAAAAACAAACACAATGGCAAACCTATAAATTTGAAACCGAGGGAAAAATCGTAATTAGGATGGACGGGAAAAAAGAAAATCAATGGCAAAACTGTAAATTTAAACGAGGCAAAATCGTAATTTGGTTGGACCAATGGGGAAGTGCCAGGCAGCTGTGGGAACAAAATCGTATTTTTTGAAATGGGAACCAAATCATAATTTTGAACAAAGGGCAAAAGCGTAAATATATTTTGAACTGGGCGCGAAATTATAAATTTAAACTGAGGGAAAAATCATAATTTTGAGCTAGGGGGAAACATTATTTTGTTTTGAACTGTAGACGAAAACGAAATTTTGAGTTGAGGGCAAAATCGTAATTTTTAGCTAAGGGAAAAACATAATTTTATTTTGAACTGGGTGCAAAAACGTAATTTTAAACGGAGGGCGAAGCCGTAATTTTAAACTGGGAATAAAACTAAAAATGGGTTTTTGAACTGAGGGCAAAAGCGTAATTTTTAGCTAGAGGCAAAAATATAATTTTATTTTAAATTGTGGACAAAAACGTAATTTTAAACGAAGGACGAAACGGTAATTTTAAACTGAAAATAAAATTAAAGTAAATATAGGTTGGTCCAATAGGGAAGTGCCAGGCAAGCTGCCTGGCACTATTCCCTCAACTCCTTTTTGTATATGTAGGATAACTAGTTGGATGTCGCGCCCGCGTTGCGGGGCGTTAAGCCGAATATTACTTAGTTTCATAACATGTACGCATGTATTTTAGTTACTTGTGCATATTATTCATAACACGATCTCAAAAAAATTACATTGAGTCAACCAATTAAACCAAAACACTATCATATTTTTGCTAAAAAAAGATGGCAAGCCTACGCTGGGGGCAAAATAGTAAATTGTCAGAAACAATGAGCGAGTGTTAGACACATGGTTGACAAAAAAGTTAGATTGAGTCAACCAAGAAAAAAATAAAAACTACTATAGTTTTGGAAAAAAAAAAAAAAAAACCCTAAAACGATGGTAAGACTACAGATTTTAACTGGGAGCAAAAGCAGAAGTTTTTAAAAGAGGACAAAACCAAAATTTTGTTTTGAACTGGGGCAAAATCATAGATTTGAACGAAGGGCAAAATCATAATTTTTAGCTGGGGACAAAAGCATAATTTTATTTTGAACTGAGAGCAAAAGCGTAATTTTAAACTCATGGCGAAATCGTAATTTTTGAAAAGGGGGTAAAATCATATTTTTCAACTGAGAGCGAAATCGTAATTTTGAGCTAGGGAAAAAACTAAAACGATTAAAAGACTACAAATTTTAACTGGGGCAAAATTGTCATTTTTTAAATGGGAGCAAACTCCTAATTTTAAACCGAGGGCAAATTCGTAATTTTAAGTTGAGGTTAAAAGCATAAGTTTATTTTGAAACAGGGCAAAATTATATTAAAAATGAAAAAAACTATTGCCGCCCATTTTCCACCAATAAGGTGGCAGAACTATTGCCGCCATGTTATTTGTATATATTAGCAAACTAGTTGATGCCCTGCCCGCGTTGCGGGGCGATGGCCGAATAATTTTCAATCAATTAAAAAAACACTACTAAAATTTTGTTAGGAAAAAAACTAAAACGATGATAATACCGTATTTTTCGGCTCAGGGCAAAACTGTAATTTTTCATGACTAATGAGCGAGTGTTACGCAGCTCCTTGACACGGAAAAAATTAAATCGAGTCAACCAATAAAAAAAACTTTTTTACTTTTGCAAAACAAACTAAAACGATGGGAAAAACCATAATTTTGAATTGAAAGCGAAATCATAATTTTTTTTCAGGGATAAAATCGTAAATTAAATGGACCAATGGGGGAGTGCCATGCAGCTGCCGAAATGACTGTAATTTTACACTGGGGGCAAAATTGTAATTTAACCAGGAAAACAAACAAAAACGATGGAGAAAATGTAAATTTAATTTGGGACAAATCGTAACCTGGCTGTGAGAAAAAAAACCTAATGGCAAAACTGTAAATTTAAACGAGGGCAAAATCGTAATTTTGAACCAAGGGCAAAATTGAAATTTTTAGTTGGGAGCAAAAGCGTGAATTTATTATTAAGTCGGGGTAAAAGCATAACTTTGAAGTGATGACAAAATCCTAATTATAATGAGAACAAAACTAATGGTAAAACTGTATATTTAAATGTGACAAAGACGTAATTTTGAACCCAGGGCAAAATTGAAATTTTTAGCTGGGAGCAAAAGCGAAAATATGTTTTTAAGTGGGGGCAAAAACGTAATTTTAAAGCGGGATAAAAGCGTAAATTTGTTAGGCCATTTGAGGAGTACCAGACAGCTTCCTAGCACTGTTTCCTTGCCGCCCATGTCACCCAATAAAGGTTAGGAACTATTCCCGCCGACACTCTTCTTTGTAGTTGTTGAAAATTTAACATACAAGTCATTTAAATGTGTACTTTATGTTATCTAAATCATCTTGACTTACACGTATCAAATAATAAAAATACTACAAGTGTTAATACGTTAAAACCTAAAAGTATGGTTTTGAAATTTCGTAAAATTTAAAATCACACTATTCATTTGAAAATGTATTTACTCAAAACTAGTTGATGCCTTGCCCGCGTTACGGGGCTATAGCATAATAATTCTCAATCAATTAAAAAACACTATTATAATTTTGTTAGGAAAAAAACTAAAACGATGATAAGACCGTATTTTTCGGCTGAGGGCAACACTGTAATTTTTCAGGACTAATGAGGGAGTGTTAGGCAGCTCCTTGACACGGAAAAATTAAATCGAGTGAACCAATAAAAAAAACTTTTATACTTTTGCAAAGAAAACTAAAACGATTGGAAAAATGTAATTTTTAACTGAGTGCGAAATCATAATTTTAATTCAGTGATAAAATCGTAAATTAAATGGACCAATGGGGGAGTGCCAGGCAGCTGCCGGCATGACTAAAATTTTACACTGGGGGAAAATTGTAATTTCACCAGGAAAAGAAACAAAAACGATGTAGAAAATGTAAATATAAGTTGAGGGCAAAATCGTAACTTGGATGTGAGAAAAAAAACTAATGACAAAACTATAAATTTATACGGGGCAAAATCGTAATTTTGAACCGAGGGCAAAATCAAAATTTTTAGCTGGGAGTAAAAGCGCTAATTTATTTTTAAGTGGGGGTTAAAGCATAATTTTGAACTGATGGAAAATCGTATTTTTAAGGGAAAAAAACTAATGGCAAAACTGTAAATTGAAACGGGGCAAAATCGTAATTTTGAACCGGGGGCAAAATCGAAATATTTAGCTGGGAGCAAAAATGCGAATTTATTTTTAAGTGAGGGTAAAAACATAATTTTGAACCGATGGCAAAATCATAATTTTAAGGCGGGATAAAATTGTAAATTTGTTGGGCCAATAGAGGAGTGTCAGACAGCTGCCTGCCACTATTAAGGTTGTCGCCCATTTCAACCAATTGGGAGCATGTACTATTACCCCTCATGGGGTTTGTATGTATTGAACAAGGAGATGCCCCGCCCGCGTTGCGGGGCGATGGCCGAATAATTCTCAACCAATTAAAAAAAGACTACTATAATTTTGCTAGGGAAAAAAAACAAAAACGATGATAAGACCGTAATTTCGGGCTCAGGGCAAAAGTGTAATTTTTCAGGACTAATGAGCCAGTGTTAGGCAGCTCATTGACATGGAAAAAAATTAAATCGAGTAAACCAATTAAAAAAACCTTTATAGTTTTGGTAAAAAAAAAACTAAAACGATGGGAAAAACGTAATTTTTAACTGAGGGCGAAATCATAATTTTAATTCTGGGATAAATTGTAAACTAAATGGACCAACGGGGGAGTGCCAGAAAGTTGCCGACATGACAGTAACTTTACACTGGGGGCAAAATTGTAATTTCACCAGGGAAACAAACAAAAACGATGGGCAAAATGTAAATTTAAGTTGGGGGTAAAATCGTAACTTGCCTGTCAGAAAAAAACTAATGACAAAAGTATAAATTTATACGGGGCAAAGTCGTAATTTTGAACCGAGGGCAAAATTGGAATTATTAGCTGGGAGCAAAGGCGTAAATTTATTTTTAAGTGGGGGTAAAAACATAACTTTGAACTGATGGCAAAATCGTAATTTTAAGGGAAAAAAACTAATGGCAAAACTGTAAATTGAAACGGGTAAAAATCGTAATTTTTAACCGGTGACAAAATTGAAATATTTAGCTGGGAGCAAAAGCGTAAATCTATTTTTAAGCGGGGGCGAAAACATAATTTTTTACTGATGGCAAAATCGTAATTTTAAAGGGGGATAAAATCGTAAATTTGTTGGGCCAATATGGGAGTGCCAGGCGTAAATTTATTTTTAAGTGGGGGTAAAAACATAACTTTGAACTGATGGCAAACTTGTAATTTTAAGGGAAAAAAACTAATGGCAAAACTGTAAATTGAAACGGGTAAAAATCGTAATTTTTAACCGGGGGCAAAATTGAAATATTTAGCTGGGAGCAAAAGCGTAAATATATTTTTAAGCGGGGGCGAAAACATAATTTTTAATTGATGGCAAAATCGTAATTTTAAAGGGGGATAAAATCGTAAATTTGTTGGGCCAATAGGGGAGTGCCAGGCAGCTGCCTGGCACTATTATCTCTGCCGCCCATTTAGCCCAATGAAAGCACACTACTATTACCGTGTCGGCGGCCGACACTTGGTTTTGTAGTAGTTGAAAATTGTGATAAGGGATATATATGATACTTTTAATATTTGATTGACCTTAGTACAATCGAATACATACACATCTTCATCTATATCTATTTTATCTAATATTATCAAATAAAATACTCAATCTTGTATTTTAATAAAATCAAAAGTCACTTACAGGTTTGAATTGAATTATATGCAATAAAACACTACATCTTAACTAATACCTAACACTGATGTAGAAAGCAGTGGCGAAACTTGAGATTTCGACCGGGGGCAGAAGTCACCAGACCTAAAAATTTCTATAAAACCGATGGGTCGAAAACGTATATACCCAAAAATTCTATATGAAAACTACATACTCTCCACTGCTGAGCGAAAAGTTCGAGGGGGTCGGCCGCCCCCTCATGCCCCTTGAAAGCTTCGCACATGGTAGAAGGAGATCACTAATAATGACTAATTTTAGGTGAGATCAAAATTAAATGTCTAAAATTTCACTTAATTTATATAAAGTTTTGTGCTTAAACATAAGGTTATAACAGTGGACATGGAGTTGCAGTCTCCTTAAATGTAGCATTTAAATGAGATATTATATGTCCAACACTCCAAAGCTAGATCTAATTTTAATTAATGTCAAGTCACGTGTGAGACATCTAGAGTTGCATTTGAAGGGAAACTAGGTTCGTCCACAAACAAAAAGAAAAAAAAGTGACATCAATTACACGAAGTCAATAACACATTTCGATTGCGATGTGGTGAGAATTAAACATGAAATTGAGGAATAAAAGCTATGGTTAGAAGACAGAAGAAGAGCATTTACATCGATGTCGGTCCAATCAAGAGCATATCAGAGTCACGAAGAGAAGTTTTGTTCCGAATAGAAAATTTTGAATATACTGTTGTGACGTGTTTGTTTCTATATACATTTGAATACAAGTTTTGTTCAAAATAGAACGGGTAAATATGATTAATTCTTTGTTTTTTTTTTTCCTATGAAGAACCAAAAAGACATCACCCGAATAACTTCGATAACGATACCAGTTTCATTAAAAAAAAATATACCAGTCATACAAAATATACACACTTCAAACTACATAACTAGAATCCGGATGAATTGGGGAGGAATGATGTAAAAGTCACAGTAATTTGCTAAAATATAATTGTATGGTTAAGAAACAGTTATTTAATACCCCCAACAAACATTTCATTTCATTAAATTATTACAGAACACTAGAGGGTAGGCCCGTGCGATGCACGGCATGACCAAAAGTTAGTGTATTTTTTGTTGTGCGGGTGGGGAAAATGTTTATGTATGGATTAAAGATAGTTAGTAGAAAGACAATGCAAGAGAAGGCATACAAAATGTGCTAATACCATGTACCATGACTTGTCACAAAAAAGTAAGGCGTGCATAGAGTAGGAAAATTCGTTGCGTAATCCATTTAAGAGTAAGCATGTATGCCAAGTTTTAAAACATACATTACAGCGGAAAAAGCTTAAAAGGAGGTCATGGAGTCCCCGGTTTTATTCAATAATTCAAGAAATCTTCAGGCGTTCATGCATGGCTATGTAGTTGACGGTCCACTTTCACCTGGTGCGCTCCCCACAGAACCATCTGAATACGAAGCTTCATAAGTAGGGCTGTGAAATAAAGAAGGGAAATATTAGGAAGAAGTTTAACTTGGATTACACATATATTAGTAGCTCCTACGCCATTATTTTGTACAAAAAATTGATAGAATGTAATGGTGGTTAAGTAACATACCTTTCACATGGAGCGCTATCCATAGAACCATCTGATTCAAAACCCGCACAAGTAGGGCTGTGGAAGAAGGAAAGGGAATGTTAGGCAGCTATTTGGCGTGTATAAATAGGAGAAAAAACATGACCCAATGATTAAACCTAAATATCCAAACGAACAAAGAAGCGTAACCACTACAAATTTAATCGTAATAGACATAAATAAAGGCAACCTTACGGAATGTGGGAAGCTAGGGGTGGGCTCGCATGTATTCTTAAATCGAAGAAGGCCATATCAAGTCCAATGTTGTAGTTCGTTACTGTGTTTGCAGGTGGGCCTCCAATAGGCTGATCACTTAAAAGGATCATGTTTCTGGCCAAACTAACGTTGGTCATTTGTTTTCATATGGTTTCCATTTAATAAGTAACATTTGTATAGCGAGGCATAAAGAAATAAATATGATGTTTGTAGCATATAATATTCGATTTTGGACGTTTTCTAAAAAGAAACCACAATTGGAGATGTAGTTATGTGGTTCAGTGAATTTGTCAAGTAAAAAGGATATATAGAAACTTACATGGACTTTCTGTTTGTTTCTTTGAGCTTAACTGGTGTTGGTATTGTCATCACCCCTTTATCCAGCCTAGTAATGGGAGTAGGACTGGTAGGTCTAACAGGTTGCCAACTGGTTTCGTCTGGGAGTACACGCTTGTAGTTGAAGCTCTCAAAGGTGCCATGATTGTAGTATGTGGATGTGTCAACTTGGATGGTTCGGGTGGTGCCCACCAGTGAGTGCAAGCAGTTTGGGAGTGCTGAGATGCCACCGTTAGAGTTCTGTATTATGACTGGAGTAAAGCTAGCCTGGATGTTTTCGGAATAAACGGTGTTGATATGCGAGAGACCCAATTCCACATTGAGTATAGACTGAGCAGTGGTGTGTGTTAGTATCTGTGCAGTGTCATCGAAACACACGATCACTACACTTGCCGTGGAATCTAGGACATCAAGTTCAAGATGGTACATGTTAAAAGGTTTTTTTTTTAGATGTCAAAGTGTATAAAGGCTTTTGGCAACGAAGATAACAATAGAATACCAAAACAAACCTTGCCCGAGGGAACATAACTGGGTTTTCACAGCCAGCACACCAGAGCTCCCCTTGATCAGCAAATACACCTTTCATGCATTTTCCGCCTCTACACATAAGTCTAAACCATTGTTCGCTATTACGTACGCCTTTAATTACCACACGACAATTGAACTCAGCACTCTGCATGGATTAGAAGAAACATCTTTTATGTATGGACAATAATGGCTACGGGGGAAACGGTTGAAATTATAGAAAGGGGTGATACCGTGTGGTGTTTATTTTCTCGGCCATGGCGTAATATGTCTTCAAGCTTCGATAAACTTTCTGAACAGTTAGCAACAGCAGTGTTTTTCTTCATTTTGGCAGATGTTTTGGGATATGTAGTCTCAGGTTGCAGCATGAAAGGGTTCATGGTTGAATGTAGCTATGTATTTATAGTCACATGATACGTAGGCTCTTCAGATGACCTGCGGCAGTTTTGATTTGAATGAAAGTTTAATGAAAACCGTTATAGAATAGTTAACGATGTCATGAAAATTAATATCTTTTATTTCTATAGTTCCTTGATTTGTTAGTAATTATTATGTGACCTCTCAAGTGATTACCGGTCTGTCTTAAATGGCCATCATTTGAGTAGTAAAAAGGGTTAATAATTGATCGGTCCAGGTTATTTTGAAGTTATGGAAACTGAATATGAGAAGTCTAGATATGCATAAAGCTATAGTGTTAAATAAAATGGATGAGTTAGCAAGATATCTCAGTAACTCAATTAGCTTTGTTCTCTTCTGTATTATACGAAAAATAAACTTAGGCATTATTTTAACGTACCTGATAGTAATCAGCTTTAGCAGCTGCAAACAACAACTCCAACAACAAATAAATCAGTAGCCGAGTTCGCTAAAGTCCTCAAAAAACGCACCGCTTTTATTCAACCGTTTAACAGAATTCGCCATAAACCGTGACCGCCATTGACAATACATAGTGTATTATATATTTCATCAAACCCTAAACCGTGACCGTCGTTGGCCTAAATATTCAAGAATTATTAAACCAAAGTCAACCCATATTAGTTCTGGTGGATGAACTAATCTGAAAGGGGACCAGAAAATGATATGATCAAAAGCTAAAAATCAAGAACTGAAACAATTTTGGCCTACTTTGGGCATACCTTGTGAGACCGAGCAGCTGAGCAAGCAGTAGCGCTGTTCGCCGACGAACTGGGTAGAAAAACAATGTGAGCAGAATAAGGAAAACTGTTTCATATTTTTATAGGGAAATGTACAATAATATGAACTATGAAGGCTGGATAAGCACCAGTTATGCTCTGTCTTTTCCGGTATGCATGGTTGTGTGAAACACGACAGAAATTTGGTTAGCATATCTTCGGAGTTTACAGCAAGCTAAAACCACAAAACGCCCAAATAAGAAAACAGCATAAGCACATTAAGATGTATAATTTAAAGCAGTTCCATTATCAAGCAATAATGTCCAAGCAATACCGGGTTTCCAGCAGTGGCTGTTACATCGGAAATGGTTACAGACACACCCACTGTGTTAGACATCGTGGCATGTGTTACTTTCATCGTGTTTGCTGTAACACTCGTGTCACTTGGCCCAGCAGTCCGGGTTTGTCTGTGTTGAATAGTTCGAGGCGCACACCCCCGTGTCCCATTCTTTCAACTGCGGCTTTTACACAGCTTATCGGTTTCTGTACTAATTGGGCTTTCGTCTGTATGGCTGATATATAATTCCTGGAAAATGAGGAAAGAAACCAATTTTAAGAAACAAACAAAAAACATTTTAGCCATTTTTTTTAGAATATATGGTAATATGAACTATGTAGGCTGAATAAGTAGCAGGTATGTTCCGATTTCTCCGTCACTGATGGTTGCGTGAAATACGGCAGAACTTCGGTCAGTTTATATCCGGAGGTAATATTGGATGCCCATGTCAATTTCGAAACCAAATAATGATTACCTGGCCAGAATAATTCATAGCATTAACATAAGTTCCATTATCAAGCAGGAATGTAAAGAATATAAAACCACAAAGCACCTAAAGGAAGACACCACTGTAAAATAATGCTTAATAATAATGACTTACCAGGGCTGAACATGTTTCAAAATTCATCGTCTGATATTACGCCAAAGTCCAGTAAAACCAGCGACAATTTGAGGAGTTGAAGCAATAATAAGAGTTCCTTGAGTCCCTCTCATAATCGGCTCACATTTCTATATAACCATGAACATGTTAGAGTGAATTGGATATAATAGTAAACAAAATAGTATAAGGTTCATAAACCGTTGATGTGTAAGTGTGTAACCAGCTCATGAGGATCCACGATGGCGCTATAGTCACCGGTTAAAATGTTTGAAACAGCAGTTCGCATGGAAGTATATGACCTCCACCCTCCTAGTGATAGGTGGCACTCGTGTCCCAAAATGTGTGGGTGACAATGTGTTTATACCAGTAACAATTAGTAGTCTTCGAACCATCGTTACTGTTGCTTCCTAAAACAGACAAATAAACCAAGCAGACCATGTATCTGAGTTAATTCCACACACATAAAAACTAAGAAATAAAAACAACATGAGGTTTCGGTATTTAGTGGAATCTGATCAGACTTACATTCGTACTGCATGGGGCATATATATAGCTGTTGCGGCGTCCTTATTGGTACGCTACATGAATACTTGGGCCTCGGAGGGTAGACGCATAATACTTAACGTGGCACGTATATAGCTGTTGTGGTTGGGACGGGTGGGAAAAAAATTGAGTTTAGGGCATGTATCAGTCATTATGTTGGTTTAACGGTGGTGGAGGCGGAAAAGTTTTTTTGCAGCCCAAAAATACACGGTAGGGCTAGGTATTGTTTATTGTCGCCGATCTGAGGTAGTCAAATTGTTAAATGTTTCTTTGTAAACGATGTTTCTGGTATGGTTTGTCATGCCACCGCTGCCATCCCCGACGATGACAATCTTTAGACCTTCAGGTGTTCTAACCCTTGAAAGTGCGACATATAGCTGGCCATGGCTAAACACTGGTCGGGGTAGGTAGAGGCCAACAACTTTTAATGATTGCCCTTGGCTTTTATTAATGGTCATAGCATAGCATGGTTTTACTGGGAACTGGCGCCTTTTCATAATAAATGGCCATTTTGATTTAGTGGATGAAAGCGTTATCCTTGGTATTAATGCAGTATCTCCACGGTTTGACCCGGTAAGTATCCTTGCTTTGATAACAAATTTCCCAAGGTCTGTGATGATCACACGGGTGCCATTACATAAGCCTTGGGAGGGGTTCACATTTCTTAAAAGCATGATAGGGAGACCTTCTTTTAAATGCAAAGCGTGCGGTGGCATACCTGTCAATGTCAAATAATTAAAGGATTTGGCCGGTGGCATTTTTTTTATTTGTAACTATTATTTTAGTGACGTGCGGTGGGGGATGGGGGGGTACCTGGGAATGTCAAAGAGTTTAGGAATTCAGACGGGTAGAGTTGTTCCTGTTCCAATACATCCGTGGATGCACGACATATTTCGTCAGAGCTCTTGTAGGTCTTTGTGGTCTGTCTTAATTGTCGAAACATGTAATCGTTGATTTCATCCGCGTCTATATTCCGTGGGGTTAGTATTTCTCTTTACATAAAAAATCATCATCGCCCTGCCTTTCTGTAAACGACGGGAAGACAGCGTTAACAATCAAGTCCACTGGAAGGCCACAACTATCAACGATAAACCTGGCGGGTATCTCGATCCAGGTTGGTTCATCTTCACCTTCGTTGGCTTTTGAGGGAACAATTCCATCGCCGATTTCTAACAACCATTTGTTGAAACGTTGCCTATCAATGTCTACCACACCTGTTGAGGTGTATTCGTTGACACGCATACTACGGTGGAGAGTGAAGAGTTCATAATTTTTCCACAGATACGATTTATTTATGCATGCCTGAACAACATCTTCTCTTTTTCCCTTTGGGATGACGGGAAGGATTTGCCTGAAATCACCACCAAGTAAGATAGGCATGCCACCAAAGGCACGTTCCCTGTTAGCGGCGGAACAAAACCCCAAGATATCTCTAAGTGTTTTATCCAGTGCTTCAAATGCATATTTTTGCATCATTGGTGCTTCGTCCCAGATGATTAACCGTACCTCCTGTAAAAGGTGTGCCAATTGGGTATTTTGTTTAATGGCACACGTGCTACTGTGAAGTAATTCTAAAGGGATAGCGAAGCGGCTATGCGCTGTCCGACCACCGGGTAATAGAAGAGACGCGATACCTAATGTGTGGGGGTAGGTAAAGTTAGTAAAAAATGGAGTTGCGTACGCAGCCACATACATTATGTAGTATGAGAATAATTATACAACATTACAGAGTTATTTTTTTACCTGAAGATGCAACCGCAAGAGCAATTAGTCCCATCGATCTCAAACGTGACAGGATGGCTCTGTATAGGAAAGTCTTGCCTGTCCCACCCGGACCGTAGACGAAATAAAACCCTCCTTTGTGGGTGGTAACAGAATCAATGACTGTGTTGTAGATGGCTGTTTGTTCCGTGTTGAGTGATGCATATAATTGTTCGTGCTCGTCTGTCATCTTTTTTTTGTTGTAACTCAACTCTTCCCTGATTAGACGATTATCCATCCTATCGAGGAGCAACGTATCTGGCTGTGGCATATCCGGGAAATCCACCAACGATTTCCCATTTTTTTCCAACAGTTCATTTAGTTCAATCAGGCAGTAGTTCTTAAGTTGGTCGTCCGATAAATGTAGCCCTGGGAACATGTAGAGTCTACGTTTCATGTATAAGATATCATCAGATAGTATTTCCCAATTCTGTGACCACAGTTGCGATGGGCGGTTCACTTCGCAAAACAATAACATGGTAACAAATAACTCTCGTAGCTGGGAGCCAGACGCCTATAATTTAGCCTCTGAAAGAGCGTCATTCCATTCCTTGTCATCATTAAGCAAGCCATACGCATAGCAGGCTTCTTTGAACGTTTCATACACGATACCATCGACCGTTTTTATTTCTTCAAAACTTCGGGGCCCTCTCACAATCCCTAACAACATCCTTAAGTAATACTTTGGCCCAGCTGCTGGATTGCAATACACGATCCACCCAATTGCTGGCCGTTCCAACCGTGTTTTCCATACCTTGTTATCCTCTTGCCAGACATACTTTGTTGGTATCTCGGCGTACGTAAGGTTTCTTGCCGCTGCATCTCTGCTATTCAACGCAAACCATTGGGTGAACATTGTGTCTCGTATCCCGTCACGGTTTAAAAGGGCTGGCAAGCTGTCCGAATCACGTAACGTGAGTAGATGTTGGTTAGGTGTATGGAACGTTAGTTTCATGACGGATGGGAATGAGTAATGTATAGGGAATGCAAGCATTCTCCACACAGCTTCACACGGCGATAAGTACCGACAATCCAAATAGTTTTTAATCTCATCGACCTTAACAATCTTTTGTGAACGGCTTTCACCATCACTGCCAATGTTTTCTTGAACAACCATTGTAGCCCTGTCTGGCCCCTTGTTTAAGTATTTAAAAAGGTATTTTATCGCTCGGGACTGGTTGCACCACTCAACATTGATGTGTGATTCGTACTTTAAAAGGAGATAACAGTTGTATGGAACAACAAACCGGTTGTCAAGTTTCGTTTTACCCTTTATAAAGAAAATCTTCGTATCTCGACGTCGATAAACCGGGTAGCCGTCTTTGTCAATTGTCGTTTCTCGATAAAATGGCTTTGGGAAGTGTTTCATACATTTTCCATCTGTTGTACACGGAGCACTGCGAGCGTCATTCCCACATGGGCCATGCAATATGTAATCTGTTACAGCCTTATAGCCGGATGGGTCGTCAATTTTCGATGGGATCTCGGCTGAAATCAAGTCATCTATACCAGCAGGCGTGTGAGACACGGCAGAATGTTCAAGCCATAATTAAAGGTGCGCGGGGGGTAGGCCTCTTTTTTGAAACTCAATTGTGTAAACAGCTGTATATAACCAGTGGGACAAAAATTGAAAGACAGAGAGAGGAAAAAGGAGGAAATTATAAAGTTTAAAAAGGGTAGTATTTGTGGGAGAATTGATAGCAAAATAAAGAGGTAAGGCATTACAAAGTTTACCTGATTTGCAGACGCCAAAGATTTGTTTCTTCATAATATCTTCAATCAAGAAGGACAATTTTAGTTTAAAAACGCGTGATACAACATCTGCACGGTCATGAGACTTCTGGCCTGATATGAGAGAGACCATGTCTTCGATTTCAGGCCACTTTGGGTTAGCTGTAAATGTCACAAACAGGTCGGGATTCCCAAAAGCACGGCACAAAGCCATGGCGTCTTGGTAATTTTGGATCATATATCTTGGGCTTCCCGTAAAGGTTGCTGGCAAAACTATGCGCTGTCCGATAGCCTTGGCATTTGTATCCCCACGCGTCACAGCGTCACAAACATTATGATAGAGTTCAACGCGCAGTTCATTTTGGTTATTCCTCATCCAACGCAACCTGTGTTCCTCGATGGCCGCGTATGAGTCAACCAAATATTGTTGGAATAAACGACCGCCTCTTAAGAGGGTGGTGCCTTCATTGTTGCGATAATGGATTCTGTAGCAGTAGTATTCCCGCATCGTGACACATTGTCGTTTAGTAGACCGACGTCCGGTGTTGTCGTGGTAGCGTATTCGTTCGTGGAACCCGGTCTCTCCGTACGGAAACAATAACGGGTATTGTAAAGGCATGTAAAGCTGATGTAATTCTGATATCCGTTGTAGCGTGCCGTTCTTTGTACTGACGATAACATCACGTGGTTCGGTGTTTTCTCCAAAGTCGTTTGTGATAAGAACAGCAACCTCAGACACGTTAGGTCGATTGTACTGTGGGTTGTTTGTTACTTGGCCGAGTAAGCGTAGATGACAATTGTTGCTTTCATTCTGAATGCACCAGTCGCGTGCCATGCGAAAGGCGTTAGCTAAAGAACTGTGGTTGTCCAGCATCCTGATGAGGGACGCAACAATTGCTTCATCACATGTGTTGTGAGAACGGGAATCCCCAAACAAAGCAGCTATACGGTTATTGACTTCGTTTTGTGTGTCGTAGAAATATAGTTGAGCATATCTGGGTTGTTCACCTTCAACTGGCAGCATGGACCCTATTCGGTGGTAGTTCTGTCCGCTTATTCGGAAGGTGTATAGGCTTCTACCACTGTTTATATCATGATCAATCTTTCCCCCAAATGATGTGAAACAGAACATGCTATTGTACACTCTAATATGTTCTCTGAATCTAACTATTCCCGGGTCGTTACAATCAAGTAATGATCTTAATGGTTCAGGAGCTTCAAGAAGGCGAGCAAGCAAAACCTTTCCATCCTGGCAGCACGAAGAGAAAGTCGTCCCATCAGAGGACTTTGTATTTTTATTCCTCTCTTCATACCACATGACCGCTGCACAGTTATGGCATGTGAAGGTTGGACGGCCAAGGCTTTCGTATGTAACATGCGCACCTATAATATTTTTATCAGGTAAACGTATCACAACGTACAGATTCAGAGCAGCGAAGCAAACAACAAAGTATAGACAGGTGCAAAAGGGAACAAAGCGCGTATGTTCAGGAAATAGGTGTGCAGGAAATAGTGTTGGACAATACCTGTTGATGCAAACGCTGCCCTACGTGGGGTACGTATACGAACACCTGGTAACATAATAAAATGTGGCAACGTTATTCTGATGTTGTATGGTAGACGGGAAAAAGTAATGCCGGGTAAAGGGTAGTGATGGAGTTGTACCTTCTGTTTTTTTAGGGCGAGAAGAACGCAGACGTGATGGACCAGCTATATTCTGATGAGAATGTTGTGTTGTGCAGGAAATATTGTCTGGGGAAAATGTAATAGTTACAGAAATGGAAAAGGGCAGTAGTAAACATCGTAGATAACGGTGCAGACCTTGGGCAGACTGGGAGGGAGAATGTCTTGTCGGTGGGCATAAAACAGGCCGGATATCCGCTGCGTCGTCCCGCACGATGTTTTTACCTGTAGGATAAAATTCAGGGGAAAAAATTATAGCAAACCTTTGTTAACCGTAAACAAACAGTTCACATGACATGTGGAGGTATTTCTATTTATCCAAAGGACCTCCCACATCATTCAGGCAAGTTTACGGATTATAACATGTACAACAAAGTATTTATGGGTTTGTCTACCATGTAGGAAGCCGTTGACAAATGCATGAGTTGATTAATCGAAATGGATTTCCGGTTATTTTGGGACTGTATTTTGCTTTCTTTATATGTATTTCTCCCTTTTTTTTCGGCTGGTTTTCAACAGAAATGGAAAAGTCGCGAAACATGTGATCAGGTTGATTTAGTCTGTTAATTTGATAATCTGTGTTTCAGTTGCAAAATATGATTAAACATAAAATTATTGGATCAGAATTTGCTGTCATAAGATATGGATACCGTTGCGAGTTCTAGATCACATGTAGTTTGTTGAAATTTAAACTGAAACAACTCAGTAAGATGTTGACCCTACTGGGATGGAACTGTTAAGAAGTTTGTAGAAATTATTTACGTAAATTAATTGCGTTCGTATACAGAAAGTAATAGAAATTAATTTATTAAAAATGTAAGTTTTAAATTTATCCCAAAGTCTAGCACTTGTTTTAAAAAGTATCTTATACTCAAAGTCACAGTTAAGTTTTTTGTTTTAAAAAGTATTTTATATTTAAAGTCAGGTTTAATGGGTTTATACTGTACATAAAAAACAATCAGAGCTGTGTATATGGGGACGACCTTTCATTGCCTCTCCTGCTCCCACTTTAGCGGTAGTACCAGTACCCACTGTAACAGTCGTCGGTTGTACCTGAGTGCCACCTGTAAAAGTGACAGGATACGCAGATAGGTTAAACAAAGTATAGCGGACAGAAAGCGTCTAAATAACCAACTATGAAAGTTAATTCCAATACATTGAGCGTGGGTTGACAGGAGGGGTGTCAAAACTGAAGGGCTTAAACTGTTGGCAGGCTATTTACAGTTTTACTTTGTGTACACACGCATGTCGGTAAGCGAACATGATAGCCAAATGATTTTCTTTTCAGGAACAGTATAACTAACCTGCGTTGGGGTCAGGAGAGGGAGTAAATGCATTTATGCTAGATAGGGTAGCCCCACAGTATGTCATCGCCTTCCCATTAAGGCCCACATAGTTACGACTTTGTATATGAATAGAATGTTTGCTACCCACGATGTTATCATTGCTGCAGCTGTCAATCAACGTAAGGGCGTAATATGTTTGTATCTTCCCGTTAGGCAACGTATGGGAACAAAGGCGGGCTTGTATCGAATCACTAACCACACCAGAATTGGCAGGCCATAACCTGCAAACCTCGTCTTTTATGAGGGATCAGAAAGGGCCAGAATTCAGTATTTAAAACTCCATATGCGGGGTGGGGGGCTACAATGTAATTATAAGTTTGATACCTCTATGCACTCCAGCCTGGTCAAGCAGTTGTAGCCCACAAACGTATTGGGTCATCCCCTCAGGCATAACACGTGAATGTGTATGAAAGGTAAAAGCGTCTTTAAGCATCACGAAGGGGTGCACAGGCAGCTGCATGTTACATACAATGTTACAAAATACATAGCCCAAAATGAAAAGTGAAACATGCACCTGTACCGGTTTGGTTGTGTGTGTGTGCGCGCGTGTGTGTGGGGGGGGGGGTTTGCAAACTAATTACACGTGAAGGCAAAGTTAGAGATCATACCGCAAATAACCCTTAAAGAATGCACGTTAAAGTTGGTTTGAATATTATATTTATTGTTGGGACACACCTGTTTTTTTACCCAAATAACAGACATAGGGACAGGCAGTCAGGAAAGGTCATATGTCATAAGGTATTTGTTTAGCACAAGTCATAATTTGCCTATTCCGTTGTTGTTTGTAATGCAAGTTTCCAGGTAGGTGTCGGTGAAGATTCTAGGATGACACGGTTATCGTTTGCACGTTTGTATTCGATTATATGCAGCATTCAACATCTTAGATAAAAATTCATGTAGGTTTTATATGATTCCAAAGAGACCGGTAAGGTGGGAAAATAACATATGCCACGAAAATGTAAAAATCATAGTTTTGGTCTGGGCACAAGCCATAGGCGTTGCCACATTATTTGAAAACACAAAAGAGGAAGTCACAAAAGTGTAAACACTTGAAAAAGACGGGAAAAGAGCATCGCCATATCAGAGGGAACCCTCCTTAGCATCCCCGCTATCGTCCACCATATCGGTAACTCCCGCACGGTCAATGGATACCTCATCAGCATCGTCATCCGATTCTTCAATGCAGCTGCAAAGAAACATGGGAATGCATGTATTGGTGCAAAGTGCATACATGTAAACGTTCGAAACAGGGTACGTTTGGTAGGTGCAACTTACAGCTTTCTAAGTTTCCGTCCAGAGCCGGGGGTTGGGGGCGGGAGGTTCGAATCACGCTTTAGGGAGGCAGATGGACTTCCATCCAAATCCGACGTAACAACATTAACGCTCCCATCTGTTTCATCCATACCAGGCCCAACAATCTTGCCGCAATTGAAGCTCTCATATTCTCCATAACGGTAGTAGGTGTGGCTCTTAATTTCAAAAGTGTGTTTTGTTCCAATAAGGGCCTCGAGGGCGGAGGGTAGTATGGGAGAATCAATAGAAGTATCCTGCATACCAAGTACAAAACAGGGAAAGTTAGCGTAGAAGGTTCACATATGCTTCAAAGCCACGTTGTAATGAGTAGCACGAATACCGTCAACTGTTCCTCAACTAAGGATTTTGCAGTCCTCTTAACCAGCTGCTCAGCAACTTCATCAAAGAGGGTGACAATGGTGCTCATTGTTCCATCAGTTACATCCGCCTGAATGCGAAACCTAGCATGGTAGAGTAGTTCAATAACAATGGGGTGGCGAAACCAAGTTGTGTTGGCGGTGTAGGCAGAAGGGTACCAAATTACACCGGGCAACAAAGAATCATGATATCAAATGGAAAGGGGAACAAAGTAATGAGTTTGTGTCTGAGATGTTGAAGTATATACCTCGTTCTCGGATAATCAACCTTCGATTTGCACGCCTTGCAAACGAAGTAACCTTCCTCTCTCGTTAGTCCCTTACGACACTGGCTACCGGAGCACGCGAAAAGATACCAGCTGTTCTTGGTTCTGATAGACGTAATCTCTACAACGTTCCGGAAAAGGATGGCCTACAACGAACAAAATAAAAGGGCTAGTTAAGTGAGGCGGACAGGGTGTGGGAGAGGGGGTGTATGTACGGTGTTTCCCACACATAGTAGGTCAATGCGTAGGTCATGTTGGGGAGGGTAAGCCCTATCTACGCACAATTGGGAGGCTAGCCAATTCTGTTTAGTAGTTCATGAACAAAAAAGCAAGAACCCCAGCTGTCGTGGGGTTTTTTTTTCTAGTAAAAGCTGAAGAAAGGAGGATGGTGTGAGGCCAATGGCGTTGGTTAACGCGGGAGCTGTGGTGGCGCCGGTATTGGTCATGGGGGTGAATCTTGAAATTTAAAGCGTATGCTAACTATGAGGGTGGATGGTTTGTATAGAATAATAGT
Source organism: Helianthus tuberosus (assembly GCA_030545235.1). Classification (NCBI taxonomy): domain Eukaryota; kingdom Viridiplantae; phylum Streptophyta; class Magnoliopsida; order Asterales; family Asteraceae; genus Helianthus; species Helianthus tuberosus. Next base: position 46,146,342 of record CM060393.1, on the reverse strand, counting down.
TGGCTTGACATACTATGGTCATCTTTTGAGGTTTCAATTCAAGGCTGGTGAACTTGGAATGAGGTAATGATTAACTTGAGGCCAACAAAAAATATATATAAAAGTTAAAAAACACAATAGAGAGTATGAGAGTTTATTAAAGTATATTCTTTTAAATTTAGTATGAATAAATACCTTTTTTTTGGATTTGTCGGCACGAACCCTGTCCACAAGTTCTTGTAGGGTACCAACACAGACCACATCCTCGGTGACTGGGTCGCTGCTATCTCCTATAGCTACACAGCTGGGAAGCATACGTTCATATTCGGTTGGAGCAATAACCGTATAAAAAAGGTAATTAAAGCGTGCATGTCAAAGGCTATACCGATACCTTACAGATGACTTAAAATTTTGCAGTGCGGGTACATCAGAGCCATCAATGAGTATAGTTGACGATGAACTGGCCAAACCAAGGGCACCTGTAGTGTGTTGAGTCAGATAAAGACCTTTCAAGTAATACACACAATAATTAACGTTTAGGGAAACAATCGTACCCAGGTAAAATTTTGCACTCATGGAAGTAAGGATCAGGCAATAGACAGCCGGGTGTTCGGCCTTCTTCTTAATCAGAGCATCACCCAAATGTCCCCATAACGTCACTCTAACTCGGCGATTGCTGTGAGGATTAAAAGAAGCAAAAAACCTAAACACTTAACTGAGGTTAAAAGCAAGACCAATTGGGCAATAAGGATGAGGCACTTACCGTTCGTTGTTTAGATTGAACTCATCCGTGCGAGCACCTGATGCCTTCACAGACTGCGGGCCAACCTCAGTAACATATCCGATAACATCTGAAGCGCATCGAAAATTAGACTGAATTAGAAACGTGTCTATTAGGTAGACCAAGTCAGGTCTGAGCGAAAGTCAACTGCGTAAAACTAATTTATTCGGGTCAGTTATTTGATTGAACCATGTTACTGCTTTTCTGACTAGCTTTCATTTTATAAGTAAAGAATTGTATAACGTGAGTGAAAAGTTAAACATGGTACTGCACATGGTCAGACTACATCGTAGGTCAATATTGTGTTGGGTATCTGGTAAAAGAGTGGTTCAGCATGTGAAACGGGTCATTTCCAGTGCTGGTTAAAAAGGGATAGGGTTGAGTTGATCCGGGTTGCTATCATAATGCATACTGGGCAGTTTTTAACTTGTTTGCGGCAACCTGTTCATAAGTAAGTTGCTTGGATTCGCCACTTATAGAACATTTTCAATTTTTTCTTTGTTAATTTTTTTTAAAGGAAGCCTGGTTTACATTCTAAATAGTAGTAAAAACCTTGTTAGCAAATTCCTGTGTTTCGCGAGTGGTATAGTTGGCCAACTTTTACCGTTGCAGACACGCTAAGTACCTATCTGTCGCCCTACCCATGATTCCATAAATAGATAGGTACATGTTAGTCAGTATGCTAATTATTACGTACAAAATGATCTCTCAATGGCAACTATCAATGGGGACAAAATAATCAGCTATCAATAGGCCCACAAAACAATGTAATAAGCCATTCATTTTTATAAATGATACTATTCAGCAGCCAACTGTAAACATGGACCGGCTAATGGAATATGAAATTTAGTTAGTAACCAATAAGTAGTCTAACCTTTATTAGTCGATTTTTGAACATAAAAAAAGTAAACAACAGTATGACCAGCATGAGAAGAGTAAACATACCTACAAAATACTTGCCCTCTGTTGGTTCGAGGTCCTCAAAAGCAGTAAGTAAGAACGGGTAGCGTGTAAATGAACCACTCGTATCGTCAACTCTCTTAACAGTCGTGGAGCCGTTCAACCAGATAACAAAGGGGCTGTCTTTTAAAATTCGGTATTGATCGGTGCGTTGGACCGTGAAACCCTTGAGTAAATATACACCGCCCTCCTTGAGTTTGTCAAAGAAGTAGTGTGCAATGTTATTCCGCGCGGTACAATGAATCACACCTCCCTATGCAAACCAAACAGTAGACTTTCAGTAGCGATGAACTGCGTGTAAGGAAAAGGGTATGGGAGTTAAAAGGGGGGAGAGGTACCTTTACATCGCTGACGACATAGTCGGTGCTCATGTAGCGCCCGTTGACATTTGTTACGTCCCACTTTCTACAGACCATAACAGTGATGGGGCCGGTACTCCCTTCACGGAGGTCAGTAAGTACCATCTGGTTGCCAACACCAATTCCCGCTGTATTGACACTAAGAGAGGTAGCCATGATAGTAGAGTAGCAAGTGTGAATATGGTACTACAACAATAGGGAAGGAGGAGCTTATATAATAGAATATCAGCCCATTCACCTTCCTAGAAAGAAGCTAGTGACTAATCAATGGAATTAAATCCGACCGTATATTAGGGAGGTATGTAAAAAGCCTCATTGAATGATCATGCATTTATCATATGCAAATAGCCTCATTAATCAATATCCATCACTAAAACCACAAAATCTATATATAAATATGTGTTGTATAAAACTTATGCATGCATATTTTTTGTGTTCTTTTATTTACAAAGAGGATGGTAGTTGAGACAATAATTGCCTGATATATTTATTTATTTTAAATTGAGTTCAAACTTAGATTGGTTAACGAACTGAAACCAACCTAAACCGAACCATAACCGAATCTCATAATCGCCATTAACCGAACTGAGGTTCAGTTATGTTTAAGAAAATTTCTTAACCAAAGCTAGCGGTCACGGATACGGTTACAGCTAAAAAGTTAACCGAACTGGCACATTTGCACACCTCTTTACTTCTATATTAACTATTAAACATATTTATGTTATTTTGTCTTCAGAGATGAGGTCGAAACCGTTGTTAGAACAAGAAACTTTATGGGATCTTTGTGGGAATCAAAAACTAATGCTGGGATCACCCTCTTAGAAACTGGTTAGGGATGGGAGCTAAAAATCCTGTAAAAGGGGAAAAAATTAGGTAAATAAAAAAAAAGCATTCCATATTTTTTTTTAATGTATGATAATGTAAAGTATGAGTGCTGAATAATCACCAGATACGCTCCGTCTTCTCCGGTATTGACATCAGATACGCTCCGTCCACTCCGGTATTGATGGTTGCGTGAAATACAACAGAACTTCGGACATCATATCTTCGGAGCTAAGACTGGATGTCCATGTCGATTTCGAAACCGGTATCAATGGTTGCGTGAAATACGCTAGAACCTCATCCATGCTTGTATGGTTGTATAATTAAACCAATTTCAGTAGAAAACCTATACTTCTAAATTCTCACACAACAAAACACTAAATAGTTATCAATATTCAAACCAGGATTGGATTAGGAACATTGATAGGGATTAAATCGAATACAGGTATACAAAAAAACCTTCGTCATAAACAGCAAATACAAAAAACCATAAAGCAGAATCGTAAAACAGCAAATTAGAATAACCAAAAATGGAATGTAAAGGCATCTATTTATAAAATAGAAACTTAGACTTCAATGTGAAATCACCAAAAAACGTTTTCCATGTGCAAAACCCTAATTAAAAGGAATAAGGTAGATGGAGTCGGACTTATTATTTTGTTCCTGCAATTCCATAACAGTCTCAATCTCAATCTCAATTCACCAATTTCCCAAATCAATCAAGTCTTGCATATGCGTATAAAGAACACAAATACTTACAGTGGAGCGAGAGATTTGAGAAACGCCATGGACGCTTGCTTAACCATGGGGGATTCATCGACAAATGAGGAGGCCAAAACCTGGTTGGCGTCTGCAAAATCAATAAGGTGGATGGAATCGGACTTATGATTTTGTTCCTGCAATTCCATCACAGTCTCAATCTCAATCTCAATTCACCAATTTACCAAATCAATCAACTCTTGCATATGCGTATAAACAACACAAATACTTACAGCTGAGCGAGATATCTGAGAGACGCCATGGACGCTTGCTTAACCATGAGGGATTCATCGGCAAAAGAGGAGACCAAAACCTGGTTCACGCCTGCAAAATCGGGCAGAAACATCTATATATAATCAAAAGTTTAGCAAAATCGGACCAAAACATCTATTCAAATTAGAAACATCTATGGTTTTTAAAAAAATAACTGTAAGTATCAAAGTATTTCAAATTAGTAGCTTACCTCTTTCAGGCGAGATGGTTGGGCTGGGCGGCGGGTTACGGCCGGCGAGCGGCGGGCGGCGGGCGGCGGGCAGCGAACGTTCGGGCGGCGGACGGACGGGCGACGGTGAGTGCCGAGTTTCAAATTAGTAGCTTACCTCTTTCGGGCGAGATGGTTGGGCTGGGCGGGTTTTTGCTACTGGGGGCCGAGGTTTTTGCTATTGGGGAACGAAGAAGAAGGAGAGGTAGAGAGGAAGATGGATCGCGTAGATGGTGGGTGATGGAGGCGGGTTATGATTTTGGGGTTTGTTTTTTAATGAATATTGTTTTAAATGTTGAATTTATAATTTGGAATTTATAATTTGGAATATATTTTTTAATGAATATTGTTTTAAGTGATGAATTTATAACATCATTAATTTTGGCTTTAAAACACTAACATGCAACTAAACTTTTGATTATATATAGATGTTACTTGCTACATAAGACTCGAGTTTAGGACCTACCTACTGAAGGCTAATGTGGTAATTAGCAAAAAGAAGCCAAAATATTCCGGTATATGCGGTTTGATTATATAGGATAACTTGCACCGTCCAAATCCAGCACCTTCCACAACAAGCGGTTAGTTCAGTTACTCATGCCACGTGTCCTCCTTGACCATACGTCGCCGTTTAACTCGTCACAAACGCAATCTACAGCCACACGATTGATCATGTTGTCACCTGCCGGATTCATCCACGGCATGTAATTTAGATCATTAATTAACGTTGTCAACCACCGCCACCGACTACGATATGAGATAAAACCATTCTTCACTTTTGAATATCGTACATATTATGATATTCGGTCCATGATGTTTAATATGTGATGCTTTTGATTTGCAAATATTTGCTGATTACGCGTAGAATGATCCATGGAGGGAGACATTAATTAACATTGCACATGCATGGTCAAAGGCGGCGATGATGGTGTGTATGAGAGAACGATTTGAAGTGTGAGAACATTGAGAATGATTTTCAGCCATAAGATCTTTGTGATTTGTGGCTAAGATGATGCGGTGACATTTTTGTAAATAATGAGAACCTTATAACTAACTATCAGGAGGGGTAAAATTGGAAGATCCAAACAAGGGTGCACATGCTAATCACATGTCATTTTCCTCTATCATATTTAAACGCCAATAACTTTTTTATACGTGATTATTTTTCTAAAAAAATTACACCATAAAACTCAGCTTTTTTTTATCTTTCCAACGAGTATACTATTGATATACTTTTTTCAAAAAAAAAAATGAAATGGGTTTTATGGCATTTTTCTGAACTGAGTATTTTATGGCGTTTTAGACTAGTTATTTTTATGCCGTTTTTCTGAACTATGTGTTTTTATGGCGTTTTAACTAGGTTTTTTAGCGTTTTTCTGAACTGAGTGTTTTATGGCGTTTTAAACTGAGTTTTTCATGGCGTTTTTCTGAACTGAGTGTTTTATAGCGTTTTAACTGTGTATTTTCATGACGTTTTTTTGAATTTGGTGTTTTTATGGTGTTTTATTTGAACACCCAGTTCATGTGTGTGAGTTTTTTTGACAATATTACCCCTTAGTGTAATTTAGCATCAATGCCACATGTCAACTCCAAAATCGTTCTCACCGTTCTCACACTTTTCACCGTTCTCTCTAAATCCTGACCCTATATATATGTGTGTTATTTTTTTTAATTAGTAAACACATATCAATTCCTATATAGGCGAATTTACAAATCATTTTTATAGTTTAAAGTTTACCCCACTTGGCATTAGTTTTACTGAGCCAAATACTAATTTGATTTTTTTAAATAATAATAAAACATTACGAAATGACACATTACGAAATGACACATTACGAAATGACACATTTTTTCAAGCTCAAACAAGATATGTCAATTCTTAAAGCGCCTCTGCACATGGTTGTTTAGGAGGATTTTTAATGCCTTGTCTTTAGATCACTTAAGTTTGTAGAAACTATTTTGAATATTTGAAAAAACTAAAGCAACATAAATTATAAAATATAAAATAGGCACATATGTGATTTAACATGTATCAACTTTTCTTGTATAGTATATTAATACAAAAATGTAGAAAAAAAGGGTAATGCACGGTCCCCTGACCGCGGAGGGGATAACCCCTCCTAGGCCGCCACCTGACAAGCCTGAGCCTGGCAGTAAGTACCCATGCCGAGCCGACGCCTGAGGGTACATTGTTCGCCCCAAGAATCGAACCTGGTACCTCTAGGTAAGAGGAGGGTGTCGGTGGCCAACTGGGCTACCCCAGCTGGTTTAACACAAAAATGTATATGATACATTACATGTAATTTTGTAATCCAAACATTTTGTCACATATTATTGGAATGTTGTTTGTTTTGAATGTGGTGAGAAGGGCCACGTAAAGACTAATTGCTTTAAATGAGCTACCGAGGGTAATGTGAAGCCTGGGGAAGCAAAGAAACCGAATGCAAGAACTTTTCAGCTAACTGCAAGAGAAGCAGTCAATGATGCAAATGTCATTACGAATACGTTTCTCGTTAATGATATATTTGCTAGAGTTCTATTTGATTCTGGAGCTGATAGAATCTTTGTAGATCATAAGTTTAGTAAACTACTAAACCTACCCCTAAGAGCTTTAGATATAACTTATGAAGTTGAAATGGATGATAGTAGTATAGAAATCGCCTCCACGATTCTTGATGGATGTGTTATATCCATTAAGAACATTTCTATTCATGTTAATCTTTTGCCAATGAATTTGGCAGGGTTCGATATAGTTTTAGGCATGGATTGGTTAGCTCATAACCAAGCCCGTATTGTCTGCGATAAGAAACTTATCAAAATTAAATCCCCATCCGGTGAAGTAGTTACCATTCGTGGAGATCAACACTATAGATTGCCCGAGAAAATGTCTCTGCTTAAGGCATCCAAGTGTTTGAAAAGAGAATGTGTCATATACATGACACAGGTGACTATTGATGAACCGAAGGCAAGGATTGAAGGCATCCCAATTATTTCAGAATACCCACAAGTGTTTCTAGAAGATTTACCCGGTCTGCCACCAGAGAGGTAAGTCGAGTTTAGAATCGACATCTTCCCTGGAGCCGCTCCTGTAGCTAGAGCTCCATACCGATTAGCACCAACTTAAATGAAGTAGTTGAAGGCTCAACTAGATGAGCTATTGGAGAAAGGCTTTATTCCGCCTAGTTCCTTACCTTGGGGAGCTCCTATTTTTTTCGTTAAAAAGAAAGACGGTTCAATGCGGATGTGCATTGACTACCGCAAGTTGAATAAGATAACGATCAAGAATCGTTATCCATTGCCAAGGATCGATGATTTGTTCGACCAGGTGCAAGGAGCTAGTTATTTCTCGAAGATTGATTTGAGATCTGGTTATCATCAACTGAAAGTTAGGAGTGATGTGCACAAAATTCAACATATAAATTACATCAATTGTGGCATAAAACTAACCCATTTTTTAGTACTAATGTTGGAAAAAGTGTGTTTTTGTCTTCCTTTTGTGTTTTCAGGATTAAATGAGCTCAAATGAACAAAAGAAGCAAAAAGGCAGCTAAATCTAACATAAATACAAGAAAAGGAACAAATGTGGCATGCCCGACCTCCCCGACAGCATCTTCCCAAGCAAAACAAGAGAGCAGAAGGCTGAACACGCCCCGTGCTCAATGAGCACGGAGGCGTGCCCAAGTGTCAGCAGAAAAGACAAAGCTGTAGAAGCTTCTATCGCCCACCACGGGGCCGTGCTCAGCGGACACGGGGCCGTGGTCAACTATAAGATTCGCAGAATCCAGGCAAATCTTGATATTACAGATACACTTCTGCACACGGGGTCGTGCCCAGCAGACACGGGGGCGTGGTCAACTAATGCGGACAAACTGCAATTAATGAAGACAGAGAAGGAGGATGGACACGGGGCCGTGCCCGAGCTACTGTTCAGGCTATAAATAGGGGTGCTTGGCTCATTTGCAAACCATCCCTTGGCACACCACCTCTCTCACACTTCACCCACCACCCACCACCATTACAACACCATCATCCACCACCATCATCCATTGTCCATCGTAGAGTGTGTGAGTCATCTCGGGATCCAAGATTGATCGTTAGAGTTCTTGACAATCAAAGGCCATGTTTGCCTAAGTCTCTTACATCACTTGGTGAAGACAAGTGTCTAGTGTAATACTTTTTATTTTTAATCTTTTCGCACTTTTTACTTGGTTATGTATTAATGACTTTAATAACTAGTTTCTTATATTGAAGGTGATTCTTCCTTATCGTTTGTCCGTGGTGTCTTGGCATTATTTTACTGTCTATATAAAATAAAAGATTTTCACCATTCATATCTCCACGGTCTATATGGAGATATGTTGGCTACCTGGTCGGGGGTTAAGGGAATGGTTTGGTAAGAGTCTTGCCTTGTTTAGTGTATAGATCCTGCAAGGACCTGGGTCAAATTTAGTAGGACCTCCTTCTATACCCACCGGTATTGGATGGCGGGGGTCCAAACTCTTTGATCCCCTCATATGTAAGCTACTATTAATACTTTAATCCGGCTATTTAGGACTGTATCCCTGCTGACTCAGACTACTTAGCCGAGGGTAACGTCACCTCCAAAAGAGGGGCCTACCATAATATGCATTAATAACTTAACTAATTATCTTTCAATAATCCGACCCTTTAGGATTGTGTCCTTGCTGACTCAAACTACTGGGTTGAGGGTAACGTCACCTTCAAAAGAGGGGCCTACTACAATAACTAAGATAATCTCATAAAAGGTGCAAATGTGCGGAAATAATCAAAGGTTACACTAAACACGAGTCGGAGCCAAGTGATTCATCTTGTCTATCTGTTTTTATTTTTATTTTATTTTTCTGCATTTTAGTTAGTTTTATTTTTCTTATTTAAAAACATTTTTCTAACTTTTGATTTGATTAGACGTTGAGGATTGTAACGCCCCGCGTTTTCATACTTTCTATATTTAGAAACCATCGTTTGTAAAACTATTTTTGGAAACTTCGTAGTCTTGTAATCTTTCTTTCATTAAAAGCGATGTAAAATCCGAGACTTGGATTATGAATAAAACTTGTATTTTGTTAATTACATAGGCTCATACATTCAATTTCGTGGAACAATTGTTACTTATTCGTAATTCTTGAAAACAATGTGCTAAACTTGTAAATACATGAAACTTACGCATAAAACGTGTTTTGAACGTAAACGACACTTGATTTTGATGCTTACACGATTAATTATACTTGGTTTATACTCATCATGCTTGTATTACCCTTAAAATATGCTTAAACAGCAAAACAAGTCCCTAAAGCACATAAAAATGCCTAAATTACAAAGTGGAGGGGCCTGATTGCAATAAACTCAAAGTTCAGTTCCACCAGGCGCGCGGCCCGCGTGAACTTACCTGGACCTCTTAAGCGGGCCGCCTGGACATGCCCAGATCAGAAAACAAACTCAGCTGCTTATGTACGCGAATTTGGCACAAAATCCCAACATCTAAACTCACCCAATCACCTCTAATCCACCTCTAAATACCTCCAATCACCACCAACCTCTCCCACTATAAATACAACCCTTCTCCAAGCATTTCTACACTTTCACAACCCTCAAATCTCTCTCAAACACTCTCAAGTTCTTGCATATTTCAGAAATTCGGACAGATTCATACACCTTTACAAAAGTGAGCATAACTTGCTCATTTCTCAACGAAATCACTCGAGGTGCCTAAATGAAGATCCTAATCTTCTACCTCCTACATGAATCATTGGACTAAATAATATGTAATACTCAACTTAAATAATATCTATGTACATTCGAACCTTTGATGTTGAACTCATGTTCATTTGTCAAAGTAGTAGGACATCATCTAAGACCTAAACCTTGTTACGATTCTTATGGGTGTCAACTCATGAAAACATTATCATAACCCTTATGGTTACCAAGTGTTATACAAGTGTTATGTGTTGAGGACGATTATTTTCACATGTTATTTTCATATGTTATTTTCATGTTATTTTATTCCGAATCTCGACTCTAAACATACTTGAACTTGAACCCTTATACATTCGGACTCTACATCTCTAATCGTCAACAATTGGATAATCGGAAAGCATATGCAATATAGTGAGTATACCTCGTATTCCCCTCTTTACTTTTACCACTTTTGGGGTGTAACATGTTTACTTATCAAAAACTTACACATGAACATTTTGCGTAAACACATGAATTATAAACTTATGGACTTTTCATAGCAACGAAATGATGACATGTGCTATGAAGAGGGCCTTTTGCGTAAACACATGAACATTCCTATAACATGCTTGTATACGTGATTGCTTGATACTTTAAACTTGGGTGAAACTTATGTGTTGAACTTATCATTAACTTCGTACGAGCCTAACCGTGACATATGTAGCGCTATAGGATTAACGACCCGCCCGTAGACTTGTGGTTATGTCATGAGCATATTGCGTTTCCCTTGGTTTGATATGTTAGACACATGCCAAATTTATGGTTTATCTTGAATCACATGCTTGCTATGAGGAATTGTTCAAAACTTATCTTTTGTTACGTATGTACCAAACTTGTATACTCGCCTTTGCTTTTGCATTGAACTTTATTTTAAACATGTTACAGGTTGAGGATGATGATGCTATGAAATGAAGTAGCGTTGATACCTAGATACACATATAGACGTTTAGATTAAATACGTTGTATAAATGTCATATTTGTTGTTGTATTGTTCTTTTTTTGTATTTAACATGTTGTATTTCAAATTTCATGTATTGTAACATTTATTTATGAAAGAAATCAATTTATCTTTAATTCTATTGTCACAATTTAGCGTTATGTGTGATGAGCAATCTTTCTTCGTCTCACTCCGATGTTTCCGCCATCGTTTGGGGTGTGACAGATTGGTAACAGAGCCATAACTATAGGGAATTAGGTAGAATTGCCTTGCTTTTACCTAGTCTATAGTTTTAAGAGCCTTATTCGTATGTTTTACTTGAACTATTACATGATACTTTATTTGTTTCTTATTTATGCTCTTTTAAACATGTACATCACTCGTGAGTAATATTCGACATGATATTCTTATGCATTAATGCTTGTCTTATTATGTGTTAATACTTGTTTCATTGTTCGATTCTTTATGTGTTATTCTTAACATGTTTCTCTATGTGTTAATACATATTTTATCATTTCTTTATCCAAGTACCATTCTTGATGTGCTTTCTTATGTGTTTATACTTGTTTATGTATTTCCTTCGACATACACTTCCCTCATGCTTTTTACTCGATTATTCCAAATCCGACAACACTCATATTGCAAAAACGAGACGACTTCACCAAAATAGGCGTGAAACCCACAATTTGGTGAATGACTCTCGATCCTTCTACTTTTTTTTTCTTACACGAAATTCACCACCAAGTTAGGAGTGAAATCCACACCTTGATGGAGAAATTCAAATTTCAAATTCTAGTGGACCCTCGCCAAAGTGTCGAAATTAACTTTTGACCCGACGAGTATTAACCACGCTTAGGATACTAAATCGCCAAGTTAGGGGTGAAACCCGCACCTTGTCGACTAGTTCCACTCTTTGATTTTCATTAATCCCGCCAAGTCTCGAATTTTCAATTGAATTGGGGACATGTAGTAACCGGAAGGGTAAATACTGTTAACCGACTTGTCGGCGAGAGTATTTCACCTATTAGGCCAAAGCATGCTCCTCAAATTCGAAAGACTTTTCGACCACTTTGGTTAGTCAACATTCCGTTTTGGAACCATCTCAAATTTTAATCAAACATACATTATATTATTTATTTTATACGATGCAATCCTTCAAATACGAATTTACTTTCGGTATTTTCTCCTCACACACACATCATACTAAACCTTTTCATACACTTATACATATACATGATTTCGTATAATTTAAATTCATATTTCTTGTAACGAAAGGTGGAGACATATCATCGAGATAGGGGTGATTTCCTTACCTTGAAGATTAACTCCACTCCCCTTTTCTTAAAACGACATCACCAACGAGTTAGGGGTGATTCCCTTACCTAGGTGATCGTTACCAAAACGTCCCTTCAAAATATCTTATTATTCAAACTCGATCATGTTTTATACCTAAATTATTTATCATTATTCAAAATATATACGTATACGATTTCAAAATACATTGTTTTACCAAGCGTACTTTCTATCCTACAACCTATTTTCACTTGACTCTTATACACGAGATTCTTAAACATATCTTAAACGTTTTACTACACAAATTTCCAAACCTTACGAAATGCTACCTATCAATTTAATCGGTCTAATGAAACTCTTGCCCATGAACTTCATCTTTGACTTAATCACTAAAATATGCTCGCATTATATCGTCATTCTAGAGACTTCCATTCTTAATTGAAACCAAACCAACCTTTCTCAATTACATATAGGATCTCATAAATATTCTAAGATCGTTTTACCTAAGACTATTTTCAACAACAACAAATCATTTGATAATTTTTTTTAGGATCGACGTTTTCACAAGAACCTCCAAAATTCAAAATTTCTTGTTTTGGGTGCAAATGAAGCGAACTTATTATCTTCGAAAACTTTTCTACACCGCTTAAGTCGCCAATCAAATCTCAAAACACGTGGGCAAAAGAACTTCATGGAGACCGATAACCTTCAATATACGTAAACTCTTTTAAAACAAAAGTAGCATTTCCATTCATTACAAAATACGTTATGCATAACCAATGAGTACTTTATGTTCCTTTAGATTTACAAACTATATCCTACCTTTCAAGCCAAGCCCAATCTAATTTTGATACAATAAACTCATCGTTTCATTTAAACAACTATACACACGTATCATCCTACACGTTTTAGTTGTTTTAACACGACAATTCACTTATAATCGTTCGTATTTACATACTTAACCTTTTGGACGATTTTATACACCTAACTCCGTGATGTCTCAACATGCACTATATACGTAAATTTAAATATTCATACCTACACTTACATTCATACGTTTTATGCCTATACTTATGATCGTATTCATACTTATACTCATACGTTTCATGTTTTACTTATACTCATGCGCTTCATGTTTTACCTATACTCTTATGATTCATGTTTTTACTTATACCCATACGTTGCGTGCTTATACGTATACTCATACTACTTGTACGTTTTATGTTTGTACTCACACTTGCGTGCATATTCATACTTAAACTTATACTTATACTCATACTTTCGTTCATACTCATGATTCATACATTTGAACCCGTACGCGAGCGTAATCCGAGTGATTCGCTTACGTGGGTCCTATACATACTTAAGCATGGACTTGCTTACATACTATATTCTGATACGCACACATTCTTATTTTTTTTTAAATATACCTACCCAAATTCATACACATTTAGTACAAGCTATGCGGATCATACGACGATTAATATAATCACGGGTGCACACGGGATTATAGAGATAGGCGTATGAGAACCATAGAGTGTACTACTGTGTATGGTAAGACACGGAACGTAACATGACACCGAATACGAAACGGATGTAATGTGGTCAAAACATGGTGGATACGCCGCTGGTACTCCCTATACATAAGTGTTTTCACCATGTTACCAAACTTTCGTAAAACGTGCCATGAGAAATTCAGTGTTTTGCAGACCTATTTAGACCTAACACAAACTTTAAACAACTCACAAACGCATTATATCTGATTATCCACGACTAGGCTTCCTCTTTAACACGCTACTCCCATCTATCCAGCACTCATGCCATCCTTGTGCTTACATCCTTTAAGAATCAATCGTTCATTTCTATACACCTATTATTCTCCATTTCCCCCTATTCGTTATTCTTGTGTAAACATACTTCGTAGGCCATTAGCACTTTATTGAAAATACCAAACTTTCTCGTTCCACTCGAGAGGCAATTTTATGAATATGTGGTCATATACTACCTTTAAAACTTACTATGCAAACTACCTCACTTTTATTAATTTCAAACCATTTTATAAAGATCTCCTTCGTAAAGTACAATACATTTGTAAAGCAACTCCAAATTTAGCTATTCAAAATCGTTCTTACCTATACATGTTCCACTCATGTATATGCCTCAAAACCGTTTTAGCCAAACAAATCATTTTACAACCCTATTATGACTATTCTCCCAAGATTTCAAACTTTTCAAAATGTTTCAAAATTCCCAAGTCTCAAATTTTTGCCAAAACTCTTTCAAGTCTACCTCTTGAAAAAAAAATTCGGGACGAAATTTCCTAAAGGAGGGGAGACTGTAACGCCCCGCGTTTTCATACTTTCTATATTTAGAAACCATCGTTTGTAAAACTATTTTTGGAAACTTCGTAGTCTTGTAATCGTTCTTTCATTAAAAGCGATGTAAAATCCGAGACTTGGATTATGAATAAAACTCGTATTTTGTTAATTACATAGGCTCATACATTCAATTTCGTGGAACAATTGTTACTTATTCATAATTCTTGAAAACAATGTGCTAAACTTGTAAATACATGAAACTTACGCATAAAACGTGTTTTGAACGTAAACGACTCTTGATTTTGATGCTTACATGATTAATTATACTTGGTTTATACTCATCATGCTTGTATTACCCTTAAAATATGCTTAAATAGCAAAACAAGTCCCTAAAGCACATAAAAATGCCTAAATTACAAAGTGGAGGGGCCTGATTGCAATAAACTCAAAGTTCAGTTCCACCAGGCGCGCGGCCCGCGTGAACTTACCTGGACCTCTTAAGCGGGCCGCCTGGACATGCCCAGATCAGAAAACAAACTCAGCTGCTTATGTACGCGAATTTGGCACAAAATCCCAACATCTAAACTCACCCAATCACCTCTAATCCACCTCTAAACACCTCCAATCACCACCAACCTCTCCCACTATAAATACAACCCTTCTCCAAGCATTTCTACACTTTCAAAACCCTCAAATCTCTCTCAAACACTCTCAAGTTCTTGCATATTTCAGAAATTCGGACAGATTCATACACCTTTACAAAAGTGAGCATAACTTGCTCATTTCTCAACGAAATCACTTGATTCTTCTTCCTACTTGCTTGGATAACCATGGGGTTCGATTCCTTGACTTCTCCTTGGAGAAATCAGACCTGGAACTGCCCTGAAATGGTTCATAAACTTTCTGTTTGTTTGATGTTATTCAAAAACTTGTTTATACATATCATACTTGTGTCTAGCACACTCAAGCCTATGTCCTAATGCTTACAACCTCTCTTATGGTTGGTTAAGCTTAAAAACAAGGTTGAGACACTTGAAATCAGAGGATTAAACATCATAATTTTCTGTTTTGTTTAGGGTATTTAACCCACAAATCATGTCAAGCTTAGATCTTGATGAATGAGTGATTACGGAACAACTTGGGTTGTCCTACATACAATCCTCACATGATTTGATGATTTCTCTTTAGTTTGGTTGTTTATATTATTGTGCTAATCCTAGTTCGTGACCCTCCTTGGTTGTTTTTACATCAAGTGAAGTGGTGAACATTCAAGGGGTTCCTAAATGGAAGCATGTTCTTCCTACCCCATACATGACATCTATGATAACTCGAGGTGCCTAAATGAAGATCCTAATCTTCTACCTCCTACATGAATCATTGGACTAAATAACATGTAATACTCAACCTAAATAATATCTATGTACATTCGAACCTTTGATGTTGAACTCATGTTCATTTGTCAAAGTAGTAGGACATCATCTAAGACCTAAACCTTGTTACGATTCTTATGGGTGTCAACTCATGAAAACATTATCATAACCCTTATGGTTACCAAGTGTCATACAAGTGTTATGTGTTGAGGACGATTATTTTCACATGTTATTTTCATATGTTATTTTCATGTTATTTTATTCCGAATCTCGACTCTAAACATACTTGAACTTGAACCCTTATACATTCGGACTCTACATCTCTAATCGTCAACAATTGGATAATCGGAAAGCATATGCAATATAGTGAGTATACTCGTATTCCCCTCTTTACTTTTACCACTTTTGGGGTGTAACATGTTTACTTATCAAAAACTTACACATGAACATTTTGCGTAAACACATGAATTATAAACTTATGGACTTTTCATAGCAACGAAATGATGACATGTGCTATGAAGAGGGCCTTTTGCGTAAACACATGAACATTCCTATAACATGCTTGTATACGTGATTGCTTGATACTTTAAACTTGGGTGAAACTTATGTGTTGAACTTATCATTAACTTCGTACGAGCCTAACCATGACATATGTAGCGCTATAGGATTAACGACCCGCCCGTAGACTTGTGGTTATGTCATGAGCATATTCCGTTTCCCTTGGTTTGATATGTTAGACACATGCCAAATTTATGGTTTATCTTGAATCACATGCTTGCTATGAGGAATTGTTCAAAACTTATCTTTTGTTACGTATGTACCAGACTTGTATACTCGCCTTTGCTTTTGCATTGAACTTTATTTTAAACATGTTACAGGTTGAGGATGATGATGCTATGAAATGAAGTAGCGTTGATACCTAGATACACATATAGACGTTTAGATTAAATACGTTGTATAAATGTCAGATTTGTTGTTGTATTGTTCTTTTTTTGTATTTAACATGTTGTATTTCAAATTTCATGTATTGTAACATTTATTTATGAAAGAAATCAATTTATCTTTAATTCTATTGTCACAATTTAGCGGTATGTGTGATGAGCAATCTTTCTTCGTCTCACTCCGATGTTTCCGCCATCGGTTGGGGTGTGACAAGGATAAACCGGTACTAAAAGCTCTCGTGTCCTTGGACGACCTCGGTATCTTGCCAACACTATACTACGCTCACGATGGGTGCACTTGCCCATATGTGTGTTTGGTGTTAGTAAAATATCGTGTTTTATAAATTTAAAACTTGGCTAAAAAGTGTTAAAAGGACTTAACATATACATTAAAAACTAATAACACTCACGCACATCAGGAGCGAGGATGTTCCAAAGACTGCTTTAGAACCAGATACAACCACTATGAATTTCTTTTGATGCCTTTTGGGCTCACAAATGCACCTGCAACATTCATGGATCTCATGAATAGAGTCTGCAAGCCATACTAACGTATGTGCGGGTGGTATATAATTTTTAGATATATTTTAGCTTTTTTTACTCGCGAATCAAGTTTTAAATTTATAAAACACGATATAATACTATCACTCTACACATACGTTAGGGCAAGTGCACCCATCGCGGACGTAGCATAGTGATGGCAAGATACCAAGGTCGTCCAAGGATACAAGAGCTTTTTGTACCGGCTTATCGTTAACGTCTAATCTAACCAAATTTTGATAAAGATTTTTGAAAGCTCTAAGAAGATAAACTAGAAAGCAAAAAATAAAAATAAGGAAAAACAGATAGACTAGAAGGAATCGCTTGGTTCCGACTCCTCTTTTATGCATCCTTTAATGATTTCGCACTTTGGGCATTTTAAGAGATTATCTTTAAGTTATAGTAGTTGGCCCCCTTCTAGGCAGCGTTACCCTCAACCTATTAGTCTGAGTCAGCAGGGATACAGTCCCGCAAGGTTGGATTATTGAAAGATAATTAAGTAAGTTATTAATGCAAAAAGTGGTAGGCCCCCTTCCAGACAGCGTTACCCTCAACTCATTGGTCTGAGTTAGCAGGGATATAGTTCTCTCAGGGTTGGTTTAAAGTTTTAATAGTAGTTTATAGATAAGGGATTCAAGCGGTTTCTTACTTCTCCCAAGGCGAACAGTAACTCCCATTTGTGAAGTCTTACTAAGCTTGAACCAGGTTATCGCAGGATCTATACACTGAACGAGACATAGATTTACCCAACCACCCTTCTAACCCCCTTCCAAGTAGTTAACGCGCTTTATATAGACCGTAAAGACATGAATGTGTGAATCAGCGACACATGAAGAATGGTTAAATAAATTCGCCTTCAATATAAAAAAACTAGTTATTAAAGTCATTAATACATACCCAAATAAAAAGGAGCCAAATGTTGGAAATAAAAAAGTAATACATAAAAGCTTTGTCTTCACCAAGTGATGTAAGAGTTTAGCCAAGAGTGGTCTTTGTTTGACAAGAACTCTTACGATCGATCTTGGATCCCGAGACTACTACAGACTCTAAATGATGGAAGATGGATGATGGTGGTGGGTGGTGGGTGTTGGTGTTGTAGTGGTGGTGGAGTGGTGGCAAGTGTGAGAGAAGTGGTTTGCCAAGGGATGGATTGGCTATTTATAGCTGAAGTCAGACGCTCAACACGGCCCGTGCCTGCCTGGCACGGCCCCGTGCCTGCCTGGCACGGCCCCGTGCCTGCCTGGCACGGCCCCGTGGCCATCCTTCTCTCTCTTCCTCATTAACTGTAGTGTCAGGTCTTGTACTAACACGGCCCTGTGTGTCAACGGCACGGCCCGTGTCCATTGTACTTGTTGTACTATCTCAGATTTTGCGAATCTTGGAGTTGACCAAGCCCCGTGTTGCCTTAGCACGGCCTGGTGTTGGTGGTGTGGTTTGTCCTTTGTTGTTGTCTTTTTCTTCTGCAGAGGATCTTGACTGGGCTCGGCCCATGCCTGGTGAGCACGGCCCCGTGCCAGAGCTTCTGATCTTGTTATTTTGTTGGTTTGGATGTGGATGAGGGCTTGGCGAGTCGTGCCAATCCTCCTACTTTGTATTTATGTTGGTTTTTGCTATTAATTTGCTTCTTTTGTGCGTTTAAGCTCTTTTGACCCTGTAATTAAAAAGGAACAAAGAAACAAGCTTTTTCCAACATTAGTACTGAAAAAGGGTTAATTTTAAGTTGTATTTGATATAATTTATATTTTGTATTTTACGCACATCACATACTTAGATAAGTTTGTCATTGTCTTTATAGAGGACATACTTATCTATTCTCGTAATCAGAATGATCACGAGAAACATAGAGGCATTCTTGATTTGCTAAAGCAGGAGAAGCTTTATGCAAAATTCTCTAAGTGCGAGTTTTGGCTTAGAGAGGTCCAGTTTCTAGGAGATGTCATAAGCGAGCGTGGTATCCAAGTGGATCTCACCAAGGTTAAAGCTATCATGAATTGGGAAGCACCCACGACTCCATCTGAAATTCATAGTTTCTTAGGATTGGATGGTTATTATAGAAGGTTCATTGAGAACTTCTCAAGAATAGCCACTCATTTGACTACTTTGACCCGAAAGAATATCAAGTTTGACTGGGGTTCCAAACAGAAATAATCCTTTGAGATTCTGAAAGATAAATTGAGCAATGCTCGTGTCTTAACCCTACCTGAAGCGATCGAAGACTTTGTCGTATACTGTGATGCCTCGCACACAGGTATGAGTTGTGTACTCATGCAAAGAGGCAAAGTGATTGCATATGCATCACGACAACTTAAGGTG
The DNA here is from genome assembly GCA_030545235.1 of Helianthus tuberosus. NCBI lineage: Eukaryota > Viridiplantae > Streptophyta > Magnoliopsida > Asterales > Asteraceae > Helianthus > Helianthus tuberosus. The sequence continues at coordinate 46,126,735 of CM060393.1, read as the reverse complement.
CACGAAAAGAATTACACCACCCATGATCTTGAATTGGGTGCCGGAGTATTCGCATTAAAGTTGTGGATACATTATCTATATAGCTCAAAGTGTATTATATACACTGATCATAAAAGTCTCTAGCATTTGTTTAATCAAAATGATTTAAAAATGCGACAACGCCGTTGGATTAAAACTTTGAATGATTACGAATGTGAGATTCATTACCATCCCGGTAAGGCAAAAGTTGTTGCTGACGCATTAAGTCACAAAGAAAGGGTTAAACCTATCAGGGTTAATGCCAAAAGTATTGAGCTACGGACTAGCTTGAATGAAAAGTTGTTAGATGCTTAGAAGCAAGCCTTATTAGAAGCAAATGCTTCTAATGAAGGATTAGGTGGGACTATTGATCGGTTAACACCTGGGAATGATGGAATCCTGAGATTTAATGGGTTCTTATCTTTGGAGAACTCGGAGATCTGATCCTTCAGGAAGCTCATAATTCCAAATATTCTGTACATCCTGGAGGAGATAAAATGTACCAGGATTTGAAAAAAAAATTATTGGTGGATGGGTATGAAGAAATCCATAGCCACTTATGTAGCTAAGTGTCTGACGTATTCGCAAGTTAAAACCGAACATCAGAAACCGTCAGGACTGCTACAACAACTTAAAATTCCCACATGGAAATGAGAGATGGTAACTATGGATTTGATTACCAAGTTACCAAAAACCAGACGTGGCAATGACACGATTTGGGTAATGTCGATAGATTGACTAAGTCAGCCCATTTTCTACCAATTAAGGAAACTTTTAGTTCCGATAAATTGGCCAAATTATATGTGGACAACATTGTGTCCTTACATGGAGTGCCAGTATCTATTGTATCCGATAGAGATAATAGATACACATCTCATTTTTGGAAGAGTTTCCAACAATCATTAGGCACGAGATTAAATTTTAGTACGGCTTACCATCCACAGACTGATGGACAGAGTGAGCGTATCATTCAAACATTGGAATACATGCTGAGAGCATGTGTAATTGATTTAGGAGGTAGTTGGGATGACCACCTACCCCTAATTGAATTCTCTTACAATAATAGTTATCATACTAGAATTAAGGCCGCTCCATTTGAAGCCTTGTATAGGAGAAAGTGCAGAACGCCTGTTTGTTGGGCTGAAGTTGGGGAAGGCCAACTATCACGGCCTGAGATAGTCCTGGAGACCACGGAAAAGATTATTCAACTCCGTGATAGGCTCAAAGCTGCCCGTGATAGGCAGAAGAACTATGCTGACAAGAGGCGGAAATCTCTTAAGTTTTAAATTGGGGACAAGGTTTTATTGAAAGTATCACCCTGGAAAGGTGTGATGAGATTTGGAAAGAAGGGCAAATTGAGCCCGAGATACATTGGACCATTCAAGATAATCGAATGTGTCGGTTCTGTGGCTTATAGACTTAAGCTACCCGAGGGACTAAGTGGAATCCATGATGTATTCCTCATATGTAATTTAAAGAAATGTTTAGACGATAAGTCGCTAGAAATATCGCACCATGATGTGCAGATTGATGAAAACCTGAGGTTCATTGAGAAACCGATTTCGATCGAGGATCGACAGGTTAAAAGCTCCGAAAGAAAATGATCCCCATCGTGAAAGTCAAATGGGATGCCCATCGTGGCCCAGAAGATACATGGGAGGTTGAGTCCAATATGAGACAAAAGTACCCCTATCTATTTGAATAAAATCTCAAGGACGAGATTTCTTTTAAGGAGGTGAAGATGTAACACCTCAAAATTTTATATCGAATTGTATGGCAACACGTGTCCAATCAACTCTCAAATATGCCACAATGTTGGACGAGAGAGACTAATTGTGTAAAATAATGGAAGATTGGATATGGAGGGACTAAATATGTCAACATGCCAAAGTTTTGGCCTCTGAGTGACCCCTTACAGACCGCAAGGCCAAAAGCCTTACGGAACGTAAGGTAAATATAATATTGTTACTAGCAGTCGGTTACGGACCATAAGCATTTGAAAACCATGGGCGCACATAAGGCTTACGGACCGTAAGCCATGACCCTTACGGTCTGTAAGGGGTTGCAGCTGGCAGAATGGCAGACAGCCATGGCAGCCTGCATGTTTAGCCAAGTATACGCGAATTTCCACTCTAAATCTGGTTCTAACACCTCACATAATACTTGTACACATCTGAAAATCCGTCATAACACTTGGCATGATCCTACATTTCATGTTCAAGTATAAATAGCAACCATATTCAACCAATTTCTTTGCTCATTCCCATCTTTCTCTCTAATATGCTCTTGGAGTTGTTTCCTGACCAAAAGGAAGCCTCCTACTGAGTTCAAGCTTCTCTTAGAACACTTGTAAGTGTTCTTTCATAGTTCTTTAATTTTGAAGGCTAAGTTATTAGCCGAAAGCCAAGCAAATTGACTTTTGCTTTGACTTTCGGTTGTGACCATTATGGTCAAGCCAATGTTCAAATAGAACATGGCTATGTGATCGTAATAAGGTAGGTGATTGTTGGAGAGGGTGAAACCCGAGCTTTAGAGTGTTTAAATATTGTGTTTTATGTGCATTTTATGGGTCTACTTGCTTAGAATGAGATAACTACGAGAAATTGGTGATTTGCAGGTAAAGCACGTAATTCGGTGCACTTACGATGGTTAAAGATGAAGTGGAAGCATTGGATTGGATATTGCAGCTCGGGAATGGAATTTAGAGCTTATTCGAGGGATGTAAAGGCTTAAGGATGCAATTTATATGAAAGAATGAAGTTCGAGGGCCATTTGGTAATCAATTGGAAGTTATTTTGTGCTCATATATGCGAGGAATTCGAAGAAACAAAGTTGAGGGACTAAACTATCATTAGTTGAAAGTTGATTATGAAGAGGAAAAAAGAGAAGAAGGTGCGACCGTAGGCTACGGTTCATAAACCGTAGCTTACGGATGGTGGGTATTGGTGAAAAAGTGACTAGAACTTGTGAACCATAGCCTATGGTTCACAACCGTAGGTTACGGTTCGGTGCAGATGCTAAAACAGAGTTCCAGAACCGTAAGCTACGGTTGCCCAACCGTAGCTTACGGTTAGTGTTACGGAAAAACGCGAATTTCAAGTTCTTTAGGATATATTAGGGTTTATTTAGGGAGGCAATGACTATCTCATAACCCAAGGACGACTCAAGGCATCCAAGAGCTCCAAGACTCGAGTTTTTCATCTCCAATCCATCATTTATCTCACCGAATCATTCATCCGATCATGAATTCATCATCAATTCAAGCTTTTGTTGACTTTGTGAGCGAGATGAGCGGCTAAACTTTTATGGTTTCCTCCGGATGGAGGGTTTTTGTAAGTTAGGTGATACTATGTGTTTGCTATATACAAGCACCTTGAATCACCTTTGCTACTTTCTCTCTCTAGACTCTCTCTCTAACCTTCAAAGCTCCAAAGTCACCAAATGAGCAAAAGTCCTAAATGACTAGCCTTAGCCTCTTATTTAAAGGCAAGGCTCTAAGAGAAAGTTATAAGTAATTACAATAATGCCACCTTGACTTTCTCCTATATTTTACACTATAAAACCATGTTTTGATTAGATTTCTTCTACGATTCGGATTGACGGAGGCGATAGACATTCATGCACCCACAGACTCCCCCTTGGATATTGCCGCAGTCAATCTTGTAGGATCTTGTATTTTCTCTCTCTTTGAGTCTTTATGAAGCTTTAACATCTTTAGCAACCACAGACTCCCTCTTTAATCTAAGCATTCGATGCTTTTCACCTTTGATTTGATTTATTGGTTGTAAACAATTGCATTTTATTTAAACCTTGATTTCTAAGCATTCAATTCCCGAGAGTTCTAGTAATTGGGATATATTTGTCATGGGATTAGGGTTGGTAATTGTAATTGATAATCATTCGATAACCTCCCGTTATGTATTGACAGGAGTACTTAGTCGTTGATTATCACAACTAGCTAATCAAGTTTAACACTTATGTCTATATAGGTGTCACGATTGAACACATAGTTGAGGCTAACTGTAAAACCTGAAATCTGTAGGAACCATTTTCTCTCTTATTGATTCACACATTAATTTTTTTTGTTCATTAATTTAGATAATTTTCATAATCAATCAAACAGATTTTCCAATTCAGTAGTAGCTAATTAATACTTTTCATTATAACACTTTCCACAATCCTCCCTTGGTTCGATACCCTGCTTATTCTATACCTATAGTTTAAATAGGTTTTTGCATGTTCTTAACGCCAGACATCAAAATGGCGCCGTTGCCTGGTAGGCGTGCGCAAAGTGTTTAGTGTTAAGTTCTAGTTTTTAATAAAAATAGATAAAAATTCAAAAATAGTTGTACTTTGTCTTGTTTGGATTTACGCTAGGTTTTCTTGTTTTTGTTTGTGCAGGTGATCTGGGAAGTGTATGCATCATACTCGGAATTCCGGGAAGTCATCAGCATTAGTGTTCAACCCAGAGATCGAGAGAACAGTGAAGCATGCAAAGCGAGTATTACATCGTGAGAACAAGATCCTACAATCACCAACACCATCACCTAAAAAAATGGAGAACTCAGCAACTCCGGAAAAACAACGGAAAACCCACTACAACCTCGTTTTCAACGGAAAACAATCAATCTGGTGGCCAGCGGAACTTCAATCAACCTCGTTTTCAAGGTGATTTTCAAGGGGGCTATCAGAATAATCAAAGAGGACCAACTGGGTCCTTTAATGCAACTGGGGGTAATGATGTTATGGAGATGTTGAAGTCGATTCAGCAGGAATTGCAGAAGAGAGGTTAGATAGATGATCCACGAGCCCAAAAAGATGAAATTCGTGATAAGGCCATCCAATCATTGACCACACAGATGGGGCAGCTAATGAGTGAAGTAGCCGAGTTGAAGAAGCAGCAGGGGAAGTTGCCGAGTGATAACGCACGGAGCACACTGATCAGTAGGGTAAATCCGGTTTCTAGAAATATTTGCTATGATAACGATTTGTCTGCTTCTCATGTGATTGTAGGTCTAAATGAAGCGGCTGCGGAAGGAAGCGGAATTGATTTGGGGGAACCGGTTGTTCCCATCAGAGTTGGAAAGTTCAAAATCCACAAGGCATTGCTGGATTATGGAGCAGGAGTGAGCGTATTACCCTGTAGCTTGTACGACCAGTATGATTTCGGTCCGCTACAAGCGTGTGATAGCATGGCCATGTTCGCAGAAGCGAGTTTGAAACAACCACGGGGGGTTGTGAAGGATGTGGTCATCCAACTCGGCGAGTTTTACTACCCGGTCGATTTTATGGTGGTCGATTATGCACCATTGACCACATACGAGCAGCCGCAGGTAGTTTTGGGTCGTCCATTCCTATATACCGTGAATGCCCAGATCGATTGTCGAAACGGAATGGTTACTCTGAGTTACAAGAATCGTAAGTTCTATTTTAATGTGTTTCAAAAAAACTATTTCTTACGATCTTGTTAATGATGTTTGTCACACAGTTGCTACTAACAAACATGTTTCAAGTGTGACCAAGGACATGTTAGAGGCAAGTGGACATCGGGTAAAGAAGTCAAGTGTGAGAAGGCCAGTTGGCAACGGAAAACCACCTGATAGTGGGTTTGGATGGGGTAATGAAACTGTACTTGACCCCAACCGCAGTGGAGCTATGACCCTCCCTAAAATCTAGATGGATATGTACGGAGAGACATGGGAGGGCAAGCATGCATCTGAACTACCTTGAACATCAGCTACGGTCTGGCTGAAGACCTTTAAACTTAGCGCTCTCGAAAGGCAGCCCGAGGATGTAGAGTAGTGTACTTTGTTTTGTTTCGTTTTGGTGTGGTTGTGTTTTGACAGGTTCCTACGATTCAATCATCATGGATGCATGGATTCAAGTGTGGGGATATTTTGCAACATACCCGGTGAGATATCAAAGAAGCTATGGAATGCGTTTATTCCGGTTAAAGCACAACAGCCGCACCATTACAGACACATGATCAGTGCATGTGTTTATCTATCCTGTGTTTTATTTGTTTTCGTGTATTTGGTGGTGTTTAAACTTTGTTTTATTTATGGGATGTGTTTGTTTGTTTTGTTATGAGTTAGCCGCTCATTGAGGGTAGTTGGTTGTTTTCCCGGGCCTATGTTTTAAAAGCACCATACATTGGGGACAATGTATCCCAAGTGTGGGGATGTGGAAGCCCGGGAAAGGATGACAGGGATGAAGAGATTGAAAGTGGTTGAAATCGATGAAAATTGAAAAAATTGGAAAATTTGAAAATTTTAAAATTTCATCATCGCCTTAGGCACGTTAAGTAGTTATGAAAACCTAAAGTTTCAATCACTAATAGGCTTCTTACCGGTAGTAAACTAACTTAGTCCCTTGTCATGGTTGTCCCTTTCAGTTTCATGAGAGTAGGTCTGATATTTGTTTTAGAAACGGAATTGAGAAGAGATGTCTATCTAGGGGTAACATGTTTTAAATTGCATATGCTACATGTCGTTAACCCTTTACCTTTCTTGGTGAGAGCTTGAGCCTGTAGATTTGATAGAATAATGATTTACACTATGAATTCATTTGTTGAGTGCAGGTCGCTTGATATTCAGTGATTAGAACTTGTGTGATTTGATACATGCTGAGATTGTGGAGTTGACATGTGCATATAAAAGATAAAGGCATTAGGATTCCTCGTTACATTCCTTGTGTTTGTGTATGTCACGATCTATTTCCCTTAGTAGCCATGTTGAGTCTGTTTACCTTTCTACCCGATGTGAATTATGTGTTGTCCAACCGTGAATGACAGAGTATATTTACTTGAAAAAGAAAAAAAAGGAAAAAGAGAAAAATAGAAAACATGAAACTGAAAACAAGAAAAAAAGAGAGAGTTTTGTGAATAAAGTTGTGTTGTTTGGGTAGAAACCAGCCCAAAAGTCTTAGTCTTTGTGTGCTTGAATAAGTCATCACTGTTGGTTGTTTGTTTGTTAGCCATATAAAAAATAAGAAACAAAAAAATTTTCCCTACCTTAGCCTAAGCCCAAAACCCGAAAGTCCTTTTGATATGTACCATGTTAGATGATACAGTGGAGGTGTGATTGTCATACAAGCTTATAATTACAGGATTTCATGTTTGCTTATTGAGTGTTTATATACTAGCACAATACACGCTAGTCCAAATATTAAACCGATAGGAGAGTACTTTGTGAGGGGCGTGTAGCATGTGTCTAGTTGTAAACATTTTATTTTTAGATAGACAAGTCTTGAGTTTTAAAGTTGCTTGATTTGCATGTCAGACTGTCAATCTCGAATGTGTTAGTCTATGGGACGGGTATGACTTGGGAACTTCACATGTTGAATCGGTTAAGGGGTTTAGAGGTATTGTTACTGTGGTGATTAATTCTAGTTGGTTTGCTTGAGGACAAGCAAAGGTAATGTCGCAACCCCCGATCCCTGGTTCCGGGGGAACGGGCGGACGCGAGCCAGATTCGGTGGTATCGTGTATTGTCTAATTTGGCAGCGGAATTTTTTATCAGGACCGTAGTTAGGAAATGTTTATCAGAGTAAAATACCACATTTTCATAGCATTAAACAAATGGGATAAACCCAAGTTCATAGTACATGCTTTTTCATAGGAATAAATCATATTTATTTAATAAAAACATCTATTTTATTTTTAGGTAACTTTATTGCCACTTTTCCAAGCCTTCAGTGCTGTCCAGCTGGCTTATATTTGGCTTTCACAGTTTGTTACCTGAAACGCGTTTTAAAAACATTTGTCAGTGGGAAATACTGGTGAGTGAATCCCAGTTTAATTAAGTTTAAATAAAAAGTCCCAGTGTACAGTATTGAGGGCGATCGCGCAATTATATTTGTTTACAAGACATAACAATTAACATCCATGGTACTGTCGAACCCGACTTGTGGACATGTTACTCCTTGACCAGGTGGTAACAAATTTTGTATACAAAACCCCAACATACTCATCATAATTGTATTCTTACAAATACTCAATAACTGTTATTCGCATGGAAACGTATTTAAGGTTTTGTAAAACAATTAACAAAAAGGTTTACAAAAAGTGGATCAACTCACATTGCTGTCTTAGGTTTTCCGTAAGGGTTTCCGGGTGATAATCTATAATTTACACAAATGTACACGTGTTAGTATTAATAACCCAATTTAATATTAGCAATACCCTCCCCGAGACGGCATTCCAATGACTACGTCGGGCAGAGCCACGACAGCCATTACGGAACCCTAGATCAATCGGGCAGCGTATCTAATACGTATCCAGGGGTTATAATACTTACAACAGAGCAGAACTTTGCTAATTAGGGGGGTATAATACCCGAGTATTACTTCTACTACTCAGAAATTTGCTTAAGAAAGAAAGAAATGAACGATTCTGAATGAAACCCGATAACCTGCTTATATAGTTGCTGAAACTGGTCCTCACGCGGCCCGCGTAAAACACAGACAGGGGTTACGCGGCCCGCGTCAACCCCGGTCAAACGTATAGCTCACCACGATGATGACACGTGTCATCACCGGGCTGCGCCACCTTTATGATCTTACGCGGCCCGCGTAAACTAATGGAGGGTCTTACGCGGCCCGCCTGAACTTATATTTCAGATTTTTATTTATTTTTAACTAGGTTATAACCCGTGGTACCCACGGGTCGCTCTATTTTTAAGGATATTAATATTTTATAAATTTTATAACAATGGTCCATTTTATAAAATTTGTGGGAATATATATAATATCATTCAATGTTAATCGTATATAATAGTATATGCAAACAATGTGATTTACAGATGTACAGATGTACCGGTGAAACCCTAGTCGCCGCCCTTTCGCGGTGTTGACAAATGATATGTTTCTTAGACCATGTGTAGTGGTGAACAAACATAATGCCCCTACCATGGGGCATTATCCGACACGTGGCATCCTAGTCATCGTTGGGCATTATAGCAAAAGTGGCGTAGTGGGGCATTATGCCAAAAACCCCCATTCAATCATTTCACAATTATTTTTTTTAAATTAAAACATAAAAAACTTCATTAATTTAAAATAAAAATTACACTACTTGAAAAAAAAACGGAAAATAAAAAAACGGAAAAAAAACCGAAAAAAAAAGAACATGATCTAGAGTCCATATTTTTCTCTAATTTTTTGGCGACGCATTTGCGCAAGGATCAACGCATCGCCTTGTACGTGGTCGATAGGTTTGGACAAAAACTCAATGTGAATTCCTCCTCCTTCGTCCATTTAATGATAGTTTTTGTACGTCGAGGTTCGTCCTTATCCTTCTTCTTATGCGACCTTCTGTCGCGTTTTGATTTGTCTTGCACCGGTTCGGGATGCGTCTCCGGCACGACATCGACATCGGGTTCGGATTTGGGTTGTGGTTGTGATGGTTGCGACCCGCCGGCTTGACCATAGCCGAAGGTGGGAGGTACAAACGGAGTGGCGCCAGTCAAGTAAGCCGCGTACGGTAAAAAGTTCGGGTCCATGTCTTGAAGGTTATACGGATTTTGCGGTTGGGTTGTGTTCGGGTTCGTGGGTCTTGCACGGACACCAAAAGGGGGTCGGAATGGATGCATGATTGTATAAAAAAAGTAGGAGAAAGTGGGTGTTTTTTATAAAAAAATAGAAGAAAGTAGGAGAAAGTGGGTGTTTTTGTATAAAAAATATGATAAAGTGGGTGGATATATATAGTGGGGTAAATTTTTAAATTAAAAAAAAAATAATAACAATTTTGACCGTTTGCCAACGGTCTAATTTGGATCCCCTTTAATTTTTCAGCGTTTTAATTAAAACGCCACACTCGATTTTTTTCAAAAATAACGCCCGGTCACGCCCTATGTAATGGGGGCCGGGGCGTTATAAGGCGTTTTATTTGAAAAAAATTTATAAATCACGCCCCACTACACATGGTCTTACTTTTAGAAAAGAAAATACGTTACTGATCATAAAGAAAGTATACGCGTGAACTTCTTATGGAAATCTGAGGATAAATATTAAAATAAAACGAAGCATCGAACTATATATGTAACAAAATCAAAAAGATAAATAAATGAAAAAAATACATTTTTTCTGATTTGACATATAAATTGAAATCCTATTACTGTAATACTTCTTCTAGCAGGAGTTTCGTAACCAATAACCTCGAATTCGTTTTAGACCCATTGAAAAAACAATCATCTCTTAATGAAATATGTTCAGCTTCAATTATGTCATGCCATCCAACAACACCGTATCTATAGTAAACAAAATATACGAACAAAAAAATTTTTAGTAACATATATAAAATACATTTAAAACAAAAGCATTCTAGATGGGATACAATAAAACAAAAGCAACCAAGGTTTAGCTGCATCTCACAAGCTCTTAATTTCATTTACAAACAAAATATTACACATAACAAATTAATCAATGAGTTAACAATAATAATAACAATCATCATAACCATAAACAGAACAAACAATTTTATCAAATCACTTACTTCCTTTCATCAACAAATAATCCTTAAACAACTAAAACATATTTTCCTTAACCTCACTAAAAAGCTTCAACTAACCTTTCAAAAACGGCCTTAAAATTGGAACAAAATCGCAATAATTAGACTCAAAACTTTGCGCCAATCAACTCTGTTCGCCATTCAACACCTTCAACTTCACAAACAATGGAACATCCTCATTCTCAAACCTCCTATAAAACATAACCATAAATATATTATTACACATCATCAACTATAACCGTCTCCTAATCATGACACCCTCTGTCGCTGTTGCCGGATTCTTCACATCCTCCACAACCGATTTGAAATTCCAAATCTACATAGTTTACTACAATGTTTAACCAACAACTGAAACACTTTAAATAGAAAAAAACATATATGATTGAGGATACAATCAAGATTAACCTTTGTTTTTACCTTTAGTCCAGGAACCAAGGTTGTTGCTTTGATATTTTTTTCTTTTTGCTTTGTGGCTTTATTGATTCTTATACACTTTTAAGATATTATCTGATAGAAAAAAATAGAGTTGCAGTCATGTCAAAGATTAATGTGCCAGTGAAAAAATAATGTAATATCAATTCTGAACATGTCAATTTGATGCCATTTGAAGAAGATCAACAAAAACACGTTAACTTAATAAACAAACTGAATAAACATTATCCACTCAATAATTACACATTTCACAACATGATAAACAATTAAAGATTCGTTTTTAAAACCTTTCTATTAAAGACGCTTACTTTGTCGTTGTCTCGTTTCGCGATGGAATGATTACACATGCCGCTCACAGTGCAAACATATCATCAGTTTGTATAAACAAAGAAAAATAAAAATAAAATTGGGAGATTAACACAGTAGTGGATGAACACAAACAAAAACTAAAATGAAAACAAAAGTATACTTCATTGGCACCACCACTGAGATCTTTCTTGGTTGTTTTTCCGGTCCATAAATGGATGGGATAGATAAACTCCGAATGCTTCTTCACCAGGTCATTAATTCTCCTTTCTTCCAAGTACTCCGTTTGCATAGAGAAAAATCCAACAAAAGTTAGTAAATAATTTCGTATGCGTCTCACAAACAGGGACACATAAGAATGACTTTAATACACACAATTACCTGATACTCCTTGAGGAAGACAATGATTTGGTTCTTCTACCAAGTGGCGTCATGTTAACAACTTAACATCCCTAGTAACGATGAATGAACCACCAGGTTGGGACTCCCAGATGTATTGTTGATCGTCATTGTGTTTTGTAGCAACCATGACCTTTTCAGTCATGCTTACACCAGCCCCTACCTCTGCCTGAAGAGCATCCATGAATCCCTTTGTTCCGGATATTGCAATTGTCCCCAAATTGTTCACCAAACGTACACCATCACAAAAACAGTTTTACATTCAAATATTCAACAGTCCCTTATAAAAAAAAAGGATCCCTATATACCTCAATTCTAGTATTAGCCATCTGGGTCACCTAAAGGTACCTGTTGGATCCCTAATAGACGAAAACCATCGCGTGGCTTGAAGTGTTGTGGTGTTATGTCACCAATATCGATTTCTTGTAGAACGGTGCTCGATTTGTGGGAGAACGGTGCTAGTTCTTCAGTGGTTATATGCTGCAATCGTATGTATCCTAATCACATATTTAAACGTTTGGCCATGTATGTGGAATAACAAAATACATTAAATCAGAATTAAAGTGAAAAACAGTGCAACTTTGTTTATTTCTGAACAAATGTATGTTGTGTTTAGTGCACAAAATTAGCTTATTCCTTTATATGAAATCAATTATAGGTATAAGAGTAAATATGTGAAAAGTGAATACTACCTCTCAGCACCAACTCCAATAAGTTGCTTTCAATGTTCAAAATTGCTTTAAAATCATTAGAATTGTAAGAACAACTTGATAATTGTGTAAACGATCCAAATACAAATTTCCTGAGAGGAAGAGAGTGTAAATAGATTGGCTTAGGGGTGCTAAACGGGTCATGTTCGCGGGTTGGTTGGTTCAACCCGGCCTGAACCCGAAAATTTTAGACGAACCCGAACCCGACCCGAACCCAAAAATCGTGCCATACATATGAACCCAAACCCGACCCGAATTTTCGCATACTTGCCCGAACCCGACCCGTTCAACCCGAATTTAATTTATGACTTAAAACATATTTTAAAAAATATAATATAATAGAAATGGGTTAAAAGAGTCCTCTAGGGTATCTAATACCTTTAAAATCCCCTCACAGGCTAAACGGGTTCATCAGCCTATTCAAACTCGGTCCGAGCTTAGGTTAATTCAAATCTAACCGAATTACGAAAATAAAATTAAACTAAATGAAAATTCAGGAAAAATCCATTTGAGAGCAACTCAGTTTATAAAATTCCGCTAATGTGCATAAATTTCAACATTTTGATAAGAAATGTACCACGATCAAAGATGATTGCCCTGGATCCTGACCCACCGACAACGCCTAAAATACGATAATGGTGAAATTGTAATTATTTTTCATGGGGTTTATTAAAATATAGAATATTGTATTTGCGTAATTTGTGGAAAGATATAAGTATACAACTAACCAATGCGGTTCCTGCTAATGCCACTAATGCTTAAAGGAAGTTGAAGAAGAGGGCTTTTGATACGCTGAAACCGGATCTCACTAAGATTCGAAAATCACCTATCTGCAATAATTAACAGAAATTAATGATCTGTTAGTGACCATATTGACTATAAGTGAAATAAAGATGGCAACTTATAAACACGTTCCATTTTCAAATTATTTATATTTATAGCATAAAATACACACCCAATTTAATTTATGACGTAAAACATATTTTAAAAAATATAATATAATAGAAATGGGTTAAAAGAGTCCTCTAGGGTATCTAATACCTTTAAAATCCCCTCACACGCTAAACGGGTTCATCAGCCTATTCAAACTCGGTCCGAGCTTAGGTTAATTCAAATCTAACCGAATTACGAAAATAAAATTAAACTAAATGAAAATTCAGGAAAAACCATTTGAGAGCAACCCAGTTTATAAAATTCCGCTAATGTGCATAAATTTCAACATTTTGATAAGAAATGTACCACGATCAAAGATGATTGCCCTGGATCCTGACCCACCGACAACGCCTAAAATACGATAATGGTGAAATTGTAATTATTTTTCATGGGGTTTATTAAAATATAGAATATTGTATTTGCGTAATTTGTGGAAAGATATAAGTATACAACTAACCAATGTGGTTCCTGCTAATGCCACTAATGCTTAAAGGAAGTTGAAGAAGAGGGCTTTGATACGCTGAAACCGGATCTCACTAAGATTCGAAAATCACCTATCTGCAATAATTAACAGAAATTAATGATCTGTTAGTGACCATATTGACTATAAGTGAAATAAAGATGGCAACTTATAAACACGTAGGGTCACGAATTGAAATATACCAGGATGGGTTGACCAGCAACCACCTTATTTATTACAATAATATACCAGGGAGGTTGTATACATTATTAATTGACTTTAGGTGACTTCCAACCTAGAAGTATTCTTAAACAGTTGATACTAACCTAACCGTCTAAACTGAAGCTAATTGGTCGGTTTGGCCGGATTTGAATGCAAACAGTTCGGTTTTTACGGTCTTGTTTACGTTATATGTATTATATTAATAAACTGTACTTCATGCTTATTAATTTAAACAAATTAATACAAAATTACGATATTCAAAAAACAGTCTTGGTTCAAAACTATTAAACCGCCAAAACTGAACAGTTAAAACACATTCGCTTCGACCGACGCAACCAACCTGGACGGTTTGGTTTGCATTTTCCGAAACCATGGTTAAGAGTTCCGGCGCAAAATTTTGTCAAAACCGGGCCCATCCGAATCGTTCACACCCCTGTTTCAACATGTTCCCCTTTTAGCTAAAAAAATTCTGTGAACCATTTGAGATAAAACACAACCCAAATCGAGAGATTCATAGGCAAATGGGTTAACTGTCACCTCTAAAGTGAGGTATGGAAGTGTTCAATCAAAATCAATGCCATTAAAAGTGTATGATCATGAAACTAATCATTGGTTTTGTAAGAAACTTTAGCTTGAAAAGTTTCAAAAGGAAAAAAGAATAATAAGTGGTAAATAATGTATATAACATACATAACATATACAGGTATACACTTTTTTTATTTAGCGACAATGTCAAGTTTATATATGCATTAACTACAACATATATGTATAATAACTAATTGTATTGATTGTAAGGAATAAACTAAAGAACAACACCTCTTGAGGAAGCTCATGTGCCAGTAGAAAAAGCGTTCTTGACCATCCACCAACAGACCCGTATAAAAGAAAAGCATTTCCTAAAGCCATGCCATCAGTGAAATTGTGTTGCAATAGTTAACCATATGCGATTAAAACTATTAACCATAAATCCATAATAATACAATATAAAATCTAACATGCCACCTGCCCAGGGTTAGCAGGGTATAGGTGGGTCCCATTAGTTTTCTAGTAACGGGTTCTCACGGTCACCAAAGGTGAAAATAAGATATAACGGTTAAGGACACATACTACACCATCAGATTAAGATAACCGAACACCAGATTTGACGATTGTGGTTCAGGTTCCTTCTTAATTACGGGTTTGATATTACTTTCCGTTCCATTTTCAGCAGCTGAATCTCCAGCACTGTTACTACTAATGTTTCTCTGCAACGAATAAAATTGTGACACACAGATTAGCGTTAGGGTATCTACCAACTGTAGATATATGATTGGCAATTAAAATTAGTTAAAATAACAAACAAATTTGGCAATTAACCGGTCGAATTAGTTGGTTAAATCAAAACTTTAAGATAAGCATAAATTTTGAGCCACAAATAACGTAGCTGTGTGGCAACACAAACATTAAACTAATCCGATAAACAAAACAAAAAAGACAACATAATATTGTACATAAATGAACCTAATCCAGTGATCGCCAAAATCAAAGGGAAAAGGGAACAGGAGGAGAATATGAATTCCTATGTTTCCAACACTTGTGATGTCAAAACGTCATGGTAAGTTAAACTCAACCTACACAAACAAACAATCTTGTTTAATACCATATTGACATTCACAACTTGATTACAATGATTAACTGGCAAAATTGGCATGTAGGATGAGTTAGTTAACGGGTCAACATGTGTAATTTTGTACGGGTCGGGTTGGGTTGGGTTGACCCGACACAGTTTTGGTCTAATTTTCTATAATAATTTGGGAGATTTCCAACCCACTTAACTCTTTTAACCTGTTTCCTTTAAAGCTAGTCTTTAAACAACACGTTGAAAGTTAAACCAAACCTGGATCGACCCATTCATAAGTACCTGTATGGTAGAGTATTGCGACTTCCTACAGAGAGCGCTTTCATTATGAGATCGATATTTTTTGGGCCATCAGTACGTAGGTTAGCATTTTCATCTCGAAGCACCATATTTTTCTTCTTAGTTGAGCTCAATTTCATCAATGGCTTCAATCCTTCAATATATAAGTTGCATTGAGTGCCACCATGCTTTACATCAAATTCAGATCTTATAGGTGATGCAGACTGAAAAACAAAATTATGGAAGGTAAGAAACTGGTTCTATGAAACAATTTGTGAAATCATATAAATGTACCTATATTGGAATGTATACTGACGAAATAACAGCAAGCTTCAATATGTCGACAATAGAATTTTCGGCTTCTAACAGTATTAAAAAATGTTAAGGCCAACAGAGACAAATACCTGTAAACGAAAACGTTTACTCCCAACGTTTTTGAATCCTCTTTTATCACTTTTGCAGCTACTTTTTATCTCTATTTTAGCACATTTTCAGCCATGTTTTGCGCCTCTTTTATTAGATTTGTAGCTATTTTTTATCTACTATTCTGTGCCTCTTTTATTGTCACATTTGTAGCTTCATTGTATCCCTCTTTTAACCATATATGCAGCTGCATTTTTATCTTTTAATGGTAAGAAATATTAGTGTGACTTATTTTATGTGTACATATAAAAAAAAGTAATTAACAGCACCAAGCACACATAAGTCATGTTCTCATCAGTTAAGTCATACAAAAACTAATTTGAGTAATTTAACTTCTTCGCAGAGATGCAACATACAGTACTTTCCCGGAATCAAGTCTAAGCTAGCGGAGCTTAATCGGAACCCTAGAGTCAGACTAATACTTCTTACTTCATTACCATCGTTGTTAGCCCGAGTGATATAATCTGTGTATCACCAGTTTGGCCGGAGTAACCGTATTTTGCTAAATCAACTACCAAATACCAAAATCGAGCATCAGAATATGGTATAATTGTATAACTTAGAATAACATTGTTGAAGATAGTCGGACTTACCTAGCAGCAATAATACTCAGCAAACTTAATTCCAAGTAAACCCTAGCCGCAACTAAACAACCACAGTCACATCTCATTTTGCCACCTCCCAATGCCACCATAGACCACCCATCTATCGGATGAAGACCGACCACCACGCAAGCCCGAAAAAACGTGACAAAAGCAACCATCCGTTCTGATTACGAAAAATGAGACATGGAAAAACATGAAATATTGAATAAATTAGAGGAAATGAGTATCATATATGATAACACAGAAAACCTAAACGTGATTGATTGATGATGGAGGAAACAAACCCTAATAATCTCAAAGAGTATGAGAGAAGAAGAAGAATGGAAACAAACGGTTCCTTGCTTTATATATGGAACGAAAAAGAGGACCTGAATGGACAAAATTTGAGATATAAAATCAAATAATTCAACCTAACAGATGAATAAAGTTGAGATATAAAAGTTACCTCTTCTTATGAAATCAAGAAAAAATGGAGGAAGATGGTGATGGGGAAGAAAACTTGCTATGGAATCATGAAACAACTGAGGCAAAGGCGTGTTTGGAAAGAAAAGAATTAGAGTTTGGAGAGAAAGGGTGAGGCTAAGGAAGGTGCCGGATGGGCAGGTGTGACCTCCGATAACCTCCATCATCTTCCACCAACAATCAAATATAACAAAACGGGTTGATAACACGTTGAATCGATTGAGGTTCATAGACTTGAAGGTGAAGAACAGAGGGAAATCAGGAAGCGTGAAGGAAAAGAGTTAGGGATTTAGGGTTCTGTAAGCGTGAAATGAGGCGAATGAGTGATTTAGGTTTGTTAGATATTTTATATACCCCGGGTCAAAACACTAGGTATGGTTGATGCCATTCGGATCCCGTGTAAAAATTATAGCTTTCTCACATTTTCCCGCCAAAAAGCAAAATCTAGGGCCCTCATTGTTTGACACATCAGCAAAATTTAACACATTTATTATATATAATAGATACTATTTAATAAATTTGAGGCCCGTATTCGCGTATGGGTGTATTTTGGGATATTTTAAAATATATTAGGGTGTCGGAAAAATTATGAGGGTGTCGGTTTATTAAGGATTGTTACATCCTCCCCACCTTGTTTTAGAGCTCGTCCTCAAGATCTACTGGAACAAGTGTGGATATTTCCTTTGTATTTCAGATTCAAGCTCCCATGTATACTCAGGTCCTCTTTTGGAGTCCCACTTTACTTTGACCAGAGCTAATCTCTTATGCTTGAGGTTCTTGACTTTCCTGTCTTCGATCTGTAGAGGCCTTTCTACAAACTTGAGTTGTTCATTTACCTCTATATCCTTAAGAGGTACTATTAGCGATTCATCAGCTAAACACTTCTTGAGATTAGATACATGAAATACATCATGTATTCCTACCATTTCCTCTGGAAGTTGTAGCTGATAGGCTACAGGTCCTATTCTTCTAATAATCTCAAAAGGTCCAATATACCTGGGACTTAGTTTTCCTCTTTTGATGAATCTTACTACTCCTTTCCAAGGAGAGACATTCAACAATACTTTATCTCCTACTTGAAATTCCAAGGGTTTGCGACGGTTATCAGCATAACTCTTTTGTCGATCACGTGCTACTTTCAGTCGTTCCTTGACTTGAATGATCTTATCGGTTGTTTCTTGCACTATCTCAGGTCCAGATAGTTGTTTTTCCCCAATTTCTGCCCAACAGACTGGGGTTCGGCACTTTCGTCCATAAAGTGCTTCGAATGGTGCAGCATTGATACTTGTGTGATAACTATTATTATAAGAAAAATATATTAAAGGTAAGTGATCGTCCCAATTACCTCCAAAATCGATTACACAAGCTCTAAGCATGTCCTCCATTGTCTGAATTGTTCTTTCGCTTTGTCCGTCCGTTTGAGGATGATAGGCTGTGCTTAGATTTAACTTAGTTCCCATGGCTTTTTGGAAACTTGACCAAAAATGAGAGGTAAATCGACTATCCCTATCAGAAATAATTGATAAAGGAATTCCATGTAATGAAACAATTCCATTTACATATAATTTAGCTAGCTGTTCCATACTGAAAGTTTCTTTCATTGGTAGGAAATGAGCTGACTTGGTTAGCCTATCTACAATCACCCAGATTGTATCATTACCTTTCCTTGTTTTGGGTAATTTAGTAACAAAATCCATTGTTATCAATTCCCATTTCCATACTGGCATTTCTAATTGTTGTAACAAACCTGAGGGTTTCTGGTGTTCAGCTTTAACATGTGAACAAGTTAAACATTTAGAAAAATAGGCTGCTATGTCCTTTTTCATTCCTATCCACCAGAAATTTTTCCTTAAATCCTGGTACATTTTATCATTTCCTGGATGCATCGTATACTTAGACTTATGGGCTTCTTCTAATATACGATGATGTAAATTTCCTAATTTAGGTATCCACATTCTCTTCTTATGGAATCTCCAAATTCCATCTGTTCCTTGTTCTAATTCCTTAACCATACCTTTTAGTTTTTCAGCATCATCCTTGATTACTGATTCTTGTGCTTTTCTTATTTGATCATTTAAATCTACTTGTAGATTTAATTTAAGAGAACGTACCCTTTTTGGCTTTTCATGATACTTTCGACTTAAAGCATCTACCACTACATTTGCTTTTCCTTCATGATACTGGATATCACAATCATAATCACTAAGCATCCCCATCCAGCGTCTTTGTCTCAAATTCAACTCCTTTTGCCCGAAAACATACCTTAAACTTCTATGATTAGTGAATATGGTAAACTTACTACCATAAAGGTAATGTCTCCAAATCTTAAGGGCAAAAATTATAGCTCCTAATTCTAGATTATGGGTTGAATAATTCTCTTCACGATTCTTAAGTTGTCTAGATGCGTAAGCTATAACCTTTTGATGTTGCATCAATACACATCCATAACCTAACTTAGAAGCATCACAATAGACTACAAAGTCTTCAGTTCCTTCTGGTAACGTTAGTATGGGTGTATTAGTTAATCTTTGCTTAAGAATTCTAAAAGCTTCTTCTTGTTTTGGTCCCCATTCAAACTTAATAGATTTACGAGGAATGGCTATTCTAGAAAAATCTCGAATAAATCTTCTATAATAACCGGCCAATCCTAAGAAACTTCTAACCTCGGTTGGTGACTCAGGGGTTTTCCATTTAGTAATTGCCTCGATTTTTGTTGGATCCACATGGATTCCTTCATGATTAACTAAATGTCCAAGAAACTGTACCTGCTCTAGCCAAAACTCGCACTTTGAAAATTTAGCATAAAGCTTTTCCTTTCTTAATAGACTTAAAAGTGCGTGCAAATGCTTTGCATTATCCTATTTACTCTTAGAGTAAATTAGAATATCATCTATGAAGACAATTACGAATTTATCCAAATATATATGGTTCATCATGTCCATAAATGCGGCTGGGGCATTGGTTAAACCAAATGGCATGACAGTAAATTCATAATGACCATACCTTGTTCTGAATGCGGTCTTAGGAATGTCCTCTTCCTGTACCTTTAATTGATGATATCCTGACCTTAAATCGATTTTAGAGAAAAATCGAGCTCCTTGCAGTTGATCGAACAGATCATTGATTCTCGGTAATGGGTACCGGTTCTTAATCGTGACTTTGTTCAATTCACGGAAATCAATGCACATACGCATAGATCCGTCCTTCTTTTTAACGAACAGTATCGGCGCTCCCCATGGCGACGAACTTGGCTGTATGAATCCTTTTTCCAACAATTCATCTAATTGTTTCTTCAATTCCTGCATTTTGGGGGGTGCCAAACGGTAAGGTGCTTTGGCAATTGGTGCTGTTCCAGGGAGTAGGTGAATTCTGAATTCAACTTCTCTGTCCGGTGGTAGTCTTGGTAATTCTTCTGGAAAGACATCTGAAAACTGGGACACTACTGGAATGTCTTTTAGTTCTTTTCCTTTAGTGTTAGTGATTATGGAAATCAAATACACTATAGAACCTTTTCTTATATAACTTGCAGTTTTCATCACAGAGATGAATTTTGTGGACCTAGAGGGCTTATCTCCTTTTATTGTGATCATTTTACCTTTTGGTGAATTTACTTGAATTGACTTTTAATCACATAAAATACTAGCTTTATTGGCTATTAACCAATCCATTCCTAATACAACATCAAATCCTGTCAGATTCATTGGGTAAAGGTTTGCCATAAACTTTTGATTTAAAATTTCTATTCTTTCTCCCTGCAAGATTTCAGAAATCCTAACAGTTTCTCCATTAGCTGTCTCTACAAGACATTCTTGTGGTAGTTTAGTTAATGACTGATTTAGAAGTTTGCAAAACGAAGTATTAATAAAACTTTGGTTTGCACCAGAGTCAAATAATACCTTAGCAAAAACATTATTAACTAAAAACGTACCAGCTATCACGTCTGGAATCATCTTGGCTTCATCTGCAGTCAGAACAAATGCTCTAGCATTTTTAGTGTTCCTGTTGTTCACAGCTGGAGTTAATTTCGGACAGTTTGTCTTAATGTGGCCTTTTTCTCCACAGTTATAGCATAGTCCATTACTGGATTTTCTCCTGCAATCTTCTTCCTTGTGTCCTGGCATCTTGCAGAAATTGCAAAGAGTAGAGCATTTTCCCGAATGCTTTTTCTTGCAGACCTTGCAGAAAGGTGCAGAGGTAGAACCCATATTCCTACGGTTGTAATTCCCAGAATGGAATTCTTGAGTAAGCCTTTGGGTTAGGTTTCTCCTCTGTTCTTCTTCTCTGGTACGGATTAATTCATATGTCAAGGTATTTGCTAGTTCTACAGCTTCTTCTATAGTTTGAGGTCTAGCTGCCTTGACTACGTGTCTAATCTCTCTGATTAATCCCCAGATATAACGGGAGATTAACACTGGTTTAGGTGATGCAAGGGTTGGCACTATTCTAGCATATTCAAAGAATGTGGTAGTATAACCCTTACTATCTACCCCGGACATTCTTAAGTTTAGGAACTTATTAGCTATCTGTTCCTTTTCATTAGGAAGGCATAATTTCCTTTCTACCATATTCTTAAATTCCTCCCATTCCATGTTGTAAACCTTATCACTTCCTCTTGATTGGAGGATAGTGTTCCACCATTCTAAGGCCGAGTTCTTAAATAGATTAGAAGCAAACATTATTTTGTCTTCTTCCGCACATTTACTTATTTTTAGAACAGCCTCAGTCTTCTCTATCTAGCGTAGAGTTGCAATGGGTCCTTCATTGCCCGAGAATTCTATTGGTTTGTAGGGCTAGAATTACTTGTAAGAACAACCGTAAGACACGGTTCTTCTTCTTTTGGGAATGGGCACTTGAAGTACGGGTCCATTGTTCACGCTGTGTTCTGGTTCAATCGGTCGCTTACTGCTATGCTTACTTTTTTTATTCGCTTCTTGAATCGTTTGAATAATAAATGGCATTGCATCTATAATTTCTTGTGCCACTATGTGTTGAACGACACTATTATCCATTTGGTTTCCATTGTTATTGATGCTCGGATTCTCATTAACCACGTTAATGTTACTCTGGTTATCGTTATTCAGATTTCCTTGATTTCCTTCGTCGGCCATCTGAATTTTAAACATTTACCCCATATTAATATCACAAAATAATATTTATATAGTCAATCACATGACACGTATTTTTGCCAAAAACGTCGATCATTGCGACTTTTACTCTATTCATCTACTATTATGCATCTATTACACACTAGTACTGAAATAAAAATTACAATACCAACTGAAATAGAATTACACTAATAGTAATAGGCATCCGTACACACATATTTTATTTTATTATTATTATATTATTATTACTATTACCATCTCCTCCATCACATCACGGATAAGGATTCATCCAAAAATCCATATTGCGTTCATCGTATTTCCATATGAGTCGCTCTCCCACCTGTCGCATTCTCTCACTGCTCTCAAAATTTTCCTCTCTGAAAGTCCTAAGTTCTTGTATGTTTTCTGCACTCATTGGGGGTGCAGGTTCTAGGACTGGGTTCGGAATCTGGGGTGCGGGTTCCTGGTATGGGGGTGAAAGTGCCTGAAATTGGTAAGGATCTTCTAAGATCTCCCTAATGTAGTCATCATGGTAATAGGGATCTAAAGGGTTCATACCTGGATAGGCTCCTATGTTCTGAATGGGTGTATCTTCATGTATCGGGTAACGTTGCACATAGTCCCTAACTTCATCCCACCAGGGATTGTAATTTGGGTCTAGGGGATTTGGTGCTGGTACCCTAGGGATTTATTCTGGATTGAAGTCATGCATCTCCACTTGGTTTTCAAGGTTTTCTATCTCCATGGGTTGGTCAGGGATTGGCAGTTGTGGTTGGGGTGCTATTATTTGCTCCAGATTTGGGTCAGCTGCAGTGGTTGCTAGTATGTGAATATTGGCTATACCCCTATTTATCATATCCTGGGCATAGGCATTTGTCTCTCTTTTGGCTGCTGCTAGTACCCTCTGTTCTTGTAACTTTTTCATACATTTTCTACGCTCGTGTGCCCCTCTACTGAACCATTCCCTCTTTTTCTGAGGAAATGGCTCTTCTGACTGAGCCTTAAACACAAAGATTCCTTCTTCCCTATCAGCAGAGTACCCTAAGAGGGCAGGCTGAGAAGAGGATGTGCCTTCGCTTCTAGGCGAACCAGACAATTGACGGTACGCGTCAGATGGTCCTTGGTCACTCATACTGTAAACTAACATATAGTCAAATAACACATAACAAATAAATATAGTTATGCACGTACTTATGTAATTTATTTCCTAACACTTTATATTTGATGTCAGCAGAACACCCCTGTGGCTGAATCAGTGGCTTGCACTGATACCACCTCCTGTCGCAACCCCCGATCCCTGGTTACTGTGGAACGGGCGGCCGCGAGCCAGATTCGGTGGTATCGTGTATTGTCTAATTTGGCAGCGGAATTTTTCATCAGGACCGTGGTTAGGAAATGTTTATCAGAGTAAAATACCACATTTTCATAGCATTAAACAAATGGGATAAACCCAAGTTCATAGTACATGCTTTTTCATAGGAATAAATCCTATTTATTTAATAAAAACATCTATTTTATTTTTAGGTAACTTTATTGCCACTTTTCCAAGCCTTCAGTGCTGTCCAGCTGGCTTCTATTTGGCTTTCACAGTTTGTTACCTGAAACGCGTTTTAAAAACATTTGTCAGTGGGAAATACTGGTGAGTGAATCCCAGTTTAATCAAGTTTAAATAAAAAGTCCCAATGTACAGTATTGAGGGTGATCCCGCAATTATATTTGTTTACAAGACATAACAATTAACATCCATGGTACTGTCGAACCCGACTTGTGGACATGTTACTCCTTAACCAGGTGGTAACAAATTTTGTATACAAAACCCCAAAATACTCATCATAATTGTATTCTTACAAATACTCAATAACTGTTATTCGCATGGAAAAGTATCTAAGGTTTTGTAAAACAATTAACAAAAAGGTTTACAAAAAGTGGATCAACTCACATTGTTGTCTTAGGTTTTCCGTAAGGGTTTCCGGGTGATAATCTATAATTTACACAAATGTACACGCGTTAGTATTAATAACCCAATTTAACATTAGCAATACCCTCCCCGAGACGGCATTCCAATGACTACGTCGGGCAGAACCACGACAGCCATTACGGAACCCTAGATCAATCGGGCAGCGTATCTAATACGTATCCAGGGGTTATAATACTTACAACGGAGCAGAACTTCGCTAAATAGGGGGGGTATAATACCCGAGTATTACTTCTACTACTCAGAAATTTGCTTAAGAAAGAAAGAAATGAACGATTCTGAATGAAACCCGATAGCCTGCTTATATAGTTGCTGAAACTGGTCCTCACGCGGCCCGCGTAAAACACAGACAGGGATTACGCGGCCCGCGTCAACCCCGGTCAAACGTATAGCTTGTCTCGGTCATGATCTAGCCTCGCCACGATGATGACACGTGTCATCACCGGGCTGCGCCACCTTTTTGATCTTACGCGGCCCGCGTAAACTAATGGAGGGTCTTACGCGGCCCGCCTGAACTTATATTTCATATTTTTATTTATTTTTAATACTATTTAATATATTTGAGGCCCGTATTCGTGTATGGGGTGTATTTTGGGACAGTTTGGGATATTTTAAAATATATTAGGGTGTCGGAAAAATTATGAGGGTGTCGGTTTATTGAGGATTGTTACAGGTAAGTGTGGGAATGTGATGGAGAGGGTGAAACCCGAGCTTTAGAGTGTTTAAATAATGTGTTTTATGTGCATTTTATGGGTCTACTTGCTTAGAATGAGATAACTACGAGAAATTGGTGATTTGCAGGTAAAGCACGTAATTCGGTGCACTTACGATGGTTAAAGATGAAGTGGAAGCATTGGATTGGATATTGCAGCTCGAGAATGGAATTTGGAGCTTGTTCGGGGGATAAAGGCTTAAGGATGAAATTTAAATGAAAGAATGAAGTTCGATGGCCATTTGGTAATCAATTGGAAGTTATTTTGTGCTCATATATGCGAGGAATTGGAAGACGCAAAGTTGAGGGACTAAATTGTCATTAGTTGAAAGTTGATTATGAAGAGGAAAAAAGAGAAGAAGGTGCGACCGTAGGCTACGGTTCATAAACCGTAGCTTACGGATGGTGGGTATTGGTGAAAAAGTGACCAGAACTTGTGAACCGTAGCCTACAGTTGGTGTTACGGTTTGGTGCAGATGCTAAAATAGAGTTCCAGAACAGTAAGTTACGGTTGCCCAACCGTAGCTTACAGTTGGTGTTACGGAAAAACGTGAATTTCAATTTCTTTAGGATATATTAGGGTTTGTTTAGGGAGGCAATGGCTATCTCATAACCCAAGGACGACTCAAAGGCATCCAAGAGCTCCAAGACTCGAGTTTTTCAACTCCAATCCATCATTTATCTCACCGAATCATTCATCCGATCATGAATTCATCATCAATTCAAGCTTTTGTTGACTTTGTGAGCGAGATGATCGGCTAAACTTTTATGGTTTCCTCCGGATGGAGGGTTTTTATAAGTTAGGTGATACTATGTGTTTGCTATAATCGTTTTGATTTGGTGATCTAAGCATTAAATGCTTTTCACCTTTGATTTGATTTATTGGTTGTAAACAATTGCATTTTATTTAAACCTTGATTTATAAGCATTCAATTCCCGAGAGTTCTAGTAATTGGGATATATTTGTCATGGGATTAGGGTTGGTAATTGTAATTGATAATCATTCGATAACCTCCCGTTATGTATTGACCGGAATACTTAGTCGTTGATTATCACAACTAGCTAATCAAGTTTAACACTTATGTCTATGTAGGTGTCACGATTGAACTCATAGTTGAGGCTAACTGTAAAACCTGAAATCTGGAGGAACCATTTTCTCTCTTATAGATTCAAACATTAATTTTTTTGTTCGTTAATTTAGTTAATTTTCATAATCAATCAAACAGATTTTCCAATTCAGTAGTAGCTAATTAATACTTTTCATTATAACACTTTCCACAATCCTCCCATGGTTCGATACTGTCACACCCCGATTTTTCCACGTGTTACCGGTGGACCCGGTGGGGAGTATCGTGACGTGGTTGGCAACATAATAGTCAAACAACACAATATTTAAATGCACAGCGGAAGCAAATGAAAAATAAAATATATTACAATCCGATTCAAAGTAATATCAAATATTACAACGGAATGTAAGATGGATCCACAGGCGGATCTTAAATAGAAAGATAATATCGTTCAACAGACTTTAACATCTAAAGCTTGCGAGACTTGATTATTGATGCCTGAAGTAGCCAGCCTAATACGTATAGTACCTGCATTTAGCGTTTTGGAAAATACGTCAGTTTACACTGGTAAATACAATTAACTGACTCATTTGAAAATGTTTTAATAAAATTTATTTGAATGCACGTGGCACAAACTCTTTATAACTTGGGATAATTATTTAAATATATAAACTTGTAAAAGAATTACATGTTCCTTATGCGTTCAGTAGCCCGGTTCGTGCCGGGTTAAAGATTAATAGACACACCACATGTATAATGCCCACAAGGCTGATTCCTTAAGGTGGGATACCAGTTTTTACATATGCAGCTGTCAGGTGTACGCCTACACCCCGTGCTTAGGTCGTGGCCATTTCATGAATGATGCCAAGGATTTCCGGGACATGGTCATTAACCCCCCAAAGGCTTTAAGCAAACAAAACAATTTAAACGGGTCATCTCGATAATACTTAACCACCAATCGATTAAGGTCGAATGCCCGACCAAGCGGTATTTTATATACCGTACCCCAAGCCCGTATAAGGGAAAATAAGTTAAAAGTATTTACCTGAGCTAAATATAAATTCAATCCCAGCCGTATATCAATTCAGCAAGTACAGATAGCTTTTACTGGGCTCCTAATCTGGAACGAAGGTTTTTAATAACCTATTAGAATCCTAACGGGTCTTTAATTAAGTCTTGACTTAGACCGGTTAGTTTTCAAAAGGAAGATACGGTACGGTTCAAACGCATGATAAGGCGAAGACCAGAATAGAACGTGATTTAGACCCGAAAAGTTTAAATATTGTATAATATGGGTAATCTAAACACATTCTGGATTTTGAGATAAAACCGATAAGGTTTGACCCGTTTCGGCTAATTTATGCAAACTAGTTACATAAACCGAACCGAACGCGCAAGAGGCGTAACGGTTAATAATGAGAGTCATTTACAGGTTTCCTAAGTTAATATGCCTCAAATATGTTGTGACATCAGTAAGATATCTTTTTATTATGCCCGAAACGAGTTTAAACACAAACTATGCCTCGCAGGGGTAGTTTGGTCATTTATAAAGTTATAAAAGAGTTTAAGTATTATCCTGAGTTACAGGTCTGATGTACTCAGAAAAAATACTCAATTTAATAAGTTATAACAGTAGGGTAAAGTATATATGTGAAATTTATTAATTATAACCAAACTATGCACCGTAGGGGCATTTTGGTAATTTCACATAAGCCGAAAAGCTCAAAACTGAAGTCTGAGTTAAACAACTTTTGCTTAGTGTTAAAATATTATAATTTACCTAAAATATCAGTAGGTATCAACCCTTGTATGTTTAAAATAGTTTTAGTACATACTATGCGTTAAAAACGCTTAAAAAGGCGATTAGAAGCCGTTTCCGGGTTCTATATAGAAAGCTGATATTTTTATTATTCCAGACGGCTTAAAATAATTTGTTCATCATATGAAATCAGTAGAAAAAGGTTTGAGGTCAAAAAGATATGTAAAACTCATTTTATAGCCCGAAAGGGCAAAACCGACATTTACTGAATCAAGCCTATGACTCTAAGTTATGCTCAGCCTAAAATTAATTAAAAATCTTCAAAAATCCCAAAATAATATATTACATCAGTGGGTAATGAGTTTGATATCAAAACGTATGTTTAAATAGGCTATACGCTAATTATGTCGTTTAATCGCTAAAGAAGCTTTCTAATTACACTAATGAGCATAACTCTCAATCTACACCTCAAATTGATGTCAAATTTTGGGTGCAAGTTTATAATTCAGTAACTAAGGTTTCTACTCTTTTACATTTTCAAAAATCACGTTTTATGGTGAAAAGGGCATAATGGTCAACATATAGGCAATTAACGGAATCATGCATATTAATTGGTTAACTAATGAACCAAGGTGTATAATCACAGAGGGTTATACTAGCATGTAACCTGGTCCTACGGAAGCTCTAAGGTATTTCTAAAACATACCAAAACGGGTCAGAACTGAAGTCAAAGCAAAAGTCAAAGCTTTGCGACTTTCGGTTCCGAACCGAGTCGCTACTGAAAATTGTCGGGTAGAACATGTTTAGACATGTTCTTACATTAATTACTAAGTTATATTAATGATCAAACAGGTTGTATGGGTTCTACAATGCTAATTTTGTATTAACTTGAAATTTAGCATCCTGTTGACTTTTTAATAACAAGTTTGACCCTACATTTGACCTAGTTAGAGTGGGAATCCGGGGGGAACCCTTTTAAGGGTTTAATGCCCACATAATTACCAACTTATAACTTCTTTCAATTCGACTAATCACTGGATCATCAATGATTAATCGCTAAGTCAACCGTTAATTACGACGGTTTGACTTTTAAGCTAAAACTAAGCAAAAAACTTAACTAAGAAAGGTTAAGCAAACTTACAAGAGTCCTATGAACGACCAAAGATGATTTGGAATTGCACTTGAGCTCCAGAATGATCAGGAATGCAAATGGGAATGAATGATCAATGTTGCCAACATGTGGGACTTTATATAGTGATTCAAACCCACTAGATTGTTGACATGCAAGTCTACAACTGACCACAACTCATCCACAAGTGTCCCTAGTGTCTAGGAGTCATTTAGGGGTCGTCCAATTATGAGGAAAATCGTTTAAAGGTCGAGTATTGCGTTTAAACAGCAAACAGGAGGATCTGTTGGAGCTGGGCACTCCTTGCGCACCGTAAGGATTGTGCTTGCGGTGCGCAAGCCTGTGATCAGAAGCCAAAAGTTGTTGCATATTGTCCCTTGGCCTTTCGAAAGGTCAACTAAGCTTATTTCTTGCATTTTGACCCCTTCACCTTTACCTACAAGGGATTCAAGACCTATACCTTCTTTGTTAAGTCCTTGGCCACTTTGTTATTACCCGAAAAGTCATAATTTTCAACATTGACGCTTTAACCCCTCGTATACGAATTTGATCATAACTTTCTCATACGATAACGAAACTTTATGAAATTTATATCGTGCATTCTAGTGAGCATAATTAACTGTTACAAAGCTTCGGGTTTGCTAAAAGGTCACTCAGAGGTATACTTTTAAACATGTTGACATATTTAACCCCTGTAGTTTGAAATCTCTCACTTTCTTTCATATTTAGCTTCGTATGATCCATGATTTATTCGTTTGAATGTATAAACATTATGTAGGGTTATCTTAAAAGATATTTATCCATTGTTGACATTTTGAACCCTTATATTCACATACCTTCCATGTTTGTCAACTTTAGTCCCTCTAGAGTATACTTTCACACGTTCAAGCTTATGACACGTGTCAATACATTATAGGACGTGAATTTTCGAGGTGTTACATCCTCACCCCCTTGAAATAAATCTCGACCTCGAGATTTGCTTAAAGTAAAGGAAATACTTTTCTGTCGTATCATGGATTTAATTTCCATAGTATATTTGGGCTTCCAAGGGTATCCCAGTTGACCTATACAAGAGGTGCATACTTTCTTTTGGAGCTCCTTAACCTGTCGATTCTCAATCGACATAGGTTGCTCATACTATTATAGATCTGCATATCATTATGTGATAGTGTTTTTCGACTTATTGGTGACACGTCGCTAAATCATTAGTGTGAGTCACATTGCGCGTTCCACCAAGCTCCTAAATTAGGTCTTAGCTCGTAAGCTATTTAGTCTTGATACATTCGAATCCTTCGAATGACTTTATATTTTCCAAGCTTAACTAACCTAAAAATTACTACTCGGCACACCCTTCTAGGGTGTTATCTTTTGTTGAACTTTATTTTTTAACCAGAACTTAGGAGGGTTGCTATTTTCATAAATCCTTGATTTCTTGCCGTATACTGGCAACTTACAATCGATTATGGATTTGTATGATCTTATTTGTTGTTTCCTAGGCAACTTTCAGATCTTGATAATTGGACTTACCAATTCTCTATCTAACAATAGATGTTTAACATTCCATCTATACAAGGTCTCCAAAGGAGTAGCCTTAATACTTACATGCCAATTATTATAGAAAAGCTTATCTTAAGGTGGGATGGTTATCCCAACCATTGCTTAAAACTAATCTTAAGGAGTAGCAAATCCTTATAGCTAGTTGAATAACTCAACGATCCTGGGTAGTTGATGGCGATTCTTAATCGTTGTTAAAATAGGGTTGCGGTAATGAGTGCATAAGCAAAATGAACCGTCTTTCTTATCTAACAATATCAAACTCTCGGAATATCGAGTTAGGCTATATGAACCCTCTATTTTAAAGCTTAGTTAATCAGGGTTTCGATTCTTCCAATGATGGTACTAGCCGTCTTGGAGATTTCATAATAATACAGCCTTAAATGGGATATAAATCTTAATTCTACCTGCCTTTCAGGGGTAAACAGGGTAATCTTAGGAGAAGATAATCAAGATACAAGGAGGTTACAGAGATTTCCATATCTCAGGCTCCAGTTCACCCATCATTGCTTGTGTCAAATAAGTGACACCTTTATGTTACTAGTCCACGAATTCCTTAATCGGAAACATTTACTTGGAAAATTCCATTCTGGATATCTCCTTTGAATACCATTAGTTGACTTTAGTACCATATGACCTCTCGGAATATCTTTGTGGTCCCATGCATTAAACCTCCATACTGATAAGGCATGGAAGCAATCTATGGAACTTATTAAGATACACCAATCCTCATATGGCGCTTTTATCATACCATCTGGGATTCGGAATCGGTAGGGATTAAAGAGATATCAACCATATATGCTGACGCACTTCCTCTTAGAGAGAGGACATTTCGAGAACTCTACGACTGAAGGTTTCTGATAGGAACAAAAGAAATGATTCTTCCGATTTCGTCTGTAACTTTTACCTTACACTTAATATCTGGGGTTTTTATGGGAAAATTTCTAAAAGTTTGCTAAGCTTAAGATCTTATGAGAGACTTAGCAGCATCTTAACCCAAACGTATCTCCTTGAGTGGTCAAAGGCTCACCATAAGGAGTTTTGATAACTACTTGCTTCTTATCATCCACAATATAGGCTAGGCTACCAGACGACCAACCCATTCTTATCACTATATCGAGTCCTTTATTATATAAATGAAAATGAGGACAGCAGAAAAGAATGATTCCTAATGGATATAAAACATCCATCTAATATTGCTGAAGCAGTCTCTGAGGTACCATCGGTCAATTTTACTTTACATTTAACGCTTAGAGTTTTAGCAGGCAGATTTAATGATTTACAAAATCTATTGTCTACGGAAGACTTATCTGAACCTGAATCAATTAATACTCTAGCATGAGCGTTATTGATAAAGAAAATACTTGTTGTGACATTGTCATCCTGAATAGCCTCCTGAGCGCCCATTTGAGAGCTTCCAACTTCGGTCTTCTTACCCTCCCCAGGCTTCTTGGTTTTATTTGGGTAATTTGTCTTGATGTGCCCTATTTCATTGCAACCATAGCAGGTTGCGTCTCCCAATCTCTTGCAATCCAAGGTCTTATGTTCCTTGGCCTTGCAGATTCCACAGGGTAGAGGCTGAGATTCAAATCTGCATTTCCCGAGGTGGTATTTCCTACAGGTTTTGCATCTGGTCTTTTCACTGGTCTGCTGTTTGTCCTTCAAATCCTTCCCAGACATAGTTGTTCCTTCCTTGGCAGCCTTAGGGCAATTAGTACTGATGTGGCCCTTTTCGCCGCAATTGAAACAGTTTGCATTCTTTATGTCCCTACATTCGTGGGACTGGTGGCCAGCTCTTTTACAGATGCCACATTGCTTTATCCTTTGATTTGATCGACACTGTCCCCAGTGTCTTCTTTTGCAGGTTTTACATTCGGGTTTTGCCTCCTTTGGTTTGGACTGCTTATAGCTTGAACCGGTCTTACCCTTTTTGTAACTCCTATTTGGGGTTTTATTGCACTTTCGCTTATGATCCTTCAACACACGATCCACAGCGTTGTTTACGGCCGTATTTATCATAGCCTGAAACTCGGTGCTTGTTAAGTTCAGTCTTGCATCATCATTCTGATCAACTGGATGATTGTGAGCTTCAGAGGAGTCAGCCATGGTGAAGCTTTGGGGCTACAAACCAAGTGGTAATAATTTGTTTAATCATATAGCGAATTGTCGAATTTGATGAATAAATAGCCATGGTGCAATTAAACCATATAGGCCACTAGATAGTATTTAATTTATTTGATTATGCCTTGCCTAAGTTTTTAAATAAACCATCTTTGGCGTTTAAACGGAATATAATCCTTCACATTTATTAGACAGGGGACATAAGTCACGACTGCCAATGTCATACTGACATCTCTTATATATAGCCCAAGGGCTTGTTCCAAAGGACTTTTGATGGCTCAGAGGCCTTGTCACTAGGGAAATTTTAAAACATAATCAATGATTCCTTTGGATCGGAAAATTTCATAGTTCATTGTCTTGACAAGAAGTTATGAAATAAAAACTACCTTTTTCTTGCATTCATCTTTGCCCGTAGGTATACATCTCGAATGGATGTTTTGATGCGTACATCATGTTCGACATTTATTAGCCATGATTTCCATCGATCGCTTATGCTAAAAGGGGTTTGGAAGTTCCTAATATAAAGATGACAAGCGTGATTTTATCGCATCACCTTTGTCAGAAGTGTTAACATGTTTGCAGATGTTAACAAGGATCTGAATCTCTTTCTAAACAGGCCTTACCATCTTAGCTAGGTCTTTAAAGACATTCAAGCTAGGTTATACCCTTTAAGATTCTCTTTTAATATTTATACTGGCAGGAAAGGAATGGTATTTATTTTATTCAGGATTTTCACTATTAATCCCAAATTATAAGTTAGTAATAGCACAAAAGGCTTAGTCGCGTGGACAAGTTTAATTTATAAGTCATGATTCTCGTAGAATCAAGGTATTTAGGCTCGAACGTTGTTCACTGCCTTTGCTTGACAGGGAGTTGTAGGCTACCGCTGTCTTTAGTCTCAGAGGACGTTAATTATAGCCCGTGGGCACTTCATCCATAAGGGATGATTATATAAATAAGGGAATTTAGAATAACCCACTTAAGAATGACTTATGTGATTTCATCGTATCACATTTTATCTAGCATGATAATATGCTTTCAGTTATTTAACAAGGATTCGAATCTCTTGAATAGTTTCTACCATCTTGGCCTTGTATGCAGTGATATTTAGGCTAGGTTTTACCTTTAAGATTCTTTTTAATATTTAACGCAAAACAAATCCTAAATTGAAATGTTAACGAGGATCTGAACCTAATTGTAGAACTACCATCTTGGCCCTGTCTTAAGGTGACATATGGCTAGGTCTTGTCCTTTTTAGATTTTGCCATTTTTATTATAATGGTAGATCTTATAACATAGGAATGATATTTTAACCATAATCGTTCCTTTAAAATTTAAACAAGTATATGGTTGCCCTAAATGGAACTTCTAATAAAATGACTTGCCCATGCAAAGGCTAATCAGAAAAATAACAAGGAAGTAATTAAAAGACAATGAAACGAATTTGGATTAGTCCTATGTTCTCGTCTAGACTCAAGAATGTGCAACTGTGTAACTGAGATTAAACACAAAAAGCTAGTGTTTAATTCACTCAGTGTTGGCTCTGATACCAACCTGTCACACCCCGATTTTTCCACGTGTTACCGGTGGACCCGGTGGGGAGTATCATGACGTGGTTGGCAACATAATAGTCAAACAACACAATATTTAAATGCACAGCGGAAGCAAATGAAAGATAAAATATATTACAATCCGATTCAAAGTAATATCAAATATTACAACGGAACGTAAGATGGATCCACAGGCGGATCTTAAACAGAAAGATAATATCGTTCAACAGACTTTAACATCTAAAGCTTGCGAGACTTGATTATTGATGCCTGAAGTAGCCAGCCTATTACGTATAGTACCTGCATTTAGCCTTTTGGAAAACACGTCAGTTTACACTGGTAAATACAATTAACTGACTCATTTGAAAATGTTTTAATAAAATTTATTTGAATGCACGTGGCACAAACTCTTTATAACTTGGGATAATTATTTAAATATATAAACTTGTAAAAGAATTACATGTTCCTTATGCGTTCAGTAGCCCGGTTCGTGCCGGGTTAAAGATTAATAGACACACCACAGGTATAATGCCCACAAGGCTGATTCCTTAAGGTGGGATACCAGTTTTTACATATGCAGCTGTCAGGTGTACGCCTACACCCCGTGCTTAGGTCGTGGCCATTTCATGAATGATGCCAAGGATATCCGGGACATGGTCATTAACCCCCCCAAAGGCTTTAAGCAAACAAAACAATTTAAACGGGTCATCTCGATAATACTTAACCACCAATCGATTAAGGTCGAATGCCCGACCAAGCGGTATTTTATATACCGTACCCCAAGCCCGTATAAGGGAAATAAGTTAAAAGTATTTACCTGAGCTAAATATAAATTCAATCCCAGCCGTATATCAATTCAGCAAGTACAGATAGCTTTTACTGGGCTCCTGATCTGGAACGAAGGTTTTTAATAACCTATTAGAATCCTAACGGGTCTTTAATTAAGTCTTGACTTAGACCGGTTAGTTTTCAAAAGGAAGATACGGTACGGTTCAAACGCATGATAAGGCGAAGACCGGAATAGAACGTGATTTAGACCCGACAAGTTTAAAGACTTGTATAATATGGGTAATCTAAACACATTCTGGATTTTGAGATAAAACCGATAAGGTTTGACCCGTTTCGGCTAATTTATGCTAACTAGTTACATAAACCGAACCGAACGCGCAAGAGGCGTAACGGTTAATAATGAGAGTCATTTACAGGTTTCCTAAGTTAATATGCCTCAAATATGTTGTGACATCAGTAAGATATCTTTTTATTATGCCCGAAACGAGTTTAAACACAAACTATGCCTCGCAGGGGTAGTTTGGTCATTTATAAAGTTATAAAAGAGTTTAAGTATTATCCTGAGTTACAGGTCTAATGTACTCAGAAAAAATACTCAATTTAATAAGTTATAACAGTAGGGTAAAGTATATATGTGAAATTTATTAATTATAACCAAACTATGCACCGTAGGGGCATTTTGGTAATTTCACATAAGCCGAAAAGCTCAAAACTGAAGTCTGAGTTAAACAACTTTTGCTTAGTGTTAAAATATTATAATTTACCTAAAATATCAGTAGGTATCAACCCTTGTATGTTTAAAATAGTTTTAGTACATACTATGCGTTAAAAACGCTTAAAAAGGCGATTAGAAGCCGTTTCCGGGTTCTATATAGAAAGCTGATATTTTTATTATTCCAGACAGCTTAAAATAATTTGTTCATCATATGAAATCAGTAGAAAAAGGTTTGAGGTCAAAAAGATATGTAAAACTCATTTTATAGCCCGAAAGGGCAAAACCGACATTTACCGAATCAAGCCTATGACTCTAAGTTATGCTCAGCCTAAAATTAATTAAAAATCTTCAAAAATCCAAAAATAATATATTACATCAGTGGGTAATGAGTTTGATATCAAAAAGTATGTTTAAATAGGCTATACGCTAATTATGTCGTTTAATCGCTAAAGAAGCTTTCTAATTACGCTAATGAGCATAACTCTCAATCTACACCTTAAATTGATGTCAAATTTTGGGTGCAAGTTTATAATTCAGTAACTAAGGTTTCTACTCTTTTACATTTTCAAAAATCATGTTTTATGGTGAAAAGGGCATAATGGTCAACATATAGGCAATTAACGGAATCATGCATATTAATTGGTTAACTAATGAACCAAGGTGTATAATCACAGAGGGTTATACTAGCATGTAACCTGGTCCTAAGGAAGCTCTAAAGTATTTCTAAAACATACCAAAATGGGTCAAAACTGAAGTCAAAGCAAAAGTCAAAGCTTTGTGACTTTCGGTTCCGAACCGGGTCTCTACTGAAAATTGTCGGGTCGAACATGTTTAGACATGTTCTTACATTAATTACTAAGTTATATTAATGATCAAACAGGTTGTATGGGTTCTACAATGCTAATTATGTATTAACTTGAAATTTAGCATCCTGTTGACTTTTTAATAACATGTTTGACCCGACATTTGACCTAGTTAGAATGGGAATCCGGGGGGAACCCTTTTAAGGGTTTAATGCCCACATAATTACCAACTTATAACTTCTTTCAATTCGACTAATCACTGGATCATCAATGATTAATCGCTAAGTCAACCGTTAATTACGACGGTTTGACTTTTAAGCTAAAACTAAGCAAAAAACTTAATTAAGAAAGGTTAAGCAAACTTACAAGAGTCCTATGAACGACCAGAGATGATTTGGAATTGCACTTGAGCTCCAGAATGATCAGGAATGCAAATGGAAATGAATGATCAATGTTGCCAACATGTGGGACTTTATATAGTGATTCAAACCCACTAGATTGTTGACATGCAACTGACCACAACTCATCCACAAGTGTCCCTAGTGTCTAGGAGTCATTTAGGGGTCGTCCAATTATGAGGAAAATCGTTTAAAGGTCGAGTATTGCGTTTAAACAGCAAACAGGAGGATCTGTTGGAGCTGGGCACTCCTTGCACACCGTAAGGATTGTGCTTGCGGTGCGCAAGCCTGTGATCAGAAGCCAAAAGTTGTTGCATATTGTCCCTTGGCCTTTCGAAAGGTCAACTAAGCTTATTTCTTGCATTTTGACCCCTTCACCTTTACCTACAAGGGCTTCAAGACCTATACCTTCTTTGTTAAGTCCTTGGCTACTTTGTTATTACCCGAAAAGTCATAATTTTCAACATTGACGCTTTAACCCCTCGTATACGAATTTGATCATAACTTTCTCATACGATAACGAAACTTTATGAAATTTATATCGTGCATTCTAGTGAGCATAATTAACTGTTACAAAGCTTCGGGTTTGCTAAAAGGTCAATCAGATGTATACTTTTAAACATGTTGACATATTTAACCCCTGTAGTTTGAAATCTCTCACTTTCTTTCATATTTAGCTTCGTATGATCCATGATTTATTCGTTTGAATGTATAAACATTATGTAGGGTTATCTTAAAAGATATTTATCCATTGTTGACATTTTGAACCCTTATATTCACATACTTTCCATGTTTGTCAACTTTAGTCCCTCTAGAGTATACTTTCACACGTTCAAGCTTATGACACGTGTCAGTACATTATAGGACGTGAATTTTCGAGGTGTTACAGATACCCTGCTTATTCTATACTAATAGTTTAATTAGGTCTTTGCATGTTCTTAACGATAGACATCAGTGATAATATAACAACCCTCCAAAAATATTTTTGACACCTCTAATATAATTAAAATGTCCCTATATGTCTTAAAACATACCCCGTATGCAAAAACCGAGCCCAAAATACCTTATATAATTAAAAATTAATTAAAAACAAGATTTTGGGGTCGCTCGCGGGCCGCGAAGGCTTTGCCCTCAAGCTACGCGGGGCGCGACAGCCAGCTACCAGGGCGAGCCCCCAGGCTGCCACGTGTCCCAATCCGTGTCAAGTCTTCGAGTTCGAATCAGCACAGCTAAAGCCTAGACCCCTAGGTCGCAGGCCGCGTATGACCTCCCCTAGGTCTTCCCGGGGTGCGAGAAACTGCGAGATCAGCACTATCAATAGAGGGCATCGGTCGTTCATTCGAAATCGTTCACACACAAATTCTCTCTCTAATTTCTATATAGTATAAGCTATACTCGGGCATTATACCCCCCCCCCCCTAAATAACGAAGTTCTGCCTCGTTGTAAGTATCATAACCCCCGGTTACGTATTAGATATGTTGCCCGATTGATCTAAGGTTCCATAACGGCTGTCGAGGTTCTGCCCGACGTAGTCGTTGGATTTTGTCTCGAGGAGGGTATTACTAATGTAAATATTGGGTTATTATACTAACACGTGTGCATTATGTAA
The DNA here is from genome assembly GCA_030545235.1 of Helianthus tuberosus. Classification (NCBI taxonomy): domain Eukaryota; kingdom Viridiplantae; phylum Streptophyta; class Magnoliopsida; order Asterales; family Asteraceae; genus Helianthus; species Helianthus tuberosus. The sequence continues at coordinate 46,088,074 of CM060393.1, read as the reverse complement.
TTAATAGATAATCGCCAGGAAATCCTAAAGGAAAACTCTAAAACAGCAATGTGAGTAATCTCCTTTTTATAAACTTGTTATAAATTGTTTTTACAAAACCTCAAATGATTTACATTATATTAAACAGTGATTGGGTATTTGTATTCTACAATTATCGTCGGTATGTTGAGGTTTTGTATACAAAATTTGTTACTACACTGTGAGTAGTAACATGACCACAAGTCGGGGTGGCAATACCGTGGGTGGTAATTAAAGTAGATGGAAACAAATGTAATTACGCAACCGCCCTCAATACTGTAAAACGGTTTTACCTGTCTTGATTAAACTGGGATTCACTCACCAGTATTTCCCATGGACAAAATGTTTTTAAACGCGTTTTAGGTAACAAAATGTGAAAGCCAAATAGAAGCCAGCTGGACAGCACTGGAGGCTTGGAAAAGTGGCTATAAAGTTACCTAAAATAAAGAGATGTTTTATTTTAAATAAAATAGGGTTTATCCCTATTAAAATGTGTGTACTTGAAACTTGGGATTTTCCCATATGTTTAATATTATAAAAGCGTGGTATTTTACTCTGATAAAATATTTCCTAACTACGGTCCTGATGTAAATTTCGCTGCCAAAATGATAAACACCGATACCACTGAAACTGGCAGCGGCCGCCCGTTCCCGGGTAGTTAGGGGACGGGGGTTGCGACAGAAGGTGGTATCAGAGCTAAGCCACTGATTCAGCCACAGAAGTGTTCTGCTGACACCAAAATTTATTCAATATGTTAGGAAATTATTACGGAACTACGTGCATATCTGTATATTATTGTTGTGTGTTATTTGACAATTTGTTAGTTTACAGTATGAGCGACCAAGGACCTTCAGACGCTTACCTTCAATTGTCCAACTCACCTAGGGACGAAGGCACCTCTTCAAAGCCATCCATCTCAGGGTATTCGGCTGACAATGAAGATGGGATATTCGTGTTCAAGGCCTAATCTAAAGAGCCATTCCCTCCCAAGAAGAGAGGATGGTTCAACAGAGGAGCGCATGAACGTAGAAAAAGGATGAAAAAGTTGCAACATCAGCGTGCTTTAGCAGCCATTAAGAGAGAAACAGATTCCCACACTCAGGATATGCTCAATAGGAATCTAGCAAATTTTCATATCCTAGCAACTACAGCTAGACCCTAATCTAGAGCAACTTGTAGCACCCCAGCCATTACCACTGTTTCCTACACAGCCAATGGAAATTGAAGCCGACCTAGAAAATCAAATCCCAATGCCTGACTTTGACCCAGCTGAGATACCTAGGATACCAGCACCCCATCCTTCAGACCCAGACTACGACCCGTGGTTTGACGACCATAGGGATTACCAGCAACGCTACCCAATACCAGAAGACGAACCCATGCCAAACCTAGCACCTTACCCAGACTTGGACCCTCTAGATCCCTACTATGATAATGACCAATACATCAGGGAAATTCTAGAAAACCCTTATCCTTACCAAGAACCCATGCCCCAGTTCCCAAACCCAGTAACAGCCCCTGCACCAACAATGAGCGCTGAAAATGTGCAAGAGCTCCGAACCTTTGGTGAGGAGATTTTAGAAGGAAGTGAGAGGATGAGGCAGATAGGAGAACGACTCGTCTGGAAGTATGACGAGCGTAATATGGAGTTCTGGATGAACCCAAACCAGTAATAGTAATAATAATAATAATAATAATAATAATAATAATAAAATATATATATATAATATGTGTGTATGTTTGAAAAAAAATCTAGATAATAGCTACGGATGCCTAATAGTATTGTAATTTTATATTTCAGTTCCAGTTTGTATTAGACACATAATATAAAATAGATTAAGTCGCAATGTTCGACGATTTTGATCAATATACGTGTTGTGTGGTTGGTTGTATTAAATATTATTTTGTGATATTAATAAGTGGTAAATGTTTAAAATTCAGATGGACGACGAAGTGAATCAGGAAAACCAGAATAACGATAACCAGAATAATGATAACCCGAATAACAATAATAATGGAAACCAAGTGGATAACAGTGTCATCCAACACATAGTGGCACAATGAATTATAGACGCGGTGCCATATATTATCCAAACGGTTAGGGAAGCTGATAATAAAAGTAATCATGGCAGTAAACTACCTACTGAACCAGAAAACAGCGTAAACGATGGACCCATACTTCAAGTGCCCATTCCTAAAAGAAGAAGGACCATGTCTTATGGTTGTTCTTATAAAGAATTCTGGTCCTGTAAACCAATGGAATTCTCGGGCAATGAAGGGGCCATTGCAGCTCTACGTTGGATAGAAAAGACTAAGACAGTCTTAAAAATAAGCAAGTGCGCAGAAGAGGATAAGATAATGTTTGCCTCCAATCTGTTTAAGAACTCGGCTTTAGAATGGTGGAACACTATCCTCCAATCTAAGGAAAGTCACAGGATTTATAATATGGAATGGGAGGAATTTAAAAACATGGTGGAAAGGAAATTATGCCCTTCCAATGAAAAGGAACAGATAGCAAATAAGTTCCTAAACCTTAGAATGACTGGAGTGGATAGTAAAGGTTACACTACACTACACTATTCTTCGAATATGCTAGGATAGTGCCAACCCTTGTATTACCAGAACCTGTATTAATCTCCCGCTACATATGGGGATTAATCAGTGAGATTAAGCATGTAGTCAAGGCATCTAGACCACAAACCATAGAAGAAGCTGTAGAACTAGCAAACATCTTGAATGATGAATTAGTACGTACACGAGAAGAGGACCGGAGAAGGAACCTAGCTCAAAGGCTTACCTAGGAATTTCGCTATGGAAATTCCAACCGTGGAAAAAATATAGGTTCTACCTCTACACCTTACTGCAAAGCCTATAAGAAGAAGCATTCAGGAAGATGCTCCGCTTACTGCAACTTCTGCAAGATACCAGAACACAAGGAAGAAGACTGCAGGAAGAAACCTAATAATGGAATGTGCTTCAACTGTGGAGAAAAAGGTCACATCAAACCGAACTGTCCGAAACTAGCTCCAGCCATGAACAACAAGAACAATAAAAATGCTAGAGCATTTGTTCTGACTGCAGAAGAAGCCAAGATAATTCCGGACGTGATAGCCGGTACGTTTTTAGTTAATAATGTTTTTGCTAAAGTATTATTTGACTCTGATGCGAACCAAGGTTTTATTAATACTTCATTTTGCAAACTTCTTAATCAACCATTAACTAAACTTCCACAAGAATGCCTAGTAGATACAGCAAATGGGGAAAACATTAAGATTACCGAAGTCTTGCAGGAAGCAAGAATAGAATTTTTAAATTAAAAGTTTATTGCAAACCTTTACCCAATTAATCTGGCAGGATTTGATGTTGTATTAGGAATGGATTGGTTAGTAGCCAATAAAGCCAGTATTCTATGTGATCAAAAGTCAATTCAAGTAAATTCACCAAGGGGTGAACAGATCATAATTAAAGGAGATAAGCCATCTAGATTCACAAAATTCATCTCTGTGATGAAAACAGCCAGTTATGTAAGAAAAAGATCATTAGTGTATTTGATTTCCATAATCATTAACACTAAAGGAAAAGAATTAAAAGATATCCCAGTAGTATCTCAGTTTTCAGATGTATTCCCAGAAGAATTACCAGGGCTACCACCAGACAGGGAAGTTGAATTCAGAATTCATCTGCTACCAGGAACAGCACCAATTGCCAAAGCACCCTACCGCTTGGCACCAGCAGAAATGCAAGAGTTAAAGAAACAATTAGAAGAACTCCTAGAAAAAGAATTCATATAGCCAAGTTCATCGCCATGGGGAGCGCCGATTTTATTCGTCAAAAAGAAAGACGGATCGATGCGTATGTGCATTGATTACCGTGAATTAAACAAAGGCACGATTAAAAATCGGTATCCATTACCAAGAATCGATGATCTGTTTGATCAATTGCAAGGAGCTCAATTTTTCTCTAAGATCGATTTACGTTCAGGATATCATCAATTAAAGGTACAGGAAGAGGACATTCCTAAGACCGCATTCAGAACGAGGCATGGCCATTATGAATTTACTGTCATGCCATTTGGTTTAACTAATTCCCCAGCTGCATTTATGGACATGATGAACCGAATATGTAAGCCATATTTGGATAAATTCATAATTGTCTTTATAGAGGATATTCTCATTTATTCTAAAAGTAAGGAGGAACATGCAGCGCATCTGTATGCACTTCTAAATTTGTTGAGAAAAGAAAAGCTTTATGCAAAGTTTTCGAAGTGCGAGTTTTGGCTAGAACAAGTGCAGGAAAGGCAAATGTAGTAGCCGGTGCTTTAAGTCGAAAGTATCATGAGAAGCCAAAAAGAGTACGTTCTCTTAAATTAAATCTACAAGTAGATTTAAATGAACAAATTAGAAAAGCAGAAGAATCAGTAATCAAGGACGATACTGAGAAACTGAAAGGAATGATTAAGGAATTAGAACAAGGAACAAATGGAATTTGGAGATTCCATAAGAAAAGAATGTGGATACCTAAATTGGGAAACCTACGTCACCGTATATTAGAAAAAGCCCATAAGTCTAAGTATACGATGCATCCTGGAAATGATAAGATGTATTAGGACTTAAGGAAAAAAATTTGGTGGATAGGAATGAAGAAGGATATAGCGGCTTATGTTGCCAAATGCCTAACCTGCTCATAGGTTAAAGCTGAACATCAGAAACCCTCAGGTTTGTTGCAACAGTTAGAAATGCCAGTATGGAAATGAGAATTAATAACAACGGATTTTGTTACCAAATTACCCAAAACAAGAAAAGGTAATGATACAATCTGGGTGATTGTAGACAGGCTAACTAAGTCAGCTCATTTCCTACCCATGAAGGAGACTTTCAGTATGGAACAATTGCCTAAATTATATGTAAATGAAATAGTTTCATTACATGGAATTCCTTTATCAATTGTTTCTGATAGAGATAGCCGTTTTACCTCTCATTTTTGGACAAGTTTCCAAAAAGCTATGGGAACCAAGCTAAATCTAAGCACTGCTTATCATCCTCAAACTAATGGACAAAGTGAAAGGATAATTCAGACAATGGAAGATATGCTTAGAGCTTGTGTAATTGACTTTGGAGATAATTGGGATGACCACTTACCATTAATAGAATTTTCTTACAATAACAGTTATCATACAAGTATCAATGCTGCACCATTTGAAGCACTTTATGGACGAAAGTGCCGAACCCCACTCTGTTGGGCAGAAATTGGAGAAAAGCAACTATCTGGACCTGAGATAGTACAAAAAACAACCGACAAGATTGTCCAAGTCAAAGAAAGACTAAAAGCAGCACGTGATCGACAAAAGAGTTATGCTGTTAACAGTCGAAAGCCATTGGAATTTCAGCTAGGAGATAAGGTGTTGTTAAAAGTCTCACCTTGGAAAGGAGTTGTCAGATTCATCAAAAGATGAAAGCTAAGCCCCAGGTATATTGAACCTTTTGAGATTATCAAAAGAATAGGACCTGTAGCTTATCAGCTACAACTGCCAGAGGAAATGGCAGAAATACATGATGTATTTCATGTATGTAATCTTAAGAAATGCCTAGCCGATGAATCTCTAGTAGTGCCTCTTAAGGATATAGAGGTAAATGAAAAGTTAAAGTTTGTAGAGAAGCCTCTACAGATTGAAGACAGGAAAGTCAAGAATCTCAAACACAAGAGATTGGTGCTAATTAAAGTTAAATGGGACTCCAAGAGAGGACCAGAGTACACGTGGGAGCTTAAATCAGAGATGCAAAGGAAATATCCATACTTATTCCAGTAGACCTTGAGGACGAGTTCTAAAACAAGGTGGGGAGGATATATTAACCCTCCAAAAATATTTCCGACACCCCTAATATAATTAAAATGTCCCTATATGTCTTAAAACATACCCCATATGCAAAAACTGAGCCCAAAATACCTTATATAATTAAAAATTAATTAAAAAACAAGATTTTGGGGTCGCTCGCGGGCCACGAAGGCTTTGCCCTCAGGCTACGCGGGGAGCGACAGCCAGTCACCAGGGCGAGCCCTCAGGCTGCCACGTGTCCCAATCCGTGTCAAGTCTACGAGTTCGAATCAGCACGGCTAAAGCCTAGACCCCTAGGTCGCGGGCCACGTAAGACCACCCCTAGGTCTTCGTGGGGCGCGAGAATCTGCGAGATCAGCACTACAAATAGAGGGCATCGGCCGTTCATTCGAAATCGTTCACACACAAATTCTCTTTCTAATTTCTATATAGTATAAGCTATACTCGGGCATTATACCCCCCCCTGTCACGGCCCACGACCCAGTTTGACCCGTTTCAGGAGCCGCGGCAGAAAATACTGCGGTATTTATTTTAATTGAGTTTAACAGCGGAAACAGGATCGTTTAAAGCTAAAATTTTTCCCGATTATTTTATTTCACAATTCGGGATAAAACCCGGTAATTTACAATAGTTTGATTTCACGAAGAAATCTTTTATTTTACAAAACATGTTTCTTTATTTTATACTGAGCCACTTTCTTGAGCTTGTAGTGCTATATGGCACTTTTCCTGATTCATAACAGGTCACCTGAAACATGTTTGAAAAAGGTTTTGTCAGCGGGAAATACTGAGTGAATCATTCTATTTTGCATAATGATGCATAGTTATCAATTACAGCATAAGAGCGATTACAATGGCTTCTATCTTATTTTTATCTGGCATTCTGTCACAATGGTGACAAGTCACAATGGTGACGATGGTCATACCACTATTTAGATCAATGAACCTAAATAGTGATGATTATCCATGTAGGTCAATGAACCTAACAGTGATTATCCCGAGTAGGTCAATGAACCTAACTGGGAGACAATTAGTAATGTGCACAATACCCCACTAACCAGAAATTCAAGATATCCACGACTTAGTCCCTGTAATTATAATCTTGAAATAATTTGGAGTATTGTAAAATATTTAATAAAAATAACTCACAAACGGTGAGAATAGTTGTATAAAGCAATTTGATAAAAAGAGAATAACTCACAAACTGTGAGAAAAGAAGAATGACTCACATTGCAGATTTATACGGGCAGAGTTTGGCCTACTGATTTAGCCCTTTTATCCTAAATTTAATAACAAGCACACAATTTTGGGGTTAGTAATCAATCCAGCATTTACGATAACTCACGAGATCAAATTCTCACAATGAATGTCAAAATGCAATACTTTGTCCATCGAATTAACGATGATCCGTTGAATTAACAACGAATGACAAGGTATAATACTTTACCCATCGAATTAACGATGATCCGTTGAATTAACAACGAACGATAAAGTATAATACTTTACCTATCGAATTAACGACAATCCGTCAAATTAATGACGAACGATAAAGTATAACCCTAATGTGGGCGGCACTTAATCATTCATTGGATATATTGATCGTCGGAAAATGAATCGTAGCAGCGATTGAGCTAATACCCTGTTTCGTAGCAGCACCCCCCCTCTAATTAGTGTTTTGTGTGTGTTTAGTGGACTGTTTCGATGATATCTCAGTCTACGTAACTCCGATTTACGTCGTTCCAACGCTCAAATTCAAGTCCCAACCTCCTCTATTTATACTGAAAATTTGACTCAGTAGCGTAGCGCGACTGCCTACCCCTTAGTCGTCGCGCTACGCGACTGACAACCTATTTTTCATAGGGTAGCCACGTGTAGGAGTAGGCTTGCTGAGTTGACGGATTTCTTAAATTCGATTTCTACAGGTAGTTATGTGGATAATCGTAACTAGGTTTTATCCCCCCCTGAGTTTTAGGGGCCCTAATCCTGATTCTGAAAATTCTGAAAATTTTAGGGTTTATTCAGAATCACTTGGGTGTCTCAATTAGGATTTCCTTTTTGTCAAATTAATTTAATGATTATGAATTTTGATGAGAGTTGTTACACCCCCCCCCCTAAATAATGAAGTTCTGCCTCGTTGTAAGTATCATAACCCCCGGTTACGTATTAGATAGGCTGCCCGATTGATCTAAGGTTCCATAATGGTTGTCGAGGTTTTGTCCGACGTAGTCGTTGGAATTTTATCTCGGGGAGGGTATTACTAATGTAAATATTGGGTTATTATACTAACACGTGTGCATTATGTAATTAATAGATAATCACCAGGAAATCCTAAAGGAAAACCCTAAAACAGCAATGTGAGTAATCTCCTTTTTGTAAACTTGTTATAAACTGTTTTTACAAAACCTCAAATGATTTACATTATATTAAACAGTGATTGAGTATTTGTATTCTACAATTATCGTCGGTGTGTTGGGGTTTTGTATACAAAATTTGTTACTACAATGTGAGTAGTAACATGACCACAAGTCGGGGTGACAATACCGTGGGTGGTAATTAAAGAAGATGGAAACAAATGTAATTGCGCGACCGCCCTCAATACTGTAAAGCGGTTTTACCTGTATTGATTAAACTGGGATTCACTCACCAGTATTTCCCACTGACAAAATGTTTTTAAACACGTTTCAGGTAACAAAATGTGAAAGCCAAATAGAAGCCAGCTGGACAGCACTGAAGGCTTGGAAAAGTGGCTATAAAGTTACCTAAAATAAAGATATGTTTTATTTTAAATAAAATAGGGTTTATCCCTATTAAAATGTGCGTACTTGAAACTTGGGATTTTCCCACGCGTTTAATATTATAAAAGCGTGGTATTTTACTCTGATAAAATATTTCCTAACTACGGCCCTGATGTAAATTCCGTTGCCAAACTGATAAACACCGATACCACTGAAACTGGCCGCGGCCGCCCGTTCTCGGGTAGTTAGGGGACGAGGGTTGCGACAGATAATCCCCTATGAGGTCACCTCCTAAAGATCACGTTAAGTTGGTCAGATGACGTGTCAAAGTTATGTTAAGCTAAAAGTCAAAACGCAATTTTACGAAAAATGTATAAATTGTACTTATAAATATCTAAACACATATTTTTGACATTATATCAGTTGGTATAACATACTAAAACATGTTAAAGCATGTTCAACCCGTCATTTCTAGTTTATAGTCCGGTTCGCAACCGAAAGTCAAGCAGTTTGACTTCTGCTTTGACTTTCGATTCTGACCCGTTTTAGCTTAGTTACCTACTGATATTAAGTTGCATTATGGTCATATTAGTATATGGAATAACCCTCTGAGTTTATACCATTTTATCATAATCAGTTGTCGAGTTTTATGCAAGTTCATACATAATGCCTTAAAAATACCAAAAATGCCCTTATGAGCATAAAATGGTTTTAAACCATAATGAACTTATAAATGGAACACCTACTGATATGGTAATGTAATAATCATGTTTTGGCATAATGAACTTGACATTGACTCATCCGATCACCCGATACCGCCTATGCGCGTACGATTGACTTATATAACTTAGTTTATATAAGTTAACCGAATTGGGTCAAATCCTTCAATTTTTTTTTAAATCCAGAATGTATTATGGTTGACCCATATTATACAAGTCATAGTACTTTTGAGGGTTCAAACCACATTCTATCTGGTCACCGCTTAATCTAGAGAACCTTACCGTTTTCATTATATTATAGTCAACTGGTCCAAGTCGTATGACTTGAATAATATCGTTAACATTCTAATAGATAATAATTTCATTCATTACAGACTAAGGGCATCCAGTAAATTGCAACCTTACTTAGTATTTTGTTTAAACGGTTGTGCTTATATTTGCCTTTGGATTGTAAAGACTTAATCCAGGTAAATACTCTTAACATATTTTCCCTATACGGGTTTGGGATACGGTAAATATTACCGCTTGGTCGGGTATGGGACCAATGACCTATGTGTTCAAGAATCCAAATAACCCGTTTTAATTCGTATTGATTGATGGCTTAAACATTGGGGGTTAATGAGACTGTGTCCTGGATATCATCGGCTAATTTAATTGCAAATGGCTACGACCTAAGCGCGGGGTGTAGACATACACCCGGCAGATGCTAATGCTATGATAAAATATTTTCTTAACCCAATATGGGTTTACCTAATAAGGGTATTAAAGTGGTGTGTCGGTTTATCATGTTCTTGGACATAGTTTTTCGGGCCCCATATGTATTGACAAGCATGTAATACTGATAACAAGAGAAATAGTTTGTCCCAAGTTCTTTTTGAAAATATATGTGCCATAGTGTACATAAAAATGATTTTGAAATATTTTAAAAATGTGTTGGTTATTTGTATTTACCAGTGTAAATTGACGCATTTTCAAAAGACTAAGCGCAGATTGCAAAGAACGTAAATAGGGTGGAAGTTGCCCGGTAATTGCATAGTGAAATTTGCAACTCCATGCAAGATGCCTAGTGGTCTTTTATGTAATCATTTGATATCCGATCCGCCTGTGGATCTTTTAGTACACTTTGTCTATATATTATTTTTGAATTTTGAACGATTGTACTTTGTAATAATTTATTTTATACTCCCAAGACTTCTGTTGTGTTATTGTGAATATCTATATCAATTTGTCACACATAAACCCAAAGTTCGGGCCCACCGGAAATCAGGGTGTGACCAGAAGAAGCAGAGAATTTCGATGGTTAAAGAATGCTCTGCATGTCCCTATTTAATTCCAATATGTATGCCTCGTACAGCTCTATATGCATCGTATTACTTTAATCACATGCAAGAAAGATAGTTAAATCAGTCTTCAAGACGTCCCGTCTAGGCCTAGACGAGGTGTCTTCCTCTATCTTCTAGACCTAGACGCCTCGTCTGATGTGATTGATTTGACCTGGTACGAGGTTCAGTATCTGGTCGGAGACAAAAAACCCTAGACGGGAGGTCTAGGCCTATACGAGGCGTCTTAAAGGGTGTACTGTTAGGAGACAAAAACCCTAGACGCCCTGTCTAGGCCTATACGAGACGTCTTAAAAGGTGTGGAAATAGGCCTTTGGATGTATGAATATGCATACCTTGTACAAACCTTGGTCGATATTAGCAGATAAAAACTGATTTCTTAGTGTACCCATATTTAATTTATCATCAACACATCCTTATTAGTCATCATATTGGAAACAATACCAACTTTTAGCTAGCATATTTTTTATGTACCTATTTTTTACGTTTTCGATACCGAATTTTACACACAAATACCAGTATCATATCGAACGTTTTCGATACCAGTACCTATATTTGGTGAAATTCGCTACAGATGTTTTCGATACCAGTACTTTCGGTACCAGAAGAAAGGAGAAACATTAATACTTTTTAATGGAAAAATCACTGGAATATATGAATAGGAATTTCCATTTATAATATACTGAAAATCCCAATAATCATAGTTACAAACTTACAATCCCAAACTAAAACCGAAAGCCAACAAAAAAAAAACCCACTATTTCTTTAGCTTTCTCAAAACTAACCCCATGTCAGTCCGAGAAAAATAGAAAAAAAAAAAGAAAAAAAAAACAAAATAATATTACTAAACAGCATCATATATAAACTCTAAGCCGCCGATGGCGCGGTGATGTAACGCCGGCCACTCTTACTAACCACCGGAGTCGGCTTATCCACGGCTGTCAACTGCGCACCCATTGAATGCCCACAAATCCTCCAATAATCCAACGTCTCATCGTTATAAATCTGCCACCACTTCTCCACCAGCATCTTAATATCATCCCGATCCATATTCACCTCTTTTCCAGTATACCTCCACGGCTTCGACCCATCAGCACAGTAATGCACCACCTTCACTTTCTCAAGCTCCACATTCTCCGGGTGGCGCCACAACATCGCCAAAATCAAGTTGTATTCAGTCGGAATAGGCTTGTAAATGTCTTTAAAAAACATGTTTAAGAAATCTTGTTCGGCGAATAGTGTGGGTGGGGTTGTTTTTACGGAGTCTAGGAGGTCGTAGTAGGTGGAGAGACTGGGCTCGAAGACGAACATACCGGCGTTGAAGTAGAGTGGGGGTTTGGGGCCTAGTTGGTGCTCTGGCCACTGGACTTTGTTTGGTGATTGTTGACAGTAGCCGATTTGGTATTGGGGGCTGTTTCGCCAGTTTGGCTCGCAGAAACAGTCCATGACGGCGTAGAAGTGGCCGTCTGGTAAGTCGAAGAGGTGGTCTATGTTGTCGAATACTTGTATGTCTCCGTCTAAGTATATCATCTTGCTATACTCCACGAACTGCAAGATTAGAAGCTGCTACGTTAGAAACCGATACTATTTGAATAAACAAAACATTAAATATTAGAAACTCATGTGTTAAATTATGTTAAATAAATGAAATTTTAAATAGTTCTAATCAACTTATACAACAATATTTTAAAATAATATATGATTGAAATTTGTAATTTCTAAATAAGAAATAGTATACGAGAAATGATATGATAAGATGATAGAATCAGAAAAAGAATCTTTAGCTCACATAACTGTGAGTGAGTGTGTCGTAAGGAGTTATAGTTGCTTATTAGGTATATATGACCGAAAAACGTTACAGTTTTAGCGACGGAAATCTCATATGATCGCAAAATTTATTGATGCTAGTTTGGTCGCAAAAGAGTTACAAAATTTGCTACCGTAAATTAGTGCTTTTTTTAAAAAAGAACAAAAAAAAAATGAATGATTTGTTACCTCCCAAATACGGAGCTTGGAGTAATTAATGACATAATAAGCCATAGCAAACTGTGTCTGGTTTTCCGGCGGGTAGAGTGGTTCAATCTCCCGGATGATGCATCCTTGCGACAACAATTTCTGTCGATGATCCATCGGAACATCGGGAAGCATTGCGACGACGAGCGGGTAGATCGACTTGGCCTTGCGGAGACCCTTGGCGAGTGCAACCACACCTTTCCAGTAGTCACCGTCTCCGGCCAAGAAGGTGACGTAGGCACGGCGAGGCAACGTTTTTGCCTTCACCAGACCGGATGTCATCATTCCGTTGGCGGTGTTTTTAGGGACTGGTGGAGCCATGGTGGTTGTGAATGAAGATTGAAGATTGTGTTTGTGTTTGTGTTTGCGGATAGGAAGGAAGTTTTTAAGTATGTTTTGTGAATGGTTTGTTGATGAAATGAACTTTGGCTGGTATAGGGTTTATATAGAAAGTGTAGGGGATTAAAAAATTGTAAAAAAAAATGAAAAGTACGAATAATTTAAAATTAAAGATTTGTTAATTGTATTCCACTTCACTTTTATTAAATTCGGATTTGTGGATTTATTTTTATAATATCCTATTTCTTAACTTATGAAATTAAATAGAAGATAGTCATCTAACTTCTTTTATTAAAATTCTATACTTTATGCTCACTATGAAATAAATAGAAGCTAGTGATCTAATTTTTTTTATTAAAATACTATACTTTATGTTCATATCATAATCTTTAATAATAAACGTGTATATATGCATATTTTTTTATAACATTGCTATCCATAAGGCTGATTATCAATCTTGTTAATTTTCAATCAATTATCAAACATATATTAGCAAATCATATATTCAGTAACAAACAATATACAATATAATGAACTAGTGGAATTAACCTATGCTTTGCGGGCGGAATATGCAAAAGAATATAGACCACAAAATTGAATACCGATTTCGGTTCCGATAATAACAATATCGATTCCAATAATAACAACACTGGTACTGATGTTGTTGGATCGTAATTTGTTCGGCCGATACCAATACTCGCTATAACTTACGATACCAAAATAATTACTTTATTTCAAATACAATTTTTTGTTTTCAACAAAATTTATAACGGAAGATTGAGAAATAATATATGAAAGACAACTACATAAAAAAGTTACTAAACGGAAGTTATTAGAGAAAAACAAAATAAACAAAGCATTACGGTTACAAAAGAAACGGGATCGAAACTGAGTTGGTTCGTTTGGTGAGCGTTCAACCTAACCCATACACCACACATACATTTGCATCAAGGCTTTGTTGAGTCAAAACGTACAACAACTCGAGTTGAATGAAAACAATTATATTTAACCTGGCTCGTTTTCAAACCAAAATTACGTCAAAACGTAGACCAACCGAAACGTACGAAAAGTAAGCATGAAAACATATTATATTTGACCAGATCGTTTCCAAAAAAATATGTCAAAACGTGAATTTATATCGTTTACGTCTTGTCCGAAAAAGATTTACGTAGAAACATGAATTTATACTAGCATGTACATAAAAAACCACGTAAGAAAATAATATTTTTTTCTATTAAAGTTAAAAAGTAAAAGCTCAAAAGGGGTGAAAATTGACATGTGTTTAGAGTTGATAAGTTATGACCATCAAACTTAGAAACAAATCAAACTTAGAAAGAAACAAACCTTTCTTTCCCTTGTCTACGGAGAGATGTTTTACCATTTGGGCGTCTTTCCCTTGTGTATGGAGAGATGATTTACCATTTGGACATTAGTTACTATTCTCTCTTTCAAATTAGACTCCGTCTTATCTCATATGTTGTCTAGAGTTTAAAGTCCGAGGCTATGTAAAAATCATGTTCTAGTGGATAGAATCCTAGAGAGAAAATTTGCATCAAACCCATGCATAATTTGATTAGTGAGATCCACCATAGTGGACATCACGGGAAACGTAAATACTCATAATACATACAACATATTCTTGAGTGACTACACACTTTCAAATCCAAATCTGATCAAGATCATTTACCAAGTAAATATCAAAGCAAGATTATATCTCACCACTCAGTAATACACTTTTAATCTTTGTATATTGGTGATCACTTTGAATTTATTATAGGAAGTATTGGATTGTTACTTTATTGCTTTAAACATTGTTAGAACTCACTTAGCGTATAACTGACTTTTGCGTGCACGTCAGAATTAATTGCATGTCAGTATTCGAAGTATACGTGAAGCTCTTGGTATGCATGTGAAGCTTCTCAAGGTGTGTGGCATGGCATTCGTGTTGACATTTATGTTTTCGGTTTAAAATATATTCTTACAGATGTATCTTAACTAATCACAGTTTTTATTTAAACCTTTCTGTTGCATGTATGTAAATTTAATGAGTCTATTGAGTTAAAACGGTGCAATCGTCGGACCCTTAGGTTCGTACGATGTTCCTATAATTAAGATACACATGTAATTGTTTATTTGATTTGCACTATTTAACAAACAATTAAACAAACTTAACAACAAGATGAAATCAAATAATTTATACTTGTACTTTTTTTTTTTTTTGAACGTCCAACATAAGAATCGCCGGGTACTCTGTACGCGGCACCAATTGGCTGAAAGGTAGCCCGCGGCAGCCCAACCTGCACGCACGGAGCCCCTAGCCCACCATGCCACCAGTTCCGGGGAAAACCCGACCCTGCACCCGCCCGAGGGCACGACAATGCAAAGCCGGTAAAACCCGGGTGGATCAGGAATCGAACTCAAGACCTTTCGGTCAGGAGTCTTCCCTCATTTCCATAACCACTGAGCTATAAGCCCAGGGTTATTTATACTTGTACTAGTCCTATATTTAGTCAATATAACAGTCACAAATGACTTAAAATGAAGATAATCTCGATAATCAGTTTACACGTTACACCTTACTCAACTCAGTCTACCACCTCGTTTACATAAATATAGTACCCATCATCCATTTCTTTTTTTTTTTTTTAGAGCAAACCAACTTTATATATATATATAAAGGGCCAACAAGAAACTGAATACAAACAAAATAAAAACGACAACAGAACCAAGTTATCTCATCTCTAAGACATCAAAAACCAACCAATTCTCCCATTTAGGCGCCTTAAGGTTAGAGCGATTATAAATCCAAAAAAAGGCGTCCTCCTTTATTTGCTCCACCGTCTTCTTCATCGAGATGAAAATATCTTCAAACACCTTTTGATTCCTAGCCCACCATATTCTCCACACCGTCGCAATTGCCACCGTGTAGACACCTTTTTTCCAAATCTTATCTCCCGGGCTCGCAAGAATTTGAGTGACAAGGTCTTTCAGGTTATTCGTATCTATAAAGGGAATTTTCATCCACGCCAAAATACTCCACCAAATACTTCTCGCCCAAAGGCAGCTAACAAAAATATGGTCCGGGTCTTCGTCGTGAATCCCACACCGCGGACACAACGTCTCCCCAATGGGTATGCCCCTATCGCTCAACCCTATTTTTGAAGCAATCTTACCCATAACCGCCCTCCAAAGAAGGTAATTGGCCTTTGGGGTAGCCCAATTGTTCCATCTATAGAAGAAATTGGCATTCTCCTGTTCTACCGAAAACCTTTCAATGTCATATCGGCCTGCTTCACCGAGAAGGAGCCATCCGGATCATTACGCCATTTCCATCTCGGACCATCTTTAACGAGGTTATCCTTGACATTAAGCCCAATTTTAGCCAAAGCAACATCAATAGATCCGATATCCTTCCATACCCCAGTGATAGCTTTTTTGAGAGGAATCACACCTTGAGAAGTCGAAGCACTGTTACCTCCATGAATCGCGTCAATCACTTTAGCCCATAATTGGTTAGGAACCTCTTTAATCCTCCACCACCACTTAGGTGCTGTTTGTTTTTTCTGCACGAAAACCTCTTCTGCTGCAGGCCACATCTGCAGGCATCTGCAGGAGAAGAGGTGGACCAAATGTCTTCAGTCTGCAAGGAGAAGAGGGTTTGTTTTTTTTTTTTATAAAACCTATTCTAGGTTACACAACACACAAGTCACACTGATCTCTCTACTCTCTCTCTACAATCTGGACCACCACTTCACCACCGCCATCATCACCACCACCGTCACCACCTCCGCCTTCAAAACCCACGACCACCGCCATCATCACCACCACCGTCACCACATATCGATGATGATGATGCAGATCGACCACCGCCATCAAAACCCACCACCACCGCCGCCCCTTCTCTCTCTACGATCTCTCTCTCTCTTCGTTCCAGATGTCGATGATGATGATGATGAGGGTTTTCGATTTAGGGTTTTTCCACAGATCGATGTTGATGATGATGAGGGTTGTCGATTTGGGGGTTTTGTTTGTGATGTTGATGATGATGTCGGAGGTGGTGGCGGAGTGGAGGTGGAGCAGAGGTGGTGGCGTAGTGGAGGTGGAGGTGGAGCAGATTTGGGGGTTTTGTTTATGATGTCGATTTGGGGCTGGAGCAGCGGAGGTGGTGGTGGAGATGGTGGCGGAGGTGGAGATGGTGGTGGTGGAGATGGTGGCGGAGCAGGGGTGGTGGTGGCGGAGTGGGGGTGGTGGTGGCGGAGCAGGGGTGGAGGTGGAGGTGGTGCCAAGAAGAGGTAAACCTCTGCTTGGAGAAGCTTACCTCTCATCTCTTCCCCAAAAAGAGGTTTGGGAGAGGTAAAAAGCACTTCTCGAAAAAAAAAAAACAAACACTCTTCTGAGGCTAAACCTCTTCCAGCGTCTGCACGGTGCAGACAGAAGAGGCCAGGAAGCTCTTCTTCCAAAAAACAAACACCACCTTAATGAGCATTGCCTGATTAAAGCCTTGAATACCTCCAATACCAATGCCACCCGCTTTCCTAGATTTAAGCATAAACTCCCATTTGATCCATCTCATTTTGGTGACCCGATATAGTTTTTCCCCAAATAAAATCTCTCCTAATCTTCTCGAGTTTCTTTACGACACATTTAGGAGCCGAAAAAAGAGAAAGGAAGTATGACGGCAAGCTTCCAAGCACCGATTTGGCCAATGTCACTCTACCAGCAAACGACAGGTATTTGGCTTTCTATCTTGACAATTTAGCGGAGAATCTATCAATAATAGGCTGCCACAATTTAGCTCTCTTCATATTTACACCAATAGGGATCCCCAAATAAACGAACGGGAAGGAACCAACCTCACAATTCATCATTTTCGCGACACGAGATACCTCTTTCGGACTTACCCCTACGCCATAGACTTTACTCTTGAGCCGATTAACATTGAGACCAGAAACGAGATTTAGCCACCTTAGGATCTGATTAAGAGCTAAAGCGTTCTCCTCTGACCATGAACCAATAAAAAGAACATCGTCCGCGTAACTGAGATGGGTGATGTTGGGCCCGCCGTTAGGAAGTTGACAACCATGGAACAACCCCAAGTTGCTGGCCCTGTTCATAAAAAGAGTAATAACTTCTGATGCTATTAGGAAAAGAAAAGGGGACAGAGGATCTCCCTGTCTCAGCCCTCTTTTATACTTAAACTCTTTGGTAGGAGACCCGTTGACTAACACCGACCCCATTCCAGATTCAAGACACCCTTTCATCCACCGAATCCAAAGATCGGGGAACGACATCTTCTCCATCATACGGAAAAGGAACTTCCAATTAATAGAATCATAAGCTTTTGCGAAATCGACTTTAAGAATGAGAAGGTTGAACTTAGACTTTTTAGCCCACGCCACCGTTTCGCTCACTATAAGGGGATTGTCGAGGATATTCCTACCGCCAACAAAAGTCGTTTGAACCGGAGAAGAGACATCGTTCACCACCAATTTTAATCTATTAGCTAAGACTTTGGCAATTATCTTGTATATGGAACCGACCAGAGAAATAGGGCGAAAATTAAAGATGTCCTGCGGGTCTTTACACTTGGGAATAAGAGCAATGAAGAAAGAGTTGCACCCTTGACTTATTCTACCACTCGAGTGGAACTCATTCAGAACATCCTGGATAAGGTGTTTGAATTTACCCCAAAATACCTTGAAAAATTTAATGGTAAACCTATCCGGCCCCGGAGCTTTCCCTCCATCGCAATTTTTCACAGCCGCAAAAACCTCCACTTCTGAAAAATGTTGACACAGTAACATTCCCTGCTGTGCCGTCAGTTTCTGCAGACCCGGAGTATCGAAGTCTGGTCTCCGTCTGATCGGTTCAGAAAAAAGTTTTTGAAACCAGGCTCTTATCTCTTCTTTCAGTTCCCCTGGATCCGAAACACTTCTATTCTGAAATCGAAGGGCATTGATTCGATTATTGGCCAAATTAATTGAAATGACTTTGTGAAAGTAAGAACTGTTCTCGTCTCCATTTTTTAACCAATTGATCCGAGACTTTTGTTGAAGATCGCATATTTTCATCGACTCCAATTTGTTAACCTTATACCTCAAGTCAATTCTCGTCTGTTTCTCTTCGGATGTAAGCGACCCACCAGCAGCCTTAATTTCAATTTTATCAATCATATCTTCCATCTCCTTCAGTTATGTTTGTTCTGACAATTTTACCTCCAATCTCCATTTTTTATACCCACTTTTATACACCTTAGAGTTTTAGCAAGAACCGTGTCCCTATTTCCCACCCCCTGACAGTTTAAAAAGTCGGCATCGATAATTTCCACGAGTTTCAACTCCCCAATCCAAGAGTTAAAGAATTTAAAAGGGATAGGCCCAAAGTCATTTGCCAAGCACGTCAAGGAGATAGGTCGATGATCAGAAAAACCTTTCTTATGGACCTCCGCTATAGCATTCGGCCACCGACTCATGAAAGGAATATTCACGAGGAAGCGGTCCAATTTACTAAGTTTAACATCACTATGTCCAGACACATAAGTAAACGTACCTCCTACCAAGAAGTATTCCATCAAACCGGCATTCAAGATAAAACTGTTAAACGCTTCGACAGCACCTCGATCGAACCTGGAGTTTAACCTTTCCTCTTCACGCCGCACGTCATTGAAATCTCCCAGCAAAGCCCATAACCCACTGTGCTGATTAATCAGGTCAGCTAGACTATCCCACAGGGCTCTTCTACGACTCACTTCATTGGGGGCGTAAATGTTTAGTACCTTCAGTCTGTCTTCTACCCCCGAAATGAAACCCGAAACCATGAGAAACCTGTGATGTTTAGAAACCATACCTCCAGATCTGCCCATCGAGTCCACTGTGGCTGATTGAAAATTGGAATGATCCCAGAACTGCCGCAAATCTGAATCGCCCAACCCACTCTGATGAGATTCTTGAATTCCAATGAAGTTATCTCTAATATTACCTTTCAATCTACTAACCCATCCATTTTTCCGAGAATCGGAAACCCCATTCAAGTTTATCGACAAAAAAATTATTGGCCTCGTTGGATCTCCATTTCCCCATTAACCAACTTCCTAATCTGATTATCAAAACCACCCACATCTATACCTAATTTAAGACCGAATTCCAAACTACGAGCTACCTCTTCTTCAAAATTAACTCAAACCTGTTCTTCCTCCTCGTTCAGAACTGGGGACTCCAAAGTATTCGCGATCTCTACTGATTTCTCCTGACCGATTTCATTCCCCTGTTTCTCTAAGCGAAAGATTTCCTCTAAATTAATTAAGGATCTGAATTAAGAGAGTTATGGGGAATCACCACCTGCTGATTAAGGTCTGGAATGTCAACAGGAGGTGTATTGGCTGCTCTTTTGGATCTGGGTCTAGTGGTAATATAACTGGGTCTTGCGGACAAGTTATTGGGCTCCATGAAATTGGGCTCATCCAAATCGGACAATCCACCTTGCTGTGCTTCGGGCCCCATGTTTACTCTCTCCTCATCAACAGGCGGCTGTGGACCCGGTTCCCTATGAGATACCTTCTGACGCACGTGAACCTCGGAACCATTAGAAAAAGAGTCTGTTGATTTTCCCATGCAGGATCTAGGCGAGTTATCCATGCAACCGTTCAAATTCTCATTTCCGGGAGCCGGAGATTTACCGAACACCGACAAAACTCCGGGAGAGGTCACCTCTGACTCCTTAGCATCCAAAAAACTCGGGTACCATTGACCCGAGATCTCTTCCACCCACACTTTAAACACTTGATCTTTCCATTTAACCTGCAATTCTTCCGCAATTCTTTTCCTAGAACGAACCAAGATAGCCAATATTTCTTCAGCCATATTCCCGTCAACCGCCTCCGCTTCTGATTTTACCAAGAGTCGCCCACACCTCTCACCGATTCTATTGAAAACATGCCTATCCCAAAGGGATAACGGGACACCTAGAATCTTAATCCACGCCACACGCTCAAAAATGGGAGGAATTCCTTCCCAAATGTAAAGCCTGGAAAACCATTTTTCCCACTCCTCAACTTTATGAACATGGAATTCTTCGGCATCCTCCACACTATTAAAGCCAAGCATGACTTTAATACCACCCAAGTATCTTAACTCGATTCCATCCTCCATAATCCCAGAGAGAAAGGATTTAAGTTCATTAAGAATCTCAATATCCTTAGCCTCACCAATCAAGGATTTAAATTCCCATTTCTTCTTAGTTTCCACATTCATAGGTGGTAACTCGATGACATTATGGATAGTGGTAGCCGAGAACGAACAACAGAACTGTAGGATCTCTTCTCCTGATGAGGCATACCCACATTGCCCAGACCAGTATTCAAAGAAACTGCAGGTTTCGACACGTTAAGTCTATCAAACACTAAGACTCTATCCCCCGAAAACGGTTTCTCGATCTTGTAACGATCTCTATCGAATTTAGCAAGATTTACACCAATAACCGCACCATCAATTCTTACTTCTTTCAACTTCTCTATCCAGCTCATAGGATCCCCGACATTGGAAAGCTTAATGAAACCGAATTTATTCCCCTCTCTGCCTTTTTTTAACGGAACGAAAGCATCTTCCAAATTCTCCAACTGCTCGAAGGCCTTCCACAGTCTAGATTTGTTTCTATACTCATGTTTCTCTATTGCCTTGAATACATGAAAATATTAAATGCTTACGATCATTGGCTTGGTATTCATTGTTGGAGTATATGATGTTTTTAGTAATTACTAGAAAAACATCTTAATTAATACATCTCACGATTCCACTGTTTTAATTATTTCTAACTAAGGTTGGCAATTTTGACACGAACACGATTGTCACACCCCAACCGATGACGGAAACATTGGGGCATGGCACTGAGCGAAACAGATTGTTCAAGAGAAATTCCATAACAACTACATTACCAGATAGTTAATATTATGTCACATACCATAACCCATCAAGCAAATTAAGTTATTACAGACCACGATATCTCAAAAACAAGTAACATGTTTCGACAACTCAGATTTAAATAAATTGTTCGTTTGTTTCTAGACTCTTCCTAACTCGATTCCACCTAGCCAGTGTCCTAGCAGGTAGCATCCTAAGCACCTGCCACATACGTTAAAATAGAGGTCAATACACATAGTGTAAAGGTGAGCATACAAGTTTGATAATAGCATAATAGAGTTCAAAATCGTTTACGCATAACCAGCATGTATAACGTATAATGTGAAGCATGTAAGTTATCGACAAAGATCCTATCAATACCAATGACTACGAGTAGCGAATGCGCATCACACGTTCACCACTATGAACACGTGAAGTAATTGTCCTTAGCAACCCCTGAGTGAACAGGTGCTGAGTCCAAACTATAGTACTATCGTTGCTAAGGCAGGTAGACAACAATCAATGTGTAAACATAACAAACAGGCATTCATCGAGTCACGTATAACATGCATTAGAGGTCAGCGTATAAATAGTGTATACGTTGTGTGATCAATGTGATTTAGAATAAGTAACGTATGTAACACCCAAAAGTGCGTAAAGCAAAAAGGGATCGAGTATACTCACATATTGTGTTTAACAAGTAAACACTCTCTTGGATTGAAGGGAGCGCTCGAGAGAGATTAGCCTGAACAGTTGACGATAGCATAAACGATAAGCGGCGCGTAAAACGATGCAAGTGTACCAAGTATCGGATGGCAATCCGATTGGATTGACACCTTGTTTGGTAAGGATGTGTTTGTGTATGATGGTTTGTCCTTTGAAGTTTTCGTTGTAGCATTTTAAAAATGGAGAAGTATATCTGCCCCTTCAGGTCAGTCGATCGAACGGCGGTTCGATCGGATGGCGATCCGATTGGTGAGGCTTCTCAGTTGAGAACAAGTTCACAGCAGGACGGTCACTCGATCGGATGGCTATCCGATCGGGTGGCAATCCGTTAGTTACTGATGATCTTTGAAAATTGATCAAGTACCAAAGTCCCAGACGCCACTCGATCGGATGGTCGTTCGATCGGATGGCAACCCGATCGGGCGGCAATCCGTTCGACGTTCAGAACCTTGAAAGTTTGAATGAAATGTCTAAGTGTGGAACCAAGTGCAAGCCAATCGGATGGCTTGTCTGATCGGACGGCAATCCGATCGGACGGCAATCCGATCGGACGACAATCCGTCCCAACGGCCTGATCGTCTTTGACACTTGATTGTTTGAAAGTTTTTGCAGTTTTGAACGAGACGCTATGATAACTTGCTTAAACAACAGAAACCCCCATCTCGACCCAAGTGATCCGATCGAACAGGAACCACCCTAGTCCGACCAGTTCACGGTTCGAGCCGGTTGTTCATGTTCAAACCTGAAATCAGTTATCTCTCGGATAGAATTCAGATCTTGAACTAACCAATCACTAAGAAAGAGTAGAAGATCAGAACGAGCTCCGATTCTATCGGTTTTGAGTGCATTGAGTGTAAAAGAGTTGAAAGAAAGTCAGAAAACCTTCTTTCAATCCTTTCTAACTATGAATATGTGTAGATCTATGCGAAAACATTGTTTAATCTTGTGGAAATCCTTCAGATCTAAGTTGTTCTTGGTGGAATGAAGCCAAACCTTGAAGTTCATATGAACTCCATGATGACATCACCCTAGAACACCTCAAATCCGGTGATTTCACGGTTAAAAGTTAAGATTCAAAGGTGAAAATGATGAGGAAGTGTGTGTAGATCATAGAAATACAAGATTTAGGTTGGAAACTTACAAGAATCAAGAGAAATCGAGAGAAATGAGTGCTTAAGTGTGGCTGGTCGAACAAGGAGCTGTCACATCACAAATGATGTGACAGGTGGGTATTTATAGGGTTTCCCAAAAAGGAAAGTAGTGAAGAATCGGACCGATCGGGTGGCAGTCTGATCGGGTGGCAACTCGATCGGATGACAATCCGATCGGATGGCAATCCGATAGGATGGCCACTCAATCGGTTGGCCTCTCGATCCAAGTGTCCGGTGCGATGAGTTTTGTCGTTTCGACTCGCGTGTTGAGCGTTGCGATGCGATTCGAGAGAGCGATGCGATAGTATTATCCGTTAGTTACCCAAATAACATAACTACTATATCTAACATACAATCACTATAAATAACTTGCATTTAGCGTTTTCGATTTGATTGTGATGCGATAGATTGCGATTGCGATTAACACCTCAACATAAACATAACATGCACAAGTAACACATAAATATCACACACACACGTAAAGCAATATCCAGAACACATAATTCGAGTTGCGATACGATAGCGATAAGTCGATTAGCGATAAATAGCGATTAAACATCGATTGTTAATAGATACCCCACATAATACAACTAAGGCAAATAAATAATAGATTCGATTACAAGTCAAGAAGTCAAAACAATAGTTGAGCAAGGAGTGACAGATCGCAATTAGCAATCTTTTCTTCCTTTGACTTAAATCTTGACTTTGACTTTCGAAACACGGGGTGTTACAACGATACCACGACACGAACCTACACAAAGTTAACATGTTTCGTGTTTAACCATAACAGGTTTCATGTCTATCAGGGGCGAACCCACCCTTTGGCCAAGGTGGGCGACCCCTAGAAAAGAAAAATTTAGTGTATATTTTGGGCAAAAAACCCGACCACAACCCTTGAAAATATGGTTGAACACCTCATCCGCACCCCAACAAATAATTCATGGGTCCGCCACTGGTGTCTATAGAAGGTCAACACGATAAAACTTGTTTAATTTCATGTCGTGTCCATGTTTACCTATTTCGTGTTCATGTCTTAACAGGTCGTGTGTATCTTAACAGGTCATGCCCGATACGATATGACATGTTAAGACCTGTTAAGACTTAAGACCATTATACAATACATGTTAAGACGTGTTAATGGCTAAATATCAAACATGTAGTAACAAGTTGTGTTCATGTCTTAACATGTCTTGTTCATATTTTAACAGGTTGTATGATACGTTGGTAAATTTTTCGTGTCTTAACAGGTCATTTCGTGTAAACTGTTTATTATCAGGTTCATGTTCGTGTTTTGAAAATTTGACACGATAAGATTTTGTGTCGTGTTTGTGTTTACCTGTAATTTCGGGTTTGTGTCTTGTTGTGTTCGTATCTTAAGAGGTCAGGTTGACACGATATGCCAGCCCTATTACGCTCGACATGTAGTTGTCCACGTCTTAGGCTATATTAAGAACATATAAATGATGTTATGTCATTAATAATTTATTGGTTGGTGTTAACACCATAAACAATGGTTGCTTAACAATATTTGCTTGGTTGTAAAAGAGATATTTTGGTGGAAAAGAGTCATGCTAAACACTTTACTAGGTGTGCGTATCAGTATGTCTTTACTAGGTTGAACCCCTGCTAAAGTGTTTAGGTTGAGAGGGGCACTCCCCTAAGAGGGGAGTCCCCTCTCTTACACACCACCAATCAGATAGTGCCACGTCAACTCCCCTCTTAAACTCCCCTAACACCCCATTTTGATGGCGCCACTCCCCTCTTAGGGGACTTGGGTTTTTTTTTATTTGTTGTAATTATGCATGTTTATAAAAAAATTATTAATAAAAATTAAATAAAATTTAACAAAAGACATTTCAAAGTAGAAAATAAAAATAAAAATTAAATTCAAACTAGAAAATTAAAATTACATTCAAACTAGAAAATAAAAAATTACATTAAAATCTGACGCAAAAACTATCGCGGTTTTGTTGATTGCCCTTCTTTTTGTTGGTAGAGCAATGTACCCACGCCTTCGCCAACGCCTCTTCTTGGACCTTTGTCCATTTTTCGCTCGCCATTTTTCCCTTTTTATCCCGAGCGTCATCTTCTTCGTTGCCGGCGTCTTCATCCACATTATATTCGTCGTCCTCGTCCTCGTACTCGTCGCCCAAATTTTGAGTTTCGGGCACTACCTCCTCGTCCTCGTCGTCGTGAATAGGTAGAGGACGTTCAACATTTCCTCGTGTAGATGGAACTTGTGGGGAACGAAAAGCATATGGGTCGAAGGCGGGGGATTGAGGTGGATCCATTGATAACAAATTTTGAAAATAGCCGAAATTGGGTTGAAGGTTGGTTGCTTGGGTGTTGTAAAAGGATGGGTGTGAAGGTTGTTGGAAAAAAAAACGGGGGTTGTGAAGTATATCCGAAAAGGGGTTGTGATTGTGCACTTGCACCGCTCGAACCACCACGAGACGGTTGCTTGCCCCGTCCCTTAGTTTTTTTCTTGGCTTCGCGGGGTTGGTTCTCCATTGCTCGGTTTGAAGTGGGTGTGGTTTGAGAGTATAAAAAATTAGTGAAGTGGGTGTGGTTTGAGAGTATAAAAAATGAGTGAATGGTGTGGTTATTTATATATGTTTTAAAAAATGAGTGATTTTTTTTTTAAATTCGACCGTTGCCAACTCGACCGTTCCTCAACATTCGTGCCCATTCAACGCGGTGCCTCCACACCGAATCCACTCCCCGATTCGGGTCCCCGCATGGATGGCGGCGGTGTTCCCGATCGGTGGATGTGGTCACCGAACCCACTCCCCGAGTGTGCCCCGGATACCCTTATACATAAGTCTCTTCTACCTAAATTTCTCATTTAGAAAAATATGTAGTATAACTACGCTTAATGTTATGCCAATGTTGAATGAATTGTATTATTAATATAGTCACTAAATGATTAAGATCGAGACATCGTGTAGTTATTATTAACTTACTTAAAGACAAGAATGTTTGAACACCAAAAACATGTTCAATGTAATGTAAAAAAGGTACATGCCATTAGAAGGGTATCAGGTATAGATTTGACGCATATGTGTGTTGTCTTTTGGTAAGTTAATAAAGTTTTGACGAAAGAAATGTAGGTATCAAACAATACGAATGCAAATCCCATATTTCGGTAAGTCAATAATGTTGAATGCAAACATTATACAACTGGTAAGTCATTTATCATAGTTAAACAATATAACTCTCTTAACAAGAAATTTACCAACATATATTAAAAACCTTGATATGTCTTGAAGATGAATAAACTTCTATTAATCCTACACCAACAACCGCTAACTTCTGATCATTATCAAGCATAACCTATTTCTTCACACGTCTTAGTATGAAATCAGACATTTCTTTGTCATCCACATGCGTAATTGATACAAAACATTATAAACCAAAGACTTCATGTTTGGATTAACATACTCACTAAAATACTTATTGGGCATTACTCTTTAACTCTCACTCTAGAGTTACATACATACATATGTATATATGTGTGCGCACTACAAGAAAAAACCCTTATAGGGGCGACACTTTTAGAGGGGACATAAATCGTCTCTATAGATTACCTTATAGAGACGACATTTTGTTTCTAGAGAGGTTTCGTGCTTTTTGAGTTAGGTTACCCTATAGGGACGACATGTCCTCTCTATAGGATGAAAATATTTATTTTTTGTATTTTTTATATTCTGTAGTTTAATGAATTAGAAACCCTAAAAATGTTTCAACTTATAGAGACGACATGTCATCTCTATAATTTTATATATTTTTTTTATTGTGACAAGTTAGGGTTTTAAAAGTGAACAAGATGACAAGTTTTTTTAATGAGAGAGGATGGGAAAAGACTGAAATACCCCTCATGTGAGGGGCACGTGACTAGAAATTAACGGTGGAAATGGATGGAGTTAGAGGCGGTGAGCAAAATGGTGATAAGTTAGAGAGATCAGGGAGGAAACAACTGGCTATTTTTAAACTATTGGGGCAAAACCGTTAAAACGGTCAAACCATAGGGAGCAAAACGGAAGTTTACTCATATATTTATTTATGCATGTATAGAGAGACACAGAGAGGATGGATGTATGAATATTAAATCCCTAAAAATAAAGTATGTCACACGAACAAAAGCAGAAACACAACTTTGTAGATCACATATCCAATTAGTTTTATAATTTCTCTAGTTATAAGGTTATAAAATACTTATAACAGTTCCAAAAGAAAGTAATAGTAATCCTTTTAATACTTATTCAATGATATGGTCAACAATCAACATGCAAAGTGTCAAAATCAACGAGAGAACCATGTGCAATATTTTATGCCTTTATAGATTATTCTACACATAATCGACAAATGTTTGAAAAACAATATCACAACACATCAAAACTGTCATGGACCCAATATATCAAATGTTTGATAAATCAAAATATATATGAAGAATGGTTTTCTTTAATATATTCTAGTAGGTGGCGGTGGTTGAAAACGTTAATTAATAATCACCAACTAAACTAAAATACCGTGGATGAATCCAGCAGGTGCCAACAAAATTGATCGTGTGGCTGTAGATTATGTATGTGACCAGTTAAACGGTGACGTATTAGACCATTGGGTATGGGGGAGGATAGTCTCCAAAGGACTACCCGCCATGTAGGCGCCACGTAATCACGGGAGGAGGATAGTCTCTTTGGGGACTACCCAAAGGTGTGGGGAGACTACCCACTTTAATAAAAAACAATATATTTAAGGAGAGAGAGAGAGAAACAATGAAGGTGGCCCACCACTTGCTCCGTCTCCACCGTCGGAAATCCGACGTCTTTGCCGTGCCGGCCCCCAAAGAGGCATCCTGAATGGGATAGACGGTCCTAAGACAAGCCCCGTACCGGGAAGTCTTATCATTTACTCCTTTACTTTTCTTCAAATTTGTGGTTCTCATTTAACTAATCGAAGAAACCGGAAAGGAGGACACGTGGCGTGAGCAACTGAACTAACCGCATATACCTGAATATTCTGGCTTCTTTACGCTAATTACCAAATTAGCCTTCAGTACGTAGGTCCTAGAGTTCGAGTCTTGTGTAGCAGGTGTAATAATTTATTGACAACCATTGTTACTTTTATAATATTCCTTTCCAAATGATCGAGGATTCTAGTCATATGTTTTGAAGGGTCTATTTTCCGTATTACTAGAATGCTTTCTAAATCACGTGATCTTGTTTTTAAATTAAGCGGTGGATTCCGTATAGCTAAACCGAATGAATAAATTCGAAAAACAAAGGAGTTTGTTTGTTAAATGTCAAAGATTTCACTAAAAGCCTTCAAACGGGTTAATACAATGAATTCACGAAGAATTCGAAAAGTATAAAAGCGATGGATTTCGCTAAAATTTATTAAATTGGTCGAAATAACGAGATTACGTTATTTCAAGTTGCATTATGTCATATGAGATACGTATATGCTTAGTAACCAAAAAGGTATTACCATACTTTTCTGGTAATACTAATAATTGGTTAAAGTATGAGTAATGCTTAAAAGATTACTCAGGTCAATTGCATTGAGTTTAAAACTCCCTGAATTATGTAAGAAATGTTTCGAGGACGAAACCTCCTTAAGGGGGGTAGACTTATAACACCCCGAAAACGGGTTGTTAATCAAACCATATTAATACTAAAAGACGGGTAAATTACCGTAATGGTAAAAGTAACCTGGTGAATATTATGATTTTTAAATAAACAAGCCTAATATTAAATAAAAGCTGAAAGAAAGCTTTTAAGAAAATGAAGTTTATAGAAGCCCGAGTTAACGGGATTTAAAATAAACTGAGTCATAAATTCCCCGAACCCACTAAATTAACTACAAATGTTTAACCTAGTTAATAAGCGGAAATACTGTTAGAAATTAAGTGGGTTGTGGCCTACTTAATAAACCAACCAAACAAAAGGGGCTAAACTTGGATAAACTTGAAAGTTAAGTATAAAAATAAGATAAACACAAAACACACACATGGTGTGTGTTCTGTATCGATCAGGAGAGCTCCCCAGGAGCCAAAACCCTAGTTTCCAACCTTTTCATCAAATTGAAGGCTCAATTGAAGCTTAAATTCACAATTGAACGTGAATTAATGATCACCCAAGCTAGGAGATCATAAGGTATGTCAAATTTTGATGATTTGTGAAGTTGTGAAATTTGGATAATCATCATAATCGCGAATTATGAATGGATTATTGATACTATGATTGAATTAGTGATGTATATTTGTGTAGGAATCAAACCCTAAGTGAAATTTTTACATATGATGATATAATTTGAATGATTTGATTATTTACCACACTAGGATAAGTGGGTATTGATCATATGATGAATTGATGATATAATTATGATTAGAATCATCATATCTGATAGTAATCAGTAAATACTTGAACGAATTGTGTGTTTGAGTATGCAATCCTACTTACTAACATATGAGTTTAGTAAGATACGATAAAAATTGATGATAAGTTCATGTTAAATGAGGTTTAATATCATCAAGTATTAATTCGGTAATTTATAGTTACAAGAACTTGGTAAAATAATTGAATAAAACGGTAACATATGTATGATGCTTACCGGATAATTGGCTAAGTTCTTAAACGAGTAGTTAAGCTACTTAGTGAAATCAATTATGTTAATAGGCAGTTGACTTTATAAAGTCAAACTGACCCATGATATGATCGAATGATAATTTCAACATAAAGATCGTAGGATGGAATAGTCTTGAATGATTATGACTAATCTAACCATCTTACAAATTACAATGATAGTTTGGCGCTTAACAAGCTAGTTGGAAGCTTGGAAATGAAGCGGGTCAAACGAATCAGGAATAAAGGAAAAAAACATAATCTGGATGCTAGGTAAGTAAAGCTTACATCTTTTATTTAATACCTATTGGTTTTATGGGTTATAAATAATATAAAGTTTTGTTTGAAGTATGATGTTCCGACACGACATGTGCGGTTCGGAACAAAATACAATGATAATAAATCATGTTTAATGGTTAAAAAGAGCTAATACGGCTATTTAGTCATGAAATGACTAAAAGATAACGAGTTTTTAATGAGTATCTTATAAGGTAAACCAATACAAATAATAAGGGTAAAACGGTAAATTGGTCACTCGTTGACTAGAACCGTTAATGTTGAAAGACATTTTATGGCGTAAGTCATAATGGGTCAAAAGAGTTAAGAAAATTGTTTATAAGTAAATTGACTGTACGGTGTAAACCGGTGCTAGTCGTGTAGACGAGATTATAATAAATCCATCTCGCAAAGATATACGGTCATTTAGACCAAACGGGTCAAAAGGTGAAATTATCACCCCTTGACAATATCGACTAATGGTTTGTCGAGTTGTATGATTTTAGGAATAAATAGCACATGGATGTTTACATCGTTATTACTTAGCGGCCACTAAGGCAAGGTATCGAAACGGGTTAATATATTGATCCGAGTTAGGTATGTGTAATGATTCAACTCATCAGTAGAACTTGAGGTTCTATAAGAGTTAAACAAGGTTAAAATATAGATATTCGGTTATCTTTTAGGTAAACCGAATAAATTGAGTTATGATTATGGTGTTTTAGAAACATATTGGTTTCTAAACAAGATTATAGTTAAAAGGCCGGACTTTTGGGTCAAACAAGTATTTAAAAGTCCTTCGTAGTAAAAGAAGGATGAAAATTGACCAGAATGCCCTTGTAAGCTAATGCGAACGAATGACCCTTAAAGGTGGTTCGGAAACGAGTTTTATGATTAAATAAATATTTAGAATAAGTATAGAAAGTGAAAGATGTAAATTCTTGGGTCGAATGACTTTATATGAGTCTTTGCCGTAAAACGATAATCCGAGGGGTAAAACTCGGAACATATAGATATCCACATTAAATCCACCACACATATAGTTGTGGTGGAAGATTACTTGATAAGAAATGTAGGAATACGATGCTAGAAATGAATGAAAGTGATTTTTAGCTTTAAAGTGCTTAAATACCCTTAATGGGTTAAAATAAGCACTTGAGCGTAAACGGGTTCTAACTCTTACATGCAATCCTTTTTTTTCTATTAATCATTTCGCCAATGGAAGTACACGCTCGTACTTCCTTCCATTCATTCTTACTTGCAAAGACCTTATTACATCGTTTTAATATTTCTTACCAAGCTTACCATTCCCGCCCATACTCAAATTATTGTCCGGGTCACAGCCCGTCATGATTCTGACTTCTAAGAGTCCATTACTAACACATCTAACACATAACTTATACAAAACTTCGTCTATTATACTATCACCTTTTACTTTATACTTATTTCTATGACCCGTTCGACTCAATCATGGTCAAACTGTCGACACCTTCTTATGCGGATTAATTTCATCTTTTTATATTTTTAAACCCGTCTCACGGATTCAGACGCATCGTTCAGGCTTTTTCATTCATTGAATCCGCCTTACGGATTCAAACATTACATTCATGCCTTTCATTACTTCTGCGTTTTGAATCCCTCTCGCGGATTCAAACATATTATCCATGCCTTTCATCCTTGAATCCGTCTCACGGATTCAAACATATCATCCATGCCTTTCATCCTTGAATCCGTCTCACGGATTCAAACATATCATCCATGCCTTTCATCCTTGAATCCGTCTCACGGATTCAAACATATCATCCATGCCTTTCATCCTTGAATCCGTCTAACGGATTCAAACATATCATTCATATCTTGTTGATCCGCACTTAATCACGGATTCAACATTCTTCCTTCTTATCAGGCATGTTTTTTTTTCCTACATAGTACTTCTCAATTTCCCGAGAGTCTTACTTCCCATTTCACCCACACGCCCGCCCGCTACCCAATCCTACCGGACATACCTGTAACAATTATCATGATCTCACGCACGTCATACGTTTCTTGTGTACTGGCCAGGTACACAATCCACATAGTAGTTTCGTGCCTTCATGTAATTGTCACCTTATGTCCGTAGACTTAGGTTTCGGCGCGTGTATCACTTTCAATACTACATTACTATACTATCATTATCCTTCATTTAACATTTTCCTTCTCTTAATGAATTTCACTGTTACACATACCCACATATCGAATTTACGTACCTGGGCTCATTTGCCTATTTGTCTTATTACCTCTTGACGGTTCTAGTTATTCGTCCTAAACTGCATTCACGGATCATCCTCTTGAAACACCTATGCTTACCTTGCACATACAAAACCGTCAGTTTCTTTATACGTATACATAAGTACATACTTACATTAGCCTTTACCTTTGGATCTTGATCGAGTCTTAGATTGTACGGATTTCTTATCTCAAGTGCCCACAAGTTTGAGTTCAAGTACTTACCTTCTCGTACTTGATTCCCTCAAACCAGGGCTCTGATACCAACTTGTTACACCCTATTTCTTAACTGACTAAAGTCGCAGCGGAAAATCGTACCATAAAATTTTTTCTACTTTATAAACATCTTGACGCACTTAAATTCATTTTTAAGATTAATTCTTTCACAATAACTACATTTATTATACTCATTTACAATAAGAAACCATAACCTAGCATCACTCAATTACGTACTCAACACTCCCGTACAATCTATCTTGTGACTCGATCCTCGATCTCCAATCCTTGGATATCCTCATGAACTGGTACTACCTGCGCTCACCACATAAAATTCACAACATTAGTACGGATTATAAACATACAAGGTTTGTTCACGTTTACTTCTTGTTTCGTTAACTCTTCACATCCCAGCTTTCCCATCCTGCCATACCATCCGTGGTGAGACTTCTTTGCCATTCCTGCATTTCACTTATAATTCCAGGTACACGGATAAACAACGTAAACACTTAATCGTACTGAATGGCCTACATACATACCTAAACTTCATACATACTATTTCCATATATACATACGTACACACATGCATACATACCTACTTGCATACATACTCACACACATACATGCCAACCGACATGGATACTTACATATAAACACATCTACATCATTATATACGTATCTACAAGTACACATACCTACATCATTACGTACACTCATGACATTATACATGTATACATACATACATCCCTACTTGCATCATACCAAACTCATACATACCTACTCTCATACATACCATCATATATCCACGTACTTGCTCGCATACTTATAAACATACATGCATACCTATCTACATAAGTGCATACACTTAAGCTCATAAGAACGTAAGTTTAATTAGTCAAACGTAACTTGAAACGCGTTTAAACGAGTTCCCAAGACAAAACTGAGCAAACGAGCAATTTTCGTGAACCAAGGGGGGCCTCGCGTGACGCCAAGGGCCTTGGCGTCACGCTAAGCCCCTGTTTTCACAGAACAGGTGCAGCTGGTTGCTGCATATTCCCAGCACGATCCGGTTTCACGGAAACAAGCATAACTCTCTCGTTTTTGACCCGTTTTACCCGATTCTTTTTCCTACACGTCCGTAATTTAATTCTCCATCTAATGGAATTAAAATCCAACATCCGACATAATAAAATTTCAGACTTTTAACTCTTCGGCTTATTACCCTCTTACCAAATTTCGACCCGTTCATGCATACATCAACGTAACTTGTTTGTTTTACCATAACCTCTTATAAACCTAATAATATCAGTGACGTCTATCATAAATTACTAAATTCTTGGATGTCTTGCATCCTCTTAACACATTATCGTTCATATGCTTATTTTGACCCGTTAAGGGTATTCGCGCATTAATTGGTCTATGACTAACCAAACCATACTCCCCACTTCCATACTTGTCCAAAACATTACACTAACCGAATAACTTGTTTCTAAACAACTTTTAAGATCGTTTGCCCCTAAATACCCATCAAGGGCATTTTGGTCAACTTTAATCCCATCATTTACGACGAAAGACTTCAACACATATTTGACCTCAAACATCATGTTTAATTAATTAAAACACTTTATTACTTGATCGAACTAAGAAGTGATTACAGAAATCACTTACCTTATGTGTCCGTGCTCGTATCCGATTCCTCGCCTTTTCTTGACCCGTTAACACCTCATGCTTGAGCCCGTCTCGTCGTGATTCCTATACTTTCATTTCATCGAAATCACGTTCTTATTAGCATGCTCATTTGTACATGTTAACAATCATATCAATCGCATATTTCACACTTAACTTTCCTTAGTCATTTCTAACAAGAATAAAACATATAATCAACTTCATATCCTTTCCAACACATGTACATCGTCATGTAATCACAATTAATGCATATTAACATAACATGCCCAAACGACTTCCTATAATCATGCTTTTACCACAACGAGTTAAATCATGTTTCTTATACTTGTTGACTTTCAAAAGTCAACTATTAACCATATGTAACTATCGACTTATCAACATATACCCGTAACATCATAATCGACTATACGGACGACACTATATACATTTTATCATACACTCGATGTACGTACTACCTTTTTAAGCATAACGTACAACTAATTCATGCATAAATCTTCTAAATTCATACATAACCCATCAAAACCTACTACTAACCATCATGGATCATTCCCAAATAAACATCAAACATATCGTCATCATATTTCTCCTAATTCATCTAACAAGAATTCATCATACCCACATAATACATCAATCTTTCAACAAGGCTTGGACATAGGTGGTGATTCTAGTTATCATCTTCACCATAACTAACGGGTTTCACCTCTAATCATCAAATTAACACAAATCATACGTAACCCATGTTCTATACGAGGTTTCTAACCCTCGTACATGATTAATTTCATATTAACTCACGGATTAGAACATAACCCACTTCACCCATGATCACCAATCTTAGATTTAAGACATACCTTATGATCCCCTCGTGATGGTGATCACTAATTCATGTTCGGTTATGAATTTGAGCCTTGATTCATTCTTCAATTTGAAGCTTTTGAAGAACTAGGGTTTTGGGGCTTTTGAGATCCCCTGCTTGATCCACCCAGAACACACACAAAGATGTGTGTGTGTGTGTGATCTTTTTCTTTTAATAACTCATCTTCCATCTTGTTCCACTTTAACACCTCGGGTTTGCCTTTAAAACATAACCGACACTACCTTCATCATTTAATACTTTTGACCATATCCTTAACTAGGTTAAATAGCCTAGTTATTAATTTCATGACGTGTCATATAGGAACACACTACAAATATTAACATTCAGATTTTGGGGCGTTACAAGTCTACCACCCTTAATTAAGGTTTCGTCCTCGAAACCTTTCTCACCTCTATTTAACACTAATTAATTCTTCTCTACGTTCCATCAACACTACCACTAGCCCATCACAACGACTATCTTCATTCTTAAAGAACCCACTCCGGAGTTCTTATTAGTGTCGCTTTCACTAATAACGCTAATTCCTAACCGCCTTCATAGCTAATGGTTCTTTCATCATTCAAATACTCGTATATCATATGCATTATATATCTTTTTACCATTCCAACATCCCATTACTAACATTCCCATTTGTTTATTTCAACATTCATAATGTTTTCATCGACTATACGATCTTGCATCGAAATTTGTATATACTCAGATATGTTTAACTTTAACTAATACATCGGTAACTATACATTCTTGATTCATAAACTATTCATATAGTTGGCTTTTTTCTAATGAGTTCATGCCTTCCATACTATAACTTCACACATCATTCTTATTTCCTTGACCGGTTAATAACGGGTCTATATACCCACTTCTTTAATCTGTAATCATACATACATCATTATGATCCGTTCATAACGAATCTAATACCTTCATCTCATCTCTTAAGATTACATTCTTTACAAGCACTGTATAATATTTAACTCTTGTTTTGATATCATAACAAAACTACCATTTCTTATTTACACCTACGTGCTTAACTCTAACTTTAATCTTATTCTACGTTTTCTACAGTTACTTGTACCTTGCATACCTTTACGTTACCTTTAAACCACGTCGTTCATTTCACATTACTATTGCTTCCACTTCATGCATTACTTAACTTATAATATTCATGTGTCGTACTAGTTCATATCTATTCCACATGAGTTAAACAATTTTTACTAACCTCTTTTTCATTTCTCAAACCAACGACCCGCAACCCAGATCGACCATCTTCTCCTCGAGTACTAGCCGTACAGGCCAGGTTTCATTCATCCGTGTAATGAGCTTCCGCTCGTGCACAACCTTTCACCAATACGATTGATTTCATCACATCAATAGTTCTAACATTATCATCAACA
This sequence comes from Helianthus tuberosus, assembly GCA_030545235.1. Lineage (NCBI taxonomy): Eukaryota > Viridiplantae > Streptophyta > Magnoliopsida > Asterales > Asteraceae > Helianthus > Helianthus tuberosus. The sequence continues at coordinate 46,050,976 of CM060393.1, read as the reverse complement.
ACATCTGCGGTTAGCATATGTCATTTAAACATTCATTACACTAGGTGATTACCCACCTATAACTCTTCTACAATTTCCTACGTACCTACTATAACATACCACACATTCTAACTCTTACATGCAATCCTTTTTTTTTCTATTAATCATTTCGCCAATGGAAGTACACGCTCGTACTTCCATCCATTCATGCTTACTTGCAAAGACCTTATTACATCGTTTTAATATTTCTTACCAAGCTTACCATTCCCGCCCATACTCAAATTATTGTCCGGGTCACAGCCCGTCATGATTCTGACTTCTAAGAGTCCATTACTAACACATAACTTATACAAAACTTCGTCTATTATACTATCACCTTTTACTTTATACTTATTTCTATGACCCATTCGACTCAATCATGGTCAAACTGTTGACACCTTCTTATGCGGATTAATTTCATCTTTTTATATTTTTAAACCCGTCTCACGGGTTTCTGGTCTGGCGAAAATTTTTTATTTTAATTGTTTTGTGCGTATGGACTTGTTTATACGCATTATAAACTACCTATAACTAACTTATTTCATGTGTTATGAAATATAGTTACTAATCGAGTTACCGGAAGACGATCAAGCTCAGCGATGAACCGAACACATAAAGAACAAAGCTTCCGCGAATAGTTTCGTCGTCATGTTTTAAATGGCGAATTAAATTACAAAATGTTGAAATGTCTTATCTAGTAAAATGTTTTAACAAACTCGCATTTTTAAGTGTATGTTTACTCTTAAATACACTATTATAATCGAAATTTATTTGATAATTGTATAAAATGGACTAAGGGTCTTACAGCTTAGCAGAGCCTGGTGTATCCTGATTAGCTGTTAGCTCCTGCCCTTTGTACTGTTGTACTATCTGTTAGCTGCCATGCACGCGCGCGCCCTTTTGGGGTCGCGCCGGACCCTGTATCATTGCTTTGTGTTGTTAAGCATGGGTATGATCCTTTGCGCATGACTTCTTTTCTTGTCGTCGCATGTTTAGGGACCATTCCCATTCAAGTCCCCCGGTCCAGTGCTTCTCCTATGCGCGAATCACGTATGGGTGGAGCTCTAGACTAGATGAGTATTGTTGTTTTGCGCTTTTTTGAAAACATGTTGGTATGCCTCTGCGCCAGGTAATATGCTCTCATCTAATTTTTGTTCAACTCGTTGAGTTGCGTGTGTGCTTAATATTTGGAAACTGGACAATTTTTTGAAGATCAGGGTTGGTGAGAGAGTTGTACCTCTGATGTGACTACTAACATTATGCGAAGGATTTTCAACCCTTGTCCCTTATTTGCCGAGTGACGTGTCGTTTGTTGATTGGGCTTGCGCCTCAATTTGCAGGCACGGTTATCCACCGCATTAAATGCGATGGGTATATATGGTCATCTAGGGTTGCCATATCGCATTACCCTCTTCATCTTCTTCATATACTATCCAGTTCTGTAGAAGATTAATCGCCGGTGATCAAAGCTGCACTTTATCTCTCTTTTTCCGTTTAAACTTCAAGAACTTTTTTCCGGTGATCAGCGACGATGTCGACGTCCTCACACCACGAAGAGTCTCAACATGTAGTGGGGGAAAATAACGGTGGTTTACCACTGTTAAAATGGAGCGAAGCAGTGTTCGATCAAATCATTAGGGCGTTAAATTTTTCGACGACCTGGGGTGCCACTTATCTAGTGTCGGGTCAAACGGTAGCCGATGCACCGCCAGGATTCATTATGTTGTTCTGTGGTTTTTTTTCACAACGGGAACTTTCGCTTTCCGATCACTTCTTTTTTTTTTTGCTCACATCTTATCTCATTATCTGTTTCACTTTTCGCAAATGAACGCGATGGGAATGGTGAGGGTCGGACATTTTGCGTTTTGTCTCCGATCTTAAGGGATATAACAATAGTGGACCAATTTCGAGTGTTTTACCAACTGACCAGTTGTTTGGGCTGCTACTCCTTTCAGCAGCGCAGCCAGGCAAAGAAGCTATTGTTGTTTCCACCCAAGAGCTATAATGACTAGAAGCAAAAGTTTTTCTATATCAAGAATGCAGGGTTGCCATTATATTTTTTATTAACAAAGTCACTACAAACTTTGTTTTTTTTATCTTTCTCAATTAACTTGTTATAATCTTATCATATTTCATGTTGTAAAATTGTTTGGTTCTTCTAGTTTTTATTTTACATGGATTTTTTAAATCAGAAGACACACATGGAACATACTTGAATGAACTGAACCTAATTCGAATAACGGATTTGAATCCTTATTTCAATCAAATTCTTATGGTATTGTTAAGTAAACTATTTTACAACCTTGTCATTTCGGCGACAATGGTATGCACGATTGTGGTACGCTATGGTTTGACTTATAGTTAACACATGCTAGTATGATAACGAACAATGTATGCCATTTACCATGTTGGGTATGAGACATCTTTTATTCACAGTTATGCTATGTAATTAAACTTGTATACTCGCCAACTTTTGTTGATCTTTATTTTAATACATGTTACAGGAAACTAGTTGATGACAATGAAGAATATTACTTACGGTGGATTAGAAACACACCTAGATATAAACTTTTGTATTTTGCTTCATGATACATTATTTGCCAAACTTGGTGTACTTTCCGTTTCAGACAATGTATTTCCATTTTAGTATCAATCAAATTTGAATTATCTAAATACTGTCACAATTAGTCATTATGAAATCTCTCGCAATCTCGTTTTCATCTAACTCCGATTTTCCGCCATCGGTTGGGTTGTGACACCCCGTGCTCCCCATTCACCACTCACCGAAAATAAGAAGGGGGCGTCTCCCCGATCGGCAAACATGTTCACCGAAGGGCGCCCCTTCCACCCTTAAATTTGAGTATAGTATTGCTATTTTTTTTTTAATTTTAAAAAATGATGTGTACCGTGATTAACAGTATATAGGGGTGAGCAATAACATAACTGAACCGTTAACCGAAATCAAACAAAAACAGACAGAACTGAACTGAACTGAAATCAATTAAAAACCGAATTAACTTAAAACCAGTTAGCGGTATTTTTTGTATCCTTAGTTAACTAAAATTAACCAAATTAAAACTGAACCATTCATATATATATATATATATATATATATATATATATATATATATATATTTCGGGGAGCGCTAAAATGAAAACCACCCTCAGTTGTAAGAACCGAGAGAACCACTTTTCAACCATTACATCTTCAAGATCAATTGATGAGATTATAAGTAATTAAAAAGTATTATTAAATATTTTTTGTCTTATTATGTCTTTAATATTTTAATCCAAAATGTTAGTTTAGTAAATTTACTCAATTTTGTCATTTTGTCTTTATTGTTTTTTTTTACTATTTTTGTATTATTATATTAATTGTTATTTTTTAACAATTCAAATTTTAAATTCAGATTTTTTAACAAAACAAAATTTTTTTGCGCGCCGTTTTTTACACGCCCGACTTTTTCACGCGTCGTTTTTTTAACGCGCCGTTTTTTACGTTTTACAATTTACATAAAAAAACTTTTGCGTTTTACGTTAAAAGGTTTACGTTTTAGGTTAAAAAGTTTACGTTTTACGTTTTTACATTTTACGTTTAAAAATTTACCTTTTTACGTTAAAAACTTTACGTTTTTACATTAAAAAGTTTACGTTTTACGTTAAAAAGTTTACATTCTACGTTAAAAAATTTACGTTTTACGTTAAAAAATTTACGTTTTACGTTAAAAAGTTTACGTTTTACGTTAAAAAGTATACGTTTTACGTTAAAAAGTTTACGTTTTACGTTAAACTTTTTACGTTTTAAGTTAAAAATTTACATTTTTACATTAAAAAATTTACGTTTTACGTCAAAAATTTACGATTTACGTTAAAAAGTTTACGTTCTACGTTAAAAAAAATTACGTTTTACGTTAAAAAGTTTACGTAAAACTTTTTACGTTTCCTCTGTTTTTTGGACGATCCCGACAACTAAGTGTCGATATATTTTCCAAAAATTCAATCAACTTTCAACAATATAACCACCATATATAAAATTTCTCGTTAAATATATCTAAACGTAAGCTAGTATCTAGTCGAATCGAGTCGAGCTCGGTCGCGTAACTAACTAAAATCTAAAACTATATAACTAGAAAATTTCGCGCCATTAAATGTTACCGGGTCTTTGAGTCGACTGTTTTGGCTGCCATTGCCCGAGTTTGACTCGGGTGTTTACCGAGTTGACCGAACCCGTTTTGCGGTGAGTTGCCCCGAACCGAAACTTGAACCGAGTGAGTTAAACCCGAAACAAATCTGAACTCGAACAAAACCCGGTGTCGAACAAACCTAATCTGAGTTATATAACACCGCCACCATTGTTTTTAACCCAACCCGAACCACGTCGGACCTGAGTCTGAATCGAGACCCACTGAATCGAACCATATCTGTGCCGCACACTAACTAGTCTGATGTGAACGTGTAATCGAACCATATCTGTGCCGGTGACGACATTCTTTCATCAACACCCAATTACCACTGTCACCTTCCACACCAATCCCAAGCCGCACCTTAACAACCTCCACTGCCGTCATCACCCCCCCTACCTTAAACAACCAGCGTCGACCACAAGAATCACGGACCTAGAAGGATTGAAAAGAAAAAGATAAGAAAAAGGTTGGGGGTTTACCGGAGAATTCGTCGGGAACCAGGAAGCACCACAGCCGTCGGGAACCAGGAAGCACCACAGCCGCCGGAGGAGTGCCGGAATTCGTTGGGGGCTTACCCAACTTTACCCGGCCACAAACACCCTTGAAACGTCATCAACTTCATCATTTATCCTCCTAAAAACCGCGGCTGCCAATAATCTCGTCGGAGGAGTGTCGGAATCCGTTTCGACGGCTCTGCCGTCTGCTGCCACCACCCTTCTCTCTTTCTTATGCTCTCTCTCTCTCTCTCTTGCCGCCGGGCACCACCACCAGATGGTGGCCGGCCGTTTAACATGAAATGGGGGTTGAAGGAGAGAAATGGGAGATTTAAGATGAAATGAGGGTCTGGTTTTTGAAGAAAAGAGGAGAGAGAATTTTGAAAAGGAGACAAATGAGAGAGACAATGTCTCTAGTAGATATAAATGAAGAGAGAGAGTGAGATTTGACATTTGGGGTAAATGACCAAGCTACCCCTTTTTCTGATTGGTTGATAGTGGTTCTCCCGGTTCTTACAACTAGGGGTGGTTACTATTTTAACGCTCCCCTATATCTATATCTCTCTATATATATATAGCTTTTGTACCTCCATTTTATTTATTTATACCACTAATTTATGTGTACACATTTTAGCCAAAGTTTTGATTTTGGTTATTAACCAAAATTAACTGAACCAAACTGAAAACCGACAATCTAACCAAATAAACCGAACCAGTAAACCGATTGGTTAATAAGATCAATTAATTGATGACTTCGATTTCGGTTTCAGTTGAGGCTAATGACCGGACTGAACATACACACTCTTGAAAGTCTTCGTGTTCCTCACGTCATCACGCATACACCCTTCTATTTTTTTTATTGAACTACGTAACATTCTAACTATGCCACTTTCTCCTTCTCTCTATTTTAGTCACCTTCTTTTAACTATACACAAGTGAATTAAATTACATGATTCTCGTGGTTATGAATATGTTGGCATGCATGAAATAAAGGAATCCCTGTATGTATTTGTTACTCATGGTGATGTTTAATAATAATATAAAAAAGTCTTAAGAGAACGGTTGTCAATTAAGTCTGCAGGAAGATAAAACATACGTACATAGAAAAATAAAAGTAAGTTAATGACGTTAAGTGTCGGTTCTCGGTACACGTGTGTGGTTGAAAGGTTGGTCGACATACGCAATCCATTTCCTTAGATATCATGGGCCAAAGTCAAATTTAGAAAAAAAAGATCCATTATCCACTTGAGGATATGATTGTTTATGTCTATATATTTGTAACATAAATAAAATAATGTATAATAGCCAATGATCTCTAGATCAAGTGGTAGAGAGCTTGCATTTCTCTTGAGAGATGCAGTTTCGACTCTTACTTGGTGCAGAGTGAGGCACTGATGGGCAATGATAGGAGACCCGGGGAAACCTAGGTTGGATCCTTGAGCCAAACGGGTTTTGCCGGTAATTTCACCGTCGTGCCTACGGGCGGGTGGGTTACCGGGTTTTCCCCGGAATTGGTGGTGGACTCGGGTGTAACAACCCTCCAGAAAACCGACACTCTCGAATATTTCCGACACTCTAGTATATTATAAAATGTCCCAATATGTTTTATATTACACCCCGTATGTGAAAACCGAGCCCGAATTATATTATAGTCATTAAATAAATCAAAAACAAGAACTATAGGGCTAAGGCGGGCCGCGTAGAACCACCCCAACATCTCACGCGGGCCGTATCAAGACTGGAGTTGACTTCGCTGACTTCTTTAGTTGAAGCGGGCCGCGTAAGGGTTATGCTTAGTTAACGCGGGCCGCGAGAGATCGTGAAACGCGGATACACCCAGAGGCCGACACGTGTTGTCATCATGGCGGTCTAGAGAATGACTGAGCTAAGCTATTAGGTTGACCGTGCGTTGACGCGGGCCGCGTAAGGCTTTGCCTTACCTTACGTGGGCCGCGACAGGACCAGATTACACAACTATAAATAGCAGGCTTCGGATTTCACTTTCAATCGTTCATTCTTTCTTTCAATCTCGAAATTCTGTAGTAGAGACATAATATTTTGGGTATTATACACCTAATTAGCGAAGCCCTGCCTCGTTGTAAGTATTTAAACCCCTGTTACGTATTAGATACGCTACCTGATTGATTTAGGGTTCCGTAACAACTGTCGTGGTTTTGCCCGACGTAGTTGTTGGAATGCCGTCTCGGGGAAGGTATCATTAATATTTTCAAAGGGTTATGATACTAACCAATATACATTTGTATAAATTATAGATTATATCTAGGAAACCCTTACGAGAAGCCTAAGATAGCAATGTGAGTAATCTCCTTTTTGTGTCAACTGTTTTATAAAACCTCAATTGTTTATATCATATTACCAGTATGTGAGTCGTGTAATTCTTCAATTATCGCCGGTATTATGGGGTTTTGTATACATTACTTGATAACATTCACAATTGGACGACGAGTAGCCAATGTGTGATATGACCATAGCCATAGATACGGTCGAGTGGCAAGTACTGAATGGGTAATTGTGTAGATATAAACATTGTAATCGCTCTCAATACTGTGGTAATTGATAAAACTCGTTTTGATTAAATTGGGATTCACTCACCAGTATTTCCCGCTGACAAAATATTTTGGGTAAATTACATTTTTCGTCCTTTATGTTTGTATCAGATTGCAATGGATGACCTTTAACTTCAATAATTACAGTCACCGTCCTTTATTTGTAAAACACTTTACACCTTTCGTCCTTTACCATTAACCTGATTAAAATTTTCAGTTAAGTCATAACACATAAGGGTAGTTTAGTCTTTTTACTGATTTAACTAAAAATAGTTTAATAAAACAAAACAAAAAACTAAATATATATTTAAACACAGATTTGAGATCTCTCTCTCTAAACTCATCCTTTCTTCCCCAACCAAACCCACCACCACCTACCACCAATAATTCAGAGCTTCGTAGATACAACACCAATAATTCTAGATCTAAGACATTTTCAACTTACACCCAACCATAAACCACCTTAACATTTCTCAACTTTGTCTTCCACCCAATCGTTAAAATCAAGAACCCTAGATTTCCTTTTAGTCCAAACCAGTCAACAATGGATGACATAAACAAGAACCCACACAACCAACCTTCATCTCCACCTGCATTCTCTTCCACATCGTGAACATCATGGTTTTTCGGCATTATTCACGGCCGCAAGTTAAACACTTCAACAACATTAGATATAGTTTAATGAAATTGAAGTTATTAATTATTATTTTTATTATTATTCTTGTTTTGTTTTATGGTATTGTTTAATTTGAAGTTAACTTTTTGGGAATTTTGAAGTTTGGTTATTGAGATTGGATCTGTGTTTAAGTTTTGAAATTTGTTTGATTTTTGGGTTCTTCTTTCTTTCTTTCTTTTAGGTTTTAGGTTGATTTTTCTGGTTTTGAAAGTTTAAAGATTGTTGCCGGTGATGATTTGATTTGTCTATTGTGTAGAAGTTTTTAAACAAAGAAGTAAAACTAGCAATCCACTTCTTCTCCGCTCTTTCTATCGTCTCCTCTCGATTTTATGAACATCACAAAGCCGCAATAATCATTAAAAATACAGAGGGATTGGTTGTTGGTGGTGGTGTTATTGGTTGTATGATGAAGGGGTGTTGTTCAGGGGGTGGCGGTTTGGATGGATTAAGGTGGCCCTAATCTGGTCAAACGGATTCAGAGACTATGCCGTCGTCGTTCAAACGAATTCAGACTTTGTGGCGTGGTGATTTGGATGGACGGGGGTGGTGGTGTGGCGGATCTGGATGGAGGTGCTTTGACTGATTGAGATAGAGAGGTTGGAGTTTTTTATTTACTTATATATATTTTAAATATAATAGGAAAATTACTAATCTACCCTCATGTGTAAGGCAAATGCCATATTTAACTGAAAATTTTAACCTGGTTAGTGCTAAAGGACGTAGGGTGTAACGAGTTTTACAAAAAAAGGACTGTGACTGTAATTATTGAAGTTAAAGGTCATCCATTGCAATCTGATACAAACATAAAGGACGAAAAGTGTAATTTACCCAAATATTTTTAAAACATGTTTCAGGTAACACAATGTGAAAGCCAACTGGGAAAAAGCCAGCTCGAGAGCACTGACAGCTTGGAAAATAAGTGGCTATAAAAGTTATCTAAAACAAGATGTTTTAAATTCAATAAAATAGGGTTTGTCCCTATAAATGTATTGTAATAAGAAACTTGGGTTTTACCCATGTGTTTATTAATATAAAATATGGTGGTTTTACTCTGATAAACATTTCCTAACTACGGTCCTGATGTAAATTCCGCTGCAAGATTAATTAGCTGATACCACCGAAACTCTGAGCTCGCGTCCGCCCGTTCCCGGGACAGATAAGGGATCGGGGGTTGCGACAGAAGGTGGTATCAGAGCCTAGCCACTGGTCTAAGCCAAAGAAGTATTATGCTGACACTTAAAGTTATATTTTGTGTTAGGAAATAAATTACGGAAATACGTGCATAAATGAAATTATTATTATGTGTTATTTGACTATTTGTTAGTTTACAGTATGAGTAAGAAAAGAATTTCGGACATCTATCATAAACTAGATAGTTCACTGAAAGAAAAGGGAAGTTCATCCCAAATAAATTCCTCAAGATACTCAGTAGATACTGAGGAAGGAATATTTGTCCATAAAGCACAGTTTGAAAATCCACTTACCCCTAGTAAAAGAAGCTGGATCCTTAGAAAAAGTCAAGAGAACATGAAAAAGTCTCTGGAAAACCAGAAAATAGGCAGTAACTCACCTTGGGAAGATAAATTACACGAAAAATGGGCAAATCTCTACATGTTAGCTACTGTAGCAGTAAATGCTAACTTATAAGTTAAATTACAAAACCAGTTTTAGCACCTGCGACACTTACCAGCCGGAAACGTTAAACTATTAAGTAAACCGTTAGTATAATTCGAAAGTTCAGTTGTAATCTAGCAATAGTTGTTTTAAATAAATTTTAGAAAATCCTTATCGAATCCAGGCACCTACACCCCATATCAGTAACCTGCAACCCAATAAGTGCAGAAAATGTACAAGAACTTAGGACTTTTGGGGGAGGAAATTTTAAAAAGCAGTGAGAGAATGAGAAAGATGGAAGAACAGCTCGTATGGAAAATACGATGAGCGCAATATGAATTTCTGAATAAATCCATATTTGTAGATGTGATGGCAGAAACGGTAATAGTAATAATAATAATAAAATAAATATGTGTACGGATGCCTATTATTATTTATTTCATTCTGTATTGTAATTTTTAATTTCAGTACTAATGTGTAATAGATAAATAGAGTAAAATCGTAATGATCGACGCTTTTGGTTAATTACGTATCATGTGATTTGCTATATTAAATATTATTCTATGATATTAATATTTGGTAGATGTTTAAAAAATTCAGATGGCCGACGAAGGAAACCAAGGAAATCTGAATAATGATAACCAAAGTAACATTAACGTGGTTAATGAGAATCCTAGTCTCAATAACAATGGAAACCAAGTGGATAATAGTGTTATCCAACACATAGTAGCACAAAGAATTATAGATGCAATGCCATTTATTCTTCAAACTGTTAAGCATGCTGATAACAAAAGTAAACATAGCAGTAAGCAACCAATTGAACCAGAACACAGCATAAACAATGGACTCATACTTCAAGCGCCCATTCCAAAAAGAAGAAGAACCATGCCTTATGGTTGTTCTTATAAAGAATTCTGGTCTTGTAAACCAATGGAATTCTCGGGCAACGAAGAGGCCATTGCAACCCTACGCTGGATAGAAAAGACTGAGGCAGTCTTAAGAATAAGCAAGTGCGCAGAAGAAGATAAAATAATGTTTGCTTCCAATCTGTTTAAAAACTCAGCCTTAGAATGGTGGAATACTATCCTCCAAACCAAGGGAATCGATAGAACTTACAATATGGAATGGGAGGAGTTTAAGGACAAGGTAGAAAGGAAATTCTGCCCACCCAATGAAAAGGAACAGATCCCAAACAAATTCCTAAACCTTAGGATGACTGGTGTAGATAGTAAGGGATACACTAAAATATTCTTTGAATATGCTAGAATAGTGCCAACTCTTGCTTCACCAGAACCGGTGTTAATTTCCCGTTATATCTGGGGATTAATTGGAGAGATAAGACATGTAGTCAAGGCAGCTAGACCTCAAACCATAGAAGAAGCAAAGATGATCCCGGATGTGATCACTGGTATGTTTTAGTTAATGATATTTTGCTACAGTATTATTTAACTCTGGTGCAAACTAAAGTTTTATTAATACTTCGTTTTGCAAAATTTTAAATCAGTCATTAACTAAACTACCACAAGAATGCTTAGTAGAGACAGCCAATGGAGAAACTGTTAAGATTTCCGAAATCTCGCAGGGAGCAAGAATAGAAATTTTAAATCAGAAATTTATTGTAAACCTGTATTCCATGAATCTGGTAGGATTCGATGTTGTTTTAGGAATGGATTGGTTAATAGCCAATAAAGCTAGTATTATTGAATCCTTGGAAAAGAGTAGTAAGATTCATCAAATGGGGAAAGCTAAGTCCCAAATATAATAACCCTCTTAAGATTATTACAAGAATAGAACCTGTAGCCTATCAGCTACAACTGCCAGAGGAAATGACAGGAAAGTCAAGAATCTCAAGCACAAGAGATTAGTTTTAGTCAAAGTGAAATGAGACTCCAAAATAGGACCTGAGTACACATGGGAGCTTGAATCTGAAATGAAAAAGGAATATCCGCACTTATTCCAGTAAATCTCGAGGACGAGCTCTAAAACAAGGTGGGGAGAATGTAACAACCCTCCAGAAAACCGACACTCTCGAATATTTCCGACACTCTAGTATATTATAAAATGTCCCAATATGTTTTATATTACACCCCGTATGTGAAAACCGAGCCCGAATTATATTATAGTTATTAAATAAATCAAAAACAAGAAATATAGAGCTAAGGCAGGCCGCGTAGAACCACCCCAACATCTCACGCGGGCCGTATCAAGACTGGAGTTGATTTCGCTGACTTCTTTAGTTGAAGCGGGCCGCGTAAGGGTTATGCTTAGTTAACGCGGGCCGCGAGAGATCGTGAAACGCGGATACACCCAGAGGCCGACACGTGTTGTCATCGTGGCGGTCTAGAGAATGACTGAGCTAAGCTATTAGGTTGACCGTGCGTTGACGCGGGCCGCGTAAGGCTTAGCCTTACCTTACGTGGGCCGCGACAGGACCAGATTACACAACTATAAATAGCAGGCTTCGGATTTCACTTTCAATCGTTCATTCTTTCTTTCAATCTCGAAATTCTGTAGTAGAGACATAATATTTTGGGTATTATACCCCTAATTAGCGAAGCCCTGCCTCGTTGTAAGTATTTAAACCCCTGTTACGTATTAGATACGCTACCTGATTGATTTAGGGTTCCGTAACAACTGTCGTGGTTCTGCCCGACGTAGTTGTTGGAATGCCGTCTCGGGGAAGGTATCATTAATATTTTCAAAGGGTTATGATACTAACCAATATACATTTGTATAAATTATAGATTATATCTAGGAAACCCTTACGAGAAGCCTAAGATAGCAATGTGAGTAATCTCCTTTTTGTGTCAACTGTTTTATAAAACCTCAATTGTTTATATCATATTACCAGTATGTGAGTCGTGTAATTCTTCAATTATCGCCGGTATTATGGGGTTTTGTATACATTACTTGATAACCTTCACAATTGGACGACGAGTAGCCAATGTGTGATATGACCATAGCCATAGATACGGTCGAGTGGCAAGTACTGAATGGGTAATTGTGTAGATATAAACATTGTAATCGCTCTCAATACTGTGGTAATTGATAAAACTCGTTTTGATTAAATTGGGATTCACTCACCAGTATTTCCCGCTGACAAAATATTTTTAAAACATGTTTCAGGTAACACAATGTGAAAGCCAACTGGGAAAAAGCCAGCTCGAGAGCACTGACGGCTTGGAAAATAAGTGGCTATAAAAGTTATCTAAAACAAGATGTTTTAAATTCAATAAAATAGGGTTTGTCCCTATAAATGTATTGTAATAAGAAACTTGGGTTTTACCCATGTGTTTATTAATATAAAATATGATGGTTTTACTCTGATAAACATTTCCTAACTACGGTCCTGATGTAAATTCCGCTGCAAGATTAATTAGCTGATACCACCGAAACTCTGAGCTCGCGTCCGCCCGTTCTCGGGACAGATAAGGGATCGGGGGTTGCGACATCGGGTTACTCTCGGAGTACCCCGTTTGTCCAGTGGGTGCCTCGAGAGTGCTCGGAATTGAGTTTGTTGGCCGTTCAAAAAAAATAATGTAAAATAACAATTCAACTAAATTAAACAAATTAACTATGTATTAAAATTAGTATAAAAGTAATTGAAGTGTGTACTTTATGACATTTAAATCAATCTGACACAAACATATTTTTTTGAATGGCTAATGTTACTCTCCCAAACTTCGATATTTACAAATAAATCACATTTTTTTGGGATTGAACCCAAAACCTCCCACTAAAAGACAAGAGCTTCTACCAAATGAGCTAGCCCCACTTGCCCTTAAACATATCAACTAGTAGAAATACTATTATTTAATCATGTCATGTGTGACCTAGATGTTTCTAAAGGTTTTTGCTTTTACTAATGGATCACTGATAAGTGTTAACATGCTAAAACCTCAAACTGTGGTTTCGAAATTTCATAAAATTTAAAGTCACATTTATCATTGGAAATGTTTTTAATTTACTTTTTAGTCATTGTTATATATGGCATATGATACTTTTAACATGTTTTTAGTCAAGATTGTTAGATGTGGCATATGATACTTTTAATATATGATTGACCTTAATGAAATGTATATTATCTAATAAGATAATAAAAAAAATACTATCTGGGAACTGATTAATCTCGTATTTCAATGAAATCAAAAGTCAATTACAAGTTTGAATTGAATTATATGCAACAAAACAATCACAGATTGCAAGAAGTTTCACATACATATGGACGTAGTAAAATGAACTGTTTCAAGGTGAAAAACGGGGTTGCCCCTTCGGCAAAACTGGGATAAAGTTCTAACAATGTCTTTTTACGTGAGATTAAACTAACTTGACTAAATTTTCACTTAATTTATATATTTTTTGTGCTAAAAACATAAAATTTTAATAGTAGTTGATGGAATTGCATCCTCATTATATGTCGAAAGTTAGATCTAATCCTACTCAAATAGTGAGTCTATTATTATTAATATAGTTTAAAAACAAATGGGTATTGGCCTCACTAAATCTAATGTCATTGGACCAATTACTTATAAACCAAAAAAATTGTTCTGTAAATGACTGCCTCATCGAAATCATGGGCCCTATACTGAGGTCCTCCCCACCATGGCCGGCTCTCGGGTGGGCAGAGAGGACCACCAGCCAGGGCCCGATATTTCGAAGGCCACTTTATTTTATGAAAAATCCCGAAATGTATATGTAAAATATTTTTTTTTGATAGGGTATACCCATTCAAACACCGACATAGGCCCACTTACAAAACTATTCTTATGGTTTAGATTAGTTACTAGCTCATTGACATTAGGTTTAGACAGTTAGTGAGTCTAATACCCAATTTCATTAAGGCGTAAGGGTACGTTTTTTCGAGCTCGAACAGGGTACACGAATTCTCAGGACTGGCCCTACTCCCCACACACCCTCATCACCGCCCCTGCATATGAGTCTTGATGCAGTGGCGGATCTAGGATTCCGACCAAGGGGTAACGTTATATAAATAAGCCGTAACGAAATCGAAAAAACGTCAAATTTTTCCAAAATTTACACTAATTTTTCCAATTTTTTTTCCGACCAAGGGGTAGCGGGGGTTACCCCTACCAAAGAGGTAGGTCCGCCCCTGTCTTGATGGTCTTGTCCTCTCGTAGTTGTGTGTATACATGACTCACAAACACAAATGTCGAATCGAAGAAAAAGTCGACCTTTGTTTATAACAAATTCTCCTAAACACTTACACTTATTTTTATTAATGTTTCATATTAGGAGTTAATGAGTCCAACCTAATTTCAAAACAAGTTAGCTTAAGAAGCAAGGCAAGAAATAATAATAAACAAGACTTGGTCGGTTGAGTATTAGTTTGAAATTATTAAAGAGAAACCGGGACGTGGCCGTTTTCAACAAATAGGCAACGTCACCAAAAACCGACCGACCTCGGGACGTGGCCGTTTTCACAAATAGGCAACGTCACCAAAAACCGACCGACCTTGAAGTCTTAAAGACTTAAACCATCTTTTCACCAAATCACTTGAAAGGGATATAGTTTATTTGTAGAAAAGTTAGTATATTTACTTTTTTATTTGTAGAAAACCTGCGCAATCTGTCATAAAAGCAGCATGGATAAATACGGGGAGCATGTTGTTCATTGTAAGGAACTCACTGGTTTCAAATATCGGCATGACTGGGTGAGGGATGTTTTGGGGGATATCTTGAGGAGAGCGGGGATTTCTGCCAAGGAGGCCCTTGTGAATTTCCTTACAGATCCCATGGAAGGGAGATCTACGTTAAGACCAGCGGATCTGCTCGTCTTTGGCTGGGAGGGAGGGAAACATGCTTGTGTGGATCCCACAGGAGTCTCCCCCTTAGCTGGTTTAAGGGAAAACGAGTTTGTAGCAGGACAAGCTATAAGGAAAGCGGAATCAAAAAAGGTGGATAAACACGCTAAAGCCTGTGCTGATAACCAACATGCATTTATCCCATTCGCCTTCGACACCTTTGGCTCCCTAGCTCCAGAAGCTATCCGTTTGTTGACTAGGGTCCAAAAGGTTGTCCACAGCAGTTGCTCATCAACAGGGGGGCAGGGGTTTGTCTTTAATAGGCTAGGGTTTGCTATTCAGAAAGGGGTAGCGGCGCAGCTTGTTGCTCGCTTACCTGTGATATTGATGTAATTCGGCTTGTTCCTTTATAAACAAATTATACTTCTTAACCAAAATAAAAATGACAATACAATAAAAGGTAATAAAGTCTAGGGTTAGGATCAAATAGGAAATTTATTTTGACTATGAAGAATAGGAAACAATAAGATTAGGACATGTGACAATATTTAAAATAAAGAGTAAGGGTATTTTAGTCAATCTTATCCTTTCTTCTTCCTTCTTCTCCCTAGTAACTTCAAAACCCACCATTTTCAAAACCCACCATCTTCAACCATTTCTTCACTTTCTATCTCAATTTGTGCGATTTTCGTCACCAATCAATGATTCAAACACCCGATCAATGTGTTCTTCAGCTTTTTTGAAGAAAAACCAGTTTAATTTCATACAAAATCTCGTTTTTTCCAGTGATTTTGAAGATAATCACTCGACCCATTCGATTCGATCGCTGATAAGTGTTTAAATCATTTAAATTTCGTCAATCGTTGAAGGAATCTGCTTCGATCCATGTAAGAAATTCTTTAATTTCATTTTTATGGTCTGGGTTTTTGATTTAGTCATTGCGTTTTACGATCTCGGCGGAGGTCCGGGGGCAGGGTCCCAGGGGCGGCAGCCCCTGGCTTGGGTCGAATTTTTTTTTTCGATTAAATTGCTTTAATAAAAATGCATCTGAACATTTAATTTTCTGTAAATTGCCTCTGGAAAACTGCATTCGTAGACAGCCTTTTTATAACAATCCTCAATAAACTGACACCCTATTAAATATTTCCGACACCCTAGTATATTTTAAAATATCCCAATATGTCTTTAAATACAACCCGTATGTGAAAACCGAGCCCGAAATACAGTATAGCATTAAAAATAAATTAAAAATCTGTTTTTTTAGTTTAGGCGGGCCGCGTAAGCCACCCCCTAAGCTTACGCGGGCCGCGAGAGATCAAGAACGCAGCAACACCCCAGGCCGACACGTGTCATCATCGTGGCGGACCTACCTGATGACCCGGACAAGCTAGTCCGTTGACCAGCTTTGACGCGGGCCGCGTAGCCCTTAGGCTACTCTTACGCGGGCCGCGAGAGAGTCAGGGGAGGGTATCATTAACAACTGTCGGGTTTCATTAACACTATATAAAGGAGCCATCGGGTTTCAATCAGAATTCGTCCATCTTTCTTTTCTTTCTCTCAAATATGAATATAGGCTTTATTAAGCGGGTATTATACCCCCCTAATTAGCGAGGTTCTGCTCCGTTGTAAGTATTATAACCCCAGTTTCGTATTAGATACGCTGCCCGATTGATTTAGGGTTCCGTAACAACTGTCGTGGTTCTGCCCGACGTAGTTGTTGGAATACCGTCTCGGGGAGGGTATCATTAATATAATCAAAGGGTTATTATACTAACCTATGTACATTTGTGTAAATTATAGATTAATCCCAGGAAACCCTTACGCGAAGTCTAAGATAGCAATGTGAGTTTATCCTCTTTTTGTTAACATTTTTGTAATGTTTTACAAAACCTTAAATGTTTTACAATGCGATTAAGCGGTGATTGAGTCTTTGTAGTTCTTCAATTACTGCCGGTATGTTGGGGTTTTGTATACAAAATTTACTACACTGTGAGTAGTAAGTCGGGATGACAACACGTTACCATTGGACGACGAGTTAGCCAATGTGTAATATGACCCACAAGTCAGGATTGACAGTACTGAATGAGTAATTGTGTAGAAATAAACAATGTGATCGCTCTCAATACTATATTAATTGATAAAATATTTCTTGATTAAACTGGGATTCACTCACCAGTATTTCCCACTGACAAATGTTTTTAAAACGCGTTTCAGGTAACACAATGTGACAGCCAATTAGTAAAAAGCCAGCTGGAGAGCACTGACGGCTTGGGAAAAATGTGGCTATAAAAGTTACCTAAAAGACGATGTTTTAAATTCAATAAAATAGGGCTTATCCCTATAAACATGTTGTAATAAGAAACTTGGGTTTTACCCATGTGATTATTAATATCAAATATGGTGGTTTTACTCTGATAAACATTTCCTAACTACGGTCCTGATGTAATTTCCGCTGCCAAATTAACAAACTGATACCACCAGAATTCTGAGTTCGCATCCGCCCGTTCCCGGGACAGATAAGGGATCGGGGGTTGCGACACTTTTGATCTCTACTTCCTGGTTCAGACAATTCACAGACAAAACTATTGTCCTGGTTCAATGCGTTTTAGAGAGATAACAGTTTCTTTGGTGTTTTTAGGCCATTGCGTTTTAGAACTAAGACATTTTTATGTGTTTTCTGGCCATTGCGTTTTAGAAAAACACATTTTTGAAGTGTTTTTAGTCATTGCGTTTTAGGTAAAACACAATTTTACGTGTTTTCAGTCCATTGTGTTTTAGAAAGAACACTTTCTTTTGTTTTTTTAGGCCATTGCGTTTTAGAAAGGAGACATTTTTAAGTGTTTCCTGGCCATTGCGTTTTATAAATACGACATTTATTTGTGTTTTTGGTGCATTGCGTTTTAGGTAAAAACACATATTTATGTGTTTTCAGTCCATTGCGTTTTAGAAAACAGACATTTTAAGTGTTTTCTGGCCATTGCGTTTTAGAAATAAGACATTTCTTTGTGTTTTTTGTGCATTGCATTTTAGGTAAAACACATTTTTATGTGTTTTCAGTCCATTGCGTTTTAGAAAACAGACATTTTAAGTGTCTTCTGGCCATTGCGTTTTAGAAATAAGACATTTCTTTGTGTTTTTGGTGCATTGCGTTTTAGGTAAAACACACTTTTATGTGTTTTCAGTCCATTGCGTTTTAGAAAGTACACTTTCTTTTGTGTTTTTAGTCTATTGCGTTTTAGAAATAAGACATTTCTTTGTGTTTTCTGGCCATTGCGTTTTACAAATAAGACATTTCTTTGTGTTTTTGGTGCATTGCGTTTTAGAAAAATGTCATTTTTAAGGTTTTTTTTCCATTGCGTTTTACACAACTGGGTTTTTTCCATTATGTTTTACCCAACTGGGTTTTAGAATTTTTTTTTCCAAAATATAGCAATAGTATACTCGTTTTAACGATAAAAAACACTCGTTTCTTTGGTGCACTTTTTATAAAAAAAATAATGTCGTATGAAAGAGTTATTAACGTTTAAAAAATGGGGGGGGGGGATTGGAGGAGAGAGAAACTATTGCCTTGGATTGACTAGAATGCCCCTAAACAAACTCACGCGCCTCTTTTCTTCTCTTCAATTTCTCTCATTTAATCTTAGCCATTGATTAAATAAATGGATGGTCAAGATTACTTCCTAGCCTTCTTAGCCAAATAAACTTCCTATTATATCCTAACCCATAAAGTCTATAATTATTTGTGTAACAACTCTCACCAAAACTATTATTTCTTATTAATATTTTGTCCAATAGGAAACCCTAATTGAGACCCCCAAGTAATCCTGCACAAACCCTAAAAATTTCAGAACAGTTGGAATCAGGATCAGGGCCCCTAAAACTCAGGGGGGTATTTCCTAGTTGATATTATCTAAACAGTTTTCGATAGAATTCGAATTTTAACGAACGGTCGACTCACCCAAGCTACTGAGACACGTGACTACCCTATGCTAAAAGTGACCTCTCGCGCCACGCGAGAGCCTCTCGTGACACGCGACAGCGCCGTTTTTCCAGTATAAATAGAGGAGTTTGGCACTTGAATTTCGGCGTTGGTTCGACGTTAAAATTCGATTCGTACACCGAGATATCGTCTGATTACTATAAAAACACACACAATCACGAAATTCGGCCACGATAACAGGGTAATAACTCGATCACTGCTACGATTTAATGTCCGATCGATAGAAACCAATCCGATGGATGTTTAAGTGCTGCCCAAACTCGGGTTATGCTTTGTCATTCGTCGTAAATTCGATGGATGTTTAAGTATCGTACTTTGTCATTCATTGTGAAGGTTTTGATCTCGTGAGTTGTCGTAAAAGTTGGATTAAAGTTACTAACCTAGTTTTCGTGTGCATTGTTATTTAAATTAGGTTACAAGACTAATCATTAGGCTAAGCGCTGCCCGTTTAAATTTGCAAGGTGAGCCATTCTCTTTTTATCAAATTACTTTCCAAACTCTATTTGTTTCAAAGTTATAATTACAGGGATTAAGTCTTTGTAATCTTCAATTACTGCCGGTATGTGGGGTTTTGTATACATTACTTATTCCCGTCACCATTGGACAACGAGTTAGCCAATGGGTGATCTGACCATAGTCACAGAAACGGGTCGAGTGACAAATACCGATTTGGGGTAATTGGTTGATAGAAACAATGTAATCACCCTTAATACTGTAAGTTATAACATAGTTGTAATTGCAGTGATTAAGTCTTTGCCAATCTTTAAGAAGCAAATGTAAAAACTCTTAATGCTGTGAATTATAACAAATGTGTTTTGTGCAAAAATGAATGAACTCACCAGTATTTCTTGCTGACCAAATCTTTTTAAAACGCGTTTCAGGTAATTACAGTAGATCGGAATAGGAGTTGGATACGGCACCAACAAGGCTTACTGAAGTGGCTTATTTTATCAAATAAATTAAATTAAATTAAATTAAATTGAATGTTTTTTTATGTATTCGGGTTTATCCCAAATACTAAAGCTACCTTTGTAAAACATGAGTTTATTCCCATCTGTTTAATGAATAAAATCCAGTGTTGCAAAACTATGATATTTTTCCTAACTCACGGTCCTGATGAACATTTCCGCTACACAACTTTTCAAAATAACCACCGGTACCACTGAACTGGTTCGCGGCTCTCGATTCCGTCCAGGGTGGGGTCGGGGGTCGTGACAGAAGGTGGTATCAGAGCCACTGAGTTAAGCCAATAGGTGTTGTGATAATAATACCTAAGATTAACCAAAAGAGTTAGGAAATTGCTATTAACTGATAACACACTTGATAGTATTTAGACTTGAACCTAAGAAAAATGACCTTAGCATAAGCTTCGAGATAAGCTAAGTACTTGCATGGTTAAAGCATGATGGGTGATTGGTATGCCGTAAGGATGAAAACTAGAACATTACAAGTATGGTAAATAAGCGATAACACTTGGCCACTGTTATTTCTTGTTTATTGGTACTACTTGGTTCTGGAATATGATCCGTCATGTGAATACTAATTTCCTTATTATTTGATGAAAGCTCTAATAAAAGTTTCATTGTAAGTCATGAATTAAGAAAGATCTATTTATGGGAAATGCAAATTACTTTTCCGGCAAGACTGGGTATGATGTAGTAGACTCTCCAGCTTGTCCGGATATAATGAGAATACCTCTCCGGCAAGAACCGGGTAAGACGGGGTATATGATATGTCAAACGAGTAACAAGAATTCCCCTAAATAGTATCATGACATGATATCTGACTTGTTGGTTTTTTTTTAATATAAATCTGTTAAATACATTGACCTTATGAATGGTATGTATATTACAGTATGTGAAATGTGTGATTATATAGATATGTATATCTATAAGGAAATTCAAAAACCATAAGGATTGACAATTTAGCACAAGCATATGTGTCACTAATAATTATAGATTTCTTTATCAGGAATCTCTCGTATACATCTATAATTCCGATATCAAACATTATTTAGTTTGATCATCTATCTCGTAACTCGTGCGACAATATAAACAATGGGAACCCTTTTAGTTGGGACGCCATCGAAAGTATAAGAATTCCCTATGTGTTACCTTAAATTATTAAAACAGTAGGAAATCTGTAACTAAAAGTCATGCTATGCACAAGACGTCTAAAAACCCACGCTAATGAAGGGTACTTCTACTCTTGTGAAAATAAGAGTAACCACGACTAGGTGCACCTACCAAGACTCTCTTCACCTATAATCCTACTAAGACTACCAGTAACAAAGAAACTGTTATGACAATACACGGGCTGCAAGGGACTAAAGTTGTCCAAACCATTAGTATAGATATTAAGAAAAATGAAGTAATGTATGCTTCAAAATTTAGACATTTAGATAGTGAGACCCGAGCTTTGAAACACATGATCAAGACATATGCCATGAAATGGAAAGAATGAAAAGAACTGATAGAAAGGAAATTCGGTCTGCTTCATAAAAAGGAACGAATGGAAATGATGATTCCTGAGAGGATTGCTTAATTAGGTAGAGAGTTGCAAAGCCAACCGGAGAAGTGACCACAAGGAGACAAGACAGACCAACCGACCAAGTTCGTCTCTGTGAGGAAAGCCACAAGTTACAGTCATGCCCTTTGGGTTAACAAATGCTCTTGCAGCATTTATGGACATAATGAATAGGATCTGTAAACCGTACTTGGATAAATTCGTAATTGTCTTCATCAACGATATACTCATTTATTTAAAAAATCAGGATGAATATTGTGAGCACCTACGAGCACTCTTAACAGAGAAACTTTATGCCAAATTCTCGAAGTGTGAATTTTTGCTACAAGAGGTACAATTTTAGGACACATGGTGAATCACGAAGGTATTCACATAGATCCCTCCAAAATAGAAGCAATCACCAAATGGAAGGTCCCACAATCAGCTATGGAAGTTAGAAGTTTTCTAGGATTAGCCGGATACTATAGACGGTTTATTAAAGATTTTTCTAAGATAGTTGTACCATTAACTAAACTAAACTGTAAATCAGTTAAGTTTGAATGGGGACCTAGGCAAGAAGAAACTTTTAAGATTTTAAAGCAAAGATTAACAAACACCCCAATTCTTGCCTTACCAGAAGGAACAGAAGATTTTGAAGTTTACTGTGATGCTTCTAAGCTAGGATTAGGATGTGTGCTGATGCAACGCAAAAAGGTAATTGCGTATGCCTCAAGGCAATTGAAAAAGCACGAGGAAAATTATACGACGCATGACTTAGAATTAGGGTCGATAATTTTTGCCCTTAAGATTTGGAGACACTATCTGTATGGAAGTAAGTTTATAGTCTATACAGATCATAAGAGTTTAAAATACATATTTGGGCAAAAAGAATTAAATATGAGGCAAAGAAGATGGATGGAAATTCTAAGTGACTACGACTGTGATATTCAATATCACGAAGGAAAAGCAAACGTAGTTGCAGATGCCTTAAGTCGTAAGTATCACGGAAAGCAAAAGCGAGTTCGTGCTCTTAGATTAAGTTTACAATTAGACTTAATGGAACAATTGAAAAATGTTCAAGCCACAGCAATCAAGGATGATGCTGAAGGAATGAAAGGACGAATAAAGGAATTAGAGCAAGGAGCTGATGGAATTTGGAGATTCCATAAAAGAATAATTTGGGTACCTAAGCAAGGAGAATTAAGAAATAAGATTTTAGAAGAAGCTCATAAATCTAGGTA
This sequence comes from Helianthus tuberosus, assembly GCA_030545235.1. Taxonomy (NCBI): domain Eukaryota; kingdom Viridiplantae; phylum Streptophyta; class Magnoliopsida; order Asterales; family Asteraceae; genus Helianthus; species Helianthus tuberosus. The sequence goes on along the minus strand of CM060393.1, from coordinate 46,027,915 downwards.
TACCATGCATCCGGGAAACAATAAGATGTACCAAGATTTAAGGAATAACTTCTGGTGGATAGGAATGAAAAAAGATATAGCTAGATATGTTTCTAAGTGTCTTACTTGTTCACAAGTTAAGGCAGGACACCAGAAACCTTCAGGTTTACTTCAACAATTAGAAATGCCTGTTTGGAAATGGGAACAAATAACCATGGATTTTGTTACTAAGTTGCCCAAAACCAGAAAAGGTAATGATGCTATTTGGGTAATTGTGGATCGATTAACCAAATCAGCTCATTTTCTACCCATGAAGGAAACCTTTAGCATGGAAAGGTTAGCAAAATTGTACGTAGACGAAGTAGTATCCTTACATGGAGTCCCGCTATCCATTGTATCGGATAGGAATAGTCGTTTCACTTCACGTTCCTGGACAAGTTTCCAAGATGCCATGGGAACGCGATTAAATTTAAGTACAGCTTACCATCCTCAAACAGATGGACAAAGTGAAAGGACGATCCAAACCTTGGAAGACATGCTCAGGGCATGTGTAATAAATTTTAGTGGAAACTGGGACGACCACCTACCCTTAATTGAATTCTCCTATAACAATAGTTACCATGCAAGCATTGAAGCTGCCCCATTCGAAGCACTGTATGGATGAAAGTGCAGAACTCCAGTTATTGGGCAGAAATAGGAGAAAGCCAATTATCAGGTCCTGAAATAATACAAGAAACTACCGACAAGATCACTCAAATCAAGGAAAGACTGAAAACGGTTCGAGATCGCCAGAAAAGTTATGAAGACAATAGATGTAAGCCGCTAGAATTTCAAGTTGGAAACAAGGTACTCTTAAAAGTTTCTCCTTGGAAAGAAGTAGTGCGGTTCGGAAAGAAGGGAAAGCTAAGTCCAAGGTACGTAGGACCATTCCCAATAATCCAGCGAATAGGACCAGTTACCAGAAGAGCTAGCCGGGGTACATGACGTATTTCATGTATCCAATCTCAAGAAATGTCTATCTAACGAATCCCTGGTAGTACCTCTTCAAGATATAGAGGTCAATGAAAAATTAAGATTTGTTGAGAAGCCATTGTAAATAGAAGATAGAAAGGTCAAGTTTCTCAAGCACAAACGACTAGTGCTGGTCAAAGTCAAGTGGGATTCAAAGAGAGGACCTGAGTATACTTGGGAGCTGGAATCAGAGATGAAGCGAAAATATCCCTACTTGTTCCAGTAAATCTCGAGGATGATATTTTTATTAAGGTGGGGAGGATGTAACAACTCTCACCAAAACTATTATTTCTTATTAATATTTTGTCCAATAGGAAACCCTAATTGAGACCCCCAAGTAATCCTGCACAAACCCTAAAAATTTCAGAACAGTTGGAATCAGGATCAGGGCCCCTAAAACTCAGGGGGGGTATTTCCTAGTTGATGTTATCTAAACAGTTTTCGATAGAATTCGAATTTTAATGAACGGTCGACTCACCCAAGCTACTAAGACACGTGGCTACCCTATGCTAAAAGTGACCTCTCGCGCCACGCGAGAGCCTCTCGTGACACGCGACAGGGCCGTTTTTCCAGTATAAATAGAGGAGTTTGGCACTTGAATTTGGGCATTGGTTCGACGTTAAAATTCGATTCGTACACTGAGATATCGTCTGATTACTATAAAAACACACACAATCACGAAATTCTGCCACGATAACAGGGTAATAACTCGATCACTGCTACGATTTAATGTCCGATCGATAGAAACCAATCCGATGGATGTTTAAATGCTGCCCAAACCCGGGTTATGCTTTGTCATTCGTCGTAAATTTGATGGATGTTTAAGTATCGCACTTTGTCATTCATTGTGAAGGTTTTGATCTCGTGAGTTGTCGTAAAAGTTGGATTAAAGTTACTAACCTAGTTTTCGTGTTCATTGTTATTTAAATTAGGTTACAAGACTAATCATTAGGCTAAGCGCTGCCCGTTTAAATTTGCAAGGTGAGTCATTCTCTTTTTATCAAATTACTTTCCAAACTCTATTTGTTTCAAAGTTATAATTACAGGGATTAAGTCTTTGTAATCTTCAATTACTGCCGGTATGTGGGGTTTTGTATACATTACTTATTCACGTCACCATTGGACAACGAGTTAGCCAATGGGTGATCTGGCCATAGTCATAGAAACGAGTCGAGTGACAAATACTGATTTGGGGTAATTGGTTGATAGAAACAATGTAATCACCCTTAATACTGTAAGTTATAACGTAGTTGTAATTGCAGTGATTAAGTCTTTGCCAATCTTTAAGAAGCAAATGTAAAAACTCTTAATGTTGTGAATTATAACAAATGTGTTTTGTGCAAAAATGAATGAACTCACCAGTATTTCTTGCTGACCAAATCTTTTTAAAACACGTTTCAGGTAATTACAGTAGATCAGAATAGGAGTTGGATACGGCACCAACAAGGCTTACTGAAGTGGCTTATTTTATCAAATAAATTAAATTAAATTGAATGTTGTTTTATGTATTCGGGTTTATCCCAAATACTAAAGCTACCTTTGTAAAACATGAGTTTATTCCCATCTGTTTAATGAATAAAATCCGGTGTTGCAAAACTCTGATATTTTTCCTAACTCACGGTCCTGATGAACATTTCCGCTACACTACTTTTCAAAATAACCACCGGTACCACTGAACTGGTTCGCGGCTCTCGATTCCGTCCAGGGTGGGGTCGGGGGCGTGACAATTTGTCTCTTCGTTAATATCATAAATAAACCGAGTCGAGATAGACAGTAACAGATCCAGTCATATTTTGTGGGGGTCATATGTACCCAGTCAGTATGGGAAAAAATGAAAAAAGTTTAGTGAGAATCTTGTATTATTTGGAAAAATTTAGTGAGAGTCTATCAAAACAAACCCACTGGAAAAAAAATTCTGAATTCGTCACTAGAGATAGAGCTCGCATGTATACAACTTGAGCTTATTTCATTAATATTTTTTTATGTTTAAGCTTAACTTGTAATTATTTATAATACATTTAAATATGTTTTTAACTACATACATACCAAATTATATTATACCTAGGTTCAACCCCCGCCGCGTTGCGGGCGGGGGCTTACAAGTTAAGAACAATAGAAGAAGTGCTCGCCGCGTTGTGATGTTGTTCGGTTTCGCATAAAGTGGAAGCAAACTGTCTGTTACATTCCGCCAAGTACAATCAAGGTTGAATGATTTCGCCCTACATTTGACTCAACTCCCGGGTCTTATACACCAACAAAACAGTTCCAAAATTATGAGGAAGGTAGAAGTAAAAACAATTCCTACATATGTAAAGTTCGGGATATCCAAAACTGAACTAAGTAAGATCAAATCAACATTAAAAATTGTGAATCATGATCAAAATAGATGAAAAACTACAACATAAGACATACTTGTTCACCTGATAAAAGAACAACCTACTTCACATTTGAAGTAGCCTTCAAGCCCATATTCCACCTTGTTTTGTATCTTCAAGCTTTCTATCTTCCACAGTTGACACAAAAACCTCTGGCACTGGCTTCAGGCAGGATTTATCACACATATAACCAATAAAGCTCATCAAAAACATAAACATCTAAAAACACTACCATGTGACAGAATTGAGCAGTAAATCATTCTATCAATCCTGTGAAGATCCAAACTCTGTAAATAAGTCGGCAATTAGAAAAATAAATAGTTGCAACGAATAAACTCCCAGACAATTAAATCTATGGGTTGAAAGAGCACTTATTTCACTACCCTCCATGGTCCTAACTCCTAAGATTCAACCAATGAGATTTGATCATTCAAACTTACCCCCAACTATCCTAAACTACCCTAATCAGTGATGTCACTTGCAACACTAAAGAGAATCTTGTGAGCTAAATTTTAAAAAGTGGGATGAAATAACCATCCATACAAAGGGTCTTAGTGGCTATAGCTGTCACACCCCAACCGATGGCGGAAACATCGGGGCGTGGCACTGAGCGAAACAGACTGTCCAGAGTTTCCATAACAACTATGATTACCAATTATTTAAAGCATCACGTCCCATACCATGACATAAAAAGTAACATAATTATTACAGGCAAAGTCAAGACAAATTGTTCTGTTTCGACAACTCAGAATTTAAGTACAGACAATTCGTTTATTTGTTTCTAGACCTTTCCTAGCCTCGATTTCACAGCAAGCCAAGTATTCTAACATCTTAAGCACCTGCCACATACGTTAAAGTAAAAGTCAATACACATAGTGTAAAGGTGATCATACAAGTTTAATAGATATAATAGAGTTTGAAATCGTTTACGCATAACCAACACGTACACAGTGTGAAATGAAGCACGTAAGTTATCGACATGATCCTATCAATACCAATGACTGCGGGTTGACTGCGCAAGGCAGTTCGTAATACACACTCACCACTATGAGCCATGTAATTAATTGTCCTTAACAACCCCAAAATGAACAGGTGTTGGGTCCAAACTATAGTACTATTGTTGCTAAGGCAGGTAGACAACAATCCATGTGTAAACATAACAAACAAGCATTCATTAAGTCACGTATAACATGCAGTAGCAGTTAGCGTTAAAGTATTGCGTAGTGTGTTCGATATGATTTAGAATAAGTAACGTATGTAACACCCAAAAGTGCGTAAAGCAAAAAGGGTTCGAGTATACTCACAGCGATAAAGCTAATGGATTGAAGGGAGCGCTAGAAGGGAATTAGCCTGAACAGTTAACGATAGCATAAGCGATAGTCGGCGCACAAAACAGTGTAGGTGTACCAAGGATCGGACGGTAATCCGATCGGATGGCCAGTCGATCGGGTGGCAATCCGTTCGGATGGTTACCCGATCGGATGGCCATTCGATTGGATTGTCACCTCGCTTGGTGAGGATGTATTTGTGTATGATGGTTTGTGCTTTGAAGTTTTAGTTGTAGCGATTTAAAATTAGAGAAGTATCTCTACCTTTCAGGTCGGTCGATCGAACGGTCGTTCGATCGGGCAGCAATCCGATTGGCGAGACTTCTTAGTTTGAGAACAAGTTCACAGCAGGATGGTCACTCGATTGGATGACTATCCGATCGGGTGGCAATCCGTACGCACTGAACATGTTGAAAATTGTTAAGTGTTGAAGTCTAAAACATCACATGGTCGGGTGGTCGTTCGATCGGGTGGCAACCCGATCGGGCGGCAATCCGTTCGACGTTTTAAACCTTGAAAAATAGTTTAAGTGTGGGATCCAGGTGCAAGCCGATCGGGTGGTTGTCCGATCGGGTGGCAGTCCGATAGGGTGGCTGTCCGATCGGACGGCAATCCCTCCCAGACGACCTGATCGTTCTTACACTTGGTTGTTTTGTTAGTTGCATTTTCTCGAGACTGTACAATAACGTGTCAAACAACAGAAACCTCGTCAAGCCTTAGTGACCCGATCGGATAGGAACCACCCTAGTCCGACCAGTTAACTGTTCGAGACGGTGTTTCATGTTTAACCCGGAATCAGTAATCTCTTGGATAGAATTCAGATCTGGAACTAACACACCACTAAGAATGAGTAGGAGGTCAGAGCAAGGTCCGAATCTATCGGTTTTGAGTGCATTGAGTGTAAAAGAGCTGAAAGAAAGTTAGAAAACCATCTTTCAATCTTTTTCACCATGAATTTGTGTAGATCTTAGTGAAATCATTGATAAATGTTGTGGAAATCCTTCAGATCTGAGTTGTTCTTGGTGGAATGAGGCCGAACATTGAAGTTCATAAGAACTCCATGATGACATCACCCTAGAACACCTCAAATCCGGTGATTTCACGGTTAAAAGTTAAGATTCAAAAGATAGAAAGGTGTAGGAGTGCGTGTAGATCAAGAAAGTACAAGATTTAGGTTGAAAACTTACAAGAATTGAGAGAAATCGAGAGAAAGAGCGGCTGGAGCGAGCTGAGTTCGAGTGGGAGCTGTCACCATCAAAGGGGTGACAAATGGGGGGTATTTATAGGGTTTCCATAAAATGAAAGTGGGAAGGAGGCTGGTCGATCGGGTGGCAGTCCGATCGGGTGACAGTCGATTCGAGTGTTCGGCGCGAAGAGTTTAGTCGTTTCGATTCGAGTGTTAAGCTTTGTGATGCGATTCGGGAGAGCGATGCAATAGTATTACTCATCAAATTACTTTTAATCCCAACTACTATATCTAACATACAATCACTATAATTACTGCGTTTAGCGTTTCGATTCGATTGCGATGCTATAGATTGCGATTTCGATTGCGATTAACACAAACATAATATATAAGTAAACATGCACAAGTAACACATAAGTAGCACACACACGTAAAACAATATCCAAACACATAATTCGAGCTGCGAATGCGATTGCGATAAGCGATAAATCGATTAAATATGCGATTCATATGCGATTAAACCTCGATTATTAACAAGTACTCCACATAATACAACTAATACGATAACATGAATAGATTATCTACAAGTCAAAGAAGTCAAAACAAGAGTTGACCAAGGAGAGACAGATCACAATTAGCAATATTTTCTTCCTTTGACTTCAATCTTGACTTTGACTTTGACTTCCAAAACACGGGGTGTTACAATAGCATTTATATTTTTAGACCCATAAAACTAAATGCAGTATTAAAGCTACCAAGAGGAATGTTGCCTAAAATGATGCCTAAACATTTGTAATGTATCTGAAATACCCTTTAATAAAGATAAGATATATGAATCTTATGTTAATCTCAATCCAGTAACACAGCGTTGATTCTTTGTAATAAAAATAAATGATTTAATGACATACTTTCCAAAGAATGTTTTACAAATTTAGTATTAGGACAGAGGGAATATTATATACATAATAAAAATGATTTTCTATTAAGCTATATGGGCTATGGTAAGTCAACCGTAAAGATTAATGATTTTCATAGAGCATGATAATTTACATTTAACTGATAACTAAATAATCACAGATTATAGAGGAAAACTTACATCTAAAACACTTTTAACTTCTCTATCTATCCAAATGATGGCGTGGTAGCATTGCAAAAAAGAACTATGTGCTCAAATCTCTCCCATCTAGAGGGGCCGCTCTCCTTACAACTGGTGGAAACCTACCGCGTCTACAACCACAATTAACACAAATATGTTCAATACATATTTTCCAGCTTGAACATCACACATGGAATAATGTTGGCTAGTTATAAATAAAGGGTATCAGTAGCAATCTTATACCTTAAAGGTTTTCTCTCTACGACGTGATAAAGGTAACCGGGTGCATAAAGCCTCCTCGGATCTTTATTCTATCTCTCCTCCGATGTGAATGTGTCTTTTATGCATCTTAAGCACAGCAAGCATGGCAAACTATTCAAAGAAAATATTATAACTCTATGATAAATTGATAATGAATGCTTATAGACCTTGTAATAATAAACTAAATCTGATATTACCAGAAAAGTGATTTGCAAAGGTCTTCCAAAGGTGTGGCTGTCCTAGGAAAGAAGTCATCATGCCGTAGCAAACATGTTGATTTAAACCTGATCAACCAAAACTATAAATTTCTTAAATTATACTATTCGAAATAAGTTGACCGAAGAACAACACAATTGATGATGTCTGCATATCTGACAACCAAATAATCAAAGATTAGAAAGGAAAACTTACACCTAAAGAAAGCCCTTTTGGCTTCCCATTCTCACCAAATTGTGATGGCATCATCGCACACCTAACCCCACTACAACCCCATGTAACCCTTGAATAAAATCATCTGAATCAATTTCAAGAATCAAACATCGTTTTTCATTTATATTCTTCAACCAATAACATTCAAGGTTCAATATTTTAGTTGCCAACTCCAAGAATTTACAATACATATATATAACATAAGAGATACTGGAGTAAGCAAAAACATTGGATTCCAGAAAGATCAAACCGATTAAAGCCTATCATCAATTTCTGGTTTATCGATTTAAGGAGATAGCTTTAAGGCTCACCTGACATGGGTTTATCAATTTTAAGAAAAATCTGACACAATCGGAGGTGCGACCTTACCTGCCTTTTCGTCGAATAGGCCATCGGTGGTCTGCCAGAAACTTTATATCAAAGTTGTGGACACACTTGTGATCGTAAAACTAATCAATCAACCACAACATCACGCTTCAATCTGATTATTGGGAAAACCCTAACCTACCCTACGGGTGCAAACACAAAAACGAACCGAAAAGATTAGAGTTTCAAGTAAGAAGAATACCTTGTATCGGTTGATTGATTGCAAAAGATTTATCCAACTCACAGGGCTCTGTTCATCTTCCTCTTTAGCCTCCATTCGCAAAGCTTCACCATCGTTTGTTTATCGAAGACAAAGTTGAGGTAGATTAGGGTTACAGTCGCCGGAGCGGCGGGACTTCCGACAAACGCGTCGCGCGCGCTCTCCCTCTCCCTCTCTCTGTTTGTCTCTCTTTCTAACCTTCTGTCTTGGATATAATATGGTGGTGGGTTATGAGGTGTCAATAGAGATGATACGTGTCAAAGTAGAGGAGAGAGCTGAATTATAAAACCTACCCAAATATGGTACAACATTTATCTGCATAAAACACCTTTTATGCACAACATACAACACACAATAGCCAAAACTTGTTGCTAATTTATAATATATAATATCTATTAAAACTAATGGACTATCACTACAAGAATTGTGTAGCGATAGCGGCAACACGTGTCGCCGCTAAAGGTATCGATTATCACCGCTAAAGGTATTTAACAGCGACATATCGCCGCTAATGAGTCACCGGTAATACTTGGCCGCTAATGAGCAAAAATGTCATCGCTAAGACACTTGTTGCCGCTAATACTTCTGCCTGAGCATTGCCAGAAAGCTTGCAGGAGACAAAACAGAAACTACAACCTAGATGGTTACATAAAATGAAATGAACTATGATATCAAAGTAGATATAACCCTATTGTCACACCTCAACCGATGGCGGAAACATCGGAGTGAGACGAAACGAGATTGCTCGAGACTTCACAACTTGCTAATGTGAAAATAATTAAATAAATAATTTTCATTTCATTACTAAAATTCAAGTACATCTTTTGGAAACAAGAAATACAACAAGTGAAACATAACACAACTAACATGAAAGGATACGTATTAGGGATGGCAGTCAAACCCAAACCCGCTAGGTAAACCCGAAACCCGACACATTTGGGACGGGTTTGGGGTCGGTTAATCGGGTTTGGGAATAATTTTTATTTTTTTCGCAGGTTTGGGACGGGTTTGGGTTTTAGTGATATACCCGTTTACCCGGCCCAATTACCCGATAAAGTGTACCTGTTTACCCGATTGTATACCCGATATAATTTCTTTTATACTATTAAATACGTATATATATGACACATCCATTTTTTACACATGTAGGTATTCGATTCTGTAGACATTGTAGTTATTTGATATATATTTTTATAATGGCAATACAAAATGTAACTGGTTAGTAGTTACCCGATAAATACCCAATGGGTTTGAGATGAGTATACCCAATGAGTAATCTTTTTAAATTAACGGGTTTACCCGAAACCCGTGGGTATACCCGATACCCGATGGATATTTACCCGCTAGAAACCCGATGGGTTTTGGGACGAGTTTGGGACAAGCTTATCTAACCGGGTTTGGGTTTGGGATTACCTAAACCCGTCCCAAACCCGACCCATTGCCAACCCTAATACGTACAGAGCATAAAGAATTGGTGACCATACAAGTTTGTCTACTAGCATATATATAGAAATTTGTCTCAATCCAAACATGACATAAAATGTATACTAAGGCATAAATGACATAAACTAGCATGCAACAAATAGATGTCAAATCAATTGTGTCCACATAGCGTAACCTTGTCACCGAAGCGAACAAGACCGTTATAAGATTTGTAACATCCGCAAAAAACGGATCTCCGAAATCCGACCCATATTACAAAATTGGACTTTTTTTCAGTTAAATAAAAAAATGAATTTTTAATAATCTTATAATTTTATAGTTTATTTATCAATGAAATGTCATGTATGGTGTTGGGTTAAAAGCCGAACTAAAACGTTAATTTTATAAAGCAACCCCGTTAGTTCGGTTGGATTTATATAAGTGAAGCATTAACGAAGTTGGATTGTTTAGTTAAATAAAGTTATAAGTTCAGGGGTTGTTTTTGTAATTAATGGAAACAATATATTAACTAACTAGGTTAGTAAACCTAGTTAAGTTAGTATTTATTTTATAATGTGAATTAACAAGGTTAGTTAATTAGTTCTATATAAGAAATAAATAAAGTTAGTAAAGAAATTAAAGAACAGGGACTGAAGTTGTAAATACACAAACTGTTAATGGGATTATGTAAAAAAAAAAACGGCCAGATTCAGGAGTTGAACCCGGGTCACTACTGAAACCAAACATCTGATTAGCCAACTGAGACACAACAATTAATGCAAATAAACCTAGTTCAGTGTTTATTTAACCCCTCACGTAATGGCACCTTCTCTAATAAAAATCTGCTCAATATATAACCAAACCCGAAACCCATACCTTCATCCTTTCCACTCGAATGATGAAATTAACCCGGTTCCAAGCCTCACTTCGACCCGACGATTAGACTATCGTCGTATAACGTATGCGCTTCATTATGAATCGATTTTAATTGGTTTAATGACGAAATCAGTTACATGCCTCTTAATCAATCCATTACACTACTAATTAACCAAACTTAACTTCAATTTTTATCCCCATTAGAGCTCCTCAAGAACACAATTGGGTTTTCACCTTTTTCGTAAATTAACCTCTGGAACGGATATCACTTATTCTCTAGATCAAACCCTCCAAAACCACACTGAAAATTCTCCATTTCATCACATCTACATCGCGAATTTAATCGAAGAACATTTTAGGGCTCGTAATTTGTGCGGATGATATCTTCTTCAATTCTTATCCAAATCAGGTGATTACAAAGCCTAAACTTATTTATTTTTCGTTCTCTTCAATTCCCTATTGTCAATTTCTGTATTTTAAGTCTCTAGGAATCCGAATTGAATTCTTGATGAAACAAGGGTTCTTGAGTTCTTGAAATTGGGGCTTTTGATCTTATACACATATTTTAGTGAAATTGAATTTACCCTACTGTTCTATATCATATTAGATTAGTTCATGTAATTTTTGGGAATTTTTGGACTTCTACAGGAATCATTATGAAATTTTAGCATTATTTATATAATAAGAATTATATAAAAATTAGAAATTCATTGAACAAGATTCATGAATAATATTTCTGATAATTTTGGAGGATTATGACATCATGAATTTTTATAAATTATATAAATTTTGTTGATTATCCAATAATATGTAAATAAATAATAAAGTACAAGTTTGGGAATTTTTAATAAATCGATGATTTTAAAAATTAGATTTTAGATCTATATATATTTATAAATTTTCGAATCAATAAGATCTTGAGAATTTTAGTTATTAATATATACATATGTTTTAATCTCGTCGTAATCATAATTATTTATTTTTGACTAGTAATATAACTTGATTTTCTTCAAATTATGATTTATAAATTCGTAAAACAAAAGTTCCCAAATCAAGAACTCGAATCACTAGACCTATTGTTGTTGTTCCATTATTTAAAATCTTGGTTATATTTATTCTAGGGTGATTTAGTCATTTGTCCCACCTCGTAAGCTCGTGCGGTAATTCTCATGGATTGTTTCTTCGCAACCTGTGAGTAGATTCGACTATTTTCCCCTTTTTGCCATTAACTCTTTTTGGGGTCTATCTCGTGCTTTATTTCAATTGGTAACATGCTACTTGATGTGTTTCTATGTGTCACTTGTTGCTAATTTCTATTGTTTATCTATATGTGCATCTATGTGTCGAACTCGGTATCGCCATCATTGTTTCACTCGCTTTGTGTCACAGGTTTCGCGTGGATCCACCTGGCTGACCGGTTCCCCACGGCCATGGGTCGAACTCGGTATCGCCATCATTGTTTCACTGTAGACTCCACAGTGGCGAACCTAGGAATTTTTTTTATGGGGGGGGGGGGGGCGAAAATTTTATGAGGTAACTTGTATATCGTTATGTAATAATTTGTTTCGGTCTGGTTAGGGCAAAGCGGGTCGGGTAAGGTTATATAATAAAAATATTAGGTAAAAAATAATATTGGGCTTATTATTCATAAGGTTAACTAACAAAAATATTAGAATTATTTCATGAGCGGGTCGGTCAAAATATATAAGGTTAACATTACCAAAATATATAAGTATCAAAACATATTTTTATAAAGTAATATTAGTCAATCTATTTTGATCTTTATAAAACTAAAGCACAATATATTAAGTAAAACTAGTTTTTATTGGCGTCGCGCGTTGCGGCGAAAAGTAGCAAATGATAATGTTAAACAAACGATATTTGAAAATTAAGAATGTTGTTTCGAAAGCCAAACAGTAGAATCGGCTTAGTTTATTATCGTACCGTAAAACGATAGCAAATAAATACTCTAGTTTGAATACAACTTCATTATTAACTACACTTGTATCGGAATCTCGGGGGAGGGGAGGAGGATAAACACAATTGCCCACTTAAGTTTTTTTTAATTAACAAACGACAGTTATTAAAGAAATATTAAATTGATTGATAAAGGTAATATCATTAAAAAATTATGAAAAACAAAAAGTAAATGAAATAAAAGAATATGCTTTAAAAAATTAAAAACAAAAAGGAAATATGTTGAAAGTAAATATAATAATAAGATATTATGATATTAAAATATAAAAAACTGTATATAATTTTAAATTTAAAATTACTATTCATCGTTCATTAACAACAATATATATAATATATATAATTGGAATTAAACTAAAGAACAATAATGTTATGTAAACTTGGAATTTAGACTTTATTAAAATACAGTATAGTTATTTTTAGGCAACACAATTTATTTAAAACAATATTACTTTATTTAAGGGAGAGGATTAAATAGGAAGTTTATTATGGCTAGGAAGAATAGGAAACAATAGGATTATGACATGTGCCAAAATTTAAAATAAAGAGGATGAGTTTTTCAATCTTTTCTTCACTTTCTATCTCAATAATCACTACATTATAGTGTAATCTTCGTCACCAATCAATGATTCAAACACCCGATCAACTTGTTCTTTAAGTTTTTTTTAAAGAAACCCAGTTTAATTTCATACAATATCTCATTTTTTTCCTGTGATATTGAAGCGAATCACTCGATTTATTCGATTCGATCGCTGGTAAGTGCTTCTAACATTCAAATTTCGTCAATCGGTGAAAAAATCTGAAGAAATCGACTTCGATCTATGTAAGAAATTTTTGAATTGCATTTTTGCGATCTGGTTTTTGAATTGAGTCATTGCGTTTTACAAAGTAATCTTGGCAGGGGTCCCTGGGCAGCGTCCCTGGGAGCAAGGTCCAAGGGGCGGCAACCCCTGGCTGGGGTCGAGCTGCCAGGTCAGCTTGGAAATTGCCTCATTTCGTAGACATTTTTTTATCTCCTACTTCATGGTTCAGACAATTCACAGACAAAATATACCATGGTTCAATGCGTTTTAGAGATAACACTTTCTTTTGTGTTTTTAAGCCATTGCGTTTTAGAAAAACAAAAAAAACACTTTTTTTTTGGTCCATTGTATTTTAGAAAAACACATTTTGAAGTGTTTTTAGTCCATTGCACTTTAGGTAAAATACATTTTATGTGTTTTCAGTCCATTGCGTTTTAGAAAGAACAATTTTTGTGTTTTTAGGCTATTGCGTTTTAGAAATAAGACATTTTTATGTGTTTTCTGGCCATTGCGTTTTAGAAAAACACATTTTGAAGTGTTTTTAGTCCATTGTGTTTTAGGTAAAACACATTTTTATGTGTTTTCAGTAATTGCGTTTTAGAAAGAACACTTTCTTTTGCGTTTTTAAGCTATTGCGTTTTAGAAAAAAGACATTTTAAGTGTTTTTTGGTCCATTACGTAACACATTTTGAAGTATTTTTAGTCCATTGCGTTTTAGGTAAAACACATTTTTATGTGTTTTTAGTCCATTGCGTTTTAGAAAGCACACTTTCTTTTGTGTTTTTAGGGCATCGCGTTTTAAAAATAAGACATTTCTTTGTGTTTTCTGGCCATTGCATTTTAGAAATAGGACATTTCTTTGTGTTTTTGGTGCATTGCGTTTTAGAAAAAAAATCATTTTTTACGTTTTTTTGTCTATTGCGTTTTACGCAACTGGGTTTTCGAAAATGTAGCAATAGTATACTCGTTTTAAAGATAAAAAACGCTCGTTTTTTGGTGCAATTTTTATAAAAAAATAATGTCGTATGAAAAAGTTATTAACGTTTAAAAAATGGGGGAGAATTGGAGGCAAGAGAAACTATTGTCGTGGATTGACTAGAATGCCCTTACATAAACTCACGCCTCTTTTTTTCTCTCCAATTTCACTCATTTAATCTTAGCACTTGATTAAATCAATTGATAGTCAAGATTACCATCTAGCAAAAAAAACCTCCTATTATATTGTAACACCCGTCTTAAAAGGTCGAGACTATAATGATAGACTAAGCAGTTTACATGAAAATGCTTCCATTCAAAAACTTTTAAGAGTTATCAAACATACAAATTTAAAATATTCAAAAGATGGTATCAATTGCCTACAAAAGTTGTTTTAAACATAGTTAAACGACATCATCGCGGAAGCTTTAAAATTGAGTGTTCGGTTCTTGATACTTGACTTGATCATCATCCGGATGCAACTTATGATCACCTAAATTCAAAACCAACCTAAAAGTTACTTTTGATAAGTTAAAACATGTTAAACCAAGTTCCTGGGTTAGATAAACAAAAATTCAAACAAAATGCAGAAGATTAGGCCCTCGTGGGCAGCGACCATGGTCGCCTATAACTGTCGCGGGCCGCGACCAGCGTCGCGTGACGCGGCAATGATTCTGCTTTGGTGTAGCGCGACGTGACCCCCTATTTTTAACAGCAGCTCGTTTGGTTTGTTGCTGCATATTCCCAGCTTCACATTTTTTACAAAAATTCAACTTCAAACGATCATAACTTTTATTCTACAAGTGCGTTTTACGTAATTCTTTTTCCTATGCGTCCGTAACAAAAATACGGATCTAATCATTCGAATTTCACGCAACGAAACCTGATTTATAAATGAATTGTTCACAAATCCATGTTTCAATTATCCGACCCGTTTGTTAAGAGACATATTTTTCATCATTCAATTTTATCGATATCTAGACTTAATTACCCATTCCCCGGGCTTGTCAACTTTAGCGTATCATCACCATTACATGATTTTACGCGCGCAATAGAATTTCATGCTTGTTTTCCATATTTCAAGCATGCCGCTTTATGCAAAATTTGCATATGATTTCTAATCGTTTGACCCGATATCACGGGTTCACATAAATCAACTTGGTGTATCCAATCCCTTGGCATATCGCAATCTATCACTAGCATATTATGTGACTTTCAAGTCTCTACACACATTATCGCTTTAAGAGCATAATTTTTGACCCGTTTGGTTATCTAATGGAATTCACCATTTAATCAACATACCCAACTTATTACAACCAATATTTTAACCCGTTTCTTTATCTAGTGAGTTACATCACTTTATTTGTATTCCAACCATGACTAATTAAACAACATTATCAACAAACATATCTAATTAACTATTTTGACTCGTTTGGTTTGTCGAGTGAACTTCGTCACTTCATTGACTTACCAAACATATTTTAACCATTCATTTGACCCGTTCGGCTTGTCGAGTGAACTCCGTCACTTCTATGACATACCAAACTCGCACCCATTAACATTTCTAAGACTATTGTTTATGCATAATGTAACGAAACCGAAGGTTACGTACCTTTAAAGCGCTCATTTCAATCGCGTGTCTCCACCGGCTTGTCCACTCGACGATCCGGATTCATTGCCTATAGAGTTCAACCAAATGTTGTTTAGAACTCCTTTCACAACATATCATGCATAATTTGCCGTATGTTTCAAACATGCGTTTTTATCCCAATTTCACTATGTTAGCTTTCTCTTAAGCGTTTTAACAAACACCTTAAGAGCATCGTTTTTAAATAATCGTTATCAAGTTCATGACTCAATTATTTCGCCAAATTTTTATACTTTTTGCAAGTTTGCTATTTCTAACATGCATATTAACATCAGATTTGCTTCATGCAAACCATTAACATCAGTTTTCTAATTACATTTTTTTAGGGTTCTTTATCAATCACAAAACCCATTTAACACTTAGATGGGTAAACATGAATATTCATAATTTTAACATCAATTTCTCAAATTATTAGCTAGGGTTTACATCTAAACATGTTTCCAACACTAATTTCATCTAAGCATCTACATATCAAGCTCAGATTTTGATTTCACAAATCATCAAGAATATGAGATGGAACTAAATGATGGAATTTAGCATACCTTATGATCACTTCGCTGAGATGATACTAATCTACGCTTGGAATTCGATTTGGAACAATTTAGAACCTTCAATTGATCAATTTATGGAAACTAGGGTTTTGAAGGTGAGTTTTTTTGGTCACCCCCTGCCCCTGGTTGATCCAGACACACACTTCTAGTGTGTGTTTGGTAATTTTTATTTTTGTTTTATAAAATCAAGTTTTTCACCTTAACACTTTTGGCCCTCCAACTAATACCAAGTTAAACTTTAGATGTTTTAAATCAAGTTTCTTTGTTATAACTAGACTTATGACTAACTAGGTTATTTATTCCTAGTTAGTTTATTTTTGTTTATTTTATACTTTATAATTTCAATATAAAGTTTTATATTTTCGGGGTGTTACAAGTCCACCCCCCTTAAAAGGGTTTCGTCCCCGAAACCTTCTTTAAGTAGTCCTTTGGTTTAGACCTAACTATATTTATCTCGTTTTTCAAGGCATTTTTTCTTTTTCGGCATAAGATTTTTATTCGTATTGACATGTGTGTCTTTTGGGCACATGTCCTATTGGACCGTAACCTTTTATCACTTATTTCCTATCTTTGTCGCCTTTTTGGCCGGGTTGTCTTTTGACCATCCAGTCACTGAGTCCGTCAGCATACTTACTTGATGCTAGTCTTATATTGACAAGCGCTCTACATAGGTCACAACATTATTTTGACTACAACTTGTTTTATCGCCTAGACTAATTGGTCACCATTTTACCTCATACCTCGTCATTCGGGTATATTATATTGCCGTCATCGGCCCTTTGCGTGTTTATAATTTCATATCTAGTAACTCATATTACAACGTGGCTGTATTCTGTATCACTTTTGTGCCCGTGATCACATCATGTCATGTTTAGGTTTACGTCAGCTTTTCATTATTATGAATCTTCTTTCGAATGCATCGTCTTACCCCTATCGGCGTTAAGACTTATATCCTTTAGTATTAACCATTTTCTAATTTCTCTCATAATATTTATATTTGTCAGAACGTCGTTTCTTTACTAAAACTGAATTTTAGTTTAATGTTTTTCTCTTTAACACATGTCGATTAATCATATCAAGAAATTGACGACAAGAATTATTCTTCTCCGTTATCATTTTACGCGGAAATCATAACTGGTTCCCACGCTTTATATTATCGACCTGTAGGTTCCTTTACTCAGCCTCGTAGGCTATTTTATTAGGTCTTCACCTTTTTAGGGTGAGACCCTATAGTTTGTTCCTTTGTATTTGCGACCCGATGGTCATTTTGGTCTCGTAGACCTTTACATTGTTTATAACCTGAAGGTTATGGTGATCCCATGGATCATCTTCTATTCATATCTTTATTTAATTGCATATGTATACATATGGCGTCAAGACACCCCCTTTAATTGTTTAGAATAAATAATAATTTTTTTTTTCGCTTTCAAAATTCATTTGACCTTGACCGTAGTCTAAGGCTACACTTATTTTCTTTCGGATTATCTTTCCGACTCTATGACTTCTTGCGTCACTTTCACGTCGGTTTATCTTACTCATACCGTTATTTGGTTTTTGCCCCTATTTCCTTTCAACCCGTTACCCGGGTTCTTTATCTTAATTTTTTTTTAACACTCCGGTTTCATTGGTTTGCGTTTTCCTTTCCATACTCTTTTACGACCTATCACATAGATTCAGTAATATTCGCACTTCCATTATTCGGTTTATGCTTACTTGGAATATCAAGTATTATACTTTATTCGGCCCGTCCAGCATTGAAATAGTTGAACATAACTATCGAAATTTCTGTTTTGCGAAATTTTATCGTCTTTTAGTCATAACTCTTAGTCCGGGTCTTTTGACTTTTAATCTGCGTCACCGTCTCTTGGTTTACGATATTCGTAATCCTACCCATCTATCGGGTATTTTACCGAAGTCATTATCAAAGCAACCATTCCGGCATGCATTAAGACTTCGTTTTGATTTATTCGGTAGTATTAGCGTAATCCGTCGCCTTTATTCCACCAAGTCCTTTATTCTTTCATTCCTTTTGTTTGACTTATTCGTGTGAACTTCATCACTTATGATAGTCAAACTTTACCCTTATGCCTTAACATTCTCGTTTGTTGGTTTATATTTTCATTTACTTTGATTCTTATTCCTTCCCTTGGGCTCGTTACCTTAATGTAATACGCTCCTGTTACCCGGCTTACGTTTACCTTTATTATCAAGCATTTTACTTATTTGATCCGAACACCACCTTTCTTTTGTTAGCAATCCTTAGGTCTGTTTCTTTTATTAATGTCCCGAAGGCCCATTTCTTAAGCCCTATTTGGTAAAACCACTGCTATTGTTATACGACCTTTGGGGTTTACCCGTTCTTATTCTAACTTTTTCAAAACGTTTATTTCACTAATCTTTTATACAATCACGTCCATCACTGTGATCACCATCCTTCCTCAGACGAATTTGATTAATAATGGGTTACTTGGATGGTTACCCATACCCAAGTTTCTAAATTTGCATTTTTTGATACTTCATTATTCACAGTAGTGAATAATACGTATCATCCCTTTAGCTTCCTTATCAAGGATATTTTCGGTCCGAGTCTTAATTTCTCATCGTCATTTTTTTTACCTTAATCCATTTTAAGAATAACAAAATTAATTCATTTGATTTTATCGTTCCATATCATTGTGTGAAATTTATCTACGTCGTTTATTGATACAAACGATGCTTCTACATGTTTTATTTTGTTTAACCAAGTCTATAACATTGTCTTCGCCATTTATTCTTGTTGCAATTTTCCGGGTTCGGGTGTAATTGCACTCCTTCCCATTACAATATTTATTCGCTGCATTAAGTTCCTGGGTTCGAGAGTACGCACACTCCTTTCCATTGCAATATTCATCGAGATTACTTTTTGCCTCGGCTTCACATGCTCACTATTATTTATTTTCTTATATACACACATATATATATAGGTGTTTCTTTTACATAATTCACGTATTTCACTACTTATATATGCCCTTATGCAACTATTATTCGCACTCGTATCGAATAAAATTTGTGTTAAATTAAATTTACAAGAAACATACCTGAAACGACATCAGGTTCAGCTTTGGCCTCTGCGGCTGTCATGTGGGAAGACCTTGCCTTCTCTTTCGGGGTATCAAACTCTGCATTAGCTGTGTCTTTAGTTCCAACCAATTTCGGGCATTCAGACCTTTTATGTCCTGGGTCATAACATTTATAACACACTGACACCTTCACCGGGCAATTTGCAACCACGTGTCCCACTTCACTACAAATAGGACATGGGTTGTTTCTAAAGTAGCATTTGCCCCGGTGAGTTTTTCCACATATTTTACACTGAGGTGTCCCCTTTCTTGTAACTCCTTTCTTAGAAGCTTTATTAAGCTTTGACTTCTTTACGGCACTTGGGTTCACATCCAACACTCTCCCGTCATCTTTTCCTTGTAAAAGACTGTCTTTTATCTCAATCATCATGTCCTCTACCACTAGCAAGATTGTGGTTTGTAGTCTCTCGACAAATTGCGGTAGACTGGCTTTTACTGCCTTTCCGAGTTCTTCAGAAAATTTAGCTTCCATCTCTTCTGTTAATTGAGATGCTAATTCGCCCCCGGTTACACCGGACATTTCTTTCATCTGTTCGGTGACTTTCGGCACCGTGTCGTTATTGCCCTCTTCATTCATCTTGAATCTGAATGTTTATATTAATTGCTAAATATTTCATTCTATATCATTTGCATCTTTCGTTTTGATTTAGCCAAGTTCACAACTTGCTTAGACCATTCATGTTTGGTGCACTTTCCGGGTTTGAGTGTATTACGCACTCTTCCCATGCACACCTAATCGTATTCATTTTCTAATGTTTTAATGAAATCTACTAAAATAACTAATTCTTACCAGATGTATGATCAAGCTTGAACCAAACACGCTTTGTCAGCAACCTTGAGCTCTGATTACCAACTTATAACACCCGTCTTAAAAGGTCGAGATTATAATGATAAACTAAGCATTTTACATGAAATTGCTTCCATTCAAAAACTTTTAAGAGTTATCAAACATACAAATTTAAAATATTCAAAAGATGGTATCAATTGTCTACAAAAGTTGTTTTAAACATAGTTAAACGACATCATCGCGGAAGCTTCAAAATTGAGTGTTCGGTTCTTGATACTTGACTTGATCATCATCCGGATGCAACTTATGATCACCTAAATTCAAAACCAACCTAAAAGTTAGTTTTGATAAGTTAAAACATGTTAAACCAAGTTCCATGGGTTAGATAAACAAAAATTCAAACAAAATGCAGAAGTTTAGGCCCTCGCGGGTCGCGACCATGGTCGCCTATAACTGTCGCGGGCCGCGACCAGCATCGCGTGACGCGATAATGATTCTGCTTTGGTGTCGCGCGACGCAACCCCCTATTTTTAACAGCAGCTCGTTTGGTTTGCTGCATATTCCCAGCTTCACATTTTTTACAAAAATTCAACTTTAAACGATCATAACTTTTATTCTACAAGTGCGTTTTACGTAATTCTTTTTCCTATGCGTCCGTAACAAAAATACGGATCTAATCATTCGAATGAAACCTGATTTATAAACGAATTGTTCACAAATCCATGTTTCATTTATCCGACCCGTTTGTTAAGAGACATATTTTTCATCATTCAATTTTATCGATATCTAGACTTAATTACCCATTCCCCGGGCTTGTCAACTTTGGCGTATCATCACCATTACATGGTTTTACGCGCGCAATAGAATTCCATGCTTGTTTTTCCATATTTCAAGCATGCCGCTTTATGCAAAATTTGCATATGATTTCTAATCGTTTGACCCGATATCACGGGTTCACACAAATCAACTTGGTGTATTCAATCCCTTGGCATATCGCAATCTATCACTAGCATATTATGTGACTTTCAAGTCTCTACACACATTATCGCTTTAAGAGCATAATTTTTGACCCGTTTGGTTATCTAATGGAATTCACCATTTTATCAACATACCCAACTTATTACAACCAATATTTTAACCCGTTTCTTTATCTAGTGAGTTACATCACTTTATTTGCATTCCAACCATGACTAATTAAACAACATTATCAACAAACATATCTAATTAACTATTTTGACACGTTTGGTTTGTCAAGTGAACTTCGTCACTTCATTGACTTACCAAACATATTTTAACCATTCATTTGACCCGTTCGGCTTGTCGAGTGAACTCCGTCACTTCTATGACATACCAAACTCGCACCCATTAACATTTCTAAGACTATTGTTTATGCATAATGTAACGAAACCGAAGGTTACGTACCTTTAAAGCGCTCATTTCAATCGCGTGTCTCCACCGGCTTGTCCACTCGACGATCCGGATTCATTGCCTATAGAGTTCAACCAAATGTTGTTTAGAACTCCTTTCACAACATATCATGCATAATTTGCCGTATGTTTCAAACATGCGTTTTTATCCCAATTTCACTATGTTAGCTTTCTCTTAAGCGTTTTAACAAACACCTTAAGAGCATCGTTTTTAAATAATCGTTATCAAGTTCATGACTCAATTATTTCACCAAATTTTTATACTTTTTGCAAGTTTGCTATTTCTAACATGCATATTAACATCAGATTTGCTTCATTCAAACCATTAACATCAGTTTTCTGATTACATTTTTTAGGGTTCTTTATCAATCACAAAACCCATTTAACACTTAGATGGGTAAACATGAATATTCATAATTTTAACATCAATTTCTCAAATTATTAGCTAGGGTTTACATCTAAACATGTTTCCAACACTAATTTCATCTAAGCATCTACATATCAAGCTCAGATTTTGATTTCACAAATCATCAAGAATATGAGATGGAACTAAATGATGGAATTTAGCATACCTTATGATCACTTCGTTGAGATGATCACTAATCTACGCTTGGAATTCGATTTGGAACAATTTAGAACCTTCAATTGATCAATTTATTGAAACTAGGGTTTTGAAGGTGAGTTTTTTTGGTCGCCCCCTGCTCCTGATCGATCCAGACACACACTTCTAGTGTGTGTTTGGTAATTTTTATTTTTGTTTTATAAAATCAAGTTTTCCACCTTAACACTTTTGGCCCTCCAACTAATGCCAAGTTAAACTTTAGATGTTTTAAATCAAGTTTCTTTGTTATAACTAGACTTATGACTAACTAGGTTATTTATTCCTAGTTAGTTTATTTTTGTTTATTTTATACTTTATAATTTCAATATAAAGTTTTATATTTTCAGGGTGTTACAAGTCCACCCCCCTTAAAAGGGTTTCGTCCCCGAAACCTTCTTTAAGTAGTCCTTTGGTTTAGACCTAACTATATTTATCTCGTTTTTCAAGGCATTTTTTCTTTTTCGGCGTAAGGTTTTTATTCATATTGACATGTGTGTCTTTTAGGCACATGTCCTATTGGACCGTAACCTTTTATCACTTATTTCCTATCTTTGTCGCCTTTTTGGCCGGGTTGTCTTTTGACCATCCAGTCACTGAGTCCGTCAGCATACTTACTTCATGCTAGTCTTATATTGACAAGCGCTCTACATAGGTCACAACATTATTTTGACTACAACTTGTTTTATCGCCTAGACTAATTGGTCACCATTTTACCTCATACATCGTCATTCGGGTATATTATATTGCCGTCATCGGCCCTTTACGTGTTTATAAGTTCATATCTAGTAACTCATATTACAACGTGGCTGTATTCTGTATCACTTTTGTGCCCGTGATCACATCATGTCATGTTTAGTTTTACGTCAGCTTTTCATTATTATCTTTCAATAATCCGCACTTTTGCACTTTTTAAGAGATTATCTTAGTTGTTGTAGTAGGCCCCTCTTTTGAAGGTGACGTTACCCTCAACTCAGTAGTTTGAGTCAGCAAGGATACAATCCTAAAGGGTCGGATTGTTGAAAGATAATTAATTAAGTTATTAATGCATATTATGGTAGGCCCCTCTTTTGAAGGTGATGTTACCCTCGGCTAAGCAGTCTGAGTCAGCAGGGATACAGTCCTAATGTCACGGCCCCCGACCCGGTTTGACCCGTTTCAGGAGCCGCGGGACAGAAATACTGCGGTATTTAATTAATTGAGTTTGACAGCGGAAGTTTTCATCAGGATCTTTTTAAAATGTAAATATTTCCCGATTTTATTTCACAACGCGGGATAAAACCCGGTAATTTACAATAGTTTGATTTCACAAAGAAATCTTTTATTTTTACAAAACATGTTTCTTTTATTTTATACTGAGCCACTTCCTTGAGCTTGTAGTGCTATCTGGCACTTTTCCTGATTCATAACAGGTCACCTGAAACATGTTTGAAAAAGGTTTTGTCAGCGGGAAATACTGAGTGAATCATTCAAATTTTGCATAATGATGCATAGTTATCAATTACAGCATAAGAGCGATTACAATGGCTTCTATCTTATTTTTATCTGGCATTCTGTCACAATGGTGACATGTCACAATGGTGACATGTCACAATGGTGACATGTCACAATGGTGACATGTCACAATGGTGACGATGGTCATACCACTATTTAGATCAATGAACCTAAATAGTGATGATTATCCCTGTAGGTCAATGAACCTAACAGTGATTATCCCGAGTAGGTCAATGAACCTAATTGGGAGAAATTAGTAATGTGCACAATACCCCACTAACCAGTAATTCAAGATATCCATGACTTAGTCCCTGTAATTATAACCTTGAAAATAATTTGAGGTATTGTAAAATATTTGATAAAAAGAGAATGACTCACAAACTGTGAGAAAAGGAGAATGACTCACAAACTGTGAGAAAAGGAGAATGACTCACAAACTGTGAGAAAAGGAGAATGACTCACATTGCAGATTTAATTTGAGCAGAGTTTAGCCTACTGATTTAGCCTTTTCAACCTAAATTTACACAATTCGGGGTTAGTAATCAATCCAGCATTTACGATAACTCACGAGATCAAATTCTCACAACGAACGACAAAGTGCAATACTTCATCCATCGAATTAACGATGATCCGTCAAATTAATGACGAACGACAAAGTATAATACTTAATCCATCGAATTAACGATGATCCGTCAAATTAATAACGAACGATAAAGTATAACCCTAATGTGGTCGACACTTAAACATCCATTGGATATATTGATCGTCGGAAAATGAGTCGTAGCAGCGATCGTGCTAATACCCTGATTGCGGCGTCGATTTAGTGCCTGTGTGTGTTAATTGTGATAAACAGACAATATCTCAGCGTAGAATTGGAATTCTAACGTCGTTTCAACTCCCAGAATCAAGTCCCAAGCTCCTGTATTTATAGGTGAATTTTGTCCCTTAGGCGGCCCGCGTGAGTTTTAAGCTAACTTGAGGCGGCCCGCGTAAGAACTATTTTTATGCATAGGGTTGCCACGTGTGGGACTAGCTCAGCTGAGTCGACGGTTTTCATAAATTCCTTTCTGCCTACGTTTTAAGTGGATAATCGTAACTAGGAAATACCCCCCCTGAGTTTTAGGGGCCCTGATCCTGATTCTGATTTTTCTGAAAATTTTAGGGTTTGCGCAGAATCACTTGGGTGTCTCAATTAGGGTTTCCTATTTGTCAATTAAAGTAATAATTAGTACTTTTTGATGAGAGTCGTTACATTCTCCCCAACTTAATAAAAATCTCGTCCTCGAGATTTACTGGAATAATTGAGGATACTTTCTCTTCATTTCGGATTCCAGTTCCCAAGTATATTAGGATTCTATCTTTAAATCCTTTTTACTTGACCTAACACAAATCATTTGATCCTTCTATCTTCTATCTGAAGAGGTTTCTCAACAAATTTTAACTTTTCTTTTACCTTTATTTCTTGAAGAGGTACTACCAAAGATTCATCTGATAGATATTTCTTGAGATTGGATATATGAAATATATCATGTACTCCAACTAACTCTTCCTGGTAGTTGTAAACGATAAGCAACTGTTCCTATATATTGGATCACTAGGAATGGTCCTAGGTATCTTTGGACTTAGTTTTCCTTTCTTACCAAATTTACCAACTCCTTTCCAAGGAGATACTTTTAATAGCATTTTGTCTCCAACTCGAACTCCAACGGCTTTCGTCTATTATCTGTATAACTCTTCTGACGATCCTTAGCCGTCTTCAGCCTTTCCTTCGTGATACTGAATATCACAATCTTAATTAGTTAGGATTTTTATCCATTTCCTTTTTCCTTTGCCTCGTGTTTTAATTCTTTTTGCCCAAAAATATATATCTTAAATTCTTATAATCCGTATAGATAGTATCCTTACTTCCATACAGATAATGTCTCCAAATCTTAAGGCAAAAATTATGGTTCCTAATTCTAACTCATGAGTGGTATAGTTCCTTTGTTCTTTTTCAATTACCTTGATGCATACGCAATTACCTTTTTGCGTTGCATTAACACTCATCCAAATCCCAACTTTGAAGCATTACCTTATACTTCAAAATCTTTAGTTCATAAGGCTAATATCTGAGTATTTGGTTAATTTCTGTTTTATGATCCTCATTCAAACTTAGCTATTTTATAGGTTTAACTTAGTTAATGGTATAACTATCTTAGAAAAATCCTTAATAAATCGTCTGTAGTATCCGACTAAACTTCTAATTTCCATTACGGATTAGAGAACTTTTCATTTGGTAATATCTTATCAGGATTTACGTGAATACCTTCATGATTTACCATATGACTTAAAACTATACTTCTAATAGCCAAAATTCATACTTCGAAAATTTGGCGTAAAGCTTTTCTTTTCTTAACAAAGTTAAGAGTACATGCAAGTGCTGAAAATGTTCTTCTTGATTTTTGGAATAAAGAAGTATATCGTCTATGAAGACATTTACAAATTCATCCAAATACAGTTTACAAATCCTATTCATTATGTCTATGAATGCTGCAGGTGCATTCTTTAATTCGAAGGGCAGGACTTGTAAACTAATAATGACCATACCTAGTTCTGAAAATAGTCTTAGGTACATCTTCCTCTGATAATATCCGGAACATAAGTTGATCTTAGAAAACTATCTATCTTCCTGGAATTGATCGAATAGATCATTAATTCTAAGTAATAGGTATCGATTCTTAATTGTAACTTTATTCAATTCTTTATAAGCAATACATATTCTTATTGAACCATCCTTTTTCTTAACAACCAATATTGTGCTAACCGATAAGGTTCCCTGGCTTATCGGTAATATTCCTGGAATTAGATAAATCCTAAATTCTATATCCCTATCTGGTGGTAATCCAGGTAAATCTTCTGGAAATACATCTGGGTATTCTGAAATTACAGAAATTTCCTTAATTTCTTTATTTAGTATTAATGATTATTGAAATCATGTATACTATTCCTTGCTTTCGTTCACAACTAACAACTTTCATTAGATATGAACTTTATGGATTTACATGGCTTATCTCCTGTAATCATTATTACTTCTCCAGTGATTGCTCAAACTTCTATAGAATTCTTATCATAGATAATTCAAGCATACTTGTTTTACTAATCAATCCATTCTTAGCACAACCTTGATTTCAACTAATTTCATAGGTAATAGGGTTGCAGAAAATTTAGAACTTAAAAGTTCTATTTCTACGTTTTGCAGAACCTTATTTACTTTAACTAAATTCCCATCTGCCAATTCTATTGTAGAAATTTATCTAATGTTGGTTAACGGTAAGTTAAGAGTTTGGCAGAGTAAAGTATTTATAAAACTTTGGTTTGCACCAGAGTCAAATAATACTATTGTGTAAACGTTATAAGCTAAGAACATACCGGCTATCACATCTGGAATCATCTCGGCTTCTTGAGTAGTCAGCTGGAAGGCTCTTACATTCCTTTTTACTCCTTCTGCTGGTTTGGCTTGATTGTCAAATGGTTTATTCAGTTTTGGACAATTTGGCCTAAGATGTCCAGTTTCTCCACAGTTGTAGCAAACTGAAAATTTCTTCCTCCTACAGTCTTCTTCTTGATGCCCTGGAATTTTGCAAAAATTGCAATATCCTTTGCATCTTCCAAAATGCTTCCTTTTGCAAAAATTGCAAAATGGACTAGTAGAAGATTGCCCATTCCCTCCTTTCTTGAAATTGTTATGGTTACCCGAACGGAATTCTTGGGTAATCTTTTGGGCTACTTCCTTTCTTCTATTTTCTTCTCTTGTCCGTACTAGCTCGTCAGTCAGAGTATTGGCTAAATCTACCGCATCATCAATCATATGAGGTTTCGCAGCCTTGACGATATTACGGATTTCGGAAATTAATCCCCAAATATAACGAGAAATAAGTACCGGCTCTGGCGAAGCCAGGGTTGGTACCACTCGAGCATATTCGAAGAATGTCGAAGTATACCCTCGACAATCTACATCCACCATCCGATGGGTTAAAAACTTATTTGCCATTTGATCTTTTTCATATTCAGGACAGAATTTTCTTTCTACAAGACTCTTAAATTCTTCCCATTTCATGGCATAAGCCCTATTTCTTCCTTTAGCTTGTAACACTGTGTTCCACCATTCTAGTGCCACTTCTTTGAAAAGATTTGACGCATACATGACCTGATCATCCTGAGCACATTTACTTATGGCAATTACTGCCTCGGTTTTCTCTAACCAACGCAGTGATGCAGTCGCTCCTTCATTGCCTGCAAACTCAGTGGGTTTACAAGCAAGAAATTCTTTGTAAGTGCAACCAGGTGTTGCAACTTTCCTTTTCTTAGGGAGTGGAGCTTGCCGTAGTTCATTGTCATGATTAACATGATTATTGCCTCCGTTCACACTATTACTGAAGTTATCTTCAGAAATACGTTTGCTAGGAACAATTTGTTGCGGTTCGATTGGATTTTTAACAGCAGCAATGATTGCTGGAATAGCGTTGGCTATCCCTTGAGCAACTATACCTGGAATAGTGTTGGCTATCCCTTGAGCAACGATATTTTCTATATCTTGCCTAGTCACATATTGATCCCCCGGTTGTTGCTCAGATTGATTAATCTCATTAACTGGTTCATTATTAGTGTTTTCCATCTGATATCTAATTTATAGATATATAATTAGTATAAAGGAAATAATCCAATGTCATAATTTAATTGCACATAATCACATAAACGAATATACAAACAAAAGTTGTAGCTTTCTAAAATTTCCTTATATCTTGCTTCTATAGACACCCGTTTTATTATTTGTTTTACACATACCGATTTTACTATTACTATTACACAATCATAGTTTCATAATCCACTATCCTTTGTCAGGTGATATTCTAGTAACGGCGTTCCTTCTCATCGTATTTCCAGGAGATCTGTCCCAAAATCTCTTGGATCCTATTCCCAGCATCCATTTTGTCAAAATGACGAAGTTCAGTCATATTCTCATTACTTCTTGGTGAATTTGATAAAGGTTCTGGATTGAACTTAGGAAAAAGCCTATAGGGATGGTTTTGTAACAGTATTTCATTAGTCACCCATTCGTCTATTTGCGAGTGGATTGAAAGGTTTGAAATAGCTGGTTCTAAATTCATTGGTAGTTGTGTTTCAAGAGAATGAATAAAATCATTTTCATTAACAGACTCAATAGTATCATCGGTTGCCATTATAAAATCTAGTTCTTCTTGAGATGGTAACTCTTCAATTTGCCTAGAACTTTCCCCAATTTCCATTTTCTTAGGCTTAGGTTTCTCGAGAGGTAAAGCGTTGAATTCTATAGGTTCTTCTATGTCTGGAATATACCTATTGAAATCTCTGGAAACTTCGATTCTTACTGGATAGAGATTTAAATTCTGAAGGGCTTCCGACAGATCACTCATGCTGTTTAGTAAAATACATACAATTACTAAGTTAAAAATCATATAGAAAACCTTTTAATATTATTTTATACTGGTTAACTACCAAAATAACTGAAAATTAAAACACACTAGGTTTTATTTATAAAATTTATTTATAAGGTTTCTAGATTATAAATAATAAAAGTGCTAAAACTTTGAGTCAAATTATTTAAAGATTTATATTTACTACTACAGTAGCTAACATATAAAAATTTGCCCATACTATTCAAAATTAGTCAGATAATAAAACATATTAATCACAAAATAGCAATTAATAAATATTATTAAGTATTTCTAAATACTTAATTGGCTTAACTCAGTGGCTCGATAAGTGGCTCTGATACCACCTTTTTCTGTCACGGCCCCCGACCCGGTTTGACCCGTTTCAGGAGCCGCGGGACAGAAATACTGCGGTATTTAATTAATTGAGTTTGACAGCGGAAGTTTTCATCAGGATCTTTTTAAAATGTAAATATTTCCCGATTTTATTTCACAACGCGGGATAAAACCCGGTAATTTACAATAGTTTGATTTCACAAAGAAATCTTTTATTTTTACAAAACATGTTTCTTTTATTTTATACTGAGCCACTTCCTTGAGCTTGTAGTGCTATCTGGCACTTTTCCTGATTCATAACAGGTCACCTGAAACATGTTTGAAAAAGGTTTTGTCAGCGGGAAATACTGAGTGAATCATTCAAATTTTGCATAATGATGCATAGTTATCAATTACAGCATAAGAGCGATTACAATGGCTTCTATCTTATTTTTATCTGGCATTCTGTCACAATGGTGACATGTCACAATGGTGACATGTCACAATGGTGACGATGGTCATACCACTATTTAGATCAATGAACCTAAATAGTGATGATTATCCCTGTAGGTCAATGAACCTAACAGTGATTATCCCGAGTAGGTCAATGAACCTAATTGGGAGAAATTAGTAATGTGCACAATACCCCACTAACCAGTAATTCAAGATATCCATGACTTAGTCCCTGTAATTATAACCTTGAAAATAATTTGAGGTATTGTAAAATATTTGATAAAAAGAGAATGACTCACAAACTGTGAGAAAAGGAGAATGACTCACAAACTGTGAGAAAAGGAGAATGACTCACAAACTGTGAGAAAAGGAGAATGACTCACATTGCAGATTTAATTTGAGCAGAGTTTAGCCTACTGATTTAGCCTTTTCAACCTAAATTTACACAATTCGGGGTTAGTAATCAATCCAGCATTTACGATAACTCACGAGATCAAATTCTCACAACGAACGACAAAGTGCAATACTTCATCCATCAAATTAACGATGATCCGTCAAATTAATGACGAACGACAAAGTATAATACTTAATCCATCGAATTAACGATGATCCGTCAAATTAATAACGAACGATAAAGTATAACCCTAATTGGGCGGCACTTAAACATCCATTGGATATATTGATCGTCGGAAAATGAATCGTAGCAGCGATCGTGCTAATACCCTGATTGCGGCGTCGATTTAGTGCCTGTGTGTGTTAATTGTGATAAACAGACAATATCTCAGCGTAGAATTGGAATTCTAACGTCGTTTCAACTCCCAGAATCAAGTCCCAAGCTCCTGTATTTATAGGTGAATTTTGTCCCTTAGGCGGCCC
Source organism: Helianthus tuberosus (assembly GCA_030545235.1). Lineage (NCBI taxonomy): Eukaryota > Viridiplantae > Streptophyta > Magnoliopsida > Asterales > Asteraceae > Helianthus > Helianthus tuberosus. Next base: position 45,996,896 of record CM060393.1, on the reverse strand, counting down.
GCGTGAGTTTTAAGCTAACTTGAGGCGGCCCGCGTAAGAACTATTTTTATGTATAGGGTTGCCACGTGTGGGACTAGCTCAGCTGAGTCGACGGTTTTCGTAAATTCCTTTCTGCCTACGTTTTAAGTGGATAATCGTAACTAGGAAATACCCCCCCCAGAGTTTTAGGGGCCCTGATCCTGATTCTGATTTTTCTGAAAATTTTAGGGTTTGCGCAGAATCACTTGGGTGTCTCAATTAGGGTTTCCTATTGGTCAATTAAAGTAATAATTAGTACTTTTTGATGAGAGTCGTTACACCTAAGTAGCCGGGTTAAATTATTAATAGTAGCTTACATATGAGGGGATCAAAGAGTTTGGACCCCCGCCATCCAATACCGGTGGGTATTGAAGGAGGTCCTACTAAATTTGACCCAGGTCCTTGCAGGATCTATACACTGAACAAGGCAAGACTCTTACCAAACCGTTCCCTTAACCCCCGACCAGGTAGCCAACATACCTCCATATAGACCGTGGAGATATGAATGGTGAAAATCTTTTATTTTATATAGACAGTAAAATAATGCCAAGACACCACGGACAAACGATAAGGAAGAATCACCTTCAACATATGAAACTAGTTATTAAAGTCATTAATACATAACCAAGTAAAAAGTGCGAAAAGATTAAAAATAAAAAGTATTACACTAGACACTTGTCTTCACCAAGTGATGTAAGAGACTTAGGCAAACATGGCCTTTGATTGTCAAGAACTCTTACGATCAATCTTGGATCCCGAGACGACTCACACTCTCTATGATGGACAATGGATGATGGTGGTGGATGATGGTGTTGTGATGGTGGTGGGTGAAGTGTGAGAGAGGTGGTGTGCCAAGGGATGGTTTGAAAATGAGCCAAGCACCCCTATTTATAGGCTGAACAGTAGCTCGGGCACGACCCCGTGTCCATCCTCCTTCTCTTTCTTCATTAATTGCAGTTTGTCTGCATCAGTTGACCACGCCCCCTTGTCCGCTGGGCACGCCCCCGTGTGTAGAAGCATATCTGTACTGTAACAATCCCAAAATTTTTATATAAAATATATAAAAACTTATGTTATTAAAAGAATGCATAATGGGTAAGTTGACCAATGGAAATATGAAGTATTTTGGGTAAGCATAGGAACCGTTTAATAACTAAATTACAAAAATACTTTATATTTTGACCTACTCTGTTTTTAATGAAACTTAGACCCAAATGTAGATAAAAATATGCTCGTTCTAATAGCATATTCATTATTTTATAAAACGTTATATTTAAAAAAGCTATACGCGCCAAATAAGTAAAGCAGTTAAATTAATTATAATATATATTAATAAAATAATAAATATACTCAAATTTAAAGTGTACATTTCACTAAATGTACGTAAATATAATAATAATAATAAATAATAATAAACTTAACCTTTAAGGAATTATAATATAAAATAAATAAAACTTAAAAATTAGAAATCAAAATGGACGATGCTCAGCTGGTTGTTGGGCCGGTTGTCTCCTTTGGAGGCGCCGGTTCAATTCCCGGCTTGAGCATGGGTGAGACACCTGGGTTTTTCCCCATGATACCCGTGTTCGATCCCCACTTGAGGCGGTTTACTCCCCTCTGTGGTGGCAATCAACTCGTCAAACCCTTGTTGGGGTGAGGTATCTGTGGGGTTTTCTCCCTGGACGCCGGCCACTCTCTGATGCCAGCGGAGGCACGGTTAAGACACTCACGTCTGGCCGGAGTGGGGCAACGGGCCTCCCCGCAATAGGGGGGTGTGTGAATGTGTCTCCGCACCCGAAAAATCTTGTAGACACACTTCGCCGTTCAAAAAAAAAATGGACGATTAATTAATGAAGCTTTTTGACCAAGTTATGAAGACCATATAAATAGACATAGATGGATTCTAAAGAAATTGCTAAAATCCCCTGCAATCTCTCTAAGATTTCGCCAAACTTTCCCTCTCTCTTTATATTCTATATTGCTTATTATTTATTTAAAGTCATACCTCGTTTTAAGTATTGTAGCCCCTAATCACCGATACCCTGTCCAAGTGACGTAGGACCCCGTAACGTATGTCAAGGCTCTGCCTAAATTCGTTGGGGTTCTGTCTCGTGACGTAGGGATAAAGTATAAATGGGTCACTATACTTAATGTGAGTGCACTATATAACCCAGGAGTAATACCCAAAATATAACCACCCTCCTAAAACACCCTTGACACCCTACACTTTCTAAAATACACCCCGTATGTAAAAACCGAGCCCGTGATACAATATAGTATTTAAATAAAATATAAAAGTTTAAATCTAGGGCTGAGGCGGGCCGCGTGAACCCACCCCAACATCTCACGCGGGCCGTATGAAAGTATGGACCGGACTCCTTTGATTTCTTTAAGTTAAAGCGGGCCGCGTAAGTGTTCTCTATAGTTAACGCGGGCCGCGAGCGTCTTAAGTTGTGGCGCAGCCCTGAGCTGACACGTGTCGATATCGTGTCGAACCTAGTTGAAGACCCAGCTAAGCTACGCAGTTGACCGGAGTCAACGCGGGCCGCGTAAGCCTAGCCCATATATTACGCGGGCCGCGAGAAGACCAGATATCAGCACTATAAATAGAACGCATCGGCTGTCCATTTCAATTCGTTCAGATTCACTTCTTTCTCTCAAATTCTGGTAGTAGGCATATTATACACGGGTATAATACCCCCTAATTAGCGAGGTTCTGCTCCGTTGTAAGTATTATAACCCTGGTTTCATAATAGTTACGCTGCCCGATTGATTTAGGGTTCCGTAACAACTGTCGTGGTTCTGCCCGACGTAGTTGTTGGAATGCCGTCTCGGGGAGGGTATCATTAATAATTTCAAAGGGTGATGGTACTAATCAATGTACATTTGTATAAATTATAGATTATAGCCAGGAAACCCTTACGAAAAGCCTAAGACAGCAATGTGAGTTTATCCTCTTTTTGTTAACCTTTTTGGAATAATTTACAAAACCTTAATTGTTTTACAATGTGATTAAGCGGTGATTGAGTCTTTGTAGTTCTTCAATTACTGCCGGTATTATGGGGTTTTGTATACAAAATTTACTACGAGTAGTAGTAAGTCTGAATGACAGTGCATTACCATTGGACGACGAGTTAGCCAATGGGTAATTTGACCATAGCCATAGATACGGTCGAGTGGCAAATACTGAATGAGTAATTGTGTAGAAAGAAACAATGTGATCGCTCTCAATACTGTTTTAATTGATAAAATGTTTCTTGATTAAACTGGGATTCACTCACCAGTATTTCCCGCTGACAAATGTTTTTAAAACACGTTTCAGGTAACACAATGTGAAGAGCCAAGTAGTAAAAAGCCAGCTCGAGAGCACGGACGGCTTGTTAAGCTGTGGCTATAAAAGTTATCTAAAAGAATTTCGGACATCTATCGTCAACTAGATAGTTTACCAAAAGATGAGGGAACCTCATTTCAACTAAATCCCTCAGGATACTCAGCAGATATTGAGGAAGGAATATTTGTTCGTAAGGCACAGTCTAAGAAACCATTTACCACTAAGAAAAGAAATTGGATTATTAGCAAAAGTCGAGAGAAAATAAAGAAGTTACAACAAAAGGGAGCGATAATCAATCAGGAATAAATGCACAAACTCAGGAAACAGGCACTAACTTACTAGGGGAAGATGAATTAGATGGACAATGGGTAAATCTCCACATGTTAGCCACTACAGCGGTAAATGCTAACTTATATTGAATAGTCGAACGGCCAAATCAGTACCAGTACCCATGCCACCTATGAGCTAGAAACTTTAAAAAGGAACTTTGCCTATTAGATAACAACTTAGTAGAGACAGGAGATAGAATAAACTTTAGATAGAGGCATGTTGAGCATAATACTCCTATAACATAAATAGACTAAAATAAGTTACGGATGCATAATCCCTAGTTTATTTTGAATTCCAGTTGTAGTTTGTAATAAATATATATATATATATATATAGGATTAGGTTCAAACGTGAACATTTTCTCCAGCGTGAACTGCGTGAACTAATCTGGGCACTTGATTTTTATGATCTTGAGATTTTAAGTGAATGGCATGATGGTAATTATTTGGTTATTTGTTACTATTTAATTAAGTGAACAAGGGTATTTGTGTAATTTTCCATATTAAATTGGTTGCATAAATCCCGTTTATATCTATATTTAGGTTTTATTCACCTCTTAGTCAAACATACATAACTTTCTCTCTCACATATCATCGCCGACATCAACCAAAACAGAGGATACCTTCGAAGTTTCCATGCCGCCGGAAGCAGAGGAGACCATCTCCGACAATCATCTCTCTCTTTGCTCTGTTATCAGCCTTCATGATCGCTGATGAAGTAGACGGTGGTCCGATGGGGGTCGACTTCCATGCCGCCGGAAGCAGAGGAGACCATCTCCGACAATCATCTCTCTCTTTGCTCTGTTATAAGCCTTCAAGGTCGCTGATGAAGTAGACGGTGGTCCGATGGGGGTCGACGGTGGTCCGATGGGATCTGATAGGTAACACGTACTGCCTCATAGGGTTGTGGTTAACTTTGAAAGGTTAATACTGATTTAACAACTGATTTTACTCGTTTTATTCACGATTCTTAGTTTTTGGTTGTTGTGTTTAGACGATTTGTTTTTATAACCTTATTTCAATTTGGGAGGAATTAGGGCTGTGGAAGTGAGAATGTAGGTAATCTTGTGTTTAAACTCAGTTACGACGAGCTTGAAAGAGATTTAATCAATCAAGGGATTTTGTGTAAATGAGCTGTGAATTTGTCTTCTGTGAATTTCTGAAAGATCTATGCATGGAAGATTAGGCAGCTTCTAATATGGGTTAAGCATATGATTCTTCTTTTAATATTGTAAACAGTGGATTGATTTCTTGAAGTTCTAAATTATTCAATATTTAACCAAATTACCAAATAGTTTGCAATTTTTCATTGTTTTGATGTTGAAAATTATTATTGTTTGGTTGAGAATTTGAAGATTTGTTATGAGGTTCTGAAGGTTGTTGTTAATGCAATGTACACACGTGTATTTCTTTTATTTTGCTCTGTTCTTAAGGCGTTGTACACATGTGTATTCTGATTTTGCTTGTTTTTAAGGCGCTGCACACATGTGTATTATGATTTTGCTCTGGTTTTAAAGCGCTGTACACATGTGTATTCTGATTTTGCTATGTTTTTAAGGCCATGTACACATGTGTATTCTGATTTTGCTCTGTTTTTAATGCGATGTACACATGTGTATAGCGTCTGTTTTTGTGATATCTCATATTTTTTGTGAATTATGCAAAGTATTAATTGCTGAGTTTTTTGTGTTATTATAGGAGACGTCGTAAACGAGAAAAGTGGAGATGGAAGGTCGATAAGGATGATTCACGTATGAGGTCGATAAGGATGATTCACGTATGTTTGTTTGCTTGGTCGATAAGGATGATTCAGCATACAACGCGACGAATAGTTGTAAAAGACTATGTCTTTTTTATTTTTTCGATTATGTTGCGTTTATTGTTTTCACGAAACTGGAACTTGTAATTGTATGTTTTTTTTTGTTTGGCAAACATTATGTAACTTGTTATTTGCTTAATATAAACTAGTTTTACAGGTTTTGTTTGTTTATATGTATGTATTATGTAGCTAATTACACATATGTACCATGCTGAGTACACATGTGTACTGTTCAAAATCCCAAGTACACATGTGTACACCGTTGAAATATGAAGGTTACGTGGATCTTAAAAATCATAATTCGAATTCTGGTGGTGAAATGTGAAAAAAAAATGAAATAAAAGATATTGTGGATAATGAATTTAAAATAGGAAAGATGTAACTTAATTCAATTATTAAAATAATGATTTAAATCTAATTATTTATATAATTACAATCATACCCTTAACAACTAAAAAGGAAATCAATGGTCCAGATCAGTTCACGCAGTTCACGCTTGGGAGGTTGTTCACGCTGGAACCCTACCCTATATATATATATATATATATATATATATATATATGAGTTGCAATGTTCACCATTTTTTTTATCAATCTATTTTATTGTAACACCCTAAATTTTACCCTTAAATTTAGACAAAATATAGTTTAAGTACATGACTTTCATTAACGAAGTTCATAAGTAACTAAGACCTTAGTCAACTAATGACTAAGTTAAAACGTTTCAAAAATTGTTTAACATGTGTTTACAACCCATACACAAAGACTACAAGGATCTAAAACATTGCGGAAGCTTCAAAACGGAGTGTTCGGTTCTTCATTTAATCGCTTGATCGCCACCCGTAAGATCTACCAAATTTACCTATGATCAAAACCATTAAAACATTAGTTTTGACGTTGTTATATAATATGACTCCAAAGTTTAACAACACATTTGAAATAACAAACATATAAAAGCTTTTCTGGGTTCACCGTAAATTACGGTATCACCGTAATTTACGGTGAGACCTGGGATTGTCTGGTCACCGTAAACCAGGGGATCTATACCGTAAAACATCTCACCTCTACCGTAAATTACGATAATACCGTAATTTACGGTAGTACCTGGAACTTCATGTTTGGTTTTGTATGATCAATATACCAAGGTTCCCAACTCTCGGGTTTCAGTTTCTATATGACACCGATACATTAAAACCTCATATTTCTCATATATTATATATTAACCAAACATCAAAGAACAATCCATCATATTACGGAGCCTTAATCATGTTTTACTCGATTATTTGACCCGTTCGGCTCGTCTAAAGAATCCTCCTCTTTGACGACTACTAACGAGTACAATCCGAATTTAATAAATCAATCAATATAACGACTTCAACGCTTAACTTAGAACACTCTTATTCAAGATTCAATTATACATTAGAATCATCAAATCTAATAAATGTAACGGGTCAAGTTACATACCTTAGCGCACGCCCTTCAACCGTGAATCATCACCGGCTTGTCCACTTGACGTTCCGGTATCCCTTCCTATAGAGTTCAATGTTATCATGTTTAGAACTCTTTGTAACCACATTTCACAAAATAGTCAAAACATCACGATTAGGTGTTTTAACTACAAAATTCTAGTTTTCAAGCTTTCTTTGAGGCATTTCAACAAACACTTCATATGCAGAATTTTTATATTCTTAGTAATCAACTTCTTAGCTTGCTAATTAGCTAACTTGACAACAATAGAGCCCTCCTATAGTGTTTTAAGCATCATATCTTTCTGGAATCACTTTCAACAATCAAATTACACTAGAATAATCATCCTAAACCCTAGTGTTCATCTTCATCTTGTAAAACCCATAACCCACCTTCAAGGTGTTCATGGAATTTCATGAAATTGGACATGATTTCACATGTAGTTGTCTAGGTTTCACTTCTAGACACTACATCATCTCTAATCTAATCAAACAACACACATGCAACATCTAATTTTAGATTTTCCAAAATCATGAGAATTTCAAACAAAGGATTAACACGAATTTTTACATACCTTGTAATCCTCTTGTGATGAGGATCACTGTTCTATGTTCAGATTTCGTTTTTGATCAGATTTGAGCCCTCAATTTGATTGTTTTGTGAGATTAAGGTTTTTGGAATGGGGGTGTCGCCCCATGCTTCTTCTTGATCGACCAACACCCAGATTTGGGGTGTTTGGTTTATATTTTTTTTTTATTTGTTCCCTTTTAATTAAGTTTTAGAGTTAACAACTAGGGTCCCTCTATTTTGTTCAACATATAGTTTGATAGCTTTTAATCACTCTATAAGCTATTTCTAGACTAGTTAACTAACTAGGTTAAAAATTCCTAGTTAGTAAACTCCCATTTATTTAAGCTTTATAATTCTGATATAATGTTTTATATTTTCGGGATGTTACATTTATGATTGTACCACAATATTTGTACTAGAAATTTGTTTGTGATAATTAATACCACCCACTCAAATAATATCATGATATACATTAAACTAAGTTGATTATTAACAAAACAGTCATATTTATGACTCTTTTTTTTAAAACCAACTATTTACTTTGGTTTAAAATACATATTGAAAAATATGGTATAGAGCTTCGTGGTTTTAATAATATTATCTCAAAATAATTTATATTTAGATAAATAAAACCAAAGCTATTAAATTAATCAAAAGGATTTTAAGAAGTAATAAAATCTTTAAAAGATTGCTTTAGTTGATCTAGCCAAAGCAAGTTTTGAAACCCAGGTGTACCAAATTACCACTCCATTGAACTAATTGACCATAAAACTTCATACTTTCATAATAATTGATGTTGGGATTATTTGTAAAAGTTTCTATTAAATTATTTAGTAATAAAATAGTTGGTTAAAAGAATATGATGGGTATTCATGATTTAATAAAATCATTTAAAGTTTTAAGAGATTTGGGTTGGTTGGACTATGTAAAAACGCATAACTAAATGTTGAAAACATTTCTACAAATCTTTAAGGTATGTCCAAGATAGGTCTTATTCCCTAAAATAATTAATATACGATTATAAGATTAACCAGCCATATTAATTATATGATTGTGTATCCTAAATAATAAAGAAAAATATTCGAGTCAACTGGTTGATGTATAATAAGTTAAATAATACAATACTAGTAAATGAGTGGAGTTGATAAATTGGATGTTAAACTTACCCTAAGTAGTTGCAAAGTTTTTTGACTTTGGTTTATATATTAGCACATGGTTTGTTAGTATTCCTAAAATCATAAATTAATTATTTTTATTAAGATGTTCTTTCTCAAAATAATTTATTAGTTTAAACTTAAATTAATTTTATAGTACATCTTTGGAGTATCTTTTATGAAACACTTGAGAGAAATATTCATTTTTCAAACATGTGTTAAAATTTGACCAAAATATAGAAATCCACTAGTACATATAGGTATCTATCCTACACGGTTTTCGGTTGGAAAATAATTTGATATCTAAAATCTAATATAAATTTTCCAATATTCGACTCGTACAGTAAGTCAAATACAATTTTTTTATAACTAATAATATTTGAGTTCATCCGTACCTTTTATATTATTAGTATAATGATAAAACATTTTACAATGATATATGAATAGTATATTTTACTATAAGATAGTACAGTAAGTAAAAGATATATTTTATATCAAAAATTTTAATAAATTATCATGGTGTAATAAATTCTAATAAGTATAATATAGTATATAGAATAGTATATGCACTTATGTTATAAGTCCGTCGCGGGTTTATTAAAATGTAACAAGGCTATTAGATCTTTTTACTAGAATATGTATACAAATCTTATTTTCTCATAAGTATAAGTATATTATACTATACGAAAATAATATACTGTATATTTTCGATCCTTGCACGTTAAAATGTTCCTAAACATTCATTATTATTTTTTTTAAACTAGAATTTAAAATGGATGCACCACATAAAAATATTTGAATCAAATGTGTGTTTAGTACGTTTGTCCTTTATAAAACTTTATTTAAAAATCAGATTACAATTTTAATATTGTAGTATCTTTAAATAAATTATTATTGTATGGGATATACATACATATTCTAATACATGTATATTATAATTGATTCTTATAAAGGAAAATGTAGGAATGTGATAATTGGATTGTTACTTGAGTAGAAATTAACATAAATAGTGAGTCTGGTATGGTTCAACCCACTAGTTAAAAATAAATTTATTTCCATGAATCCAAAAAGTTTATATTTTGATTTCTTTAAACTTTTATTTATCCATCCTTAAATTCTAAAATATTATGAAGTTTATTTCAATATACTACTTTTATAAAAGGATAAAATAAAGTCATGGAAATAAGCTTGATGATTGATACCATCGAATGTATAGTTATTATTTTATATATGTGTGTATATATTCCGTAAGTTTAATATTAACTAAAGAATTGAAATTTTATACACATATATGCATATACCCAATAGAATTTCTTGAGGGTATACCCAATATAATATCTTCTGTAAGATAAACATAAGAGAAAATGTCATTGGTAATTCATATGAAAATATGAAGTTATTATAAGAATAAACCATGAAACCTATTATGTTTTAAAATACCATATGTCTCAATAAAATATTCCTTGCGATGAAATCTAACAATATATAAGCATAAATAAAGATAGCTGTAAGCATACTTATTACATTGAACCTAGCTATAGTATCAATGGAGACAATGATATAATTGAAAATCCATTCTCCAATCAAAAGAAAATCATAACTATAATAATATCTATGCTTAAATGAAAAAGTTAGGATATTGATATTCACTGGTAACAACCAGGACAGTATTTAGACTTGAACCTAAGAAGAATGCCTTAGTATAAAGCTTTGAGATAAGCCGATTACTTGCATAGATAAAGTGTGATGATTATTGGTATCCCGTGAGGATGATGACTAGAACAGTGCCTGTATGATAAATAAGCAATAACAACTGGCCACTGTTATTTCTTGTTTATTGATACTACTCGGTTCTAGAATATTATCCAACATGAGAATACTGATTTCCTTGTTTCTTGATGCAAACTATAATAAACGATGTGCTTTCAAAATCTTAATTTGAGAGAAGTCTATTTATGGGAAATACTATGATAATTACCTCTCCGGTAAAACTGGGCATGGTGCGGTAGACTCTCCAGCTTGTCCGGGTGAGATGGGGTTACCTCTCCGGCGAGACCGGGTGAGATGGGGTTACCTCTCCGGCAAGACCGGGTGAGATGGGGTATGTGTTATAATAATGGAATTCCCTAAATAGTACCATGACCTGATGTCTGACTTGTGAATCTGTTAAACACATTTACATTATGGATAATGTGCATACTACAGTATATGAAATATTATATAGACATGTATGTCTATGAGGAAATCCAAAGACTATATTGATTGACAATTAGGAATAAATCATGAACAAGTGTGTCAATGATAATTTTAGATTTATTTATTAGGAATCTCTCGTATACGTCTCTAAATTCCGATATCAAACATTATTTCGTTTGATCATCCGTCTCGAAATTCGTGCGAAAAGATGAACAACAGGAACTCTATAGGTTGGGACGCCATCGGAAGTATCAAAATTTCCTTGCATCAGGAAACATGTAACTAAAAGTTATGCGAAGACACAACACATCTAAACACTTACGCTAATAAGTTTACTTTCATTAAGAAATCTCATAGAGAATAGTTCTGGTCAAAGTAAGGTGGGATTCAAAACAATGACCAGAATATACATAGCACCTAGGATAGGTGACAAACCAAAAAACTATTTCTCTATATTTCAGGGAATCTCGAGGACGAGATTTAAAATAAGGTGGGGAGAATGTAACAATCCCAAAATTTTTATATAAAATATAAAAAAACTTATGTTATTAAAAGAATGCATAATGGGTAAGTTGGCCAATGGAAATATGAAGTATTTTGGGTAAGCATAGGAACCGTTTAATAACTAAATTACAAAAATACTTTATATTTTGACCTACTCTGTTTTTTAATGAAACTTAGACCCAAATGTAGATAAAAATATGCTCGTTCTAATAGCATATTCATTATTTTATAAAACGTTATATTTTTAAAAGTTATACGCGCCAAATAAGTAAAGCAGTTAAATTAATTATAATATATATTAATAAAATAATAAATATACTCAAATTGAAAGTGTACATTTCACTAAATGTACGTAAATATAATAATAATAATAATAATAATAATAAATAATAAACTTAACCTTTAAGGAATTATAATATAAAATAAATAAAACTTAAAAATTAGAAATCAAAATGGACGATTAATTAATGAAGCTTTTTGACCAAGTTATGAAGACCATATAAATAGACATAGATGGATTCTAAAGAAATTGCTAAAATCCCCTGCAATCTCTCTAAAGATTTCCCCAAACTTTCCCTCTCTCTTTATATTCTATATTGCTTATTATTTATTTAAAGTCATACATCGTTTTAAGTATTGTAGCCCCTAATCACCGATACCCTGTCCAAGTGACGTAGGACCCCGTTACGTATGTCAAGGCTCTGCCTAAATTCGTTGGGGTTCTGTCTCGTGACGTAGGGATAAAGTATAAATGGGTCACTATACTTAATGTGAGTGCACTATATAACCCAGGAGTAATACCCAAAATATAATCACCCTCCTAAAACACCCTTGACACCCTACACTTTCTAAAATACACCCCGTATGTAAAAACCGAGCCCGTGATACAATATAGTATTTAAATAAAATATAAAAGTTTAAATCTAGGGCTGAGGCGGGCCGCGTGAACCCACCCCAACATCTCACGCGGGCCGTATGAAAGTATGGACCGGACTCCTTTGATTTCTTTAAGTTAAAGCGGGCCGCGTAAGTGTTCTCTATAGTTAACGCGGGCCGCGAGCGTCTTAAGTTGTGGCGCAGCCCTGAGCTGACACGTGTCGATATCGTGTCGAACCTAGTTGATGACCCAGCTAAGCTACGCAGTTGACCGGAGTCAACGCGGGCCGCGTAAGCCTAGCCCATATATTACGCGGGCCGCGAGAAGACCAGATATCAGCACTATAAATAGAACGCATCGGCTGTCCATTTCAATTCGTTCAGATTCATTTCTTTCTCTCAAATTCTGGTAGTAGGCATATTATACACGGGTATAATACCCCCTAATTAGCGAGGTTCTGCTCCGTTGTAAGTATTATAACCCTGGTTTCATAATAGTTACGCTGCCCGATTGATTTAGGGTTCCGTAACAACTGTCGTGGAGGGTATCATTAATAATTTCAAAGGGTTATGGTACTAATCAATGTACATTTGTATAAATTATAGATTATAGCCAGGAAACCCTTACGAAAAGCCTAAGACAGCAATGTGAGTTTATCCTCTTTTTGTTAACCTTTTTGGAATAATTTACAAAACCTTAATTGTTTTACAATGTGATTAAGCGGTGATTGAGTCTGTGTAGTTCTTCAATTACTGCCGGTATTATGGGGTTTTGTATACAAAATTTACTACGAGTAGTAGTAAGTCTGATTGACAGTGCATTACCATTGGACGACGAGTTAGCCAATGGGTAATTTGACCATAGCCATAGATACGGTCGAGTGGCAAATACTGAATGAGTAATTGTGTAGAAAGAAACAATGTGATCGCTCTCAATACTGTTTTAATTGATAAAATGTTTCTTGATTAAACTGGGATTCACTCACCAGTATTTCCCGCTGACAAATGTTTTTAAAACACATTTCAGGTAACACAATGTGAAGAGCCAAGTAGTAAAAAGCCAGCTCGAGAGCACGGACGGCTTGTTAAACTGTGGCTATAAAAGTTATCTAAAATACGATGTTTTAAATTCAATAAAATAGGGATTGTCCCTATAAATGTATTGTAACAAGAAACTTGGGTTTTACCAATGTGATTATTAATATCAAATAAGGTGGTTTTACTCTGATAAAATATTTCCTAACTACGGTCCTGATGTAAATTCCGCTGCGAGACTAAATAAACTGATACCACCACAACTCTGTGATCACGTCCGCCCGTTCCCGGGGATCAGGGATCGGGGGTTGTGACATATACTGTCAAGATTTCCTCAGATTCTGCGAATCTTAGAGTTGCCCACAGCCCCGTGTCCGCTGGGCACGCCCCCGTGGTGGTTGATAGAAGCTTCTATAGCTTTGTCTTTTCTGTTGGCACTTGGGCACGCCTCCGTGTTCACTGAGCACGGGGCGTGTTCAGTCTTCTGTCTTCTTGATTTTGCTTGGGAAGATGCTGTTGGGGAGTCGGGCATGCCACGTTTGTTCCTTTTCTTGTATTTATATTAGATTTAGCTGCCTTTTTGCTTCTTTTGTTCATTTGAGCTCATTTAATCCTGAAAACACAAAAGGAAGACAAAAACACACTTTTTCCAACATTAGTACTAAAAAAGGGTTAGTTTTTTGCCACAATTGATGTAATTTATATGTTGCATTTTGCACACATCAGTGTTACATCCTCACCCCCTTAAAAGAAATCTCGACCTCGATATTTACTGAAATAAATGAGGGTACTTCTGTTTCATTGTGGATTCAACCTCCCACGTGTATTCGGGACCTCTACGGGCATCCCACTTAACCTTCACAATCTGCACATGCTTCTTTTGAAGCTTCTTAACCTGTCGATCCTCAATCGACAAAGGTTTCTCAACAAAATTTATGCTCTCATCTATATGCACATCCTTATGTGACATGGCTAGCGATTCATCGGCTAGACATTTCTTCAGATTGCAGATGTGGAACACATTATGAATTCCACTGAGCTCTTCAGGCAGGTTTAACTTGTAAGCCACTGTTCCGACACATTCGATGATCTCGAATGGTCCTATGTATCTGGGGCTTAGCTTGCCTTTCTTGCCAAATCGCATCACCCCTTTCTAGGGTGATACCTTAAGTAACACCTTGTCACCTACCTCGAATTTCAGAGGTTTACGCCTTTTATCTGCGTAGCTTTTCTACCTATCCCTGGCAGCTTTGAGACGATCACGTATCTGCACAATTTTATCTGTCGTCTCAAGGACTATATCAGGTCCTGTTAGTTGGACATCTCCTACTTCCGCCCAACAAACTGGCGTTCTGCATTTCCTTCCGTACAATGCCTCAAAAGGTGCTGCTTGAATACATGAATGATAGCTGTTATTGTACGAGAATTCAATTAATGGAAGATGGTCATCCCAACTTCCTCCTAAATCAATAACGCAAGCCCATAACATATCCTCAAGCGTTTGAATTGTACGCTCGCTTTGCCCATCCGTCTGAGGATGATAAGCAGTGCTGAAGTTTAGACGAGTGCCTAGGGATTGCTGAAAGATTTTCCAAAAGTGAGATGTATATCTCGTATCCCTATCCCTATCAGAGATGATAGAAACTAGCACTCCGTGAAGAGATACAATCTCATCCACGTACAGCTGAGCTAACTTGTCAGAGCTGTGAGTTTCCTTAATAGGTAAGAAGTGGGCTGACTTGGTTAATCTATCAACTATAACCCAAATTGTGTCATTCCCACGCTTAGTCTTTGGTAACTTAGTAATAAAGTCCATGGTTACCATTTCCCATTTCCAGGTGGGAAGTTCAGGTTGTTGCAGCAAACCTGAGGGCTTCTGGTGTTTGGCTTTAACTTGCGTGCACGTCAAACATTTGGCCACATAAGTGGCTATAGATTTCTTCAAACCTATCCATCAATAATTCACCTTTAAATCCTGGTACATCTTATCACTACCAGGATGGACAGAATACTTGGAACTATGGGCTTCTTGAAGAATCACATCCCTAAGTCCTCCATAAATTGGAACTCATATTCGTCCATTCAATCTTAGGATCCCATCCTTGCTATACGATAATTGTTCCGCAGTTACGCCCAGCTTTTCATTTGGATAGTTAGCTTCTAATACGGCTTCCTTCTGTGCGGCTAACAATCTTTCATTCAAGTTGTTCTTCAATTCAATGCTCTTGGCATTGATTCTAATGGGCTTAACTCTTTCTTTCCTGCTCAAGGCATCGGCGACCACGTTCGCCTTGCCTGGATGATATCGGATTTCACAATCATAATCGTTCAGCGTCTCCATCCATCGACACTGTCTCATGTTCAGATCCTTCTGGTTAAACAGATGCTGAAGGCTCTTATGATCAGAATAGATCACACACTTGGTACCATATAAATAATGCCTCCACAGTTTTAGTGCAAACACAACGACACCCAATTCCAAATCGTGGGTGGTGTAATTCTTCTCGTGTACCTTCAATTATCGTGAGGCATAGGCAATGACCTTGCCTCTTTGCATGAGTACACAACCCATTCCAGTATGTGATGCGTCCCAATATACCACAAATTCTTCAATTCCTTCAGGCAATGTCAAAACCAGAGCATTGCTCAACTTTTGCTTAAGAATCTCAAAGGATTCTTGTTGCTTAGGACCCCAATCAAACTTTATATTCTTTCGAGTTAAAGAAGTCAGGGGTGCAGCAATCCTTGAGAAATTTTCAATAAAACGCCTATAGTATCCTGCCAGACCCAAGAAGCTGCGAATCTTTGTGGGCGTCTTTGGTTCTTGCCAATTCATGATGGCTTCAATCTTGGCGGGATCCACCTGATACCACGCTCGCTAACCATATGTCCAAGAAATTGGACTTCACGAAGCCAAAACTCACATTTTGAAAACTTGGCATAGAGCTTCTCTTGCTGAAGAAGTTTAAGGATACATCGAAGGTGCTTTTCATGATCAGCCTGATTCTTTGAGTAAATGAGTATGTCATCAATAAAAACAATGATAAACTTGTCCAAATATGGTTTACAAACACGATTCATGAGGTCCATGAATGCTGCTGGTGCATTAGTGAGCCCGAAAGGCATCACCAAGAACTCGTAGTGACCATAACGAGTTCTGAATGCCGTCTTATGCACATCTTCATCTCTAACCTTCAGCTGATGGTAACCTGACCTTAAATCAATCTTGGAGAAGTAACTTGCTCCTTGAAGTTGATCGAACAGATCATCGATCCTGGGCAATGGAAATTTGTTCTTGATTGTAACCTTGTTTAGCTCGCGATAATCGATGCATAGACGCATCGATCCATCCTTCTTTTTCACAAACAGAATCGGTGCTCCCCAAGGAGATGAGTTAGGTCTAATAAATCCTTTTGCCAACAAATCATCCAACTGAGTTCTTAATCTTTCATCTCAGTTGGTGCCAACCGGTAAGGTGCTCTTGCAACTGGTGCTGCTCCAGGAATAATGTCAATCTTGAACTCCACTTGCCTATCTGGAGGTAACCCAGGTAGCTCTTCAGGGAAAACTTCTGGATACTCAGAAATGACGGGAATGCCTTCAATCTTGGGCTTTGGTTCATTGATAGTCACTTGTGCCATGTAAATGACACATCCTTTCTTCAAACACCTTGACGCCTTAAGCATAGACACTTGCTTGGGCAACCCATACTGGGTATCTCCCTGAATTGTTAACGGCTCACCATAAGGAGTTTTAATAACCACTTGCTTCTTGTCACAAACGATCTGAGCTTGGTTATGAGATAACCAGTCCATGCCTATTACTATGTCGAATCCAACTAATTTCAAAAGAAGCAAGGATAATGGAAAAGAGTGGTTCCTAATGGATATAAAACATCCATCTAATACTGTTGAAGCAGTTTCTATGGTACCATCGGCCAATTCTACTTCGTACTTTATGCTTAGGGTTTTAACAGGCAGATTTAATAACTTACAAAATTTATTGTCTATAAATGACTTTTCTGCACCCGAATCAAACAATACCCTTGCATAAACATCGTTGATAAGAAAAGTACCTGTTATCACGTTGTCGTTTTGAATGGCCTCCTGAGCATTCATTTGAAAGAACCAAGCATTGGTCTTTTTACATTCTTCAGGTTTCTTTGCATACTTTGGGCAGTTGGACTTGATGTGCCCCTTCTCGTTACAGTTGTAACAAGTAGCATCCTTTATTTTCTTGCAATCCAACGTTTTATGTTCACTTGATTTGCAAATCCCACAAGCCCTAGGCTGCGATTGGGATTTTGATTCGAACCTGCACTTCCCCAGATGACGCTTCTTGCAGATCTTACACTTGGGTTTTTCACCCGATTGTTGGTTATCCTTCTTGAACCCTGAACTCTTCTTGTTCTCAGAGTTCCCTTTATGTTTCTTCTCAGAACGGTGTGAGCTCTCATCCTCACGTTTTCTTTTCCCCTCATCAGAGTTCCTAAGCGATCTCTCCCTGACCGCATCAAGAGTAAGAGATAATGATAAATCAGCCACTGACCTAAAGGTAGTAGGTCTTGATGCTTTCACACTAACCTTAATTTCTGGAGCTAAACCTCCAATAAACCGAGCTATACGTTTTGGTTCTGGTGTGACCAAGTATGGAACTAATCGTGACATAGTGTTGAAACTAGAAGGTATGCCTGGCAGTCTAAGTTCTTCATGACCAAGGTCAAGAAGTCAGTCTCAATTTTCTCAACTTCATGTTGAGGACAGAAATTCTCTTTGATCAATGCAACAAACTGATCCCAAGACATGCTATACAGCGGGATCTTCCCAGTAGCTTGGATTAGTGACCTCTACCAAGCTAATGCTTCACCTTTAAACGACTGCGACACAAACTTCACAATGTCTTGTTCAGCACAACCACTAATATCAACAACAGTGTCCATTTCATCGAGCCAGGTCATACAATATATGGCTCCCTTCTCCCCTGTGAAGTCTATTGGCTTGCAGGAGACAAAATACTTGTAAGAGCAGGTCTTATCACAGGGCTCTTGATTGAACACAATCTTCTTAGACGGAACACTCTGCTGATTTGACGAGTGACGAGCATCGTCCTTCTTTGACTCGTTCACTTTAGAAGGGGGCTTACTATGAGCCTCAGAATGAGTCTTAGAGCGCGTGACACTTGATTCCTTGAACTGTCTATCAAGTTCTCTAGTAACGGCATTGTCTATCAATGCCTGAAGATCTGCACCAGCTACATTAACTCTGGTAGTATCATTATTCTCCCTCGGGTGACTGTTAACTTCCTCCGATTCAGCCACGTAGCTTGATTGCTACAAAACAGTTGACATTATTTTATTCAGAGGTTATTATGAAATCATTATTTCTGATGATTCATTAACCGTGGTAAATATAGACCATATTTGGTTAATTTGTTAATCATATATATTTAGGATTTTTATTATAATTTATCCTGATTAAAATATTAAAGGTATTATTACTGGCACATAACGCCTAGTCACAAGGACAGCTTTAATGATTATAAGCCATGATTTCAGATAATCGAGGCCTTAAGGTTTGAACGTAGTTCATTACCTTTTTATCGACAGGGAGTCGTAGACTACGACTGGCTTTCGTCTTATTTGATAATTATTATGGCCCGTAGGCACTGCATCACTAATGGATGTCTCATGAATGATTATCCTAACTGATGATTTGAACCCATGATTTATAGATCATTAGGTTAAATAAGGAAATCTGGAAGAATCCAGTATGAGGATGACATGTGTGATTTTATCGAATCACATCCGCCAGGAGTGCTAACATGTTTTCAGATGTTAACAAGGATTTGAATCTTTTTAAACAGGTTTTACCTTCATGGCCAGGTCTATAATGACATATAGGCTAGGTTATACCTTTTAAGATTCTTATTCAATAATGAAAGGCATATCATTTAAAAGGAATGATATTTTTTTTTTGATTTATTTCATATATTATATTCATACATAAGGTGACAATGAAATTTAAATAAAACATTCCACTAATTTTAAAAGAAGTACATAGGTTGCCCTAAACGGGACTTTTACATAAATAATTTGCCCATGCAAGGGCTAAACAAGAAAGACAGGCCCACGCAGGGACCAAAGATAGAAAGACAAGTTCACGCAGGGACTAAGTACATAAATAAAAATGTCCACGCAGGGACTTGATTGAAATAAAGAAATTACAATACAAATAAATAAGGAATCTTCAAAAATCCCTCTTCTTCTTCCCCTTGATCAGATTCGCCAAACCCTTAAGCAGACCTCAGCGGCTTCTACGCTCCTCTTGAACCTCCCGTTCCACCTGGTTCAACCTCGGTAAAATCTCATGTTGTTGCGGTGGCGGGATCAGCGGAGGCTGCGGCGGCTGTTGCTGTGGAGGTTGAGCAGGTGGAGGGTATTGGTACCCATATGCTTGGTACCCAGATTGGTACGAAGCTGCATAGGGCCCTTTAGGGTAAAGAGCATTGTAGTTTGCCACTACGAGATACGGGTCAACATCGGGGGCATTGTAGTAGTTATACCCAGGGTAGGCTGGCTGCTCAAAAGGGTTATACGCCGCTGCACCGGCGTAAGAAGGTATTGGGTTATCAAAACCCACATGCGGTGGTGGTGGTGCGACTGGCGCAGAGTCCACCTCAAAAACGGGGTTTGAAGGCCCACCCATCTGCGGGTCTTCATATAGTGGCGGATAGTGGCTGCCACTGGAGTGTTGAGGGGTGCTGAAGTGGAAATCCCCTCCTCGCACTGACATCCGTGCACCTGTTCTTCTTCGCCTCGGTGGCTCCGGAGGCAGTTGCTGCTCAAGCGGTGGTGGTGGCGGTGGCGTGACCGCTACAAAACGTGAATCCTCAGAGGGATCCTGCTGTTGCTGCTGAGATGGGTTTAAAAAGGGAGTAAACTCCCAGTTGTATTGGGCAAACCTTGCTTCATAGCTGTCTGGACCCCGATAAGGTGATCCACGAAAAGGTGACCCATCTGATATCTCTATGGGATGCGTGGGCGTCCCAGATGGCGGTTCGGCGGGATCGGGGTCATCATCCATATCCATGCCCTGAGCTTCAGGGAATTGGTCTTCAGGTGTCTCACCCCGACCGCGTAAAACAACAAATCACGACAGAATTGTCGGGGAGTGTAGTAACAGAATCATTGTTTCATAACACATGGAAATTGAAATTTTGTTTTATTGAATAAAAGAAGTTACAATGTTTTGAAAACAAAGAACCATAACATAATTAACTAGTCTTGCATCTTTTATTGTCACTAAGGCCCAAGTCTGCCTAAGTGTATCTTGATCAATCCTATGCATCATCTCCAGAGAACACATGTGAAAATAGGTACGTCAGCATAAAAATGCCTGTGAGATACATAGGTTTTATTAAAATAGGATTCATGACTTGTAAGTTTAAAAGAAAATGTTTTAACAAAAATTAGTCATGAACCTTGTAAAATGTTTTCTTTTAGAAATCATACGAAAATCGATAAGAAAACAGATGATATAAAAGAATAATGTGTGGTTAAATAAGTAACCAAGTAAAAATGAATTTGTATAAAACGTGTTGTTTGTAAAACAATGTTTTGTAAAGATATGTTAATTGTGTAAAATGTAATATGTCAAAATTGAAATGGTTTAAATAACGCTACGATATGTAATATCATAAAATCACTTATATATAGGAAGTACTAGCGGCGTATCCACCATGCTTTTATCATATTACACACATCTCGTTACTTAAATCACTTACCCAAACAAACCACCCAAAATGTAATGTTCAAACAAATGTTGAAATGTTATTGTGTAACCAAATGAGTATAGGAACTCATGTAATATGGTTTAACAAAGCCTACATTCTAAAACGAAACCTATCCTAAGTGCTTACGACCCATCACGACCCGTTTAGGTAGCTTACGCTACTTTAACGCGTCGTTCGCGTGAAACGCGTTCGGACCGCCTAACTAGTCCTATGACAAGTATTATATGCCTTAACATGTCTAATAATGTTGCCTAATTAGTTTAGATGTCAAAATTTAGGTTACATATGCTTAAAATGAATTCATGCGTAAAAAGGGCATTTTGGTCATTTTCCTAAGGCATATAAACTACTTATCATACAACTACTTAAACGAAGTGACCATAAGGTATAACCTCGGAAGGTTATTCCCTATACAACTATGGTCACCTAATGTGTATGGTTGGATCCTAATGATCGACCAAACGGGTCGGGTTCGAAAGTCTAAGCGGTTGTTTAGATCGCTTACCTTTACGACCCTATATAAGCACTAAACCTAAAGTAACGAGCTAAACATGTTAAAACATGTTTAACGAAGTTAGAAAACAAGTTTGATATCAAAACAAACGGTTTTGATACCCAAGAATAGTTTGGTTACAAAATCTGCATAAACGCGCATTTTGACCGAAACTATAACTCGTCACTATGCCTAAATAACGTGGTAATCAGTAGGTATAGTCACAAGGGACTATAACCATCGTGATTACGCTCATGTTGTGAAGTTCAAACGAACTTCGTGTTGACCATAAACTGGTCAAAGTAGAAAGTCAAACATAGTTTGACTTTCGTGATTAAAACGCGTAAAAGAACGAAAGAATACTTACAAAAGGTCCAAGAAATGGAGATTTGATCAAGATATTCTCAGGTATGAAGGATTTTATCCTTCAACTTATAGAAATCAGATCAATGTGAGAAGAAAGGAAAGAATGGAGGTGGGTATATATAGAATTCGGGCAACCGTTAAGATCGTTAATCGAAAACTAAGCTTTGATCTGAGCCGTCCAAGTGTGCCCATGGTTTTAGAATACCATGGGTGCCCCTAAATGAGCCCATAGAATGTTCAAAACCATGTGCAAGTGAGGGTAACAGCTGGAACAAGCTGGAAAACAAAATCTGCTGATCTGGGGATGGCTTACGGACCGTAAGCACACCCATACGGTCCGTAAGGACCTGGTCTACTGGCAGAAAGTTTGCAAAGTTGGCAGAACAGGCCCCTGCATCTCTAAACTTGATTTTTGATGCGTTTTGGCACCTTTAAGCCCCGTTAACCTCATTTCAAGGTTCTAAAATGAAGTTAAAGTACAGGGAACATGAAATGTGCTCAAAATATATATCGGATTTTGGTTCGTTTGGTCGTACGGTCGCGTTGTTCGGTTAATTACGACGAAACACGAACGAACGCGAAAAACGATCCAAATTACACGACGAATGAAATTTTATCATGCCAATCACTATAACATAATATTTTAATGATTACATAAATTTTTGGATGTCCGGATGTATTCAGAACGTAAGATATGCGCGAAAATGCAAACTTATGCACTTTTTGACGCTTTTAGTCCCTGAATGACCAAAAAGTTTATTTTAGCACACCGAACACCTCAAAGCCTATTTCTAAGCTATGTAAAGGATATTTAGGGCATATTTAACTTATGATAGAGTTCCGGAATGTTTGTTACAGTACGAATCGGCTTACTTTCACAGTTTGTCGAATTTAGTCCCTCTAAGCGAATAAACTTGATTTCGACACACCAAACCTTCCAAATCTTATTTTTAAGTTATGTAAAGGTTATTTAAGGTATGTTAAGCCCATGTCACTATCCCGGAGTGTTTGTCGCGTTAAAATGATTACGTTTACGCATCAGTTCGCGTATAACTTTCCAGAAAGCGATTTAAAGCTCGAAATCGAACAAGAATTGATATGTGCAAATGATACACATATTTATACAAATCCCAAGTATGAAACACAATATTTCATTGATTTGGTCTTTGTTTGATGGCCGTGGAGGCACAGGTGTCACAGTCTCCCCTACTTCAGGAAATTTCGTCCCGAAATTTATCTAGAGGAAACTTGTGAGAGTTCAAAACATGAAGTCGAAAAGATAAAATAACACTGGTTAGGGTTCTGAACTTCTAGTAACTTTTAAATAACATCATGCTTGCAATGTAAGAGGGACACTTATATACAAGTATATAAAGCGCCATTGGTGCGTCCACCGTACCTCAATTACATTGTTCGCGTTTCGTTATTGTTGTCACTATAGGTTCTTACACATGATAAGTCTTACTGTGGTTTCCGCGCACTAAATTTCATAATTATGTATGCGTCCATAATTATGTAATCCCTTGCATAGTCCGCACAATGCATTTTATAATGTGTAGGGGAAAACCAAATGAACAAACCTGCGATGAGCGTGACTAGACCACCATAGGACCCTTTTAATTAAATCAATAAATAATCTCTTTAAATAGACCACCAATGAGTCTTTTCAGCTAAATCATCACATGTCATTCTTAACCAGATCCTAAATCGATCTTTTTAACTAGACCACCCAAGTGATCTCTTTTGAATTATGGAATGGTACTATATAATCCAAGGGTCTTAACTATTATGTAGAAGCCCATTAAGGATTTAAGGTAGTACCTTTGGATATCCTACTATGAATCCTCATATGAAGATATGGAAGATTCTATGAGGATTTGGATAATGAAAATAAAACCACAAAAGAAAACACATAACACATAATCATATAACCATAAAATTGTTTATCTTGATTTTTAATTTGTTATCATTTTGTTAATTGTGCACATGTATTTAAAGCACACCAGGTATCCAATCCGTGGATTTTGATTGGCACTTTAAATATTTCCAACAATCTAACTATAAAGATAGAGAGATCTTAAAAAGAAAATTCGATTTCGATTATAAGGAATCGTGATGTTCGAATTAAGGCATACAAGGAATCCAATGAAGGATTCTGATTAGAGCGGTAACCATCCATAAAGATCTAATTATGAGGGTAATAAGATCCCATATGGATCTTGGAATTTGAAAAGCGGGAGACGCTTTGAACCCTTGCACTAGATGTGCTTAAGTCAAAACATAAGGTAAAATGCTCATGAAGTTGAGGTGCTAGATATGCCAAGGCGACATATGAAGCAGATTTTGAAGGTTAAATCAATGTATGGGGAAAATGTTTTAGAAAACTATGCATGGGGTTCTTTTTGAAATGTGTTTAATATTTTTGAAACCTTACATAATACTTTTGAAATCATAATGTAGGTGTATTAGATAAGTATATTTATAAAATGTTTTAAAATCATGCGAGATGAATTTTGAAATTATGTATAAGGTTTATGAAAACATGAATGATGCTTTTGAAATCATGCAATTGATATGTTAAGTAAATATACTACGTTAAAAATGTTTTCAAACTATATGAAATGTTTTTGAAATCATGAAGGTTGTTTTTTAAAAGCATATATTATGTATGTTGTTATGAAAATCAGAATGTAATGATATGGGTATGAGATCGAAAAACACCCTTAGTTATCTAACCAAGGATTTAAAGCGATTACTCAAAATGTCACTTATTTTCTGTACTTCGTTTCTTAGAATGAAACGAGTACTTAGAATTTTCAAGGAAATCATGAGCAAACACAAGAATGGGAGAAACACAAGAATAGTTTGTAAAGAACATAGTTCCTTAATGTAGGTATCATAGGGAAATGCCATACACACATATAACTACACTTGTACATTAGAATTGTGAACAACAATTTATTTATAAACGAAACAGATTGTTTCAGGATTCAACAAAAGATACAGAAGCATAAGATTCAGATTATTTAAAGCGGCAGCTTCTTCTAATCAGCCAAATGCTCATCCGTGGGTTGGATTTGCATTGACAATCTTTGGGCATCTGTTCACGAAATGACCCTTCTCGCCACAGTTGTAGGACGATCCAGGTGGAATGCGAGCTTGAGCAGGGTTGGCTTAGATTTGAGTAGCAGGAAGATTTGCAACAACTTTGTTTTGGATAGCAAAGCGGCATACGTCAACCAAATGTCCCCATCGTCCACAGTGGGTACATTTGAAACATGGTGTTTGATCTGGATGATGATGGTTGCATCGATTGCACAAGGAAGCAGTTCCCAAGTACGGCTTCTTTGCTGGTGGTGCTGCCACCTGGCTAGGTCTTGTTTGTTTTGGTGCAAGAGCCGCGGGATCCTTTGGAGCTTTACGCTTCTTTGGTTTTGGTGAAGGTTTGGCTTCTGTTTCCTTCGGTGACTCTTGAGTGGCTTCCTCCTAGAGATGATACATGGCAGTAGCTAATTCAACAGTCTTCAGGACTACTTCGCCTATTCACTGGGCAAATTTGGCAGTCTGCTCGGATATCTGGGCATCGTTGCGATGAAGAGACATTCTAGAAGAAATGAAAGACATAGGAGGAAACAAATGAAATGTTATCGGATAATCAAAACAGAATGACAACGCATAAAAATTGCGATCATTTGTTTGTTACCTAAGGCAAACAAATGAGACGGTGACAAATCAAAGTAAGCGGGTCATATTAATGTATCGCGAAGACATGCTTTAGCCTATAAGTGGACACTCACCCCAAGAGTTCCCAGGTAAGAGTGACTGGTCCGATTATGTGGATTTGTATGAACACTCTAGCCTTAGAGAGAAAACTCAGAGTACAGGCATCCACCCTTCCAGATTGCACGTGTTCACATTATAAGACCCAACTTTGACAAGATTTTGAAAACTTAGAGGGTTCAAAACCTAGTAATAAATCATCCTAGAACAGATGATTGGATTTTGAAGCGGATTCAAAATTTGTGTTCTTGTTGTGGTTGTCACCTAAGGATAAGTGACAGTATTGTCTTAAGATCTAAACACAAGGATCTTGTGTTAGGGTCCTAGGAAGGTTATAGACTAGGTCAAAGCATTACTAATAACCTAATTCCCTATAACCATGAGCTCTGATACCAACTTTTCTGTCACACCCGACCACGTAAAACAACAAATCGCGGCAGAATCGTCGGGGAGTGTAGTAACAGAATCATTGTTTCATAACACATGGAAATTGAAATTTTGTTTTATTGAATAAAAGAAGTTACAATGTTTTGAAAACGAAGAACCATAACATAATTAACTAGTCTTGCATCTTTTATTGTCACTAAGGCCCAAGTCCGCCTAAGTGTATCTTGATCAATCCTATGCATCATCTCCTGAGAACACATATGAAAATAGGTACGTCAGCATAAAAATGCCTGTGAGATACATAGGTTTTATTAAAATAGGATTCATGACTTGTAAGTTTAAAAGAAAATGTTTTAACAAAAATTAGTTATGAACC
This sequence comes from Helianthus tuberosus, assembly GCA_030545235.1. Lineage (NCBI taxonomy): Eukaryota > Viridiplantae > Streptophyta > Magnoliopsida > Asterales > Asteraceae > Helianthus > Helianthus tuberosus. The sequence continues at coordinate 45,970,405 of CM060393.1, read as the reverse complement.
TTGTAAAATGTTTTCTTTTAGAAATCATACGAAAATCGATAAGAAAACAGATGATATAAAAGAATAATGTGTGGTTAAATAAGTAACCAAGTAAAAATGAATTTGTATAAAATGTGTTGTTTGTAAAACAATGTTTTGTAAAGATATGTTAATTGTGTAAAATGTAATATGTCAAAATTGAAATGGTTTAAATAACGCTACGATATGTAATATCATAAAAACACTTATATATAGGAAGTACCAGCGGCGTATCCACCATGCTTTTATCATATTACACACGTCTCGTTACTTAAATCACTTACCCAAACAAACCACCCAAAATGTAATGTTCTAAAAAATGTTGAAATGTTATTGTGTAAACAAATGTAATGTATAGTGAATAAAAGCACTTATTGATTAAAAGCATTTACTCAACCCTATAAGAAAGAAATGTACAAAACAATGCATTTGATAAATTATGATCAAAAGTTATGTTTTGTAAAATAATGCATGCTTTACTGATACAAACATCTATGCGGTATTGTTAAACGTATACATTCAAGCCTTGAGACTGTAGGATAACCTTAGAGTAAAGGTTATCAAAAATGTTTTCGGATTCAGTCATTTCCTACTTCCAAACAAACCTAGGAAGCCAGAAATGGGAGTTGTCAAGTCCTATGGTACCACTACTTACTACCGAGCGGCGTAGCTAATGTTAATGAACGTATTTTAGTTCGTTAAACAAACCAAATGTCATACCAAATGTAAGCATGTTTTATGAAAACAATGTACCTAGTATGCTAAGTGAACATACAAGGTAGAAATGTAAAACAATGTGCTAGCATGCTAAGTGAACATACATAGCAAAAATGTAATATAAAACAATGTACTAATTATGCATTAAATGGACATACATAGCATAAAATGTAATCTAAAACGATGTACTAAGTATGCACTAAATGGACATACGTAGCAAAACATAATGAAATCATGTACTATAAGTGTACTAATAATCATAACAAGCATATGATATGAAAACATGGAAAGCACGAAAGTAACAAGTAGGCACATGTGTATCACCCCAAAACGTTTGAAAAATAGTAAAAGAGGGGTTTATGTACTCACTTGAGGGTGCTTAGAAGTCTTGAGTAACAACCAAGCAAAGCTAAAGGGGTCACGGAATCAAACGACACCTAATATAAGTAACTATGTTAATAAACGGACCTAAATCGGAAGATTGGATAGAATGAGGTTTTGTAAACCAAATGAGTATAGGAACTCATGTAATATGGTTTAACAAAGCCTACATTCTAAAACGAAACCTATCCTAAGTGCTTACGACCCATCACGACCAGTTTAGGTAGCTTACGCTACTTTAACGCGTCGTTCGCGTGAAACGCGTTCGGACCGCCTAACTAGTCCTATGACAAGTATTATATGCCTTAACATGTCTAATAATGTTGCCTAATCAGTTTAGATGTCAAAATTTAGGTTACATATGCTTAAAATGAATTCATGCGTAAAAAGGGCATTTTGGTCATTTTCCTAAGGCATATAAACTACTTATCATACAACTACTTAAACGAAGTGACCATAAGGTATAACCTCAGAAGGTTATTCCCTATACAACTATGGTCACCTAATATGTTTGGTCGGATCCTAATGATCGACCAAACGGGTCGGGTTCGAAAGTCTAAGCGGTTGTTTAGACCGCTTACCTTTACGACCCTATATAAGCACTAAACCTAAAGTGACGAGCTAAACATGTTAAAACATGTTTAACGAAGTTAGAAAACAAGTTTGATATCAAAACAAACGGTTTTGATACCCAAGAATAGTTTGGTTACAAAATATGCATAAACGTGCATTTTGACCGAAACTATAACTCGTCACTATGCCTAAATAACGTGGTAATCAGTAGGTATAGTCACAAGGGACTATAACCATCGTGATTATGCTCACGTTGCGAAGTTTAAACGAACTTCGTGTTGACCATAAACTGGTCAAAGTAGAAAGTCAAACATAGTTTGACTTTCATGCTTAAAACGCGTAAAAGAACGAAAGAATACTTACAAAAGGTCCAAGAAATGGAGATTTGATCTAGATATTCTCAGGTATGAAGGATTTTATCCTTCAACTTAGAGAAATCAGATCAAGGTGTGAAGAAGGGAATGAATGGAGGTGGGTATATATAGGATTCAGACAACCGTTAAGATCGTTCATCGAAAACCGAGCTTTGATCTGAGCCATCCAAGTGTGCCCATGGTTTTAGAATACCATGGGTGCCCCTAAATGAGCCCATAGAATGTTCAATACCAGGTGCAAGTGAGGGTAACAGCTGGAACAAGCTGGAAAACAAAATCTGCTGATCTGAGGATGGCTTACGGACCGTAAGCACACCCATACGATCCATAAGGACCTGGTTTGCTGGCAGAAAGTTTGCAAAGTTGGCATAACAGGCCCCTGCATCTCTAAACTTGATTTTTGATGCGTTTTGGCACCTTTAAGCCCCGTTAACCTCATTTCAAGGTTCTAAAATGAAGTTAAGTATAGGGAACATGAAATGTGCTCAAAAATATATCGGATGTCGGTTCGTTTGGTCGTACGGTCGCGTTGTTCGGTTAACTCGACGAAACACGAACGGACGCGAAAAACGATCCAAATTACGCGACGAATGAAATTTTATCATGCCAATCACTAAAACATAATATTTTAATGATTACATAAATTTTTGGATGTCCGGATGTATTCAGAACGTAAGATATGCGCGAAAATGCAAACTTAAGCACTTTTTGACGCTTTTAGTCCCTGAATGACCAAAAAGTTTATTTTAGCACACCGAACACCTCAAAGCCTATTTATAAGTTATGTAAAGGATATTTAGGGCATATTTAACTTATGATCGAGTTCCAGAATGTTTGTTACAGTACGAATCGGCCTACTTTCGCAGTTTGTCGAATTTAGTCCCTGTAAGCGAATAAACTTGATTTCGACACACCAAACCTTCAAAATCTTATTTTTAAGTTATGTAAATGTTATTTAAGGTATGTTAAGTCTGTGTCACTATCCAGGAGTGTTTTTCGCATTAAACTAATTACGTTTACGCATCAGTTCGCGTATAACTTTCCAGAAAGCGATTTAAAGCTCGAAATCGAACAAGAATTGATATGTGCAAATGATACACATATTTATACAAATCCCAAGTATGAAACACAATATTTCATTGATTTGGTCTTTGTTTGATGGCCGTGGAGGCACATGTGTCACATCAGGGCCCAATGGGTTATGGCCCATTGGTTCTTAAATCTGATTTGCCGGGTTGAACCCGCTCTGGAAATACGGGGTCGGGTCCTGGAAGGCCCGATGTGAGATTGAACGCTGCAATGGCAAGAAAGAGTGGCGTGAATCTTCAGGCTCATTCTCTGAATGTGGCCCAAAGGAGTGATGGTAAGAAGGTGATGAACTGAGCGAGACTGAACTCCTCGCCGGCTCCAAGTAGGTCCTCCAATCTTCTTGAGGACTAGTGCTCATAGTAGCTGACGGAGTTCGCCGATGGGAAGGCCCGGCCTCATGGTCGTTAGGAGCGGTGAATGGCACCTTGCCTCGTCCTCCTCTCCTGAACCTTGGCGGCATTTTTCTTGATCCTGTCAAAACAAGCAAAGGAAACAACAAGGGAAAACAATAAAGGACAAAATAAAAGATTTGGATTTAGTCCTAAGTCCTTTTCCTAGACTCGGAAGTCGAGGAATGTGCAACTGTGTCATTGAGATTAAACACAAAAGGCTAGTTTTTAATTCACTCAATGTTGGCTCTGATACCAACCTGTCACACCCCGATATTTCCACGTATTACCGGTGGGCCCGGTGGGGAGTATCGTGACGTAGTTGATATCATCATAGACAAATAATCACAGTTCAATGCACAGCGGAAGTCTAAAGTAAAAAAATTACAAACCGCAAGAAAGTAACATAAAGTTCTACAACGGAAAGTAAAGAGATCCACAGGCGGACCAAAAGATAAACAGAATTATTGTTCAACAGATTTTTAAACATCTAAAGCTTGCAAGACTCTTTGTTCGATGCTAGGAGTAGTCAGCCCATTTCACTTAGTACCTGCACTTAGGCTTTTTGAAAAATACGTCAGTTTACACTGGTAAATACAATTAACCGACTCTTTTTGGAAAAGTGTTTATAAAACTGCTTTAAATGCCCAAGGCACAAATATTCTTTTATAACTTGGGATAATTATTTAAAAATAATCTTGTAAAAGAATTATATGTTTGTTACACGTTCAGTAGCCCGGGTTGAATACCGGGTTAAAGATTAATAGACACACCACATAATATAACCCACAGCGAGTTATTCTCGAACAAGCAGGTATATCATTTTACATACGCACCGGCAGGTGTATGCCTACACCCCGTGCTTAAGTCGTGGCCATTTCCATGAATGAGCCGAGGATATCCAGGACATGGTCATTAACCCCACAAAGGCTTAAAACAAACAAGACAGATTAAACGGGTTATTTCAATGATTTAACCTCCATACGATTAAAAATTTAATACCCGACCAAGCGGTATTTTATATAACGTACCCCAAGCCCGTATAAGGGAAAATAAGTTAAAAGTATTTACCTGAGCAAAAATATAAATTTATTCCCAGCCGTAAATCAATCAAGCAAGTACAGATAGCTTTTACCGGGCTCCTAATCGGGAACGAAGGTTTTTAATAACCTATTAGAATCTTAACGGGTCTTATTTAAGTCTTAACTTAGACCAGTTAGTTTTAAGGAAAGGTATACGGTTCAAAACGCAAGATTAAGCGAAGACCGGATTAGAATGTGATTTAGACCCGACAAGTATGAAGACTTGTATAATATGGGTAAACTAAACACACTCTGGATTTTGAGGTAAAATGATAAGGTTTAACCCGTTTCGGTTAATTTATGTAAACTAGTTACATAAACCGTACCGAACGCGTATAATGCGTAACGGGTAACCAAATGAGTCATGAATAGGTTCCCTAAGTTAATATGATTAAAATGTGTTATGATATCAGTAGGATACCTTCCATTATGCCCAAAATGAATTTAAAATCAATTTAAACCTCGTAGGGGTATTTTGGTCATTTTAAAGATTATAAAAGAGATTAAATGAAAATCTGAGGTTTTGGTCTAAAACGATCAGTAAAAATATTTATTTTAGTAGGTTATATCAGTAAGATATTAAACATATGTGAAATTTATCATCTATGGCCAAACTATGCACCGTAGGGGCATTTTGGTCATTTCACATAAGCTTTAAGGGTCAAATTTGGAAATCTGAGTTCAAAACTTTTACTTACTGTTAATATATCAAAATTTACTTAAAACATCAGTAGGTAATGGGTCTTAAATGTTAAACATAATTTTAACCCATACTACGTGTTTAACACGCGTAAAAAAGTCGGTTTTAGGCGATTTTCGGGTTATACAAGAAAAGCTGAGATTTTTATTAGTCCAGAAGGCTTAAAATATTTTATTTAACATATGAAATCAGTAGAAAAAGGTTTGGTATCAAAATGTTATGTAAAACTCATTTTATTAGTAAAAAGGTTATAACCGTCAATTACCAAATCAAAGCAAGAACCCCAGGTTATGATCAGTTTAAAAATTAATAAAAATCTTCAAAATCCCAAAATATTATATTACATTAGTGGGTAAAAGGTTTGATGTCAAAATTTGGGTTTAAATAGGTTTATGCCAAAAATGTCGTTTAATTAATAAAAAGGCTTTAATTTACGATATCGAGCATAACTCCTAATTTAGACCTCAAACTGATGTCAAATTTTTAGGACATGTTTGTAAATCAATAATAAAGGTTTTTGTCCTCTCACATTTTCAAAAATCTCGTTTTAATATCAAAAGAGCATAATGGTCAACAATTAAGCATTTAACGGAAACATGCAAATGATTCGGATTACAAAGGAACCACATTGTATAATCTCAGAGGGTTATACTTACATGTAATATGGTCCTAATGGAACCCTAAGGCATATCTAAACTAAGCTAAATTGGGTCAGAACTGAAAGTCAAAGAAAAAGTCTTCTTTTGCGACTTTCGGTTCAGACCCGAGCCTAAACTCATAATTGTCGGGTTGAACATGCCTAGACATGTTCTTACATTAATTACCAAGTTATATTAGTGTTAAAACAGGTGCCATAACCTCTGCATTGTTAGTTATGAGATTATTTGTAAAATAGCTTTCTGTTGACTTTTTAATATTAAGTTTGACCCGACAATTGACCAAGTTAGAGTGGAAATCAGAGGGTGCCCTTTTAAGGGTTTATTACCCACATAATTACCAACTCATAGCCACTTTCAATTCGAAAAATGACTGGACCATTAGTGATTAATCACTAAGTCAAAGCTTAATTACGACGGCTTTGACTTTTGGTCATTAGACTAATGAAACTTGAATTAGAGAGGTTAAGAATGCTTACAAAGACTCTTAGCACGAATTAGGAGCTGAGGGAAACTTTCTTGAAGTCCAGAGAGCTCCAGAGAGTGAGTTTGAATAATATTTGTGAATGAACAAATGAGCTAGCAAACAAGAGTGCTTATATAGCCAAAAACAATTCACAAGATCACTCCACACAAGTCTACAAATGAATTCTGATGATCCCAGGTGTCCCCTATGCATGTATTACTGTTGGCTCAGTCCCTGAAATCGAAAACAAGCTTTCTAAGGCGGTGGAACAGGCCAAACCCGCAGCTGTCAACATCTGGCTGTTACTGGCACTTCCTCGCGGCCTGCGTAAGACATAGGGAAGTCTTACGCGGCCCGCATCAACCTTCAAAACCGGGAAAAATGTTTTAAACTTTGCACTTTCATTCCCTGGTCCATTTCAACTTTGTTCTGCTTTTATTTATTACATTTTGGACCCCCATAGTTAACTTTTGAGGACCTTGGGTCATAAACTAACTCCGTTAAGCTCCCAGTTAGTCGTACGATCACCCGAAAAGTCTTGTTTACTTCGAAACTTCACAAAATTAATATCCAACATTCTTGGAAGCGAAATATACAATTATTATAATGTTCTTGGGATCGTTAAAAGGTCACTCAGAGGTTACTTTCAACATGTTGACACTTTTAACCCCTATGTTTCATAAGATCCTTATTTTGAGCACAAACGATTTCCTAACTTCGATAAATTATTTGTTAAAGAATACGAACGTCGTGTGAGGTCAATCAGAGGCACAAGAATGGCATGTTGACACTTTGGATCCCTTTTATTAACATATTTACATTGTTTGACAATTTTAGTCCCTCGGAAATAATTCCTTACCCGTTTAAAGTCCATGACACGTGTCTTTATTATATTGGTCGTGATTTTACGAGGTGTTACAGATTATGAAAAGATATTCAGAGATCCGACAAAGGATTATGACCCTGAAGTGCTGGAACATGCATGGGATTACACATATTGGGATGAAGAGGATAATTGGTACTTTGACCCATATGAAGGGGAGCATGGTTCTGATTTGGATTGGTCTTGTTTAGATGATTGTCACTGGAAATAGGGTAAAAAGCAGCATCTAGATTTGTTTGGTTGTATGTTGTATTTTGGACCTCTTATTTGTACTAAATGTTGCAATGTAATCGAATCACTTTCCGCCAAAATTCTGTTTGAACACAAATGTGAACATAATAAAGCAGCCATATACAAACTATAGTCAAACAACCAAACATGTTCATGACAACCTAACCATAGTCAAACAACCAAACAACTTCATGACAACATAGTCTAAAGTTACAAACCATAGTCAAACGTGCAGAAATGAAAACACACATTGTATTGAACAAACTTGACAAACAAACAAACATAGTCTAAAGTTACAAACCATCTGTCACTCATAAAGATTGTAAACTGGTACACCTTGAGTGGCAGTGTGTGATTCCTGTGAAGCAGTGGATTGTTCACCCCTTGTCCTTTGCAGCTCCTGACATTGTGACCCACGTTCCCACATTTACCACCCTTGAGATGTGAACTGCCCAAGGGCAGGTGGGCTTGGTATGCCTTTTAAGGTGCTTGTATTTTTGTCCTACTTTGATGCATTGACTATTTTGCCCCTCATCTCTCTTTTTTTACAGGACCAAGTAGTGGTGGATTACTTCCAAAACATACTACCCTATACCTTAACAATTCTTTTTTTAGAATAAACACATCCCTCCTTGCCTTAAGAGCATAATCTTTCACCATCTGATTCATCTTATTCTTGTCATCAATAAGCTGACCAACAAAGAATGGCAGATCATTTGGTCCTTTTAAACCACCCTTGTTTCTCCTCCTTATCTTCCTGGCAACCTTATCTCTAAGGCTTGAATTGTCATCAGACCCACTTTCAAAGTCCTCTAGGTCTACAGGCAGATGACCTTCTTCGCTTCTCTCATCATCATGATCCCCATCACTTGAACCATCCAGTTCTTCCCTACTAAATTCAACATTAACCCTGAACCTCTGCATATCCACCTCTATTTCATAAACCAAATTATCTTCCTCAGTATATTCATAATCAGGATTACTTTCTTCACTCTCTTCATTATGATCTTCAATTTCTTCATCATCTTCATTCAGACTTTGATTCTGAGTATTTATTACAAATGATGCTGGAACAATTGCTTTACAGGGCCCTACAGGAACTTCACTTGACTCAATCAAGATTGTTGACCTCTGGTGTTCAACATACATGTCTATCATGTGGACTCCTTGACGCACATGATCAAAGATAGGCTCTAAGTCAACATCACATTTTAATGTCCTAAGACCAAAATCCAAAGAACAGTACGGTTCCATGTAATGAATGCAGAAAAAGAGACTATCATTGTATCCTAATTTCTTAACCATCTCCTCTAAAACATCCTTATTCAACACTCAAAAATTTACATGATCAATGTAGTTCATCTTCCCACCAAAGTAATTCCTATTTGGGTTTTCTACAAAATTACCTCCATGGTGAAATTTTATGGTAAATTGAGTTTGGGTTTCACCTGTAAACAAACATCAATAACAAATTAACACACCAAAAGGTTCAAATTTTACCTAATTCAGAACCAAATCGAGTGTGACAGAGAACAACTTGCATGTCACTTACGGTACATTTCAGCCGGTTTGAAATACTGATCTTCAGCTCTAACCTTCCATAATCGAAGATCCATGCTCGTAACAGCCTTCCAATCGACTGTAATTCTACAAGAATGCCTGATCGCCAATGAACACCTCCTGATTTTAGAGGTAGGTAAACTTGAGGGTTTCAAAGTGATGAAATGGGAATTATATGAGGTTGCAGCTCAAGTTTAGGGTGAAATGTCCATACTGCCCTTTGACCATTAAAAGAAAACGTTGATATGTGACAGAAAGAAGAACCAGGGGTAAAATCGCGACATAACACCAACGTTGGGGGGTAAAATTGCAATTATTTCGTTAGGGGGGACAGAGTGCCAATTGGCCTAAACCCTAGGGGGTAAAATTGCAGTTTACTCTAAATTAAAATACTTAAGAAACAAAGTTCAGCTAAGACCATGCGTAGTCGTTGGGGTGAATAATGCCCCACCCTAGGGCGTTTTTGCCCCATGTGGCAACCCAGTCAGCAATGGGGCATTATTGGGCGTTTTTACAAAAGGGGTGTAGTGGGGATTTGGGGATTGTGGGGCATTATTGTCACGGCCCCCGACCCGGGTTGACTCGTTTCAGGATCCGCGGGACAGAAAATCCCGTGGTATTTATTTAATTGAGTTTAACAGCGGAAGTTTATCATCAGGATCTTTTTAAAGCTAAAATTTTCCCGATTATTTTATTTCGAAATCTCGGGATAAAACCCCGGTAATTTACAATCATATGATTTCACGGAGAAATCTTTAGGTTACATAACATGATTTCTTTATTTTATAATGAGCCACTTTCTTAAGCTTGCAGTGCTTCACGGCACTTTTCCTGAATCACAACAGATCACCTGAAACATGTTTGAAAAAGGTTTTGTCAGTGGGAAATACTGGTGAATCATTCTATTTATTAAAACGACACGTTTGTTATAATTTACAGTATTAAGAGAGATTACAATGTTTCTGATATCAACCAACTACCCACAGTATTTGTCACTCGACCGGATCTGTGACTATGGTCATATCCCCCATTGGCTGCCCCAATGGTGACGATTATAAAGTAATGTATACAAAACTCCACATACTGGCTGTAATTTGGTGATTACATATACTTAATCACTGTAATTATAACTTTTTAAAAATAAACATTATTTTGAAAGTAATTTGATAAAAAGAGAATGACTCACATTGCAGATTTAACACGGACAGAGTCTAGTCTACTGATTAGCCTTGTTAACCTATTTTAAATAACAATGCACACAAAACTAGGTTAGTAACTAATACAGCATTTACGATAACTCACGAGATCAACCCTCACAACGAATGACAAAGTGCGATACTTAAACATCCATCGAATTAACGACGAATGACAAAGCATAACCCTAATATGGGCAGCACTTAAACATCCATTGGATAGTTTAATCGATCGGACATTGAATCGTAGCAGCGATCGAGTTATTACCCTGTTTTGTGGCAGTGATTCGGGATTCGTGTATATTTTAGGACTGTTTCTGCTATAACTCAGTGTACAAATCGAAATTTTACGTCGTTTCAACTCCAGAATTCAAGTCCCAAATACCCCTATTTATACATAAAATTTGACCCCCTCGCGTGACGCGAGGGGTACACCTCTGGGCGTCGCGTGGCGCTAGGGGTCCCTATTTACCATAGGGTAGCTACGTGTGTTTGTAGGCTTGCTGAGTTGACAGTTTCGTAAAATTCGATTTTGACAGCATTTTATTTGGATAATCGTAACTAGGGTTTATCCCCCCTTGAGTTTTAGGGGCCCTGATCCTGATTCTGATTGTTCTGAAAATTTCAGGGTTTGTGCAGAATCACTTGGGTGTCTTAATTAGGGTTTCCTATTGAACTAAATATAATAATAAATAATAGTTTTGGTGAGAGTTGTTACATTCTCCTCACCTTAATAAAAATCTTGTCCTCGAGATTTACTAGAATAAGTGAGGATATTTTTGCTTCATTTCTGATTCCAGCTCCCAAGTATATTCAGACCCTCTCTTTGAATCCCACTTAACTTTAACTAGCACTAGTCGTTTGTGCTTGAGAAATTTCACCTTTCGATCTTCTATCTGAAGAGGTTTCTCAACAAATTTTAATTTTTCGTTTACCTCTATGTCTTGAAGAGGTACTACCAGAGACTCGTCTGATAGACATTTCTTGAGATTGGATACATGAAATACATCATGTACTCCAGCCAATTCTTCCGGTAGTTGTAACCGATAAGCAACTGGTCCTATACGTTGGATTACTGGAAATGGTCCTACGTATCTTGGACTTAGCTTTCCTTTCTTACCGAATCGAACTACTCCTTTCCAAGGAGAAACTTTCAAAACTACTTTATCTCCGACTTGAAATTCCAGTGGCTTGCATCGATTATCGGCATAACTCTTTTGACGATCTCGAGCCGTCTTCAGTCTTTCCTTGATTTGTGTGATCTTATCAGTCGTCTCCTGCACAATCTCGGGACCTGATAATTGACTTTCTCCTATTTCTGCCCAACAAACTGGAGTTCTACACTTCCTTCCATACAGTGCTTCAAATGGGGCAGTTTCAATGCTTGCATGATAACTATTGTTATAGGAGAATTCAATTAATGGTAAGTGATCATCCCAGTTTCCACCAAAATCTATTACACATGCTCGGAGCATGTCTTCCAGAGTTTGGATTGTCCTTTCACTTTGTCCGTCTGTTTGTGGATGATATGCAGTGCTTAAGTTTAGTCGAGTTCCCATTGCTTTCTGGAAACTTGTCCAAAAATGAGAAGTGAACCGACTATCCCTATCTGATACAATGGAGAGTGGAACTCCATGTAAGGATACTATTTCGTCTACGTACAATTTGGCTAACCTTTCCATACTAAAGGTTTCCTTCATGGGTAGAAAATGAGCTGATTTGGTTAATCGATCTACAATTACCCAAATCGCATCATTACCTTTTCTGGTTTTGGGGAACTTAGTAACAAAATCCATTGTTATGAGTTCCCATTTCCATACTGGCATTTCTAATTGTTGTAGTAGACCTGAAGGTTTCTGGTGTTCTGCCTTAACTTGTGAACAAGTAAGACACTTAGAAACATATCTAGCTATATCCTTTTTCATGCCTATCCACCAGAAATTATTTCTTAAATCTTGGTACATCTTATTGTTTCCAGGGTGTATGGTATACCTAGATTTATGAGCTTTTTCTAAAATCTTATTTCTTAATTCTCCCTGCTTTGGTACCCAAATCCTTTTTCTTATGGAATCTCCAAATTCCATCAGCTCCTTGTTCTAATTCTTTTATTTATCCTTGCATTCCTTCAGCATCATCTTTGATTGCTGTTTCTTGAAAATGCTTCAGTTGTTCCATTAAATCTAACTGTAGATTTAATCTAAGAACACGGACCCGTCGTTGTTTCTCATGGTATTTACGACTTAAGGCATCTGCAACTACATTTGCCTTTCCTTCGTGATACTGAATATCACAGTCGTAGTCACTTAGAATTTCCATCCATCTCCTTTGCCTCATGTTTAACTCTTTTTGCCCAAATATATATCTTAAACTTTTATGATCTGTATAGACAGTAAATTTACTTCCGTACAGATAATGCCTCCAAATCTTAAGGGCAAAAATTACAGCTCCTAATTCTAAATCATGAGTCGTATAGTTTTCTTCGTGCTTTTTCAATTGCCTTGAAGCATACGCAGTTACCTTCTTGCGTTGCATTAGCACACATCCTAATCCTAGTTTTGAAGCATCACAGTATACTTCAAAATCTTCAATCCCTTCTGGTAAAGCTAAGATTGGAGCATTTGTTAATTTCTGCTTCAAGATTCTAAAGGCTTCTTCTTGTTTAGTTCCCCATTCAAACTTAACTGCTTTACAGGTTAGCTTAGTTAATGGTACTACTATTTTGGAAAAATCCTTAATGAATCGTCTATAATATTCAGCTAAACCTATAAAACTTCTAATTTCCATTGCCGTTTGCGGAACCCTCCAATTGGTAATTGCCTCTATTTTAGCAGGATCTACATGAATACCTTCATTATTCACCATGTGTCCTAAAAATTGCACCTCTTGCAGCCAGAATTCACACTTCGAAAATTTGGCGTAAAGCTTTTCTTTTCTTAACAAAGTTAAGAGTGCATGTAAGTGCTGACAATGTTCGTCCTGACTTTTTGAATAAATAAGTATATCGTCAATAAAAACAATTACAAATTTATCCAAATACGGTTTACAGATTCTATTCATCATGTCCATGAATGCAGCAGGAGCATTCGTTAACCCAAAGGGCATGACTGTAAACTCGTAATGACCATACCTAGTTCTGAAAGCAGTTTTAGGTATGTCTTCCTCTTGTACTTTCAATTGATGATATCCGGAGCGTAAATCGATCTTAGAAAAATATCTAGCTCCTTGAAGTTGATCAAAGAGATCATCAATTCTAGGTAATGGGTATCGATTCTTAATTGTGACCTTATTCAGTTCTCTATAATCAATACACATTCTCATCGAACCATCCTTCTTCTTTACAAACAACACTGGAGCTCCCCAAGGGGATGAGCTAGGTTGTATGAATCCTTTACTTAGTAATTCATCTAATTGCGTTTTCAGTTCTAACATTTTGGTAGGAGCTAACCGATAAGGTGCCTTAGCTATCGGAGTAGTACCAGGAATTAGATGAATCCTAAATTCTACTTCCCTATCTGGTGGTAATCCTGTTAACTCTTCTGGGAATATATCTGAGTATTCTGAGACTACAGGAATTTCCTTAAGTTCTTTATTCTTAGTATTAATGATTACTGAAATCATATATACTATTCCTTGCTTTCGTTCATAACTAGCAACTTTCATTACTGATATGAACTTCATGGGTTTATGCGGTTTATCTCCTGTAATCATGATTACTTCTCCAGTAGGTGCCTGAATTTCTATAGATTTTTTATCACAAATGATTTGAGCATGGTTGGCTATTAACCAATCCATTCCTAACACAACATCGAATTCAGCTAATTTCATAGGTAACAGATTTGCAGAAAATTTATGACCTGAAAGTTCTATTTCTACTTTTTGCAAAACCTGATCTATTTTAACTGAATTCCCATCTGCGGTTTTGACTGTAAAAATCTGCCTAATGTTGGTTAAAGGTAACTTAAGAGCTTGACAGAATAAAGTATTTATAAAACTTTGGTTTGCACCAGAGTCAAATAATACTTTTGCGTAAACGTTGTGAACTAGGAACGTACCAGCTATCACATCTGGAATGAGTTCTGCTTCTTGGGTGGTCAGCTGGAATGCTCTGACATTCTTCTTAGTAGCTCCGTCAGTCGCCTTGGTTTTGTTGTCTGCTGGTTTGACCAATTTAGGACATTCTGTTTTAAAATGCCCTTTTTCTCCACAGTTGAAGCAGGTTAAGGTTTTCTTTCTGCAGTTTTCTTCATGATGTCCTACAGTTTTGCAAAAGTTGCAGGTTACATTACATTTTCCATAATGTTTCTTTTTACAATTCCTGCAGAACTGAGGAGTTGAGGATTGCCCTGTTCCTCTTTTCTTGAAGTTACTACTATTACCCACACGAAATCCTTGGGTAATTTTCTGAGCCAGTTCCTTCTTCTTGTTTTCATCTCTTGTGCGTACCAGTTCGTCAGTGAGGGTATTTGCTAATTCTACCGCATCGTCAATAGTGCGAGGTCTCGCAGCTTTAACGATATGACGGATTTCACTAATTAATCCCCAAATATAGCGAGAAATGAGTACCGGCTCTGGCGAAGCCAGTGTTGGTACCACTCTAGCATATTCGAAGAATGTCGAAGTATATCCTCGACAGTCCACATTCACCATCCGGTGGTTTAGGAACTTATTTGCCATTTGATCTTTTTCATACTCGGGACAAAATTTTCTTTCTACAAGATTCTTAAATTCTTCCCATTTCATGGCATATGCCTCGATCCTTCTTTTAGCTTGTAACACTGTATTCCACCATTCTACCGCCCCTTCTTTAAAAAGATTTGACGCATACATAACTTGATCTTCCTCAGCACATTTACTTATAGTGATCACTGCCTCAGTTTTCTCTAACCAACGTAGTGCTGCAATAGCCCCTTCGTTACCTGCAAACTCAGCTGGTTTACAGGCAAGAAATTCTTTGTAAGTGCAACCAGATGTTGCAGCTTTCATTTTCTTGAAAATTGGGGCTTGCAGATCATTATTGTTATTAATATGATTACCGCCTCCGTTTATACTATTACTAAAGTTGTCGCCTTGTGTACGTTTACTAGGAATGATTGATTGAGGTTTAACAAGTTTCTGGACAGCAGCAACGATTACTGGAATAGCATTGGCTATTCCTTGAGCTACGATATCCTCGATATCTTGCCTATTTAACAATTGCTCTTCCTGATTTTGCTCAGATTGATTTACTTCATTTACTGGTTCATTACCAATGTTTGCCATCTGATAATTAATTTAAATAATTAATATAGAATAAGAAACAATCCAATATAATTAATCGCACATAATCATGTAAACAAATATACAATCAAAATTGTATATTTCTAAATTTTCATTTGTTTTATAGATTATATCATGCTTCTATATACAACCGTTTTATTGTTTATTTTACACATACTGATTTTTATTAATATTACTGTTATTATACAAACACAGACTCATAACCCATTTCTCCTTCGTCAACTTGCATCTTTAATAACGATGTTCCCTCTCATCATATTTCCATGAAATTTGTCCTCCTATCTCTCGGATCCCATTCCCAGCATCCATAAGCTCTTCACCAAAATGGCGGAGTTCAGCCATATTCTCGTTACTCATCGGTGGATTTGGTAGAGGTTCTGGATCGAACTGAGGGAAAAACGTATAGGGACTGTTGATAAGGTTTTGGAATTGCCAATCATTAGTCCACCACTCATCCATTCCTAAAGGTTGGGTGTGGATTATTGGTTCTGGGATTGCTGGTTCCAAGTTCATTGGAATGTGGGTTTCAATAGGATGAGTAAAAACATTTTCATTGACAGGCTTAATAGTATCACTGCTTGTCAATATAAAATCTATTTCCTCCTGAAATGTCATTTCCTGGGTTTGTTTAGAGCTTTCTCCAATTTCCATCTGGGTTTGTCTAGAACCTTTTCCAACATCCATTTCTATTTGCTTAGAATATTCATCAAACTGTATTCCCATTTGCCTAGAATCTTCCCCGACTTCAATCTCCAATTCCTGCTGTCTAGAATTTTCCCCGGTTTCAATTCTTTTTCCTTTTTCTAAGGGATTGTTTATTTTAGGAATTCTCTTAGCTGGCTTTCTCTTATGTACACGCCTCCCCCATACGAATCTTTTTCTTTTCTTAGGTTTTGGCTTTTCCAGAGGTGGAGCGTTGAATTCTATAGGTTGTTCCACATCAGGAAAGTACCCAGTAAACTCTTTAGAAACTTCTATGTTTACAGGGTAAAGGTTGAGATTCTCTAGGGCTCCAGATAACTTATTCATGTTGTTTAACATATATGTAAAAATAATAAATTAAAATTTTATAACAAATTTTACAGATAAACCTCAAATATTATTGCATATTCTGTGACTAATTTAATACAAAGGAAAATTGACAATTTAAACATACTAAATTTTATTGTAATTTTATTTATTTACTAGATGATATTTCTGGCTTGTAAGTTGCTAATACGGAGTCATGGTATTCTAAAAATTAGCATTTACTGCTACAGTGGCTAGCATATAAAGATCTGCCCATTTTTCATCTAACTTGTCTTCCCATGGTGATTTACTGATTAATTCATGGGTTTCCTGTTTAATTTTCTTTTCTCGGGATTTCTTTAATTTCTCCTGACTTTTTCTAATAATCATACTTCTTTTATCAGGAGAAAGTGGTTCCTCGTATTGGGCTTTTCGAACAAATATTCCTTCTTCAGGAGTTTGGGAGGAACTTCCCTTCTCATTTAATGACCTATCTAATTTAAGATAGATGTTTGAAAGCTTTTGCTTACCCATACTGTAACTAACAAATAGTCAGTTAATAAAACACATAATCACATAATGGTAATCAGGAAAAATTAAGTATTTCTAAATACTTAATTAGCTTAACTCAGTGGCTCTGATACCACCTTTTTCTGTCACGGCCCCCGACCCGGTTTGACCCGTTTCAGGAGCCGCGGGACAGAAAATCCCGTGGTATTTATTTAATTGAGTTTAACAGCGGAAGTTTATCATCAGGATCTTTTTAAAGCTAAAATTTTCCCGATTATTTTATTTCGAAATCTCGGGATAAAACCCTGGTAATTTACAATCATATGATTTCACGGAGAAATCTTTAGGTTACATAACATGATTTCTTTATTTTATAATGAGCCACTTTCTTAAGCTTGCAGTGCTTCACGGCACTTTTCCTGAATCACAACAGATCACCTGAAACATGTTTGAAAAATGTTTTGTCAGCGGGAAATACTGGTGAATCATTCTATTTATTAAAACGACACGTTTGTTATAATTTACAGTATTAAGAGAGATTACAATGTTTCTGATATCAACCAACTACCCACAGTATTTGTCACTCGACCGGATCTGTGACTATGGTCATATCCCCCATTGGCTGCCCCAATGGTGATGATTATAAAGTAATGTATACAAAACCCCACATACTGGCTGTAATTTGGTGATTACATATACTTAATCACTGTAATTATAACTTTTTAAAAATAAACATTATTTTGAAAGTAATTTGATAAAAAGAGAATGACTCACATTGCAGATTTAACACGGACAGAGTCTAGTCTACTGATTAGCCTTGTTAACCTATTTTAAATAACAATGCACACAAAACTAGGTTAGTAACTAATACAGCATTTACGATAACTCACGAGATCAACCCTCACAACGAATGACAAAGTGCGATACTTAAACATCCATCGAATTAACGACGAATGACAAAGCATAACCCTAATGTGGGCAGCACTTAAACATCCATTGGATAGTTTAATCGATCGGACATTGAATCGTAGCAGCGATCGAGTTATTACCCTGTTTTGTGGCAGTGATTTGGGATTCGTGTGTGTTTTAGGACTGTTTCTGCTATAACTCAGTGTACAAATCGAAATTTTACGTCGTTTCAACTCCAGAATTCAAGTCCCAAATACCCCTATTTATACATAAAATTAGACCCCCTCGCGTGACGCGAGGGGTACCCCTCTGGGCGTCGCGTGGCGCTAGGGGTCCCTATTTACCATAGGGTAGCTACGTGTGTTTGTAGGCTTGCTGAGTTGACAGTTTCGTAAAATTCGATTTTGACAGCATTTTATTTGGATAATCGTAACTAGGGTTTATCCCCCCTTGAGTTTTAGGGGCCCTGATCCTGATTGTTCTGAAAATTTCAGGGTTTGTGCAGAATCACTTGGGTGTCTTATTTAGGGTTTCCTATTGAACTAAATATAATAATAAATAATAGTTTTGGTGAGAGTTGTTACAATTATGTTTGTAATAAATAAAATAAAAAAAACATTTTAAAAATCTTATTGGACAAAACAAATGAAGTTGAATGTGATTGGTCAAATGATTCCCCCATTTGACGTGATTTAAAACACGCTGATTTTTTTTTTTTTTTTTTTTTTGCAAAAACACGCCCAATCACGCACAGGGGGTGGGAGTGGGGCGATATTGGGGGGAAATTTAAAAAAAAAACAACGCCCACTACGCATGGTCTAATTAAAATGAGGTACTTTGTGTCAGCCTTTTTTCTATAGTATATACAAAATGAATTGGTTTAGGCTAGTAGGTATGGTGAGGGTCATCCCCAAGGGGATGGGCCGCCACGTAAGACGCCACATCCCCATCCTATATGGGATGACCCTCCAAGCATTTTCAAGGGGGTGGAGTATGGGGCCCCACATCATTTAATTTTTATTGTTTAACTTTTTTATTTGTTTAACTTTATAAAAACAATTAAAAAATTAAATAAAAATAATACGTAAAAGAAGATAATTAAATCCATTACATAACATAAATAAAAATTACATAACTTAAAAAAAAATTACACTGCCTAAAATTTATAAAAAAGACTAGATTTAAAAAAAACACACACAAACATAAATACTACTCGCTATCGTCACCGTCCCCGCCGTTTACGTTGTTCCATATATGTTCTACCAAATCAGATTGAAGGTTTGCATGCGTGAAATCGTTGGTTAGCGAGAACGAGTTTAAATCCTGTTGCGCCGGATCTACCGGGACAGTATTCCCGATAGATGCATTCTCATTATACTCACAAATCGCCCGACCTTCGTCTTCAATAATCATGTTATGGAGTAAAATGCAAGCGTACATACAAAAGCGCAACCTCTTCGGTGTGAACGAACGTGCCGGTTGTTCAATGATTTGCCATTTTCTTTGTAGAACACCAAAACAATGTTCGATGTCTTTTCTTGCCGCTTCTTAACGATTGGCGAATTTTTTTCTTTTTTCGTCCTCCGGGTATGGAATAGTCATGACAATTGTAGAGTAAGACGGATATATTCCGCCAGCAAGATAATAACCGCACCTATATTCAACCATAGAAACTGAAAAACTAGTGTCCAGACCGGTTCCATTTACGATGTCGCTGAAGATCGCTGATTGGTATAACACGTTAATGTCGTTAAGTGAACCGGGAGACTAAAGAAAGCATGCCAGATCCACAAATCTTGTGATGCCACGGCTTCAAGTATTAACGTTGGATGGCGGTGATCGCCTCACATATATTGGCCTCGCCACGCATTCGGGCAGTTATGCCACGCCCAATGCATACAATCAATGCTACCGAGCATTCCCGGAAACCCATGCCGTGCTTCATGAGCTTGGTACAACTGTTGAACATCATACGCGTTTGGTTTCCGCAAATATTTTTTGCTATACAGTTTCACCACATTTTCGCAAAACCGATACATACATTCCCGCGTAGTTCTTTCCGACATCTGTAAGTACTCGTCCAAAGCGTCGGCCACTGTCCCGTACGCCAGTTGGCGAATGGTCGCAGTACACTTTTGTAATGCGGTGAACCCTTGTGCGCCACGAGCATCGTATCGTTGCGTGAAAAACGGGTCTGGCCCCGCCAAATCATCAGCAATCCGTGTGAATAACCGGCGACTCATTCGGAACCTGCGTCTGAAAGTCTCGGCATTGTAAAGGGGTGCATCCGAAAAATAATCGTTCACCAATTTCTCGTGCGCTCCTGTCGTAAAAAAATTATAAATATGAGGAAAGAAGGAATAAGGATAAAAAAATTCATTAATGATAAACCTTGGCGGTCTCTGTTAATCCGTTGTTGCCCGGTTTGTATTTTAGACGAGACATCTTCCTCTTCCTCCTCCATAATAATCTTCGCCGACCTTAGCACATCGTTTGCGTAAAACATCTCCCCTTCCTCCGAAGACAAGGACCACCAAGAATTAGATTGCATTGTGGGTGAAATGATATATATATATATATATTTGTAAAAGATTGGTATACAAAAGAGAGTGTTTTGGGTTGAAAGTGGGAAGAAAATGGTGAAAGAGGGGTATTTTTATAGAAAAGGGTTTTTTTTTATTAATTTATTAAACTAGCCGTTATAACGGTTAAATGTTTGAAATGGGGCCCGTCGCGAGCGTCATGTGGGTGACGGAGAGGACAGGACGGAGGGCAGGGGGCGGTATGAGGGTGCGGCGCCAGGGCTCGCCGGGACAAGGCCGACCCCCATACCTTTTGTTGTATTAATAGTCTATTGTATTAATGGGACTCTAAGTTCTGTGCCCAGTTAATTATACTCAAACTAAATGCCACACTCCATCTTCTTTCTCACTAAGTCATTTCTACTTTGAGGAAAAAAATATATTATGTTATCTTATCTTCACTTGTTTCTCTGCACAGATCCGACAAGTTCAAGGGGTGCAAAACTAAAATTTTATGGGGGCGCTTGAGATTTTACGGTACCTATAAAACTAAAAAAAACAAAACTTAAGATGTGCGTCCGTCCACCCATAACCCATGTAGGTCCGCCTCTGAGGCTCCATTCCTACATATTGTATTTGACATTTTGATGTTTTTTAAGTAATATATATGTTTAATGCATGGGTTTGAACGAAATATCATATCGGGAGTCTTTTTATTTGGCGTTTTGTGTTTTTTACTTAACAATAATCATTGAAGTTAAATTGTAAAGTATGCATTGCAATTTGTATTTAAAAAATTGTATATCGATTAACCCGACCTGAATAAACCCGAAACCGAATAACCCGAAACTAATTAATCCGGATTTTATTTGGGTCATGTTACGGATAGAATTCCTATAACAAGAAACTCAAATAACCTATAGAATTCCTATAACAAGAAACTCAAATAACCTGAAACCAGATTAAAGAACCCAAAGGGGGAGCATAAGAAGCTTGAGAGGCCGTATAATATTGCTGTTGAGGCCTAGGCCCAAGTATACCTGTCTGGAAGGTGCATGAGGCTGGTGTTGTGGGCCATGACTGGGCCTAAGAGGGGTGGTAGCCGGTAGGATATGACCATATGGGCATGGAGGGGTAAGCCCATTGTGACTGATTGTGGCCAACAACTCAACAAGCCTGATTAGGCCCATAAGTTTAATTCTGCCCATAGGAAGCCGACCACTCTTGTTGATTAGGCCCTTGGTATTCATTGCTTAATGATATCAGGGCTGTTTGGTAGCCTCTTAATGACCATTCAGATGCTACCTCTTAATGGTTTAAAACCTCTGAATGAATAAGAGGTAACCTCAAGTCTGAATGGTTAAAGAGGTAACCTCTGAATGGTAAATCATCACATGTCACATTCTTCTACCGTCTCATTGGTAAAATTCTTAATGGTTCCATTAAGAGGTAGCCTCTTAATGACCATTCAGAGGCTAACAAACAGCCAATACGAACTATTTCTTTATTTTATCACCAAACAATTATAATACACGAGACAAAGGTGATATGGAAATGTGATTGCTCGTACGAGTTATCAAATGTGTTTCAAAATTCATCCCCCAAAAAATTATTTGACATATAAATAAATTGAACAAATCCCCCAAAAAATTATTTGACATGTAAATAAATTGAACAAATATTTCTCAAAATTCTGATATTTATTTTAGTGAAAAGAAGTTATATTTAAAATAAAGTATTTTTGATTTCATAAGCAATACCGAGTACTGACATTATAACGAATACCGATACTGGTATTCATTCTATTAGTTTTCGATCGGTATGGTAACAAACCAACACCGACCGAGGTATTGGTATTACTGAGACCAATGTATGTATTCGTTTTTATGACATCCGATCAGTTCAAAACACATATCAACATCCTTCTGCTGGTAACAAACCAAACCAATACCACTTATTCGCTTAACAACATCAATATGCTAGTTTTTATTTTGTTATTTTGAATTTTGGGTGTTGAATACACTTTTTTTTTTAAATGTGTGAATTATTCGCGAACGTAAAGAGATTTAGCATACGTTGTATTAACCGGGTCCCGAATACTTTATCCGATCCGACTGTGTAGGGAAGGCCACAACACAAGACAAATAATAAAATAAAAGGTCAGAGCACACACACACTTGTTACTCTTCAACCTCCTCCTCCATCTACTACTCTCTAATGGCGGCACTCGCATCCACCTACTCCGCCACAATTCACAGTCGAAAATCACCGTCTTCCTTCAATCTACTTTCATCATCCAAACCTCTAGATGGCACACCAACCGTTTTCTCTCCATCTCTCTCTTCAAATCCCAAAAAATCTCATCTCAAAACACTCTCTGTGCAAGCAACCAGCGGTTTCGTTTCTACCGCCGTTGATTCGACTATATCTATGCCCCGGTCTAAGTGAGTTTCTTCGGTTACATTTGAAGCGTTAGTTTTTATGATTTTGTGGTTAATTATGTTAAATTGCGTAACGGTTGTTTGTGTAAACGATTTTAGGTTAAATTGTTAAGATGATGAGGTTCATGATTACATTTGCATGTTCGATTTGTTTAATTTTGTATTTGGTTGTGAGTCATGACTTAGGTTTTTAGTGCTTCATCATGTTGAAATTGCCATTTGATATTAATCAGTTATTGTTTTAGGTTAGGTGTTAGCATTGGATTTATACATTGTTTTAGGTAGGGTGTTAGCATTGAGTTATACATTGTTTTAGGTTAGGTTTTAACAATGAGTTATACACTTATACATTGTTTTAGGTTAGGTGCAACCTGAATCCTGCTCAGGCCTAACTGTAGTAATTATTTTTTAATCGAAAGACTCACGGTTATAACAATTATCATGAAATGTTGTAGTTCAAGATAAGTCATTTGACACTCTTTTGTGGGAACTTAGGTTTTGTTATTTTCACACTTTTATTTATCTTGGTTGTAAAATTTCTATGGTTTATGTTGTTATTCAGGGTGAGGCGCCACACGATTTCAGTGTTTGTTGGTGACGAAAGTGGAATGATAAATCGGATTGCAGGAGTCTTTGCAAGGAGAGGGTATAATATCGAGTCACTTGCTGTTGGTTTAAACAAGGACAAAGCTCTTTTTACTATAGTTGTATCTGGGACTGAAAGAGTGTTGGAGCAAGTTATGAAACAACTTCTAAAGCTTGTTAATGTTTTAAAGGTTTTGACTTACATTCTGACTATTGATTGATTCATCATATCGTCTATTTGTTTTTCAAAGCTTTAACTGTCAAATTGACCGTTTTTAATAGGTTGAAGATATCTCAAAGGAGCCACAAGTAGAACGTGAGTTGATGCTCATCAAGATAAATGCAGATCCAAGATACCGTTTAGAGGTGTTTAACTAATTATGCCATGCTCTTCATGTTTCGGTTAATGACTGTTATATATGTTATACTGAAGTACTGAACTGTTCTGATAAGTTGCAATGAACATATGCACTCAAATCTATCTTACCATGTTCTTTTGTGATTCTTACTTATCAGGTCAAGTGGTTAGTGGACATATTTAGAGCTAGAATTGTTGATATCTCAGAGAAAGCTATAACCATTGAGGTGATGGGAGTAAAAAAACTTTAACCCTTTTGCTATATCTTCATGCAACATATATGGAGTGAGTTTTGAGTCTTGATGAATTGGATTATTTATGCTGTTAGTGGGCCTATGTTAATTTGCATATGTACCAAGACCTTATTTATTAGATATGAAATTTGTATATTTACTGACTATTTGGAACGATTACAATACTTAAGGAAAAGTGGTCTTATTTCAAGTCATCTAAATCTAAAGGGATAATATATACAACGTGTATGTTTGTTCTCATATCTTGAAATAAGCTTTAAGCTTTATTTCGGACTTCATATTATGCTTTGGGATCTAGGTAACTGGTGACCCAGGGAAAATGGTTGCGGTGCAAAGAAATTTAAGCAAGTTCGGTATCCAAGAAGTTGCTAGGACTGGGAAGGTAAGTAATTAGTGCATTCATAGTGTATTCAAACACATAAAACCTATTTAAATTTTTAATTAGTAATGTAATGATAAAGTTTTTTTTAATCATATTTTTATTTGGGGCATGCGGAGGGGTGTAAACAAGCCCAAAGGCTCAAGAGCTACTCGGGATCGGCTCGGTTAAAAGCTCGAACAAGTCGAGCCTTAACGAGCTCGGGCCTGAAGTACAACTCGTTTAGTTATCGAGCCTGAGGTTGAGCTTAAAATACAAAGCTCGTTTAGGCTCGCGAGCCTAAACGAGCCCAAACATAATTTTTATTATATATATATATATATATATATATATATATATGTGTGTGCTATAATGATAATGATGATTATAACCCAATCCTAAAAAGCCCAAGTCGGTTTCAACTTAGGCCCATATGATTTAAACTAATAACATTGGTGAGCCAAGCTCGAGCCGAGCTTTGGCTCATTTAAGCGATATCGAAGTGAGCTCGAGTCGAGATTTTAGTTTGTTTGAGATTGTTCTCAAAATAGCTTGAGCGGAGCTCAAGCTTTAGGTTTTACTCGTGAGCTGAGCTCGAGCTCAACTAAGTAGACTTGACGAGGCGAGCCTGTGCTCGAGCTTCATAAAAACATGATGAGCCAAGCTGGAGCCTAGTCTGGCCCGGGCTCGTTTACACCCCTGCATGCCCATCACGTGCTGACTTGGGACATATGATTACTCATTTACTTGGCTGACCCATTACCCAACACTTGTTTAATGCCTTAGATTGCATTAAGAAGAGAAAGAATGGGTGAAGATGCTCCTTTCTGGAGGTTTTCAGCAGCTTCGTATCCTGACCTTGAAGAAATGAACAAAAGAACTCCGCTTCAAGCCAAAAAGAGAACAGAGTATCAGGAGTCTGATAAGTCTACTGGGGTAAGATATATATATATATATATATATATATATATATATATATATTTGCTGAATATGTATTACCTTTAATTAATTGTAAACATCATTTGTTTGTGAAGGGAGATGTTTATCCAGTAGAGTCATCTGATAACCATTCGTTCAATCAAGTTCTTGATGCACATTGGGGTGTTCTTAATGAAGAAGATGTAAGACCTTATTGTCAATTCTTAATTTCCACAAACATCATCAAAAGTTAAAAACATGGTAAGCATTTTAACACTTTTGGTTTAATGTTTTTAGACAAGCGGCCTTCGATCCCACACTTTATCGATCGTTGTAAATGACGCTCCTGGAGTTCTCAATATAGTAACAGGAGTTTTTGCTCGTAGAGGCTACAATATTCAGGTATACTTTCTTGTATTGTTAAATGTTGATTTTTCCATTTATTTTTGTAATTATTATAACATTTGTAATTTTTAATATCAGAGTCTAGCAGTTGGTCATGCAGAAGTAGAGGGGCGTTCTCGCATCACAACTGTTGTCCCTGGTACAGATGAGTCAATTGGAAAGTTGGTTCAACAGCTATACAAGCTGATTGATGTTCACGATGTGAGTATAATTAACTGTTGGAAAATGGTTCATTTACTTGATTTATGTTTTGCTTTTCTAAATTCATTTAACTGACTGACCGACAAATACGTTTTTTTTTGTTCAGGTTGTGGATCTAACAATGATGCCATTTGCCGAACGAGAGTTGATGCTGATTAAGGTTGCTGTGAATTCCACAGCCCGACGCAATGTTCTTGATATTGCAAGCATATTTAGGGCTAAAGCTGTAGATGTGTCAGATCATACAATTACACTTGAAGTGAATTTTATTCTCTTTCAAATTATTTTCTGTCTGTCTTGTTTGGATTCTTTACAAGAACCAATACATCACAACCTTTGTAACATAAACACCATTGACACATTATAAAGCTTCATTGAAACATCAAATCAATCACTGTATGCTCTTTATGATTTCTTATTTGTTTTTCATGTATTTTCTAGGTTACTGGAGATGTGAATAAGATGGTTGCACTGCAGAGGTTGTTGGAGCCTTGTGGAATTTGTGAGGTCTGTTTCAGAAATCTATTTTCTCCAATCATATTTTTATTAAACCTATTGTCTTTCAAGGTTTAGACTTACACCCACCCTTGCTCGATCGGTTATTTATAGGTGGCAAGAACGGGGCGCGTGGCACTTACCCGTGAATCAGGCGTTGATTCCTCTTACCTTCGTGGATATTCCTATCCTGTTTGATTTCTATCTTTTAAAGCTTCTTGTTTCGGTAGAGCTCGTCAATAATTTGCATGTACTTTTTATATCTGGTACCTAGTCTGAATTGTATGTTTTCAATAATAAATTTTGTTTTTATATGGCTTTTAAGATCTGGTTTTAACTTTAAATAATGTTACATGCGTATATACATGCCTACGTGTGGCCAAGGCTAGAATTGGCGAGATAGGTTTCTGTTCTAACCGTTTTCAAGGGGGAGTTAGAACAAGTATATAGAGAATGGACAACCGCATGCTTTACTAAACTCGTTTTCATTCTTAGTTCTTCGTAATCAGTTGATGCAATTCAATAAAGTTCGCCGATATTTCTCCCAATTCATTCTTTGGTGTTTTGGAGAGACCTTTGATTTTTACAATTTTAGAAATTGGGTGGATTGCAGTCCTATGAAAAAAAGAGAGATTTTAGGTCGTGATTTATGTGACCCACATAGAATATGTGGTTTTCGAGTCGCCACTTTCAACCCCTATTTTTAAGCTATATTCCAAACATCATCCACCAATTCAATTCTCTAGGGAGTCAAAATCCTTTGACAAAATTAGAAAACAAAAATAAAAAAGAACTAGAAAGACAACTGAAAATAGAGAGAGAATGAAACATCATCTTACCACCCTATGTTGAGGAATTAAGAAACAGACAATGTGGCTTCCGAAGAGCAAAAGTGGTGTCCAAGGCAGAGACCCGTTGCAGCGGAAGGGAGCCTCCTTGGTCGGGGTGGCGATAGACAAAGACAAATACAGCCCGCACGCTCTCAAATGGTCCATTGAACATCTTCTTACCCGCGGCCAAACCGTTGTCCTCATTCATGTCATTCGGAAAACCTCTTCTACAGGCAATCCATCCATTTGTTTATAAAGGAGGGGTTGGCTGAACGTGCCCCACCCCTAAAGTTTTTTTATCGTACCCCCCGGAAAAAGCTAAATCAATGGGATCTTTTTTGTCTTTTAGTGTGTGAAAGGAGCAAATATTAGCGGTTTGATAACTTGGGATTCCCGGCAAGTAAAAACGGAGGGGTGGGGGTACATTTAGCACAACCTAATGACAATTTTATAGGATGGAAAACAAACCGTTACATCTCTAAAACGTTGAGATTTGATGTGCCATTATGGATGCAGGTGGTGGGATTGATGCTTCTGATCCAAGCAAGCAAATAACTGAGAAGCAAACAAGAGACTTGTTCCTCAACTTTCATTGCTTCTGTACCCGTAAAGAAGTACACGATATGATATGCAACGTATGTTTTCATGTGTGTTCAATATCGTTTAATTTACTTACGCGTCTGTCTTGCTAGATACAATGCTACGATGTTGTACTTGAAGATACAAATATAGCGAAAGCACTCACGGAATACGTTTCTTATGCTGCGATAGAGGTTTTAGTTGTTGGAGCTTCATCGCGCCATGGTTTCATCAGGTCATAATCTTTATCCACCTATAGAGAATCCGAACCATAATCAGTCACTAAAACATGAATGCATAAGACTAATAATTGAAACATACGTTAGATTTCGGAGTTCTGATGTTCCAAGCCACGTGATGAAATCGGTACCAGATTTCTGCACGGTTTATGTCATCTCGAAAGGTAAGATATCATCAACAAAGAAAGCTTCAAAAGCAGCCTCATTTCCATCCCCTTTACGCGAGAAAATCGAAGAGCAATCTAGCATTAACTTAGAAGCAAGTGTACAACGTAAGAACAGTTTTAGCATTAAAGGTATGTTTTTCGTTTCCTACTAAATGACCACTCGTATTCCCAAAAGTATTTTGCTTTTTAAATGACGTTAGGAACTTTTAAACAGTACCAGAAATAACTCCCAAGAAGCCACTTCCGGTGCTAGAAGACCCCGAAACAATCAGGTAAGTTCAAAGAGTTCATCACGAGTCTTTTATGTTATAAGGCCGCCTCTATCGGAACACCATCGACACACTATACAGACCTCACTTACGTGTCATGCGTGCCATATGATGTCATATGGGTTGTGACAAGCGAAATATGGTCAAGTGGGTTGCATGAGGGCCCGTATGACGGCGTTTGCCTAATTTTATAGCCCATATGATATGTTTGACTGACACAAAAATGACTGATGCGACCACTGACAAAGTCATACGGCCTGTGTCGCCCTGTTAATATGACATCATGTGGCCTGTATTATATGACAGCAGGAGTGGTGTTTATATAGCATCACCCTAAATTAATACCTAGTGACAGATGTATCATATATACATACAGGTCACCCTTTAATAGAGGGAGAGGGTTGAATGTGAAGTTGTTGGGTGGGGAGCTTTCTGAACCAGATACGGATCTATCATTTCTAAGCCCAGCAAGACAAAGTTGTGCTCGGATGTCTGCAGCTTCTGCAATGAATTATGACATGTCTTGTGTAGATTTGACCCCACGGGTTTCGGGTGCTAACGACTGGAGCTTTGAGTCACCTTATGGTGGAAACAACATGGGTTCAATGTTTCCTTCAACCTCAAACAATCCGACTTCAACACGTACAGCGGTAAACTTCACTATTGTAACACAAGAAATTGTCATTAAAAGTTAAATGCTGTCGCATACTAATTTCGCCATCATTACCTTTGCTGCAACCAGTAACGATATTTTCATCGCTAATTACTTTTGGATCCATCTTGTTTTACTAATACAAATGCTAGAGGTGGTAAACTTGGTGGTGGGTTAGATAATCTAACAAAATAGGTTTGGATCAAAAGGGTTCTGGCTAGAAGTTCGTTTATTTAACAAGTGAAACGGCATAAACAAAAGTTTTATTTATTTAGTTAAACGAACGAACATGGACATGTCCTGTTTGTTCATTTATGTTCATGAACGCTCTTGTTCATGTGCGTTTGCGTATTTTTAGGTTTGTTCGTTTATGTGGTTTGTTTACACTTTTATTTATTAATGTGGGAATACTAATTGACTTGTAATGTATCAACCCATTAGCCCAATCAAAATTTGAATCAATCCTTGAGTAATCGACTACCAAACGAACGAGCAAGAATTACGTTCATTTTCTCGTTTTGTTCATTGATTTATCACTCAATCGTGTTCGTTCCTTTACATACATTCCCATGTAGAATATTAACGAATTAATGAACATAAATAAACGCCATCAGTTTATAACAAACGGACGAAAGACAAGAAAATCTAATCATTTGTTCAGTTAAAGTTAAATGAACAAACACGAACAAGCCCAATTTTGCGTTATTTGGTTCATTTACATGCCTAGTTACAAAGTCAGTCAAAAGGGTCGCATACTCGCATATACTCACTTTGTGATGATTTTTCTTTCATATGTTATCATAAAACACGATTTGAAATCTAGTTACATGACCCTTGTTTCAGTCAGTAGTCTTTCGTCACTATCTGTTCACAAATTATTTGAAACAGGAAGATGTGGACAACGAAATGAGAAGACTAAAGATGGAACTCCAGAAAACAATGGAGATGTACAGTTCAGCCTGCAAAGATGCACTTACAGCAAAACAAAAGGCCGGAGAACTCGAACGATCTCAAGTGGAAGAATCGAGTAGACCATCCGAAGCTAAAACTGGAGAAGATGAAGCAGCAGAAGTTTTAGAGAAAGAAAAAGAACGATACCAAGCATTAATAGCGAAGGCACACGCGTCAAAGAAAATCGCAGAGTTAGAATCCCAGACTCGAGCACTCGAACACCCGGAGGAAGAACAGCAGGAATTGAATAGTAAACAGCAAAACCAGTATAGATACAGAAGATACACGATAGACGATATCGAAAGGGCAACAAGTAACTTTTCAGTGTCCAAAAAGGTTGGCGAAGGAGGTTATGGTCCAGTGTTTAAGTGTGTGCTTGATGATACATCTGTTGCGATTAAAATTTTACGACCCGGTGCTGCCCAAGGAAGATCACAGTTTCAGCAAGAGGTACGAAATCGCACAATAGTGACATATTAACCACACACCACTGACACATCATGCAAGCCGTATGAGAGGTTATATGGGTCATATGAGTGCTAAAGTGGCTAATCATATGGGTCCTGATGTTTATACGGGCCGTATGATGTGTTGACTGACATAGAAATGACCAATGTCCACGGTGCACACCACTAACAAAGGCCATACGGCTAGTGAGACTTTTTTTTGTCGTTTATATGACCCAAATGACAATTCAGGGTGGTGTACGTATAGTAGCACCAGGTAAAAACATAAGAAATGATTACCAGGGTAATCATCCGGTACAAAACAATCTTTAGCTAAGAAGTGTAGGAAATCGGGTCAAACAAACTCCGATTGTGCTCATTCCAACGCCGTTGGAACCAACTCTTCCTAACTAGAAACCCTAACCCCTAAACCCTGAACCCTAAAGCTAGCCCCTATGCTAAACCCTAAATACTAATGTTAAACACTAAAAGTAAGCCCTAAAGCTAAAATCTAAAGCTAAACCCTGAAAGTTAAACTCTAAAACCCTAAAAGCTAAACCATATACATATATTTGAATAGGGTTCGACGAGCCGGTTCCAACGCCACTAGAATGAGGTCAGTCGGAGTTCGTTTGACCCGGTTTCCTACACTTCCTAGGTTAAGATTGTTTTGTACTTGATCCTTCCCCATGATTACCATTACAAGAGAATTGTACCATATTTATATATTTGTGATTGTTTGATCATACAGGTGGAAGTGTTAAGTTGCATTCGACATCCGAATATGGTTTTACTCCTTGGAGCATGCCCGGAATACGGTTGTTTGGTCTACGAGTTCATGGATAACGGTAGCTTAGAAGATCGTTTACTAAGAAGAGGAAACACCCCACCATTATCATGGCAAGTTAGGTTCAAAATTGCAGCGGAAATAGTTACCGGAATCTTGTTTCTCCACCAGACCAAACCGGAACCAATAGTTCACCGTGACTTAAAGCCTGGAAACATTCTTCTAGACCGAAACTTTGCGAGCAAGATAAGTGACGTGGGACTCGCGAGGCTACTCCCTGCTTCGTCACTAAACGAAGATGTCAGTCAGTATAAAATGACATCAGCGGCTGGGACGATGTGTTACATCGACCCAGAGTATCAGCAAACCGGGATGCTTGGTGTCAAATCAGATGTTTATTCTTTAGGAATCATGTTGTTACAGTTAATTACAGCCAAACCCGCTATGGGTTTGGCTCATCAAATTCGAAGGTCCATTGACAAAGGGACCCTTGCCGATATGTTGGACCCAACTGTGACTGATTGGCCGGTTGACGAAGCACTAGGGTTCGCGAAACTATCGATTCAATGCGCTGAGTTGCGGCGCAAAGATAGACCGGATCTTGACAAGGTTGTGTTGCCTGAGCTTAATAGGTTGAGAGCTCTTGGTGAACAAAATATGACATCTCCTGCCCTGGTCAGTATGTTTAAGCTAAGTTTTTTCGTTTTACGACATAATAACGGTAAATAAACATGTGCATAATGCAGTTCCAGATCTAACAAGTAGAATTGTTGTATGCAGGATACAAGCGACCCTTAAAGCAGTTCAAGTTTGATGACACTCGAGTAGAGGCAGTCTAGTTTGTAGGTGACTGACCGTAACAAGCAAAAATGTTGATTTCTGTGTAGATTACAGAACTACTTCATATTGCATAGAATTGGCAGCTGGACAACAGGGCAAATCACAAGAATTTACAATATAATCTTTACTTTTTACCGCCATATGTGCAGTTCATTTTTAACCATATATTGAATATTTATGTGAACAACAAATGAGATTACATGGAAGCACCAATAACTAAAACATGTAGAATACAATACACGTTTAAATCAAGACAGACATTGAGATCTATAATCACTTTGTTCACGGGAAAAGTTAAAGCTAATATGCGCGCAACAGCGCTCACAATAGATTGCAGTTTGCAGGCTTAAACGACAGATTATTGTTGTGAAGATCGTAAATGACCATCATGTTCTGTTGTTGCATGTTTCCAAAAATAAACTGTTTATCGTCGGCTATGAAGGCCAAACACGCCATGTCATTACCTTGCTGTTGGTAGATGTAGTTCTCTTTTGGCAACTCCCAATCTGCACCCTCAAAATGAAAAACCAGGTTCGGGATTTGAACGTTACCTGGAGCATTGGAACTTGGAGCATTGAAACAGTGTTCAAGCCCAGTGTAATATGGCTTATCATAACCCATATACTTTTCCAGCTTTGTTTGATTAACAAACTCATTGCTAATCATTTCAATGATACGTGCGTCTAAGTACATGAAGGTCGTACCTGAGTCGACTACCATCCCTCCATCACTGGTGAGGAAATCATTTTTTGTGACTGCAAGTTTAGTTTCGCCTACTGAGATACCTTCAAGAGTGATGATGTAATTTGACGCGTCGGTCACCAAAGGCGTAGTTTGGACATCAGAATCATAATAATTACTTGCTTCAGACCCGGTTAGCAAAACGCTGCTTGTTTCTGGATCAAATCTAGAACCCAGACAATATGAGAAGATGGTCTGGTTTGACTGCGTAACTAACGACAAAACCCCACGCCCCATTCCCACGACTCCATCATACTTAACATTTTCATCATCTGGAGTCCCACAGCCAAATATACCGCCGGCCTGCATATTCTGGCCGGTCCCAAGTACGGTTAAGGCATCCACCGCCAAAGTTACACTTACCGAATGACCATCTGTGTATTTCTGTATGCAATTGGCACCAAGCCCTAACATCTCGCAAGTTTCATTAATTACAACGAAAGATATGGACTTGCTAGGGTCAAACGAGCCTGGATCATTACTGCTTTTGCATTTTGTCCATATGAGGTCGCTTCCGGTATCCATGACGGCCGAAAATTGCTTCGGTGGAGTCCCGACGGCTAGGCTCAGTAAGTACTCATCTTGGGAAGCTGTCATTCGAGATGTTACAAGTGAAGCTTCCAGTGAGTTTTTAGAAACAGAACCAACACGAGTTAGAGGGGCTCGAAAGCCGGTTTGTTCTCTTCGAGTTAGAATTCGAGCAGAAGACGTGGGTTCGGTTGCTAATAGTAAGTGAAACAGGATCAACAAAAGGATGTGAAAGATGTATGAAGCCATGAGTGAGAGTTGAGATGGTGTGAGGATGAAAGATGCATGCATGCATGCACTTATATAGAATAGTCTTTGAAGTGTAATGTGGGCAGGCAGGCAAGTCATGTTTACTTTTTGTGTGGTTGTGTTGACTTGTGGTCAATAAGTCTTCTGTAGGCATTGTAGTTATGTTAAAATATGGGACCGGACTAGGAGTTCCAAAATCTTATTTTTCAGGATCCATATTTTGTTTAAGTCATTGAAACACATAACGACAGATAAAGTAGTTTCATATTTTGTCCTAAATTTGCGGACCAAGTCATTAAAGTCTAAAATGTTTCTTGTTAGGATGTTTTCCCCAAGCCCCACAAGTCTAAAACTTGAATGGGTAAAAAAATATTAATATTAAAGTTTTTGAATATTCTTTGCCTTTCATTTTATTTAGGGTTATTGGATTTTATCAACTTAAATATTGACTATTGGCCGTTGCCACCCAAAGTATCACTTTGACGCCCGTCACCCCCAACTTAACACTTAGTGTGTTCTGTCACCATACCGTTAACTGATCACTAACTTTTGATCATGTTACTATACTTTTGAAGGTGCCCTAAGATCCCTAAAACCTCCCTAAAGATCCCTATGACATCCCCAAAAGTATATAACATGATTAAAAGTTAGTGGTCAGTTAACGACGAGGTGACAGAACACATTAAGTGTTAAGTTGGGGGTGACGGACATCAAAGTGATAGTTGGGGTGATAAAATCCAATATTCCTTTTATTTATTATTGTTACTTTAATTTTTTTTTAATAATGGTGAATTCGAATTCATGTTCAAAAATGTCAAAACCAATATGAACAATCCATGAAAACCGACCTAATTAACACTACAAGAAAAAGCTCTTTTTGGCGACAACAATATCGTCGGCATAGCCCCAACTACAGCGACGACTTGTCGTCACCTTAGGCTTTTTTCAGAAACCCTCCATTTAGAGATCACGGGGTTAATCAAAAAACATACAAAATTATGGAATACGTCCTTTCAATTTTGTTGACCAAAGAATCTAACTCAAAACTTTAATCAATCTCTCATAACCACAAAACCATAGCTCGGATTGGTTATATATGGTTATATATAGATGGCCTAACTTGGTCAACAAGATAACATAAATTAAAGAGTTAAATGCTTGGCTGGTCCCTGTGGTTTGCAAAAATTTCAAACTTGGTCCTAGTGGTTTACTAATTACGCGCGTGGTCCCAAAAGTTGTCAAAAATGAACTCGGTTGGTCCCCTGACCTAACCTCTGTTAAATTTCTCAGTTAACTATATGTGAAATGACTATATTACCCTTGAACAATTAAAAGAAATAAAAAACCAATAAAAGTGACTCATCTTCTTCAACCTCCCATCCTCTGTTCTTCCCCCTCTCTTTAAAACCAACCAGGCCACCATCTCCACCTTCAATCCATCACCTCCATCTCCACCTCCACCTCCACCTCCACCTTTAAATAAACCAGCGAATAAAGAGGTTCTGATTCTGCGAATGATACAATTCTGCTCAGCGAATTTAGTTCTGTAAATCCGTAAACTATTCCAAATCAGCCTTGTACCTGTACTGATATTAGCGACTGGACTGGTTAACTGAGTAAATGGAATATTTCTAGCGAATGGACAATGATTGAACAGTTATGCGAATAAAACTTTGATTCTGCGGATGGGTAACTATTAACGAATGAACCGTGTTTTACAATTAACTTCCAAGCCTGCGTAAACACAACTGTATAACAGCTGATGAACTCAACGAATACTGATCTGCGGATTCGGATTTCAGCGGACTATAATTCTGCAGCAAATGAAACGAATGTAATGTAATATCTGCGGATGTAAGTTCTGCGATTTAGCGGAAAAACCCGAAGGGATTGTTTGTGCGAATTAACTGATTCAGCATTGAACAAATATGAGAATAGATGATTCTTGTAGCGATCAATTCAGGAAATGAATATATCAGCAAATATAATTCAGCGAACTCAGTTTAGCAAATACTGTTCAGCGAATAAACGTTTTGACATCGAATGAACTCAGCGAAAAGAACCTTTGTCTAAACCGTTCAGCGAATGAACTACACTAATGGTGTATTTCTGCAATGAAGTGTAATGTACTAGGTCTGGATCCGGATAAAATAATATGCAGATACGTGTTTATAACCTCTGGTGTCCAGATCTGTGGTGAAATGCACCCTAATTGTTGGGTTCATGCTTATATCAATTCAGTAAATTCGTTCGAAGATAATATACTGATTCGTTCGAGATTTCCAAATCCAGATCTGTAACTTGACAACAATCAATCAACCCAGTTCTTGCCGAATCGTATCAGATCCTAGAAACAAATTTGTATCAGATCTGCATCTAATTAATAAGTGCAGTTCAACTCAAAAAGTTGATTCATGAATAACAGTGTAACCTCAATCTGGATTCATTCGCTGTGGATCTGTATGAAAACTATCAGATCTCAATCTAGTTCGAAAAATCTGTGTCGATTCGTGTGACCTGTAATTCCTGAATTCATATCAATTAACAGTTCAGTAATCAATCATATAAACCTGATACACCTTCTGATATGTCAATGGCGGCCTGGGTTGGGCTGGGTTAGAGTGCAATTGTTAATTGAAGGGTGGGGGTTGGCTGGGTTGAAGGTGACGGTGGAGGTGGAGGTGATGGATTGAAGGTGGAGATGGTGGCCTGGTGGGTTTTAAAGAGAGGGTGAAGAAGAGGATGGGAGGTTGAAGAAGATGAGTCTTCTTTATTGGTTTTTTATTTCTTTTAATTGTTCAAGGGTAATATAGTCATTTCACATATAGTTAACTGAGAAATTTAACAGAGGTTAGGTCAGGGGACCAACCGAGTTCATTTTTGACAACTTTTGGGACCACGCGTGTAATTAGTAAACCACTGGGACCAAGTTTGAAATTTTTGCAAACCACAGGGACCAACCAAGCATTTAACTCTAAATTAAAGATAGATACTAATTCCTAAGATTGAAGGGCGTGGGGTCATAATTGGGACATGATTCGTCACTTAGGAACATGAATGAATGAAAGATTACACTATCCCTTTGCCTGATTCATTATGGTTCGCATGGATTAAACCATGACAATCATGGTCCTCTTTTCCATTTTTCAAGATTTTCTTTCCTTTTTCTTTAGACAAAAATAAATTAAAATAAATAAGGGGATAGTGGTTTGGGTTATGACCACACTCTTATGGTAATGGTTTTGGATGGTGGGTTATAGGTGGGTGACATGGCGCTGACATGGAGGGTCATGGTGGTCATGAGGGTCATAGTGGTCATGAGGGTCATGACCACACCCTATAACCTAATTAAACGAGATAACACTCATAATTATCTAAGTAGGAATCACAAACCAAAAATATTTTTTTGTGTCCATGTGTTTTAGTGGTTTTAATCACTTGAGTTCAAAATCAAAATGTTTAATGCCCTAATTACCTACAACACCTTTTCTTAACTCTTTGAGTCCAAAATCCTGACGGCCTATGAAGCACGGGGACGACATATTGCATGGAGTACCCGTCCCAGGGACGGCTCGGGGACGGAAACGCGTAGGGGGACGTTTCCCAAACGTACCCGGATATTGGGGACTTCTACAAAACCGTACCCGATATTGGGTGCTTCCAAAATAGAGTATCGGGGACGTTTCTTAAAATATTTGGGTTTTAACCCTTTTAACTTCCAAATGCGTAAGGTCGGTCTTTATAATTATATATGCTACGGCCTTTTAATTCAACTATTCTAAACATTCACGTACAAGTGTACAACAAGTCTGATCATTCACGTACAAACAAGTCTGATCAACATCTCTACAACAGTCGGATCATCGTCTATACAACAGTCTGATCATCATCTCTACAACAGTCGGATCATCGTCTCTATTCAAGTATTCATAAATATTTAGGTTGCCGATCTTTCGCTAGATGAACCGGAATTTGAAAACATTTTGATTATTGATAATTAATTACCTATGGTTGATTTAGTGTTTTTAGAGTTTAATATATTTTTGGACTTTGTTTAAGATATTTTTATTTTTTGGACTTTGTTTAATATATTTTTATTTTTTAATATTATTATTTTTGCCGTACCCGTATCTTGTATTTTTGAGTTTTGCCGTTCCCCGCACCCATGTCGTCCCTGTGCCTCAGTCCCGCTACAACCCCCCCCCCCCCCCACCCCACCCAAAAAAAAAAAAAAAAACACACACATTTTCGATTTAATTCTACCACTAACCTGAACCCTCTTATTCAATTGTACCCCCAAATTTTGCACTTGCAAGCCCACTAAAACAAAAAAACGATCCTTCTGATCATCTAGAATATGAAGTTTACATAGATGTTGTTGAATTCTCAGTTATGGAGTTTAATGCGATGTTTAAGATGCTGCATTAGAATATGAAGTTGTGTATTACCATTTTAGGATTCCGGATAAAAGATTGGCTGAAGGTATAAGGGCTCTAGGGACTGATCAGGATGTGATAGATATGTGTCAATATGTTGTAGGATTGGGTAGATAGAGGTGTATGTTGAACATTGGGTAACAAAAATTGACACATATTTTGTGTTACCCAAACCAACTTCATATGTTGTAATTGAGGAGATTGATGAAGGTGGTGTTGAACGGTTCTGTTTAGACGTAAGGGGAAAACATGAAAACATACCTGTCACCGCAGACAGTGCAGTAGAGAATCCAGTGATGGAAGAAGCCATGGAGCTCGACATCTTTGTTAGTCTGACCTGGTTCCTCCTTAGGGTGCTGACTGATGATGGTGACTATGAAAACCGACAAGGGAATCGGCTATAGGAGAGGAGGTCGATGATGATGATGTTATGATTAGGTTATCTGATTAAGTGTGTAACCTTATGACCTCTACATAATTCTCCTTATATAAGCACCCATGAGGAAACCTAATTAGTTAATAAGGGTAATATGGTCCATCAACAATTACCAACTAATTATTTAATAGGTTATTATATATTTTGATCTATATTATGTAAATGATTATAATGGCTACTAGATTAAATATTAAAACATAATATATTTAATCTTACATTCTCCCACTTAGCCGAGTAATCATTTACCTTGAGTATTAGATAAGCCTGATCAGGAGTTAACACTCATTTTAGCCTTAAACAAGTACTATAGCAGATAAATACAGCCGTTGAATCATTATGCGACTCAGGACCCACATTAGTCATACTATAGCCTTAATTTAAAACCTAATCGTTATGATCAAAATACGCATAAGCCCTTTGTTTGATTTGTAACTTTGTTTGTCCATATGCCGTTATACCGGTTGAACATATTCTAAGAGACATACAAAATCAAACTGAGGAAATTTCATTAATCATAAAACATAAGCTACTACAATATGCTAAACAAGGTCTTTACTAAATCGCATATTCCGAACATGTTCTTCGTAAACCTTAGGAGGGAGACCTTTAGTCATTGGATCCGTAAGCATATCTTTAGTACTAATATACTCGATACAAAGATTATTTTCCTCAACTCGTTCACGTACGAACAGATATTTTGTATCGAGATATAAACCAGCTCCAGTCGAACTGTTACTGTTCGAGAAACTAACGGCAGCTGAATTATCACAATAAAGCTTCAATGGTCTAGAAATGGAATTAACGATTTTGAGTCCAATGGTCAGATTTCTAAGCAACATTCCATGACAGGTTGCGTTATAAATAGCAATGTACTCTGCCATCATTGTGGAAGTTGTGGTCAACTGTTGTTTATGACTCTTCCATGAGATAGGGCCGCCTGCTAACATAAAGATATAGCCCGAAGTGGATTTCTTGTCATCTTTGCATTTGGCAAAGTCAGAATCAGAATAGCCCACCACTTCTAAATGATCACTTCTTCTATAAGTCAGTTTATAGTCTTTCGTCCCTTGCAGATATCGAAGTACCTTCTTAGCTGCTTTCCAGTGATCTAGGCCAGGATTAGTCTGATAACGGCCTAGCATTCCAGCAATATAAGCGATATCTGAGCGAGTACAGACTTGAGCATACATCAATCTCCCGACTACTGACGCATAAGGTATCTGGCTCATTTGCTCCTTCTTAACCTCTGTTGTTGGACACTGGAATGAACCGAAAACATCTCCTTTAACTACTGGAGCGATGGAGGGTTTGCACTGTTGCATGTTGTAACGTGTAAGGACACGATCTATGTAAGCCTTTTGGGACAATCCTAAGATCCCTTTGTGTCTATCTCGGTGAATTTCGATGCCAATGACGTAAGAAGCATCTCCGAGATCCTTCATGTCGAAGTTATGCGAGAGTAACCGCTTCGACTCATGCAACATGTCTAAACTATTACTTGCCAATAGAATATCATCTACGTAAAGGACAAGTATAGTAAAGTTGCTCCCACTCATCTTGAGGTAGGTGCATTGATCCACTTGATTCTTCATAAAACCTTGCTTCTTCATGACTTCATCAAACTTGAGGTACCACTGACGTGATGCTTGTTTTAACCCGTAAATGGATTTCTTCAACTTACAGACTAGATGCTCCTGACCTTCAGGTTTAAAGCTTTCAGGTTGCTTCATGTAAACATCTTCGTCCAAGTCTCCGTTAAGGAAAGCGGTTTTAACGTCCATCTGATGTAACTCTAAATCAAAATGAGCTACTAGGGCCATGACGATCCTTAATGAATCTTTACGAGAGACAGGTGAAAACGTCTCTTGATAATCAATTCCCTCTTTATGAGTGTAGCCCTTTGCAACCAATCTCGCTTTGTAGCGTTCAACGTTCCCATTCGGATCCAGTTTTGTTTTGAACACCCATTTACATCCTACTGGTTTGACACCGTTGGGTAATTCTACCAAATCCCAAACGTCATTTTTCTTCATGGATTCAAGCTCATCAATCATTGCTTTATTCCATTCAGAAGACTGATCACTGCTAATGGCTTCATTGTAAGAGATAGGATCATTGAGCTTTCCGGGATCCATTTCAGTCAGGTAGGTAACATAATCATCCCAATTAGTAGGCCTTCTTTGCCTAGATGACCTCCTGAGTGGATTATCGGGTTCAGCGTTGTCTTGGTTTTGAGCGTTTGATGTGCCTTCGTCATGAGGTATAATGTGTTTTGATTGTAGAGGTGAATTTGGAGTTGGTGCAGTAGCTTTAGGTGCAGTAGTTGCATTGGGTACAAGAGGAGTAATCGGAGTAATGGCAAGCGACGAGTCTCTCCCCCCGCGTCTTGTACTTCTTGCAATTCTTCGTAAGGGTTGGTACTGCTCCCACTGACCTTGAAATCCTCCAGGAACGCAGCACGCTTAGTTTCAACAATATGGGAAGGACAATAGAAACGATAACCCTTTGAATTCTCAGGATACCCAATAAAGAAACAGGTAACTGTTTTAGGGTCAAGTTTCCTTAGGAAAGGATTGTAAAGTTTCGCTTCAGCAATGCAGCCCCATACTTTCATATATTTAAGACTCGGTTTCCTTCCTGTCCAAAGTTCATAAGGAGTTTTAGGGACAGACTTAGAAGGAACTCTATTGAGTATATGAACAGCTGCTTTTAACGCTTCAGTCCAGATGAATAATGGTAAATTAGTGTTGGCTAACATACTGCGCACCATGTTCATAAGGGTACGTTTTCTTCTTTCAGCGACACCGTTCTGCTGAGGTGTACCAGGCATGGTGTATTGGTTCACAATCCCCTGGCCCTTACAAAACTCATAAAATGGACCAGGAGCTTGACCCACATCAATATGTCTTCCATAATATTCACCGCCTCTATCTGATCTCACAACTTTAATCTGACGATCTAATTGCTTTTCAACTTCAGCCTTATAATCTTTAAAAGTTGTAAGAGATTCAGACTTCTCCTTAATAAGATACAAGTACATGTAACGAGAATAGTCATCAATAAAAGTGATAAATGAAGTATGTCCTGTTATGCCAACGATTTGGTAGGGACCACTAATGTCAGTGTGAATGAGTTCTAATAAATTAGAACTCCGAGTGGCACCTTTCTTATTCGCTAATGTCATTTTACCTTTAAGTCATTTGATACATGTTCCAAAATCAGAGAAATCGAGAGGAGGTAAGACTTCATCCTTTATGAGATGATTTAATCGTTCTTTTGAGATGTGGCCTAAACGCTGATGCCACAACATGGATGAAGTCTCTAAGTCTCGTTTCTCTTTCATCTTTGTGAGTGATTCATTAATGTTATATGACAACAAAGATTTGGAAAAATTATCATCTAGTTCTAATCTATAGAGACCACCATCCAGAATACCAGTACCATAAAGAACATAATCATAGAGGATAGAGAGTTGGCGATGACCATGGGAAACAATAAAACCGTCCATGTCTAACTTTGGTCCTGATACAAGGTTCCGAGTTACCTCAGGAACATATAAGGTATCATAAAGTTTAATACATAAACCAGTTTTCATAAATAATTGTAATGTTCCAATGGCCTTCACTTCTAATTCTCGATCATCCCCAACCTTAAGCGTTCTTTGGTTTCTTTCCAGCTTCCGGATTGTAAGGAATCCTTGAGTTGAATTGGTAACATGAACCATAGAACCAGAATCAAACCACCAAGAATTAGCATGAATACTTAAATTATAGGACTCAAGTATCATAAAATAATCGTTACCTTTCTTAGCCAGCCACTCCTTAAAATCAGGGCATTCCTTCTGCATATGTCCTGTCTTTTTACAGAACTTGCAGTGGATTCTGCCTAAGGAGTTCTTAGAGCTGGAGGGTGCACTTGTATTAGGATTAGGCCTTTGGACTTTTGAAGCATCCTTCCTCTGATGATTGTTCTTCCTCTTCTTAGAGTTGGAGGTAGTGAAGTTAGCAACATCGGTAGTGCGATCCATCCTCATACGCTCTTCCTCCTGTACGCACATGGCAACCAGCTCACTCATCATCCATTTGTCCTTCTGAGTGTTGTAATTGATCTTGAATGCTTTAAAGGACGAAGGAAGCGAAGTAATGATGAAATGAACGAGAAAACCATCAGTGATTTCCATTTCCAGTCCCTTCAGCTTATTGGCCATGTCATTCATTATCATGATGTGCTCGCGAATACCGCTCCTCCCATCATACTTAGTCGTCACTAGCTTGAGAATAAGAGTACTAGCATGTGCTTTAGACATTCCCTTGAACTGCGCCTCCACAGAAGCCAAGTAGGTTTTAGCATCTTCAGAATCAGGAATAGCTCCTCTGATTGCATTGCTGATGGACTGCTTCATAAACATGAGAGACATGCGGTTACACCTAGTCCACTTTTCATGAGTCAACTGGTCAGCAGTAGTACTTTGTGGAGTAAGGTCCGCTGGCTTATTCTCTCT
The DNA here is from genome assembly GCA_030545235.1 of Helianthus tuberosus. Lineage (NCBI taxonomy): Eukaryota > Viridiplantae > Streptophyta > Magnoliopsida > Asterales > Asteraceae > Helianthus > Helianthus tuberosus. The sequence goes on along the minus strand of CM060393.1, from coordinate 45,927,201 downwards.
TAGAGCATAATCGAAATCCAGCAGCCCAAGAGTAAGCATGAGAGCATCCTTCCATGCAGCAAAGTTATCACCAGTCAAAGGTGGAATACCGCAATTTGGTGCTGATAGTGGAAATAAGATGAGCAAGTTATGATACTAAGAAATAAGTCCTAATGTGATCTAAGGGCACATTAAACTAAGGCAGGCATAAATAATGACCATTTTAATTATGAAGCTGTGATATTGTCTATTACTAACATCAAAATAATAGACTTAGTTAAAATTCTACTTAAACGAAGACAAATCAGCTTTGGCCAGAAGTGTAATCATTTAAGCATGTGTGCAAAATGATTGTAACAAATCAGGTTTGGCCAGATATTGAGACAATCACTTTAGTTATGCACTTGCTAAGTATGCCATCTATGAAGGAATTAAATCAGCTTTGGCCAGATATTAAGACATTTATGTTTATGATGCACACTTAACATAGCTTTCGTAATACTTGAACGATAAGTAGATGTATCAAGTTAGCTTTGGCCAGATCTTGATACATCAAAAACTCATTCAAGTTAAGCCATTTTGGTTTTGTAAAACATTATCTGATTCTGATTAATTAACTAAGTAATTGCAAAACCATTTATTTAATAGCAAACCACCTGTTAGCGCGGATCAAGATGAATAAGTCTTGATTATGAACACTCATGATTTCGGATGAATCATGTCTTGGATTCATCCGAGATGAATGATTTCGAATCATTTCGGATGTGTCCAAGACGCGTAAGTCGAGTCATTTAGGATGATTTCGGATACATTTCAGATGATTTCGGATGGTGATGCTTAGTCCGAGATTGATCCGAAATGGTGATGCTTAGTCCGAAATGATCCGCAATCCTTAGTCCGAAACGATCTGTAATGATCCGGAATGATCATCCGAAATGCCTATCCGTAATGTGTTCCACAAGCTACAAAAACCCTAATTTTGGCAGTTAATAGCTGATAAGATTTAAATCCGAAATCTTAGGGATTATGTGATTAAGTTTCCTGTTTAAATATTAATTATATTTATTTGTTTATTTCAAAATCATATCCATTAATAGAAAAACAGTTTTTTTTTTAAATTTAAGTGGAAAAAATGGATTAAACAGGAACAAAACACCCAATAATCCGAATTCATTCCAAAACTAAAGGAATTTTTTTTTGAATTTAATCAAGAACTCATGATGAACCCTAAATCAGAAAATTCAAACATTCATCCGAAATCAGAACTGTTGATTTCGGAACAGTTATAATGGATGAATATCTGATCCATAATGGATCCGAGATTGTCCGGAATGACATCAATGTCATCCGGAACGACATCTCGGATGCAGTTATATGAAAAACCTCATCCGTGATGCATCCGGAATGGAATTTCGGATGACAGAAAACGGATTCTGTTATGATTTTTCAAATCTGTTTTCCAGTTTTAATCCAGATTTACTGATACAAAACAGAACTGACTGATCAACATATGCTCTAATACCACATGTTGAACGGTTCTGTTTAGACGTTAGGGGAAAACATGAAAACATACCTGTCACCGCAGACAGTGCAGTAGAGAATCCAGTGATGGAAGAAGCCATGGAGCTCGACATCTTTGTCAGTCTGATCTGGTTCCTCCTTAGGGTGCTGACTGATGATTGTGACTATGAAAACCGACAAGGGAATCGGCTATAGGAGAGAAGGTCGATGATGATGATGTTATGATTAGGTTATCTGATTAAGTGTGTAACCTTATGACCTCTACATAATTCTCCTTATATATGCACCCATGAGGAAACCTAATTAGTTAATAAGGGTAATATGGTCCATCAACAATTACCAACTAATTATTTAATAGGTTATTATATATTTTGATCTATATTATGTAAATGATTACAATGGCTACTAGATTAAATATTAAAACATAATATATTTAATCTTACAGGTGGCCCATCCGTAGGGAATGGTCGTCAAAGAGCTAAACCTAGAGCGTATTCTAGTATTAGAAGACTTGCACTGCAGTGGATGGATGAAGGTGGCCGATCTGATGTTGCCCTAAATGACAATAATGTGGAATCAGGAAGTGATGCAACTGGTATTAGTAATGTTAATCAAGTAGGAAATGTTGTAAATGAGTTAGATGATGGGAATGACTTAGGTGTGAATGATGTGAATCTTAATGACTTGAATGGTGGCAATGACTTAGGTGTAGATGATGTGAATCTTAATGAGTTGGATGGTGTTAATGACTTAGGTGATGGTAAGGACTTAGGTGTGAGTGATGTACATGGTACTGACTTAAGTGATGGTAATGAGCAAGAATCTGAGCAATCCCAAAATGATTTTACTGATGATGAGGATTCTAAAGATCCATATTATAAAATGGAACATGAGGCAACTGAGACTGATGAAGATGATGAGCAAATGGTGCATTAAGGTAATAAACATAAGAAGAACAGTAATAATGATAGTGATGAGTTAGATTACATTATTTTTGGCAACAGCAATAGTCGTCGGCATAGCCCCAACTACAGCGATGACTTGTCGTCACCTTAGGCTTTTATCAGAAACCCGCCACTTAGAGATCATGGCATGAATTGGTTAATCAAAAAACATACAAATTTATGGAATGCATCCTACAATTTTATTGACCAAAGAATCTAACTCAAAACTTTAATCAATCTCTAATAACCACAAAACCATAACTCGGTTGGTTATCTATAGATGGCCAAACTTGGTTAACAAGATAACATAAATTAAAGATAGATACCAATTCCTAATTAAAAAAGATAACACCCATAGTTATAGTAGGAAACACAAACCAAAAATAACTTTTTTTGATTTTTATCTCTAACAATGAACTCAATCCATTGTGATGATAAACTGCCCCATGTGCTCAAAAATTACACATTGGTCTAACAATCATCCTTTAATTACTGAATTGGAATCAAGAGGTCTGCGACACCTAGCTTGTTTCGCATCTCTTTGAACTTCAACCTTCCAAGTGCTTTGGTTGGTATATCAGTTCGTTGCTTTGTTCCATTGATGTGTTCGACAGTAGCTTTCTCTCTAGCAATGCATTCTCGAATTAAGTGGTAACAGGTCTTGATATGCTTCGTACGACTATAGAACACGAGATTTTTCATGAGAGCTATAGTGGAAGTATTGTAGGCTGACCCTGTCTTTCGGTTATCTCACTAACTAACTCTCTTAGCCACACGACTTGACACAAGGCCAAGGTTGCCGCCATGTATTCAGCTTCACAAGAAGATAAAGAAACAAAGCTTTACTTATGAAAACACCAAGTAATGGGTGAAGACTCGAAGAAGAATACGTGACCAATGGTGCACCGACCATTAGTCTCATCAATGTTATGACTACTATCACAACCATTTAGCACCCCTATTCAATTCATATTTAATTCTAATGCTGATAGTTCCTTTCACATACCTTAGAATTTGTTTAACTACCTTTTCATGGGCAACCTTCGGGTTTTGCATGTATCGACTAGCTAATATGAGTGGGTACGTTAAATCCGAACGAGTTTGTAGTAAATACCATAAACACCCGATAGTCTTTCGATATTCAGTTGGATCAACATCTTCTTCAACTTTGCCTCTTGACATATTTAAATTCGGATCCATAAGAATATGTGCGAGATCACAATTTTCCATCTCGGCTTGTTTAAATTCGAATCCCATTACCATCATGTGAAACCACTATCCCAAGATAATAAGATAGAACACTCAAGTCACTCATGAATGATTTTATAAATTGATATTTAATGACAAATGAATTATATTGATAAGGTTACCCTCAGTATGGTATTTGGCCCACTAATATATGTTCCACCAAGGTACAACCCGCTAGTAAATGTGGCCCATTAGGGTTGGAGCCCACCTTGACCTCTTAGCTCTCAGATTTGGGAAACTCTATGTTTCTTACAAGAGACTAATGAAGTTCAAAACCGTTGAACTGCAAGAACAACCCGAATTAGGCAATATCGATCGGCTCAACTAAACGATGTAGACTAATATAATTTACAATAAAATGATAAAACATATAGCATACAATGAAATACAAATAAAAAACATACACAAGTTTAAATTTAAACTAAGTAAACTAATAAAAACTTAAAACAACTTCTTAACTTGTAGACTAAAATCGTTATATTCATTATATTTAAGTTTAGTATTAACCCTTAATTATATAGTGAAGTATGTGACAATATTAGACTTAGGATTAAGATTATTAGGAGATGATTAAATCAGTATGTAGCTCATTGATGAGATAGGTAGTTATGGAGGGAAACTATCCGGTGTGTTGGTTGAATGCTGCCGGTTTAAAGGGTATATAAGCCCCTATCATGTAATCATTTGAAAATAATCGAATTATCTTTGTCACTTATACCCTCGCTGATACAACCCATAACCCACTACCCATCCTAGACCCGGTAAACCAACTGAACAAACCGTTGGAGAATTCAAAGGATAAGTGATGCGTGTGAAGTGTTATATATATTAGGTGTATATTTTAAGCCCCTTTAACACTTATTTTTAGCCAAGTTTTAAATTTATAAAACACGATATTTCACTAACACTAAACACACATATGGGCAAGTGCACCCATCGTGCGCGTAGTATAGTGTTGGTAAGATACCGAGGTCGTCCAAGGACACAAGAGCTTTTAGTACCGGTTAATCCTCAACGTCTAATCAAAATAAAAAGTTAGAAAAATGTTTTAAACTAAGAAAAATAAAAACTAACTAAATGCTGAAAAATAAAAATAAAAATAAAAAACAGATAGACAAGATGAATCACTTGGTTCCGACTCGTATCTAGTGTAACCTTTGATTATTTCCGCACTTTTGCACATATTTAAGAGATTATCTTAGTTATTGTAGTAGGCCCCTCTTTTGAAGGTGACGTTACCCTCATCCCAGTAGTTTGAGTCAGCAAGGATACAATCCTAAAAGGGTGGATTATTGGAAGATAATGAATTAAGTTATTAATGCAATATTATGGTAGGCCCCTCTTTTGGAGGTGACGTTACCCTCGACTAAGTAGTCTGAGTCAGCAGGGATACAGTCCTAAATAGTCGGGTTATAGTATTAATAGTAGTTAACTTATGAGGGGATCAAAGAGTTTGGACCCCCGCCATCCAATACCGTGAAGTATTGAAGGAGGTCCTACTAAATTTGACCCAGGTCCATTGCATGACCTCTAAACGCTGAACAATGGCAAGACCTTTACCAAACCGTTCCCTTAACCCCCAACCAGGTAGCCAACATACCTCCATATAGACCGTGGAGATATGAATGGTGAAAATCTTTTATTTTATATAGACAGTAAAATAATGCCAAGACACCACGGACAAACGATAAGGAAAGATCACCTTCAACATAAGTAACTAGTTATTAAAGTCATTAATACAAAACCAAATAAAAAGTGCAAAAGATTAGAAATAAAAAGTATTACACTAAACACTTTGTCTTCACCAAGTGATGTAAGAGACTTAGGCAAACATGGCCTTGATTGTCAAGAACTCTTATGATCAATCTTGGATCCCGAGACGACTCACACACTCTACGATGGACAATGGATGATGGTGTTATGGTGGTGGTGGGTGGTGGGTGAAGTGTGAGAGAGGTGGTGTGCCAAGGGATGGTTTGAGCTTGAGCCAAGCACTTCTATTTACAGGTTGAACAGAAGCTCGGGCACGGCCCCGTGTCCAGTGGGCACGGCCCCGTGTCCACATCCTCTCTTTCTTCATTAAATGCAGCTTTGTCTTATTAGTTGACCACGCCCCCGTGTCCGCTGAGCACGACCTCGTGTGCAGAAGAATCTTTGTACTATGAAGATTTGCCTGGATTGTGCGAATCTTATAGTTGACCACGGCCCCGTGTCCGCTGAGCACGGCCCCGTGGTGGGCAATAGAAGCTTCTACCACTTTGTCTTTTCTGCTGACACTTGGGCACGCCCCCGTGCTGGCTGAGCACGGGGCGTGTTCAGGCCTCTGATCTCTTGTTTTGCTTGGGAAGATGCTGTTGTGGGGTCGGGCACGCCATGTCTTGCTCATTTTCTTGTATTTATGTTAGATTTTGGTGTCTTTTTGCTTCTTTTGTTAATTTGAGCTCATTTAATCCTGAAAATACAAAAGGAAGACAAAAGCACACTTTTTCCAACATTAGTACTAAAAAAGGGTTAGTTTTATGCCTCATTTGATGAAATTTATATGTTAATATTTGAACACATCAATAAGGTTAACTCATTCAAGGAAGTTATTTGAAGACTAGTTAGTGGAGAAGTTTAGTTTTAATGTTTTCCATGTTGCATGCATGATCTTTCCCTCATCCCCATGTCTCCCTAATAAAGTGCACGTAGTGGCAGGAACTTGAGTAGGATTTCATTTTCTATTTAAAGCATGCATTGTACCTTTTCAATTTAGAGAAAAAAACAAAAAATCTCCCCAAGTGTCTCTGTCCTTCATCTTTTATTTCTTGGAGAATTGCCTACTCTACAGGCTACACAACACTCGCTCTCAAACTTTCTGCATATACCTATTCTATTTTATTACCAAATTCAAGTTTAAACCATTCTACAAATGGCATCAAAGCACAAGGTTCAGGCCTATGATGAGATTGAAGAACCGATGAAGTATTTAGAAGATTACTAACAATGGGATGTCATGACAGTATGACTCTCCATCTAATCCCTCTACTGATTTCAATCAAATGGGTCAAGATAAATCGGATGATCATATTGATCATGAGCTTTGTACGAGTTTAAGCAGTTTTTGTATACAATTGGAAGGTTTTCATCTCGGTTCATGTTCAAAATCTATTGCTGATAACATAGAAAAGCTGCACAAGAAGAATTTAAGCAACGAACAACGGTTTAGAAGAAGAAACCCAAACCAAACGTTGTGCTGTTACAGCAACAAGCCGAATCATTTTTGAAGATTTTGCCCAAAGAGGATTAGAAATTCTAAATTCTTGATCAAGGGGACCAATGGCAAAATAATTAGTGATTTGTGGTTTGATAGTATGATTTGGAATAAACACGCTTGTGGAAACAAGAAACACTTTAAATCATTGAGAAATTCTTATGGCATCGAAGGCTTAGAGTATGGATCATTGGAGGAATTTTTTGACGAATTAAATTGTCAAGTAAAGGGTAGAATCACGTTGTAGAACCCGTGTACTATATCCCAACGTTGAAGAAAAGCATTCTAAGTATTGAACAATTATCCAATCAAGTATTCAAAGTCACTTTTGAGGGTTATGTATGTTACTTATCAAGAACTTTTGATGATCATGCAAGGAATAATGAAAAGGAAGACACGGACATCAAGGATGTCATGTGTTTTCAGTGCAAACATAGAGGACACTATGCCTACATGTTTCCCGAAAAGAAAACTCAATTGAAGATGATGAATGAAATGACCATGAACAAGAATGATGAACATGGTGATAAATCTTGAAACAAAACTGATGAATAAGACTATGATACGACTTTGTTGTGGAACATTTTGAATCATTCACATTAGAGAGAGAAAAAGAGATCAAGAGCAAACTAATAAGGATAATATAAAAATTCTCTATCCAATCAATGTCTCGAGCATACATGACTGCATCACTTTTATGGACTTAATCCAAAGAGCTATCAAAGTTGATAAGTATAAAGGAAAAAAATGATGAGTTAGAGTATGTCATCAATTGGTTTATAAAGAATTATCTATTCATAAGGATCAATTGCGTGATCCCACCAAGAGATGATAATGGCAATCAGATTAGTTTGCTAGAATTGCATATGAGAGTACAAGCCAACAATGGATATGAAAATGTGAACAAGAACAACCTATGAGATCAAGTTGCATGCTACATGGGATACGGATTTGGTTATCCAGGAAAAGACAATATGTTGAAGGTGGTCTATCTACGATATATAGATATGCTCGAGCGGTACCATTTGAGGTACACAGGCGATGAGATTGTGATAGAAGATGGTGAGACAAATGGAACCAAGATGTTGAAAATATATACATAATATATCCTTTTCCTTTACATTTTTATTATCCTTTTCACTTTTATTACTTTTATTAATATGTTGGTTTGTTTTGTCACATGGACCTGGGCTTTGGATCCAAGCTACTGGGCCTGGATGGCTACTGGACCTAGACGTCTACTAGACTAGGCTTGCTTGTTATCTGTTCGCTGACTACTGGACCTGGACGACTACTGGACTGGGCTTGCTTGTTATCTGTTCGCTGACTTAAATATATATAAGAGAACTCTTCATGCATCTGAGTAGTTGTTATTCAATCATTGTTCTAGATATTTCTCTGGATCATCTCGATCTCTCTCCTAGGGTTTGTCTTGATTATTTTCGTTTGTAAAGATCTAGTGTTTAGATCTTCTATTGTGAGTCAAGGTGTATATCAGATCATCAAGTTGATGATCTGTATGTGTTAGGAGTGTAAGAGTGTGTGAGATAATTCTGTTCGTGATTGTTTCAGTGATTTGTAAGTGTTCAAGTTCTTAATAAGAGTTTCAGTTTTGATTTCATGTCTTTTGACATGGTATCAGAGCTCTGATACGTTCTTTAAGTTGTTCGCATCCGATATTAGTCTCCGATTCTTGATTCACTGGTTAGGGTTTCATAGAGTTTTGGGGTTTTTCGTCTTCTTGTTGTAAGATTGGTTGACTTCTGGGCTATTCTGAACAGATCCTAAAGAATCTTGTGCTTTGGTAGTTCTGAAGAGTTGCTGGTTCTGGATCCGGTCATCTTGAGTTAGATCTGGTTTGATCTGTGAAGATTTCATGATTGTTGTTAAGATTCTTGGAATCTTGGTAGCTCTAGATCTGCTAGTTTTGGATCTGGTGTTCAAGATAGGTCTGCTCAGACCTGTGAAGACTTCGACTGCTCTGATTGACTGAAGAAGGTGTTATTGGTCTTGGTGAATAATTTTTCGCCGATTTTTGGATTTCGTGAATCTGTTGTCTGTCTTGACAACGTTGTGGCTGTATATTGCTTGAAAGGAGGTCTTAAAAGGATTTTCTGCTCTGGTTAGGGTTCAATCCTAGAAGATTGTAAAATCCTAACTAGATTTGGAGAAACCCTAACTTGGGTTTTCTATACTGGTGCGATCGTTCCTTTTTCTTTTTAATATTGACTTTGTTTCTTGCATTTTTAGGCATATGTTGCCGGACTAGTTGGGCCGGTTTGTTGATTTGGGGTACAGACAAGGTTCAGTCTGTTGCATTAGAGTTTGCTATAATCTTGACTGATTGTGTGAGATTTGGTGCTGATATCTTGTGATATTGTTTGTTTACTTGTATGTGCTTAAGCTTACAATTTGTGTGTATTATGTTGATAAGTTTGTCTATTGTGTGTGTCTGAGTTAATAATGGTAAATCTTATGAACTTGTTTGGTGAAACTTTAATAAGTAAACTAGAACCAGATAATCCTTTGTATTTGCATGCTAGTGATTCTACTAGTTTGACTGTGGTGAATATAAAGCTTAAAGGAACTGAAAATTATACTGTATGGGCTAATGCAATGAGTTTGGCGTTGAGGGTTAAAAATAAAACTGGTTTTATTGATGGAACTTTTTTAAAACCTGACAATAATGAAATTCTTGGTAGGGGGGATAGTGCACGGTCCTCCCAACGGCCGGAGTGATCTCACTCCGAGAGCCGCTACCCGACCAAGCTAGCTCCGCGGTGACTTCCCCATGCCGAGTTCTTACCCTGGGCGACATATGGCACTCCCAAGACTCGAACCCGGTACCTCTTGGTACACAATGGGAAAGATGCAATTCTGTTGTTTTAACTTCGATTTTAAATTCAGTTTTTGAAGAGCTTTATTTGGGTCATGTATATTCCAAATCTGCTGCTGAAGTTTAGAAAGAGTTGAGAGATACTTATGATAAAGTAGATGGGTCTGTAGTGTTTGATTTATATCAAAAGATTAATTCCTTTTCTCAAAATGGCTTATCTGTTGCTGAATATTATCTTAAGTTGAACATTATGTGGAAACAATTTGACCAGATTTTGCAAATACCTGCTTGTACTTGTAATGCATCCAATCAGTATAATAACTTTAATCACCTAGTTAAACTCATGCAATTTTTAATGGGGTTGGATAGTGTGTATCAGCCTGTTAGAACTAGTTTGCTTATTAGAGAGCCTCTACCTACTATTAAAAGAGGCTTTCTCGATTATATCCAGGGAAGAATCTCATAGGAACTCAAATGTTTTTGTGTCTAAAGAGCATAATGTTGGTTTTATGTCTAAAATCAATTCTGTTATTGATAATAAAAAGAAGGTTGTTAAAAACATGAATCAGAATGTCAAGTGTACTCATTGTAATAAACTGGGTCATTCAATTGAGAAATGTTTTGAGCTTATTGGATATCCTCACTGGATGAAATCAAAGTCTGTTCAAGGGTTTAAGAAACAGGCTGCTAGCAATAATGCTGCTAGTAGTGGTGTTTCTGATGTTAATAAGTCTGATGCTGTTAGTTTAACTCCGGATCAGGTGTCGAAGTTGTTAGGTCTGTTAAATCTGAAATCTGAGGAGAATACTGTTAGCTGTAATATGTCAGGTAGATCTAAAAGTTTTTCTGTTCTGTAAGTTTTATGAAACCAATTTATTGTTTTGCAAATTTAACTAAGTCCTTAAAGGATATGGGTTAAATTTGTGATTCTGGTGCAAACCAGCACATGGTCATGAGTGATAAAAATGTGATAAATCAAATTGATGTTTTTGATTATAAAATTAAAGTAAACCATCCTAATGGTACAAGTGCATTGGTAACTAAGATTGGTGATGTAAAACATAACGATGAAGTCACTCTACATGATGTGTTCGTTGTACCAGATTATTGTGTAAATCTAATTTCTGTACATAAACTTGCTAAGGATAGTAAAATAACTGTGTCATTTGATGAAAACATGTGTTATCTTCAGGATTCGTTAACAAAGAAAATCCTGGTGACTGGTAGTCAAAATGAGGGGTTATATTTCTGTGGTGAGTCTTCTGTTGTGTCGTGTTTTAGTTCAGATAGTGTAGACATGGCTAACTTGTGGCATGCTAGACTGGGTCATCCCTCTGAAATTGTGTTAAAAGTCTTAAAAAATGACTTGAATCTTAAAGGGTTAGATAAAAGTTTACCATGTGAAATATTTCATAAATCTAAACAACACAGAGATCCGTTTCCTCTTAGTGACCATAAAACCAAACATTTAGGAGAAATTGTACATTTAGATGTATGGGGTCCTTATAGGGTAAACAGTAAAGAAGGTTTTAGGTTTTTTCTAACTGTTGTGGATGATTACACAAGGTGTCACACCCCGACCGCGTAAAACAACAAACCGTGGCGGAAACGTCGGGGAATCGTGTGGCAAAATTATTGTTTCACAACACATGATGATTAAAGTTAAGTTTTACAAGTTTAAATTATTACATTGTCTTAGTTCAAACAAAACACATAACATAAAAGATGATAACTTTCTTGATTTTAGATTGCTAAGGCCCAAGTCGCCCTAAGTGTAGCTTGCTCACATCAGACATTCGCTCCTGAAACATATGTGAAAGTAAATACGTCAGCATAAAAATGCCTGTGAGTAACATAGGTTTAGTGTTGAAGATTCATGACTTTGAATGTTAAAAGAAATGTTTAATGAAAAATAGTCATGAACCTTATAAAATATTTTCTTTTATAAAATCATATGAAAATCAAATGATATAAAAGAATGATGTATGGTTAAGTAAATAACCAAATGAAAATAATATGTATAAAATATGTCATGTCTTTGTTGAAGTGGTTTAGATAACGCCACGATATGCAACACAATAAAAGCACTTATATATAGGAAATACAAGCGGCGTATCCACCATGCTTTTATCATACTGCACACGTCTCGTTACTTAAATAACTTATTAATAACCATGAAATAATGTCTTGTTTAAATGTCAATGTCCAATGTCAAATGTCCAGTATAAACCATGTCTTGTTTGGTGAATAAATAGTATTTACTCAAGCCAAATGCATAATGTCATGTATAAACAAATGTCTTATGTAATCAAAATGTCATGTACAAAACAATGTCTTTGAATAAACAAAAGTTTAAAACAAAAGTTATGTTTTGAAAACCATTGCTTTTATTGATATGAACATTTATGTGGTTTGTCTATTGCATACACTCAAACCTTGAGACTGTCGGATAAACCCTTATCAGGATCAAGGTTTATCAAAAATGTATTCGGATTCTGTCATTCCCCTTACGAAATACCTAGAAAGCGGGAACGGGATTTGTCAAGTCCTATAGCGCTATTACATACTACCGAGCGGCGTGATCAATGTTAATGAATGTACTACTCCGTTAAACATACCAAATGTCTTTTTTCAATGTAAGCATGTCATGAAAATGCCTTTGTAAAACCATGTAATAGGCATACTAAGTCAATATGCCAAGTAAAATGTCTTTGAAATAATGCATTATATGTACTATGTAACAAAAATGTATAATGTCATGAAAACGAAAAGTAAAATTATGCACATATGCTTCACCCCAAAACATTTGAAAAACGTAAAATAGGGGAACTATGTACTCACCTTTGGATGCGTTTTTTATATGTTAACACAATCCCTCAAATTGTTTATTCATCCTAAATTAAATAAGAACGATTTAATAATAAAAAAACCCACAAAAATACATAAGTTTATCTGATACTTAGAATTTTCACATAACTTTGAGATTTTCTCAAAAAGTTATTATTTTTGATTATATTGGTGTATTTATATATATATATATATATATGAGTTCATATATATTTTTAAAAACTTTGCGACTTGAACGATTTTTATTGGTGACCCTCATCATGTTATAAGCAATATATCTACGATTTGCGCGTCGTAATATATATACTCACACCTGACATACTAACAATAACGTAATACACATAATCTTGTCAAGTATTAACATGTCATCATACACATATTATAAAACACATAACACATTGTAACACATAAAATTTACCCATGAACAACCCATTATAGTGTATGTTGAAAAACACCTATTTTAGCGATTCGGTAACATTTTTGGGCGCCGGAAGTCACGTATGACTAGAGGTGTACAAAAAACTTGTTTTAGAACCGAAACCGGAAAAAAAAACCGAAACCGGTTTTTTTTATCCGGTTTTTTTTATAACCGTTTTTTTAACCGGTTTTTTTAACCACCGGTTTTTATACCGGTTACTATTCTTGACTTCAAAAACTGGTTATTAACCGAACCGGTTATTAAAAAACTGGTTAAAACCGATAAAAAACCGGTTTTTTTTGGATAAAACCGGTCCCAACCGGTTATACCGGTTATTGTTTTGGACCTCAAAAACCGGTTAGTAACCGGAACTGGTTATAAAAAAACCGGTTTTTATTTTGGGTGAAAAAATCAAAATCGGTTAATAACCGAAACCGGTTTTTGAAAAAAACCGATTTGTACAACTCTACGTATGACTAACCAAACACCAAGTAAATTTAATATAAGTTAAAATACTTATTTTTTATATAAAAAATATCAGTTTACTTACTGATCTAAAACAATTTTATAAAAATTCTCTGAAAAGCCGATTTTTTACCGTTTTACCGCATAGTTTTGCATCAAACGTTACCCTAACCATCCCAAATCGTAACGACTTGATATTTTAACATAACCCATGTTATTTACTGAATAAAATAGTGGTTATACTCATGATAGTGCAGGTCTCACATAAAGCACATAAATCATGCAAATTTCACATATTTTACAACTTTCTAAGCTATATGGACAACATGCAAAGCTATCAAACCTATGACAAAGTTTCATGCCATTATAATATACCAAATAATGTTATTTTTAGTGTTTATAATCTGTTCTAAAACATTTTTTTTCATACAATCATTTTTTTTTTATCATTTCTTGAGCTTTAAATCAACATGTATTCTTATGTACAAGTGTCCAAAGCACACTATCATATCATCATCATTTCATATTTTGATAAAGGTCTTCGAGAGGAAGTAGAAGACATTGTCGTATGTGGGGGGCCTTTTTTTGGTGAAGTCCAGTGGCGGATCGCGACCTTGCCGATGCGGCTTGGTGGGTTAGGCCTTCTTTCGGCCCAGGATGTGGCTGCCTATGCCTTTGTGGCTTCCAGGTCTCAATCTTGGGAGTAGCAGGACCACATCTTACGTAACAGTGGGGTTGCTAACATTGACCCTGATTATGCCAGCGCCTTGGAACGCTTGCATGAATTTCTCCCGGACTTTGATCTCGGCGGTTTCTCTAACAAGGACACCGCCCCTAAAACGCCACAGAAAACTTTGGCGAATGCCCTTTATTGTCGAATCGCACAAAGTTTGGGAGAAGATTTCCATTGGTCCCCTCGCCAGAAAGCCGTCATTGAATGCCTACAGAGGCCTCACGCCCAGGATTTCTTAACTGTTATTCCTATCGAAGGTCTGGGTCAACGTATGTCAGCGGTGGAGTATCGGTCAATCCTTAAGTACCGTCTAATGATCCCCATGTTCTCGAATGATCAAACCTGCCCAGTCTGCCATAAAGCATGTCTGGATAAATACGGGGAGCATGCGTTACACTGTAGAGAGTTGCCGGGGCTTAAGTATCGCCATGACTTTGTTCGAGATGCATTAATGGATATTCTCAGACGAGCAGGGATCTCGGCAAAGAAAGAGGCACCAGTTAATTTTCTTACGGACCCAGCGGAAGGGAGGTCCACCCTACGCCCTGCTGACGTGCTATTTTTTGGTTGGGAGGGCGGGAAACATGCTTGTGTCGATCTCACAGGTGTATCCCCCTTAGCCGGGTTTCGGGAAAATGGGTTTGTGGCGGGGCAATTGGTACTAAAAGCAGAGTCAAAGAAGGTGGAAAAGCACGCGAAAGCTTGTGAGGATAATCAACATGCCTTTGTCCCTCTGGCATTTGACACGTTCGGCTCCTTGGCGCCGGAGGCGGTTCGATTCTTGGCTAGAGTTCAGCGTGTGGTCCACAGTAACTTTTCGACCCCTCAGGGGCGAAGCTTTGTTTTTAGTAGATTAGGGTTTTCTATTCAGAAGGGGATGGCGGCGCAGTTTGTTGCCCGTCTACCTGCTATCCTTTTGTAATTTGCCCGAAGTATAATAAATCAATTGAACATTCATCATATCATGCATAAATCATCAAACACTTGCATTTTAACTATCATTCAAGAACAAGCAACAACTTAAAAATTCTTAAATATGTCTAATAAATTTTTTGCCATTTACATGTCAAAATACTCACATTATTTCAAATTATAACTCATGATTCAATCACTCCTTTATATCTCTAACATATTTGCACATAATCTTGTTCATGCAAGCAAACATCCTAAACAAGTATTTATCAAGAATCAAACTCAAATCTCATACACACACACACACACACACACATATATATATATATATACGGTTATATATACACACATATATACCACCATTTTTATTTTGTATCAAGACCCATTTCTTTTTAGATTTCAAGTTTGTGAAGAATTCCAAGATTCAAGAGAAACTTCAAATCATCAAGAACAACCAAGAATCAAGTGTATTAGTTAAACATAAATTTTATACCTTCAAGATTCAAGTGAGTTTTTGGATGAGATTTTGATGATATGGAGCTTGAAATCACTTGAAAGCACCTTGGAAATTCCTTTGGATCTTCATACCAACTTGAAATTAGCTTGGAATGGGGTTTGATCTTCAAGAACAAAGTTGAAAAGATGAAAAATGGTGATGGTGGTGGGGTTTACGGTTTGGGAGAGAGGAAAGAGAGGAAGATGGAGTGTAGTGTTGAAATGAAATGATCTTGTATCCAAGTGCCATACTTATAGATCTTCATCTCTCAAAATCTTGTCCACCAAATCAAGCAAGATCAAAAATATAATAAAAATAAAATCTTTGAGATATGGTGTGATCTTGGTGGGTCCTTGTGACCATGAATATTAAGGGGGGGGGGGTAAGTGTAATTTTTGAATGGTAAATTTGATAAAAACAGGTATTTAACTGGATACCGGGTATTTTATCTAGCGTTTTAATCCCGGTTTATGACGTTTTAAATTATTTTTATTATTCTATAAAAATAAACTCGCCAAAATATTACTGAAATAAATATCAGTTGCCGAGACTGGCTGCGTTGTCCGTGTTTCGCAGTATAAGCACTGTGTTGCGCAGTAACACGCGGTACGCGCTTAAACTTTGAAAAATAACGTTTTAAGCGTTTCAATTTATTTTTCAACACGAACATGATTAAAAATAAAATTTTAATTATAACAGAATATTTTTAGGATTTAAATATTATCCGGGCGGTCACCAACATTCGTTTCGCAGTTTTGTCGCAATTAGTTCTTAAGTTCGAATAAACATGTTTTTGCCATACCGAATCCTTCGAAACTTATTTCTAATTTATGTAAAGGGTATTTAGGGTATGTTTGGCTTATGTCACAGTTCCGGAGTGTACGTCGCGTTAAACTGGTTATGTTTCCGTAACGGTTTATGATTTCACTTCCAGAACAGGTTTGAGAGTTCGAAATTGAACAATGATTGAAAACGTACTAATGTCACAAATAATTAAACAAATATTGAAATTAAAACACCATATTTTATTAAATACAAAGTTGTTCGGAACAGTACAAGGTTTAAAATACACAGATGTCACAGTCTCCCTTACTTTTAGAAATTTCGTTCCGAAATTTAATTAGAGGAAACTTGTGGGAAAAGGTGTGGATATTTCGCCTTCATTTGATCCTCTCATTCCCAAGTAAACTCTGGGCCACGTTTGGATTCCCAACGAACTTTGACTATCCGAATGCGCTTGCGCTTGAGCTTCTTGACTTGCTGGTCCAATATTTCCACAGGTTTCTCGACGAAGTGCATCGTGTTGTCGACACGAATTTCATCAAGGGGGATGTGGAGGTTTTCATCAGCCAAACACTTTTTCAGATTGGACACGTGGAAAGTTGGATGAACATTTCCAAGTTCAGGATGCAGCTCAAGTCTGTAGGCTACTTTTCCGATTCTTTCAACGATCTTGAATGGTCCAACATATCGTGGTGCATGTTTTCCTTTCTTCCCAAATCTGATTACACCTTTCCAAGGAGATACCTTGAGTAGGACGAGATCACCGACTTGGAATTCCAAAGGCTTGCGTCGTCTATCCGCGTAACTCTTTTGACGGCTTCTAGCTGTTAAGAGGTTGTCGCGAATTTTCTTGACTTTGTCTGTAGTCTCTAGAATGAGTTCAGGTCAGTGAGCTGAGCTTCACCAATCTCATTCCAGCAGATCGGCGAACGATATTTTCGACCGTATAAAGCTTCGAAAGGAGCCATGTTGATGCTGGAGTGATAACTATTATTGTAGGAGAATTCGATCAATGGAAGATGCGAATCCCAACTACCACCAGAATCGATCACACAAGCTCTAAGCATATCCTCCAATGTCTGGATTGTTCTTTCAGATTGTCCATCCGTTTGAGGATGTTAAGCTGTGCTCAAATTGAGTTGGGTTCCCATAGCAGATTGCGTGGTTCTCCAAAAGTGAGATGAGAATCTAGCATCTCGGTCTGATATGATGTTCAAAGGAACACCATGTCAGGATACAATCTCATCTACATAGATCTTGGCAAGCTTGTCAGCAGATAAATCCTCACGGATTGGCAAGAAGTGCGCTGATTTTGTCAAACGATCAACTACTACCCAAATGGCATCATGACCTCTATTAGTGCGCGGTAGTTTGGTAATGAGAACCATGGAAATGTTTTCCCATTTCCAAACTGGTATCTCTGGTTGTTCCAATAATCCAGAGGGATGTTGATGTTCTGCCTTAACCTTCAGACAAGTAAGGCATTTTGATACGTATAAGGCAATGTCTTTCTTCATTCCCGGCCACCAAAACTGGGTTCGAAGATCCTTATACATTTTGTCTGCACCAGGATGAATAGAATAATGAGTCTTATGAGCTTCATCCATCAACAAGGTGGGGAGATTGTCTATACTTGGGACCCACAAACGGCCCATGAAATAGAATATCCCAAAGTCTCTCAATTCAAGCTCAGGTTTAATGTGACACGGTAATTCTTTACCCATCAAGCCTTGTGTAACACAAGTATGTTGAGCTTGAAAGATGCGGGTTTGAATATCAGATCGAACTCGAACACAATGAAGCTTGACTCTTTCTTTTCGACTTAACGTATAGGCTACGATATTCGCCTTACCAGGATGGTAGCGAATCTCGCAGTCGTAGTCGTTTAGAAGTTCCACCCAACGTCGTTGCCTCATGTTTAGTTCTTTCTGATTGAAGATGTGTTGGAGACTTTTGTGGTCTGTAAAAACCACATATTTTGTCTCGTAAAGGTAGTGCCTCCAAATTTTGAGAGCAAAAACCACAGCGCCTAACTCAAGATCATGAGTCGTGTAGTTTTTCTCATGGATTTTCAATTGTCTTGACGTGTAGGCTATGACTTTGTTCCTTTGCATGAGAACACAACCAAGACCTAGATTCGATGCGTCACAATATACGACAAAGTCGTCGTTTCCCTCAGGTAAAGACAACACAGGAGCATCGTAGAGTTTTTGTTTCAAGGTCTGAAAAGCTTCTTCTTGTTTGGGTCCCCACTCAAAATGTTTATTCTTTTGAGTTAAGGCTGTGAGAGGAACCACAATCTTGGAGAAGTTTGCAATAAAGCGGCGGTAATAACCCGCGAGACCCAGAAATGAACGAACCTCGGTAGGAGTAGTAGGTGTATCCCAATCCTTAATTGCACTGATTTTGGCGGGATCTACATGTATACCTTGTTTGTTGACAATGTGTCCCAAAAATTGAACTTCCCTAAGCCAAAATTCACACTTGGAGAATTTAGCGAAAAAGTTATTCCTTCTTTAGGAGTTCCATTGTTAGACGAAGATGTTGTTCGTGGTCAGCTCGTGTCTTGGAATAAATCAAGATGTCATCAATGAAGACGATGATGAACTTATCTAAATAAGGCTTACAAACCCTATTCATTAAATCCATGAAGACGGCAGGAGCATTCGTTAAACCGAAAGGCATAACAGTAAACTCAGAGTGGCCGTATCGTGTGCGGAAAGCAGTCTTGGGAATATCTTCTTCGGATACGCGAAGCTGATGATACCCAGAACGTAGATCAATCTTCGAAAAGCAGGTAGCACCCTGAAGCTGATCAAAGAGATCATCAATGTGTGGTAGGGGATATCGATTTTTGATGGTGAGTTTGTTAAGCTCACGGTAATCGATACACATTCGGAATGATCCATCCTTCTTTTTTACAAATAGGACAGGTGCGCCCCAAGGGGAAAAGCTCGGACGAATAAATCCTTTGTCTGATAACTCTTGCAGCTGCTTCGACAACTCTTGCATCTCAGACGGTGCAAGACGGTATAGAGATTTAGCAATCGGGTTAGCACCAGGTATAAGGTCAATACGAAACTCGATTTGACGTGCTGGGGGTAAACCAGGTAAGTCTTCAGGAAAAACCTCAGGATAATCCCGAACGACATGGATGTCTTGTACAGTTTCACCCTTGTCTTTCTCCTCTACGACACGTGCCAAGAAAGCCACATAATTATTTCGTAGATATCTATGAGGTTGGGTGCTAGACATTAGTTTAAGGCTACTAGCGGGTTTTTCTCCACGAACCTCTAAGACTTCACCAGACGAAAGAGGTACACGAACAATCTTGTCAAAACAAACCACTTCTGCACGGTATTTGGTCAACCAATCCATCCCTACTATAACGTCGAAACTCCCAAGTTGCGTTGGCGTGAGGTCAATGGGAAATAGATGATCGTTAAGGTTCAACTGGAAATTTCGAATGACGGAATCAAGTACAAAGGATTCACCACTGGCTAACTCTAATGTCAAGGGTTTTCCTAGTTTTGTTCTAGGATTTGCAAGCAAAGGTTCAAAAGCTAGGGATACAAAACTCTTGTCGGCACCCGAATAAAAAAGAATAGAAGCAAGTTGGTTGTTAACATAGAACATACCGTTCACCACCTCATTGTCGGCACGCGCTTCATTGGCATTGATGTTGTATACTCGTCCACGAGCCGGGTTAACATTAGCCAACTTTGGGTACTTGTTCCTGTAGTGAGTCAGATCTCCACAATTGTAGCAAGACCCAGGCGGAAAAGGAGGTCGTGCAGGATTTGCTGGCTGTTGGGCAGGGTTTTGTGCCGCTTGATTCGGAGCAGGAGGATAGCGACATGTGTTAGCCAAATGGCCACATCTTCCACAGTTGTTGTAAAGACGACACTGAAGATGTGGTTGATGATGACAATTGCACTTGTTACAAAGAGGTGCAGTACCAACATACTGTTTCTTGGCAGGTGGTTGTGCTGGCTTGGTAGGAGCAGCTTGATTGGTCTGTGCAACAACGGCAAAGTTCTTGGAAGCCTGACGCTTCCTAGATTTCTTCGAGGTTTCAGCTTTCTTTCCCTTCTTCTTCTCTGTCTTATCAGATGGTTTCTTGTCACCCTTGTGGTGGAGTTTACCCTTCTTGACTTGAGACTCAGTCAAAGTTGCAGCTAGCTCAATAGCTTGTCTAACCGTGGTAGGGTTGCTGCCGGTGACAATATCCTGAACGGGGTCAGGAAGGCCATCTATGTACTTCTCAATCGCCTTGTCCAAAGGCGTGACCATGGTGGGACACAGCAGGCTCAGTTCTTCGTATCGGTCCGTGTAGGCACGGTGCTCTCCACTATCTTGCTTGAGATCGTGGAATTCGTTTTCCAGTGCCCTCAGTTCATGTCGAGGACAAAATTCCCTCATCATAAGAGCGCGAAGCTCTTCCGAAGTTTGAGCCATTGCCACGTCAGCACCTCTGTCTCTCATCATGCCATTCCACCATGTAAGCGCCCTCTTCTGAAATACACTTGACGCGAACTCAACCTTTCACTCATTCGGGCATTGAACGTGACGAAACGTACTTTCGAGACTCTCGAACCACTGTAGGAGCCCAGTTGCTCCTTCAGACCCAGAAAACTGAAGCGGCTTAGCCGAATTGAATGTCTTAAAGTTGCACGGAACAGGTGCGTTGTTGTTGTTTGCTTGGTTTAACTGGGTAAGTAGGTTCGGGAGTACAGCAGCGATTTGCTGAGTGATCAAGGCTGCCATTGCGGCGTCTTGAGTTTGATACCGTCGAGGAGGCATCTAGAAGAAAAGGAACACAAGGAAATGTGTGAGATTGACATAGGACAATCAAAACGAGTATTGAAAACATTGACAACACAAAGGAAGGTGGTCATTTGTCCATTACTTAAAATAAACAAACAACACAGTGACTAATCAAAGTAAATAGGTCTATATAATGCATAATGAAGACATGCGTTAACCTATAAGTGGACACTCACCCCAAGAGTTCCCAGGTAAGAGTGACTGGTCCGATTATGTGGATTTGTACGAACACTCTAGCCTTAGACAGAAAACTCAGGGTACAAGCATCCACCCTTCCAGATTGCATGTGTTCACATTATTAAGACCCAAACTTTGACGAGATTTGAAAACTTTAAAGGCGTAAAGCCTAAAAATAAATCATCTAAGGATAGATGATTGATTTTCAAATGGAATTGAGATTTGTGTACTTGTTTTGGTAATCACCTAAGGATAGGTGATAGTATTGTTTTAAGATCTAAACACAAGGTAACTTGTGTTAGGGTCCTAGAAAGGTTATAGTCTAGGTCAAAATTTTACTAATAACCTAATTCCCTATAACCATGAGCTCTGATACCAACTCTTCTGTCACACCCCGACCGCGTAAAACAACAAACCGCGGCGGAAACGTCAGGGAGTCGTGTGGCAGAATTATTGTTTCACAACACATGATGATTAAAGTTAAGTTTTACAAGTTTAAATTATTACATTGTCTTAGTTCAAACAAAACACATAACATAAAAGATGATAACTTTCTTGATTTTAGATTGCTAAGGCCCAAGTCGCCCTAAGTGTAGCTTGCTCACATCAGACATTCGCTCCTGAAACATACGTGAAAGTAAATACGTCAGCATAAAAATGTCTGTGAGTAACATAGGTTTAGTGTTGAAGATTCATGACTTTGAATGTTAAAAGAAATGTTTAATGAAAAATAGTCATGAACCTTATAAAATATTTTCTTTTATAAAATCATATGAAAATCAAATGATATAAAAGAATGATGTATGGTTAAGTAAATAACCAAATGAAAATAATATGTATAAAATATGTCATGTCTTGTCTTTGTTGAAGTGGTTTAGATAACGCCACGATATGCAACACAATAAAAGCACTTATATATAGGAAATACAAGTGGCGTATCCACCATGCTTTTATCATACTACACATGTCTCGATACTTAAATCACTTATTAATAACCATGAAATAATGTCTTGTTTAAATGTCAATGTCCAATGTCAAATGTCCAGTATAAACCATGTCTTGTATGGCGAATAAATAGTATTTACTCAAGCCAAATGCATGTCACACCCCGACCACGTAGAACAACCAGACGTGGCGGAAACGTCGGGGAGTGTTATAACAGAATCATTGTTTCATAACCATGGAATAAATAAATTCTGTTTTATTGAATAAATGAACTCATTGTTTTAATACAATCAAATAAGTACAACTATGATCTTCCAAGTTTTAAAGTTGCTAAGGCACGAGTCCATCCTAAATGTAGCATGTATCAACAATCATCTCAAGACAGCACCTGAAACATGTGTAAAAATAGGTACGTCAGCATAAAAATGCCTGTGAGATACGTAGGTTTTGTGAATATAGGATTCATGACTTATAAGTTTAGAAAGAGTTGTTTAACAAAAGTCAGTCATGATCCTTGTAAAATGTTTTGTTTTATAAATCATTTGAAAAACAATAAGTTCAGATGATATGTGCAAATAAGAGAATAATGTATGGTTAAATGAATAACCATGTGAAATGAGTTTGTATAAGATAAGTTGTTTGTAAAACAATGTCTTGTGAAAAGTATGTTATTTGTATAAAATGTTACATGTCTTAAATTGAAATGATTCAAATAACGCTACGATATGTAATACCATACAAACACTTATATATAGGAAGTACCAGCGGCGTATCCACCATGCTTGTATCATATTACACACGCCTCGTTACTTAAATCACTTACTCAAACCAAACCACCAATATAGAATGTTCATGTTTAAACCAATAGTCCAATGTTATTGTATAACTCAAGTTAAATGTAAACCATGTAATGTGTAAACAAAAGTTATGTATGGTAAGTAAAATGAGATTCCTTAAACCACAAGTAAAAATGTACAAAACAAAGTGTTTGAATAAATCAAAAGTTATGCTTTGTAAAATAATGTAAGGTTAAACGAATAACCTTATAGTAGCATATTAAAAGTATACTTTGGATTTGTAAATAACATATTAAAAATATGTTTTGGTTTGTTGATAAAATCTATATGTTGGTTCTGTACAATACCACACATGAGAGTATATCAAAATATACTTTTAGGAGTATATCAAAATATACTTTAAAGGTGTGATTTAAGAATTCATTCAGACCTAGTGCATCAAACTACACCTTTGAGACTATAAGGATACCACACAGGCAATCCCAATTTGGATGGAGAAACAAATTGGTTTCAGACATTCCATGACAACAGGAATGGGGTGTCTAATCCTATAGCGCTATATCATACTAACAATCGGTCTGGTGAACATAAAATAAGTACAATTCAACATTTTTATTTTATGTTCTTTGAGAAATCAGTGTTTAAACCATAGATAGTCAATTAGTTTGTCAAAACATAAGTAATAACATGTATAATCAATTATACTTTGAAATCATGAAAATAACACATAGGTACACATGCTTAACCCCAAAACAGTTTGGAAAACAGTAAAATAGGGGAACTATGTACTCACTTGAGTTTGCTTAGTGGTCCCTGAGTAACAACCAAACAATGCTAGAGATCACGGATATCAAACGGCACCTAATATGGGTAACTATGTTAATAAACCGGACCTAAACCGGAGGATTTAGATAGAATGAGGGTTCGTAAACCAAACGAGTATGGAGACTCGTGTCATATGGTTTAACAAAGCCTACATACTAAATGAAACCTAACCTAAGTGCTTACGACCCATTACGACCCGTTTATGTAGCTTATGCTACTTTAACGCGTCATTCGCGTGAAACGCGTTCAGACCGCCTAACTAGTCCTATGACAAGTAAAATATGCCTTAACATGTTTAATATTGTTACTAAATCAGTTTAGATACCAAAAGTTATGTTACATATGCTTAAAAATGAATTTTGGCGTTAAAAGGGCATTTTGGTAATTTACCTAAGGCATATAAACTACCTATCATACAACTACTTAAACGAAGCGACCATAAGGTATAACCTCGGAAGGTTATTCCCTATATACTATGGTCACCTAAGGTATTTGGTCGGATCCTAATGATCGACCAAATGGGTCGGGTTCGAAAGTATAAGCGATTGTTTAGATCGCTTACCTTACGACCCTATATAAGCACTAAACTAAAAGTGACGAGCTAAGCATGCTAAAACATGCTTAACTAAGTTTAGAAAAAAGGTTTGGTATCAAAACAAACGGTTTTGATACCCAAGAGTAGTTTGGTTACAAAATACGCAATAACACGCATTTTGCCCGAAACTACGACTCGTCAGTGAGCCTAGATAACGTGGTAATCAGTAAGTATAGTCACTAGGGACTATAACCATCGTGATCACGCTCACGTTATGAAGTTCAAACGAACTTCGCATTGACTATAAACTGGTCAATGCAGAAAGTCAAACAAAGTTTGACTTTCGGACTCGAAAAGCAAAAAAAGAACGAAGGAATACTTACAAAGGGTCCCCGAATGCTAATCTTGATTCAAGTAGCTCAGGTATGAAACAATGGTTTCAACTTAGAGCTTCTCAAATCAGATTCTTGTGGGTTTTGCAATGGGGATGGATGGGTATTTATAGATTTCGGTTCACCGTTAGGATCGTTTCTTGGATAACGTGCCTTGATCTCGCCCGTACACTTGTCGGAATGTTGTGGTAACTCATTTTGCTCCCACCATCAGTTATTGACAAGTGGCCTTGGCCTTTGGAGGGTTTAAGGGCTGGAAACAGGCTGTTAAAAACAAGTTTCTGCATCTGACCCCTGCTTACGGACCTCAACACTAATAATGTTGAGGTCCGTAAGGACCTTGCAGGTCTGAAACTTTCAAAAATGGCAGAACAGGCCCCTGTTCGCGTATCGTCGTGTTTTGGCACTTCTAACACCCGTCAAACCCAATTTCAAGCTCCACAATGATTTTAAAGTATAGGGAACTTAAAATGTGCTCAAAAATATCTCGGATGTCGGTTCGTTTGGCCGTACGATTGCGTTGTTCGGTTAATTACGACGGAATGCGCACAAGCGGGAAAAACGATCCAAATGGCGTGACGAATGGATTTTTCTCATGCCAAACACTAAAATAAAATATTTTAGTGCTTACATAAATTTTTGGATGTCCGGAGGTATTCAGAACGTAAGTTATGCGCGAAAATGCAAACTTGTGCACTTTTTGATGCTTTTAGTCCCTGAATGACCCAAAAGTTTATTTTAGCACACCGAACCCCTCAAAGCCTATTTCTAAGCTATATAAAGGATATTTATGGTATGTTTAACTTATGGTCATGTTCCGGAATGTCTGTTACAGTTCAAATTGGCATACTTTCGCAGTTTGTCAAGTTTAGTCCCTGTAAGCGAATAAACTAGTTTTTGCCATACCAAAGCCTTCAAAACTTATTTCTAAGTTATGTAAAGGTTATTTAAGGTATGTTAAGCCTATTTCACTATTCCGGAGTGTTCGTTGGATTAAACTGGTTATATTTACGCATCAGAGCGCGTATAACCCTCCAGAAAGCGATTTAAAGCTTAAAATCGAACAAGAGTTGATATGTGCAAACGATACACATATTTTTACAAATCCCAAGTATGAAATACAATATTTCATTGGTTTGGAATTTGTTTGATGGTTGAAGTGACACAGGTGTCACAATGCATAATGTCATGTATAAACAAATGTCTTATGAAATCAAAATGTCATGTACAAAACAAGGTCTTTGAATAAACAAAAGTTTAAAACAAAAGTTATGTTTTGAAAACCATTGCTTTTATTGATATGAACATTTATGTGGTTTGTCTATTGCATACACTCAAGCCTTGAGACTGTCTGATAAACCCTTATCAGGATCAAGGTTTATCAAAAATGTATTCGGATTCTGTCATTCCCCTTACGAAATACCTAGAAAGCGGGAACGGGATTTGTCAAGTCCTATAGCGCTATTACATACTACCGAGCGGCGTGATCAATGTTAATGAATGTACTACTCCGTTAAACATACCAAATGTCTTTTTCAATGTAAGCATGTCATGAAAATGTCTTTGTAAAACCATGTAATAGGCATACTAAGTCAATATGCCAAGTAAAATGTCTTTGAAATAATGCATTATATGTACTATGTAACAAAAATGTATAATGTCATGAAAACAAAAAGTAAAATTATGCACATATGCTTCACCCCACAACATTTGAAAAACGTAAAATAGGGGAACTATGTACTCATCTTTGGGTGCGTTTTTTATATGTTAACACAATCCCTCAAATTGTTTAATCGTCCTAAATTAAATAAGAACGATTTAATAATAAAAAACCCACAAAAATACATAAGTTTCTCCGATACTTAGAATTTTCACATAACTTTGAGATTTTCTCGAAAAGTTATTATTTTTTATTATATTGGTGTATTTATATATATATGAGTTCATATATATTTTTAAAAACTTTGCGACGTGAACGGTTTTTATTGGTGACCCTCATCATGTTATAAGCAATATATCTACGATTTGCGCGTCGTAATATATATACTCAAATGTGACATACTAACAATAACGTAATACACATAATCTTGTCAAGTATTAACATGTCATCATACACATATTATAAAACACATAACACATTGTAACACATAAAATTTACCCATGAACAACCCATTATAGTGTTTGTTGAAAAACACCTATTTTAGCGATTCGGTAACATTTTTGGGCGCCGGAAGTCACGTATGACTAGAGGTGTACAAAAAACTGGTTTTAGAACCAAAACCGGAAAAAAAAACCGAAACTGGTTTTTTTTAACCGGTTTTTTTATAACAGTTTTTTTAACCGCCGGTTTTATACCGGTTATTAACCGAACCGGTTATTAAAAAACCGGTAAAAAAACTGTTTTTTTTGGGAAAAACCTGTCCCAACCGGTTATACCAGTTATTATTTTGGACCTCAAAAACCGGTTAGTAACCGGAACCGGTTATAAAAAAAAACCGGTTTTTATTTTGGGTGAAACAACTGAAACCGGTTAATAACCGAAACCGGTTTTTGAAAAAAAAAACGATTTGTACACATCTACGTATGACTAACCAAACACCAAGTAAATTTAATATAAGTTAAAATACTTATTTTTATATCAAAAATATCAGTTTACTTACTGATCTAAAACAGTTTTATAAAAATTCTCCGAAAAAACCGATTTTTTACCGTTTTACCGCATAGTTTTGCATCAAACGTTACCCTAACCATCCCAAATCGTAACGACTTGATATTTTAACATAACCCATGTTATTTACTGAATAAAATAGTGGTTATACTCATGATAGTGTAGGTCTCACATAAAGCACATAAATCATGCAAATTTCACATATTTTACCACTTTCTAAGCTATATGTACAACATGCAAAGCTATCAAACCTATGACAAAGTTTCATGCCATTATAATATACCAAATAATGTTATTTTTAGTGTTTATAATCTATCCTAAAACATTTTTGTCATACAATCATTTTTTTTTTATCATTTCTTGAGCTTTAAATCAACATGTATTCTTATGTACAAGTGTCCAAAGCACACTATCATATCATCATCATTTCATATGAATTTAAATGCATCAAACATGTGATTTATTCATGTTTATTTACTGATTTAATTGAACATTCATCATATCATGCACAAATCATCAAACACTTGCATTTTAACTATCATTCAAGAACAAGCAACAATTTAAAAATTCTCAAATATGTCTAATAAATTTTTGGCCATTTACATGTCAAAATACTAACATTATTTCAAATTATAACTCATGATTCAATCACTCCTTTATATCTCTAACATATTTGCACATAATCTTGTTCATGCAAGCAAACATCCTAAACAAGTATTTATCAAGAATCAAACTCAAATCTCTCTCTCACACACACACATGTATATATATATATATATGGTTATATATACACACATATATACCACCATTTTTATTTTGTATCAAGACCCATTTCTTTTTAGATTTCAAGTTTGTGAAGAATTTCAAGATTTAAGAGAAACTTCAAATCATCAAGAACAACCAAGAATCAAGTGAGTTTTTGGATGAGATTTTGATGATATGGAGCTTGAAATCACTTGAAAGCACCTTGGAAATTCCTTTGGATCTTCATACCAACTTGAAATTAGCTTGGAATGGGGTTTGATCTTCAAGAACAAAGTTGAAAAGATGAAAATGGTGATGGTGGTGGGGTTTACGGTTTGGGAGATAGGAGAGAGAGGAAGATGGTGTGTAGTGTTGAAATGAAATGATCTTGTATCCAAGTGCCATACTTATAGATCTTCATCTCTCAAAATCTTGTCCACCAAATCAAGCAAGATAAAAAATATAATAAAAATAAAATCTTTGAGATATGGTGTGATCTTGGTGGGTCCTTGTGACCGTGAATATCAAGGGTGGGGGGGGGGTAAGTGTAATTTTTGAATGGTAAATTTGATAAAAACAGGTATTTAACTGGATACCGGGTATTTTATCTAGCGTTTTAATCCCGGTTTATGGTGTTTTAAATTATTTTTATTATTCAATAAAAATAAACTCGACAAAATATTACTGAAATAAATATCAGTTGTCGAGACTGGCTGCGTTGTCCGTGTTTCGCAGTATAAGCACTGTGTTGCGCAGTAACACGCGGTGCGCGCTTAAACTTTGAAAAATAACGTTTTAAGCGTTTCAATTTTTTTTTTCAACACGAACATGATTAAAAATAAAATTTTAATTATAACAGAATATTTTTAGGATTTAAATATTATCCGGGCGGTCACCAACATTCGTTTCGCAGTTTTGTCGCAATTAGTTCTTAAATTCGAACAAATATGTTTTTGCCATACCGAATCCTTCGAAACTTATTTCTAAGTTATGTAAAGGGTATTTAGGGTATGTTTGGCTTATGTCACAGTTCCGGAGTGTACGTCGCGTTAAACTGATTATGTTTCCGTAACGGTTTATGATTTCACTTCCAGAATAGGTTTGGGAGTTCGGAATTGAACAATGATTGAAAACGTACTAATGTCACAAATAATTAAACAAATATTGAAATTAAAACACCATATTTTATTAAATACAAAGTTGTTCGGAACAGTACAAGTTTTAAAATACACAGATGTCACACTAGGTCTGTTTGGATTTATCTTATGAGGCATAAAGATGAAGTGTTAGAAAATATTAAACTATTTGTGAGTCTTGTTAAAACTCAGTTTGAGAAAAGTGTGAAGATTTTTTGAAGTGATAATGGAACGGAATTTGTTAATATTGCTTTTAAAGATTTCACGAATAAAAATGGAATTTTACAATAAACTACTTATGTTTATACTCCACAACAGAACGGAATAGTTGAAAGGAAACATAGGCATTTGTTAAATGTAGCTAGGGCCTTACTGTTTCAAAGCAATTTATCTTTACGTTTTTGGTCAGAATGTGTTTTGACTGCTGCGTATTTGATTAACAGGATGTCTTCTGTATTGGGTGGTAGGTCTCCTTATGAGTTAATTCATGATTTTAAACCCTCTTTATTTCACCTTAGAGTGTATGGTTGTCTTTGTTTCAGTACTGTTTTAAATAATAAAGATAAGCTGAGTAGTCGTGCTGATAAGTGTGTGCTTATTGGTTATTCAAATGAAAAAAAAGATATAAGCTTTGGAATTTAGAAAATAAAACGGTTTTATTTTCTAGAGATGTACGGTTTTATGAGTCTGTTTTTCCTTTCAAATTAGTTTTAAATGAAAATGTTTCTGAAACATTTAAAGATATTAACTCAGTTAATTTTTTTGACTTATTTGAACAAAATGATTTTATACACTCTAGGGGGTTGGATGATCCCGATGATGAAAAAGGGGTTAATCATTGTAGTAATCCAAAGTCTTGTGAACCTCAGCAACCAAACAGGGAATCTAAGGTCATTATAGATAGGGTTGAACAAGGTTGTTCTAGTCAACAGGAATCCAGTGAGAGTCCTCGGAAAACCAATGATCAGCAATCTAGTGAATTGAGTCCCTGTTTAGGAAGGGTTGAGCATGAGTTGGTAGGATGTGATCATGATAATCTATCCGAGGGGATGTCATCATCACAAGCTTCGAGTGTTTCTGTTAGAAGGTCTACTAGGACTTCTGTTTTACCTAAACGGTTAGATGATTATGTTGTTGAAGGTAAAGTAAAGTATGGTTTAGAAAGAGTTGTAAATTACTCTAAACTTTCATGTGATAACTTCTGTTTTGTTTCTGGGTTGAATAAGTCAACTGAACCTAGAAATTATGTTGAAGCTTGTGTTGATCCAAATTGGGTTAATGCCATGAATGATGAAATAGAGGCACTAAATAGAAATAATACTTGGAGTCTAGTAGACTTACCTTCTGATAGAAAAGCTATTGGGTGTAAGTGGGTTTTTAAGATAAAGTATAAGTCGACTGGTGAAATTGAAAGATATAAAGCCAGATTAGTGGCTAAGGGGTTTAGTCAGAGAGAAGGTATTGATTTTGATGAAACTTTCTCTCCGGTTGTTAAAATGATCACTGTTCGTTGTGTTTTAACACTTGCTGTAAATAATAATTGGCAAATTTATCAATTAGATGTAAATAATGCGTTTTTGTATGGTGATCTTGTTGAGGATGTTTACATGAAGTTACCTGAAGGGTATTTTTCAAAGAATGAAACAAGAGTTTGTAAATTAAATAAGTCGTTATATGGGCTTAAACAAACTCCTCGTATGTGGAATGCTAAACTGTTAAGTGTATTGTTTGAATTGGGCTTTTGCCAAAGTAAATGTGATCATTCGATGTTTGTAAAATCTTCTGATTCTGTGTTTATTGTTGTGCTGGTTTATGTTGACGATATTGTTATTACTGGTAATTCTGAAAAAGAAATTATTGAGGTTAAGAAGTTTTTTTAATTCCAAGTTTCTAATTAAAGACTTAGGAACCCTTAAGTATTTTTAGGTATTGAAGTGCTTAAGGTTAATGTTGGTTTATGTTTATCACAACGTAAATACTGTCTAGAATTGTTAGCAGATTATGGAATGACCGGATGTAAACCGGTAAGTAGTCCGATTGAACCAAACTTTGCTGTTAATGCTTTGTGTGAAAAAGAAAGTGCTAGTTTTATTAATGTTACTGGGTATCAAAGGTTGGTTGGCAAGTTAATATATTTGTCTCATACTCGCCCAGATATTGCATATTCTGTGCATGTTTTGAGTCAATTTATGCATAAACCAACAAAGGCACATTTTCTTTTGGCTATGCGAGTGTTGCGATATCTTAAGAATTCTCCTGGAAAAGGAGTATTGTTAAGTAAAGTTGGTGGTTTTGAGTTATCTGCATATGCAGATTCTGACTGGGGCAAATGTTTGGTTTCACGAAGATCTGTGTCTGGTTATTGTGTTTTCTTAGGACAGTCTTTAGTTGCTTGGAAAAGTAAAAAGCAGTCCACGGTATCTCGGTCTACAGCAGAAGCTGAATACCAAGCGATGTGTGCTGCGACATGTGAAATTTTGTGGTTAATAAATCTTTTGTCTGAATTGCATGTATCCGTTACTTTACCAGTTTCTGTGTTTTGTGATAATACTGCAGCGATATCAATTGCTGCTAATCCGGTGTTTCACGATAGAACAAAACATTTTGAGTTGGATCTTTTCTTTTTAAGAGAAAAAATACAAACTGGGAGCATTAAAACTGTTGGGGTTAGTTCAGAAAAACAAGTAGTTGATGTTTTTACAAAGGGATTGTTAGTACATCAACATGTTGAGGCATGTAAGTGGTTAAACCTGTTTGATGTGTTTAGTAATAAAAAGGAGGGAAGGGGGGGGGGGTTGTTGAAAATATATACATAATATATCCTTTTCCTTTACATTTTTATTATCCTTTTCACTTTTATTACTTTTATTAATATATTGGTTTGTTTTGTCACATGGACATGGACCTGGGCTTTGGATCCAAGCTACTGGGCCTGGATGACTACTGGACTTGGACGTCTACTGGACTAGGCTTGCTTGTTATCTGTTCGCTGACTACTGGACCTGGACGACTACTGGACTGGGCTTGCTTGTTATCTGTTCGCTGACTTAGATATATATAAGAGAACTCTTCATGCGTCTGAGAAGCTGTTATTCAATCATTGTTCTAGATATTTCTCTGGATCATCTCGCTCTCTCTCGTAGGGTTTGTCTTGATTCTTTTCGTTTGTAAAGATCTAGTGTTTAGATCTTCTATTGTGAGTCAAGGTGTATATCAGATCATCATGTTGATGATCTGTATGTGTTAGGAGTGTAAGAGTGTGTGAGATAATTCTGTTCGTGATTGTTTCAGTGATTTGTAAGTGTTCAAGTTCTTAATAAGAGTTTCAGTTTTGATTTCATGTCTTTTGACACAAGAAGACACGGAAGACGCAAGCATCATGGAAGGAAGGAGACTTACCAACGAAGGGCATTATGGCCATCACCAAGTGATGTTACCAAATGGTGATTCAAGTCTCAAGATTTCAAGAAATCAATGATACTAAACTTAGGAGGGAGATTGTTAGATTGATTATATTTAAGTTTAGTATTAAATATTATTTACATATTTATGTATGTGACAATATTAGACTTAGGATTATGATTATTGGCGGATGATTAAATCGGTATGTAACACACCAATTAGATAGGCAGTTATGGAGGGAAACCAACGAGTGTGTTGGTTGAATGCCGCTAGTTCAAAGGGTGTAGACCCCTATCATGTAATCATTTGAAAATAATAGAATTCTAATCTTTATCCCCTATTCCCCCGCTCTCAAACTCTCTGTATATGCCTATTCTCTTTGTTTATCAAGTTCAAGTTTAAATCATTCTACAAAAATCTCATCCTCAAGATTTTATATCATGTCTTAAATTATAGCCTTACATCAATAGGAAGAGGCTTTAAGTTCAAAAGATATTGTTTATATCATGTAATACTGTCTTTAAAATCCAAAAAACAACACATGGGCTAGATTAGAATTTGGGTCTCTTGCTTAAGGGGAAAACAACCACTTCAGACACATTTCATTCTTTTACTTTCAAGGGTGTGATTGTTAAGAAAAACCTGTGTGTCGGGTGACATCTTCCAGATCACCTTGAGCCCGCCATTGGATACAAGTTTAATGAATGCTAACGCTCTATATCTGAGTTTGTTGGTTTTTCTATTCAAAAGCGGGTGGCGGCGCAACTTGTTGCCCGACTACCTGCCATTGCTTTGTAATTGCCCTTTTTCATGTGGAATGATATTGTTTGAAAAAAAAAAAAAGAATATGAAAAATTTTGGAACTTACTTAAGCCACAATCCATTACACACTAATAGATCATTTTACACTTCTGAAAATGAATGAATACTGAAACTGATTACAGATAATACTAAACTGTCAACCCAACTTAACCAACAATTAAAACATGTAGAATACAACACTCATTTATCAATACCGACAATGAAATCGATCACAATTTTTTTCAGTCTGCAGGCTTAAATGATAGATTGTTGTTGTCAAGATCGTAAACCACCATCATGTTCTGTTGGTTCATGTTTCCAAAAATTGACACATGATCGTAATCCTCATTGTTGGCTATGAAGGCCAAACACGCCACATTTTTACCTTTCTTTTCATAGATGTAATTCTGTCTTTGCAACACCCAATCTGCACCCTCGAAATGGAAAACCAGATCGGGGAAATGGACATTACCTGGAGGCTTGAAACAGTGTTCAAGACCCATGTACGGATTAAGATTCCCATGCTTTACAAGCTTTGTTTGCTTAATGAACTCGTCACTAATCATATTAACAATACTTTTTTCCAAGTATGTGAAGGTCGTACCTGAGTCGATGATCATCCCTCTACTTCCATCATAACTACTGATGGCGAAATCAGATTTTGTGACTGAGAGTTTAGTTTCGCCTACTGAGATTCCTTCAAGGGAGACATAGTAATATGACTTGCCATCTTGTTTGAGCAAAGGCGTAGTTTGGGTGTTGATGTTTTTACTTGTTGCTTTAGATCCTGTTAGCAAAACACTGCTTGTTTTTGGCTCAAATCTAGAACCCAAACAATATAAGAAGACACTCTCTTTCAACTGCGAAACCAACGACAAATCCCCACGCCCCATTCCTACAATTCCATCATATTGAATATCTTTATCAGGTGTCCCACAGGCAAATGTTACATTCTTAAAATTCTCATTCCCAACTTTTAAGGTCTCCTGGCCCAAACTTACACTTACTGAATTACCATCTGCATAGTTCTGTTTGCAATCGGTGCTAAGCCCGTACTCGTGGCAACTTTTATCAACTTGAGAGAAAGTTTTGGACTTACTAGGGTCAAACGATCCTGAACCCCTGGTTGTTGGGGAATTTTCAGAAAACGGATGATCAGAGAGGCATGTAATCACTCTCAGATCAAATTATTTCGGTGGTTCACCCGAATAATTCAATCGGATACAACTCTGATTTCGAGAAATTGAACCTGAGTATGTTATTTTCGTGAATTGATTGAACCAGAGAAAATGTGATCAAAAACTGTGTTTTCGAGTTGGGGGGGGGGGGGTCTGCAGATAACTGCCTCTGGCAGTTATCTTCTAATTTTTAATTAAAATTGCATTAAAATATGCCTTAATTTTTGTCTAAAAAAATTAGGACGATTTTTCACAAAATATTTTTTCTAAGGCATTTTCCATAAAGCAATTTAATTAAAATAAAATTTTTAATATGCCTTGGACCCCGCCAGGGGCTGCCGCCCCTTGGACCCTGCTCCCAGGGGCGCTGCCCCCGGACCCCCGCCAAGGGGGCGCTGCCCCCTTGGAACCCCCGTAGGGTACGGGCTCCGCCCGTACACTCCGAATAATAATAACTCAAACAAGTGTGCACTCCCGCACCTCCTAACTTGCTTGATGTGTATTATTATTCGCTTTGATCACCAAGTCAATCCCCCGATTACACTAAAATATCTAACATTCCTCCCCCATTTTAGCGTAATCCTTGATTAACTTTAACAAATTCACAACAATCAAACTTATGCATAAATGAAATATCGCGACGATTGAATTTCACATTAGTATATTACACATTCCAAATATTCGAATATAGGGGTGTCGCTAAGGATTGAACCCTTTCTATTCAGTGAATACATGAAGATAATATACACACAAGTTTACATACTCTAATGTTCTTTCTTGACACTATTTTTACTAGCCTGTGTCCCATCCTTCAATGAACATATCAAAGCCAAGTCCTAGCTTCTTGAAGCGGCTAAACTTCATGCTCATATAGGTAGTTCTTTATTCTTGCATCTGCATATGCAATTTTTCAAAGAACTATTAAGAAGTAAACCTTCAACCTCCTTTAACTTGCAGGTCTGAACACATACCTTGGGATGATGCTACTAATGTGTTCCAATTTCTAGATGTTAAGCTTTCCACATTGAATTCAGCACCTAACGTCATATTAGGTGGGAATTGGGTATCTTAACACGAGAAATCTCAGGTGGACTTTAATCCCATCCCTACAGCCGCCTTGTGCACAAGATCTCTACATAACTCTTTGGATAAGTGGTCGGCTAAATTCTGTTGAGTTCTCACAAACTCCACCGATATCACCCCTTGCGTGATGAGCTCACGAATCATGCTGTGTCTAACACCTAAGTGTCTAGACTTCCCATTATACACTTGGCTATATGCCTTAGCCAAGGTAACAGCACTATCACATCTAATAGATATAGGTGATATAGGTTTAGGCCACAATGGAATTTCATAAATCAAGTTTCTTAGCCACTCAGCTTCTTTGCCAGTTGCGGCTAATGCTACAAACTCAGACTCCATTGTTGAATCAGTTATGCAAGTCTGTTTCTTAGATGCCCAAGATATGGCACCTCCTCCGAGCAGAAAAGTCCATCCACTCGTGGAAGAATGATCTTCCTTGTTTTTAATCCAGCTTGCATCCGAATAACCTTCTAAAACCGAAGGAAATCCAGTATACGTCAAACCATATTTCATGGTTCCTTTCAAGTACCTAAATACTCGATTCATTGCTTGCCAATGACTTGCACCTGGATTGCTAGTATACCTACTAAGCTTTCCAACAGCATAAGCTATATCCGGTCTAGTGCTAATCATGGCATACATGAGAGATCCAATGGCCCTTGAATATTCAAGTTGGCTTACAGCTACACCTTCATTAGGTGAGAGCTTAAAAGCAGGATCCATTGGAGTGCTAACCGGAGAACTATCATGAAAATTGAACTTTTTCAATATCTTCTCAATATAATGAGATTGAGAGATAGATATGCCATTGTTCTCCCTTTTGATCCTTATACCAAGGATCACTTCCGCCTCCCCCAAGTCTTTCATATCAAAACAAGATGACAAAAATTTCTTTGTTCTATCAACTTGATCCTGGTCAGTACCGAAGATCAACATGTCATCTACATATAGACAAATTATGACTCCTTTCCTAGAATCATCAAATTTGCTATATACACACTTGTCTGCTTGGTTTAATACAAAACCATTAGACAAAACCACTTCATCAAACTTTTGATGCCACTGTTTTGGTGCTTGCTTTAAGCCATATAATGACTTAACTAGCTTACACACCTTATGCTCATTGCCAGGCATAACAAAACCCTCTGGTTGTTTCATATATATCTCCTCATCCAAATCACCATTCAGGAAAGCAGTTTTCACATCCATTTGGTGAATTACAAGATTGTGTATTGCAGCCAATGCAACCAACAATCTAATAGTGGATATTCTTGCTACAGGAGCATATGTATCAAAGTAGTCAATTCCTTCCTTTTGTCTAAAGCCTTGGATAACCAATCGGGCTTTAAACTTTTCAATTGAACCATCTACTTTCATCTTCTTCTTGAAGATCCATTTACAACCAAGTGGTTTACACCCAAGGGGTAGATCAGACAGTTTCCAAGTGTTATTCTGCATAATAGAGTCCATCTCATCATTTATAGCTTCTTTCCAGAAAGCTACATCTCGAGATGCCATGGCTTCACTATAGGTTTTAGGATCTTCCTCAATATTGAAGCAATATTGATATTGAATTTTAATTTCATCTCTAGATCCTTCAACCAAATATAGCTGAAAATCATCACCAAATGATTTAGCTTTTCTTGCTCTACCACTCCTCCTAAGTTCCGGAGGAGTATCAATCACTTGATCAGCCACGTGAGAGTTACTAGAGCTTGGAACCATGTCTCTAGGCCTAGGCATTGAAGAGAATCTATTCTCATCATACTCTGCAGTTCTTGCCTCAATAACCGTATGCACTGACACGTAGTCATTTGGTTCTATAACATAGAACCTATGAGCAAATGAATGCTCCGCATACCCAATGAAAATGCAGTCTATACCTCTTTCCCCTATATTCCTTATCTTAGGATCAGTGAGCCTCACCACGGCTCTACAACCCCAAACTCTCAGCTTATGCAGCTCAGGTGGTTTTTTATACCAAAGCTCAAAAGGGGTGGTCTTGTTCCTTTTATTTGGAACCCTATTTAGCAAATAGCAGGCTGTCAACATAGCCTCACCCCAAAAGCCCTCACTTAGGCCCGAATAGGACAACATGGTATTAACCATTTCCTTTAAAGTCCTATTTTTCCTTTCCGCCACACCATTTTGTTCCGGTGTGTAAGGAGCTGTGGTATGGTGTATTATTCCAGTAGATTGGAAATACACCGGATCAAAATACTCACCACCTCTGTCCGTATGTAGGGTTTTAATCAACCCACTCCGATGAAGCTCTACTTCTTGTTTATAAATCTTAAACTTTTCAAGAGCTTCATCCTTAGCATGCAACAAATAAACGTAACAAAATCTAGTAGCATCATCTATAAATGTTACTACATATTTTTTATTACCTAGAGATGGTGTAGCATGAAAATCACATAGATCACTATGTATCAAATCTAACACTTTAGTTTCCCTATGAACATGTTGCATGAAAGGCTTTTTGGTTATCTTATTCAACTTGCAAACATGGCATTTATCATTGTTTATGTTAATAGGCGGAATTAAGCTCATTTTAGACATTTCTTTAACTCTTTTATAATGTACATGTCCTAGTCTAGCATGCCATAATTCCGATTCAGTCAACTTGTTTCTACTACTAGTTGAAGCTATGCAATTTGCATTACTAGTTGAAGCAAGACAAACAGATTCATTCATAAACGAGACATCAACATTCAACATAAACATACCATTACATAGATAACCAAAACCAACAAAGGTACCATGTCTTGACAAGATATACTTGTCACTTTCCAATACTTGTTTGTACCCACAATTATTCAACACAATGCCACTTAACAGATTCTTTCGAATTCCGGGCACATACAAAACATTGTTCAAAAGTAAACATTTTCCAGAAGTAAAAACAAGATTAACAGTTCCTATTCCCTTGATTGGTTCAGTTGCAACGTTCCCCATCTTGATGATAGATCCGTCTTCGATTGGTTGAAAGTCTTTAAACCAACGAAGATCCTTGCATACATGACTCGTTGCACCCGAATCAACCCACCAAGCAATGTCATCATCCTGCACATAAAATGCCTCAGAAATTAGTGACACATAATTCTGAACCGAATTATTAAGTTGTACTAAATTCTGACCTTGCTTGCCCGGGTCCTTGGACCCGCCAGAACCATCCTCATTCTTGTTCTTTGAACCGGACTTCTTGTTATTCTTCAACATTTTACAGTCCCTCTTAAAGTGACCAACCTTACCAAATTTCCAGCAAGGGTAATTCGGCTTTTTGTTTGAACCCGAATTGCTGTTTCCTTGAAACTTGCGTTTCCCTTTGAACCTACTGTTTCCTTTGGATGATTCACCAGTTTCAACCATGTTCACAGAACTTGAACCAGCCCGTTTCTTATCATCATTGACTAACACATTTTCCTGTGCTCTCAAGCCTTCTTCAATTCTGAAGTGGCTTCCAAGTTCAACCAAAGTTAACTCTCCTTTCTGATGTTTCAGATTATGTTTAACATCTCTCCAGGAAGGAGGTAACTTGTCAATGATACTCGAAACAGAGATGGATTCATCCATCTTCATATCATGTTGGGCAAACTGCCCCAGAATTCGTAACAATTCATGATATTGTTCCATCACAGGCCGTTCATCAACCATTTTGTAATTGTTGAAATTACTGACAAGAAACTTCTTACTAGAAGAATCTTCTGCCATGTATTTGGCTTCCAACGTGTCCCACAGTAACTTTGCAGTTTCAACATTTTGATAAACATCAAATAAGGGATCAGACATACCATTCAGGATGTGGCCAAGACATATGTAATTGTCGTTCTCCCACTTCGACCTCTTCCTGATTTGCTCCAGATTTCCCTCCTCCTGTATCTCCGGGATTGGAGTAGTCAACACGTACACAACCTTCAACGAAGTCAGAAGAAAGTGCATCTTCTTCTGCCATCTTCGGAAGTCCACCCCTTCGAACTTCTCCAGTTTGTTTTCCTTGATTGTCATATCCTTCATCGATCCGCTTGCCATCTTCACAGAAAATAATTTGATCTTTGTTGGGGAATTTTCAGAAAACGGATGATCAGAGAGGCGTGTAATCACTCTCAGATCAAATTATTTCGGTGGTTCACCCGAATAATTCAATCGGATACAACTCTGATTTCGAGAAATTGAACCTGAGTATGTTATTTTCGTGAATTGATTGAACCAGAGAAAATGTGATCAAAAACTGTGTTTTCGAGTTTGGGGGGGGGGGGGTCTGCAGATAACTGCCTCTGGCAGTTATCTTCTAATTTTTAATTAAAATTGCATTAAAATATGCCTTAATTTTTGTCTAAAAAAATTAGGACGATTTTTTCACAAAATATTTTTTCTAAGGCATTTTCCATAAAGCAATTTAATTAAAATAAAATTTTTAATATGCCTTGGACCCCGCCAGGGGCTGCCGCCCCTTGGACCCTGCTCCCAGGGGCGCTGCCCCCGGACCCCCGCCAAGGGGGCGCTGCCCCCTTGGAACCCCCGTAGTGTACGGGCGGATACGGGCTCCGCCCGTACACTCCGAATAATAATAACTCAAACAAGTGTGCACTCCCGCACCTCATAACTTGCTTGATGTGTATTATTATTCGCTTTGATCACCAAGTCAATCCCCCGATTACACTAAAATATCTAACATTCCTCCCCCATTTTAGCGTAATCCTTGATTAACTTTAACAAATTCACAACAATCAAACTTATGCATAAATGAAATATCGCGACGATTGAATTTCACATTAGGAGAGGTAAAAAGGTATTTTTTTTTTCTTTTTTTTTTCTTTTTCAATTTTTTTACACCTCTTTAATATATATTCATATACACACACATATAAAAACACACACAACCACCTATCTTTCTACACTCTCTAGTCTCTACCTTCACCTTCACCTTCACCACCACCACCATCATCAGCCAAACACCACCACCACACCTGCAACTTAAAAATCAGAATCACAATAAACAACAACACCACACCGGAATCAATAAAATTGGTAACGTTTTTCCAATAAAAAGCCCTATACTAAAATATATGAAAATATAACTAATTTATAATAGATATTGTAATTATGGTTTACTATATACATCAGGGTCTCGTCTTTGTGTGTATGTGGATGTGCATATTAATAGGATCGGGTTGTGTTGAAAAAATAATTTTTATCCTAAAAGTGTTAAAGAGAAAATATCATGGTGACATAGAAAATCGTGTGTATCTGAATGTGCATATTAATAGGACTGCACACAAGTACGGATTATATATAGTTAACGTTTCATTCACCAAGTATAGTACTACATATTATATACTATGAATTTGAAATATCTTAGTGCATAGTGGGTTTGTATATATTGCTTAGTGAGTTTTTTTGTGCATAGTTGTGTTGTACATGATTTGAAACATGTTAGTGCATAGTGGGTTTGTACATGTTGCTTAGTGAGTTTTTTGTGCATAGTTGTGTTGTATATGATCTTAGTAAGTTTTTTTTTTGCATAGTTGTGTTGTACATGATGCTTAGTGTGTATAAATTTGTAAAA
This sequence comes from Helianthus tuberosus, assembly GCA_030545235.1. Classification (NCBI taxonomy): domain Eukaryota; kingdom Viridiplantae; phylum Streptophyta; class Magnoliopsida; order Asterales; family Asteraceae; genus Helianthus; species Helianthus tuberosus. The sequence continues at coordinate 45,885,687 of CM060393.1, read as the reverse complement.
TAACTTATATACTATCAATCAATTTGAGACATGTTAGTGCATATGTGGTTTGTACCACATGTTTATTAGTTTGTTTATGTTGTATTGAGTTGTATCATGTGCTTAATTTGTAGTATTTTTTCTGGGTATTAACTTTGGGTTTTGTTTTGTTTGGCTTCAAAACTATCAATTTGAAACATGTTGATTCAGGTCAAATATAATATGTTTGCTTATTTTTGTATGTTCCGTAAAAAAATTCGAACCAAGTGGAGTCAAATTATGTTTTCTTTTTTTCCCTATTTTAGAAAGCTCTAATTGATCCCCTTTGATTACACGTGTCAGTTTTTCCTTCATACCCGTTACGTTTTCTATGTATGAGTTGGGTCACATATAATACGTTATTAATTTGATTTACTTTATGTTTTGATCAAATCACAATGCCTATGCAGGTTGCATTTAGTTCAATTGGATATGTCAAAACGTGTGTTTTCATATGGTTAATGCATTACATAACGTTTGGACTAATCCGTTCAATGTTTACAGTACCCGCTGCGCAACGCGCGCGGATCTTGATGCTAGTATCATCAAATATGCATCAAATAAGTAACAAGTAAACACATGCTCGAGCTACGAAGTCTAGAATGTTGAGCCTTGTACTTAGTGCCTAACAGTTTATAGTCTGGTTTTTCTCAAAAGACTTTTCCTTTTAAAACCGAGTTCACTAACCAATGGCTCTGATACCAATCTGTCACACCCTCAATTTCCACACGCGGAGTACTACCGCGAGGCGTGTGACTAACCAGGATCAAGCCACCAATCATATTGAACAATTATTATAACAAAATCGTTTTCATCACAACCAATACGATTAGTGACTAAAGTCCAAAGTTCATAGTTTAAAAGCAATAACTAAAGTCAACAGCGGAAGCATAAGTTTAACAGTCTTAAACATCGGTTTCAAAGTCCATAATTATTAAAGGAACCAATCAAGGGTTAAAGCGACCACTACACTCCCCAGCTGCAAGCTCCTGATTCATTACTGAGTTGTAACAACCCGACTTTTTGAAGTCAAAGTCAAAGGAAGAAAAGATTGCTAATTAGATCTGTCTTTTCTTGCCTAATTATTGCTTGTACTCTCGAACTCGCAAATCGATTTATGATTAACGCTGTTAATTACTTTTACGACTGTGAATGTTAGGAAGTAACAATGCGATAAAGTTAACTAAACGTTGATCTCATCGCTAATGCGTCGCAATACGAATCGCAGTGAATTACAGGTTCTAGATATTTTTTTACGTGTGTGTGCTATTTATGTGTACTTGTGTGTGCCTATATTTATGCTTGAGGTGGTATTCGAAAATGCAATCGCAACTCTATCTCATCGCAATCTCAAATCACAACACGAAACGCGAAATGGTTATGTTTAGGTTTATGACTGTGTGTATAATTAATATGTAATACTATCGCATCGCTACTCAAACTCATCGCAACGCTCAACGCACGAAACGAAACCTTGAAAAACTCACGACAACCTTCGATCGAATGGTCATCCGTACTGTAGGACCGGTTTTGACTCCGAAACGAACGTGTGACGTGCGGAATCCGTACACGAACGCAACCTAACACACACAATGTAATATAAACGTGATTCTATTAGAAATCTGAAATCGTACAGCACCTTGAATCACTTTCTCTCTCTAGATCTAGAAAGCTCCAAATGACTAAATGGCAAAAGTCTCTAATTTAAACATAAAGCTCCTATTTATAGGCCTTGGCTTTTAATGAGATTTCTCATTAATTACAATATTGCCACCTTGCCTTTTGTCTAGATATTACATCATAACGACTCGTTTTCTTCTGTTTCTCGCTACGGCTTGGATTGACGAAGGCTATAGACATAAATGCACTAACAGACTCCCCCTTTGATATTGCCGCAGTCAATCTCGATCATTGAGTCAAATTCGTAGCGTCTTCTTTTTCTCTCTCTCTTTGAATCTTCTCGAACAGAATCCCGGTGGATCTGTCTTCAGCTTCAGCTTCTCTTCTTTTTGTAGACTCTTTTCTTCATCAGGCTCCCCCTTTCGTCAAGCTTCCGTGCTATAGGGATCGAAACGTTGCTTTTCGATTACAAGCTCCCCCTTGCTTTGAGCTTGTCTTCAGACTTCCCCTTAGACTCAGTTTCCGGGATCGTAGTCTGGAATCTCATCTGCAATCACTCAAACATTTATAAGTAATAGCATTTCAAATTTCAGCTATCCAGAAATTGTAACCTGGCTCACTCAAACATTTTAAACAAACAATTTACATGAATTTGACAGTTTCATCGAATCGAATCAGAAACTAACTCTATAACAGTATAAGCATCCAACTCCCCCACAGTTAATCATCCAAGTCCAACTTAATGACCTTGGAGATATCACAAACTGTTTTTGAATTTTTGATTTTAAAACATCAAGTTTCAAATTAATGAACTTGCTTTATTTTCAGAAACACAATCAGCTTACTTAGATTTTGAAACTCAGCATTTCAGACATCGGTTGTCGAAAATAAAGCAGAAAACAAAATCTTTTTGTATTTTTCTGAAATATAAAGCAGTAAAGAAATATTTACAAACATATTTACAGACAATATTTTTGTTTGAGTATGCGTCAGAGGATCATATCAGTTTTTGACAAATCACAAGTACCGTTGAGCTTAGTTACACAGTAAGAATTAAACAATTCACTTAGATTGTTGATATACTGGTCCACTTAAATTTTCACACAATTTTCAATCTGTTCAAGATACAGATTAAGTGTTTTAGAGACTTAAACTTATACATGTGTCCCACCTCTTGAATATACTCCCGTATCCAGATCCCAATATTCAGTCTTACAGGTGAGTATACCTCATATGATATCTGTAAGGGGTTAATAAATTATGAAGAATCATGAGAGCTCAGGTCAGAACTACCGTTCAGCAGAGATATCATGATTCAACTTTTGGGTGTGTCCCCTTTAGAGGATCTTTTTTTACAACAACATTGCTAAGCAATTTTATTGTCTTATCATATATGCTGAGGGTGATGCTATGTTTCAAGCATTGCAGAAAGTATTATTCGAGGACTAGGTCAGAACTTCCATTCAGCAGAAGTCCCGGAATAATACCCCAGATATCACTGAGTATAAAGACCTAGTATATCAGAAAAAGGAATCTTTCAAACGAGATTTCAGGGGTTACCTATATATCCAAGTAATGTTCCCCACGAAATAAGCAAGTGTTTGAATTTAGGTTTATATCCCGAACAAACCTACTAAATGTGCAAAAACCTATCGGCACATCATTAGTGAGACTGTTTAACACTATATAATCATTACATTTCTTTAGCATACTGTAACTGTCTACTGATGTACTATCATTTCCTCTTTTTACACAAAAACTCAATTTTTGAATTTTATCATGTTTTTGACTTTTTCAAATTTTCAAATGTTTTTGTATTTTCTAACAACAATACTCCCCCTAAAATGCAAAACCATTTAAAGAAAATTTGACAACCAACACTGATAGCTTTGTCTCGCCATCCATTTTCTGCATCTTGTGAACTGAATTACACGAAAAGCAGTAAATATAACATACCCCTATGATTTACAACACATTGATCTTAACAGTTTGAAAACCGTTTTTCAATCTGATGAAAATAATCATGTTTGTTCAGCCGTGAGGGTTTCGGCGTATTCAATAAACATGCATTCAAAACAATATTAAAGACAACATATTTTTGGTTTTTCAAATTATAACAAACTAAAAACATATTTTTGGTTTTAAATTTTTCAATTTTTTAGGATTTTGAAAATATTGTTTATTTATGTACAGAAATTGATAAACTCCCTGTTTAACCAAACCAGGGTTCTGCAACCTCTTTCTGTGCCAGGCTGCTCCAACTTCTCTTTTCACAATCTTCAGCTTCGTTGAGCACCTGCACATTCAAACTTTATCAATCATTTGAACAATTTAGCCCAGGTCTGTTGAACATTAGGCATTTCAACACAATAATGTTCATTTAATTTCGGAAACTCTTTGTCATTTAAAACGTTTTCAATTTTGACTTCAACTTTTTCATCTTTTACCATCGTTACTTGTTTCTTAGCACTCCACATTTTACCTTTGGGAGTACCTCTTTTGTAAAAATTTGTCTCTTTTTGAACCTTTTGATCTTGAACAACATTTTTAGGTTTCCAAAACTCTTGAGGTTTTGTCATATCAACAGACGTTTTCCAACTCTGTGTTGTTCTGAATCTGGGTGTGTGAGAATTCCAGGTCTGTCTTGAATCAACCCTGTTCGGATTTGATTTCCAATTTTGATTTGAAGCAAACTTGTTTGTATTGTACCTCCAAGTTTGTTTCGAATCAAATCTGGTTGACCTTGGTTTCACATCCTCAGATTTCTGTTTTTCAACATCAACAGGCTTTGGATTTGGACACTTTCGTGCAACATGTCCAATTTGATCACATTTAAAACACACTTTCTTTGAAACGTCCTTGGCCTGTTGTTGTTTCTTTTTCATAGCATCAAACTCCTCATTAGACTGTTGTCCAAATTTGAGTTTTTCCTCTTCTTTAAAGCGTTTCCCTTGAACAAAATTCATCTTTTGTTGATTCCAATTCCGTTTCTTTTTATAACCCAAACCAGCCTTCATGTTTTTCTTCTTATAACCAGGTTTGTTATAAAAAGATTTATGACCTTTACCAGCAAACTTTGGAATCTCAGACTTCTCAATCTCAACCATTTTGAAAACTTTATCAACCTTTTCTGAAATCACATTCTGAATCGGGAAAACAACATCTAAGAATAATTTGTCTGATCCAATCATGGTATAAACCAATCCTTGTGAATCATCATTCAAATTTTTCTCGGATTTTGTGTTTTTCAGATAACCATCATAAAGATTTCCTTCATCTCCATCCTGTGATTCAGACTTACCTTTTGTAGACTCATCTTTCAAAACGCTTTCAACAACCTTACTTACCACATCTGAATCATTAGCATCATCAGATTTGGAGTAAGTCACATCGATACTTTCAGGTAATTGGTCAGCTATGTTCAAACCCTTTGCCACCTTTTCCTCATCATAAAAAGTATAATTGTTTCTCAATGGTGGTGGTACCTGATGAAATTCTGAACCAATACCCTTTTTGCAATTGTAAGTATCTTTGTCATCTGGTGTGATGTTGAAAATGCGTTCGAGAATGTACGAAGAGTTATGATAACTTTGAAGTTTTGTAACAACCTTTTCTTTTTCAGCCAAGACTTGTTTAAGATTAGTAATTTCATCAACACACTTGTTCAATTCAATTTGCTTTTCTTTAAACTTTCTTTCATACATTTCTTTGGTGACTAAAGTTTCTAACAATCTTTGATCAAAACTTTTGACTTGGCTCTTCAAAGTATCATAAGCTTCTTGTACTCTCTGACTCGACCACTTTAAAGTATCATATTGTTTTTGTAAATCTTGAAATTTAGATTCTTTTTCAACACAATCGACACATTTTGCTGAACACAGTTGTCTATAAACATCATTATCCTTTTCAAGACCTTGACATTTCTGTGTCAATTTTTCAACTTTTAGTTTCAAAATTTCTTCTTTTTCAATCATTTCTTTACATTTTGTTTTGAAAATATTTTCAAGTTTGCTTGTTTCAATATTTTTTGTTTTTATGATGTCATCTTTTCCAGTACAGGCTTTGCACATTTCTATGCAATTCCTGCATTTGTTTTCTTTTTCATCAACCAATTCAACATTCGATAGATCAGAAGATTTTCTAACCTCAGTCTCATTCAGCACCGGTTCTTCTGACTCAACTTTCTGATCTTCCTCCTTTTCTTCTTTCTGAGTTTCTTCATTCTTCTGCGTTTCTTCAGCTCTCTGTTCCTCTCCAGCAAGCTTTGCAACAGTCTTCACTTCTTCAATCATCTTCTTCAATTCTTCTTCTTTTCTTTTCTTCAGTTCTACCACATTCGGTAAACTTGCTTCAAAAACTTCTTTTAACTTGTTCATCAAATTTGGCAAATAGCTTTTATCAGAAAGCCTTCTTGTGTTGAACGTGCCCTCACTTGGAAACAAATTAGTTACAGCATCAAAATCCACTTTTGACGGATCAACTACTGGATTACCCTGTGAGTCCATGTAACACTCTAGTTCTTCATTCCATCTCTTTGTGCTTCCTTAAATGGTTCATATAATTTGCCAATCTCCCATCTCGCACTGTCTCTTCTCCACCAAGTATCATGATCATCATTTGCAACAAATGCATATCCAACTGCATCTTCTTCAGGACAAACTTGACTCCAGTCGTAACCTTCATCATCATATATAACTGCAAGAGCCCTTGATCTTTCTTCTGGTTGCTTTAATCTTGGTGGTTCAGACTTATTCTGATGATAAATTGCTTTCTTGTAATAATCTTCGTTGAACGGATTTTCAGAAACATTAGCATACGCATTTCTGCACTCGCGCTTGAAGTGACCTTTTTGTTTGCATTTAAAACATGTCACCTTTGATTTATCAAATCCCAGTTTGGTAGACGGTCCACCAATTGACTTTCTCCCCGTGATCTCCATGAACCGCTGTGCTCGACGAACCGCACTAGCCATGCACCATCTTATATCCATTAGTTCCATCTCCTCGGGGTCTAATTGATCATAATCTTCTTTTGTCAAATTGGTGTTTCCAATCTTCCCTGCAACGAGGCTTTCATACGATTCAAGTACAGATGCCAAGAAAACCATCTGTTGTTTTGCCGATTCTTCGCTGAAATTCTGCCCATTCTTCAGATCCACTGCGATATTACACTGAAACAAATTCTTGTAAGCAGATTGACTTGAAGTGTTTGAAGAAGATTCACTGTGAAAACCACTGTGAAGACTTTCATTGTTCACTGAACTTGAACTTTCTGCAGAAAATGCTGTTCTTGGAGACCCAGCCTGCGGTACATTTCCTCTGTAGTAAAGCTCTACATTCTGCTGATAAGCTGGATTGTTGACTTTAGATCTCTTTATCTCCAGCTCATGACTTTCAAGCCTTTCAATCAGCAAATCCACTTTCAAATCTTCAGGCTTGATTGTATTTTTCAACATTAGAGCGAAGTATTGCCACTCTTGATCATTTGGCAATGAATCAAACACTTTATCCACCAGCTCCTCTTCAGAAGGTAAAATTTCATGTCTGGTCAGCTCCATTTTTAGATATCCGAATCTCTCAATCATTTTACAAACAGACTCATTTTTCATACAGTTGAATAAATCAAACTCTTTACTCAACAATTTCTTTTTGTTTTTAACAATTTCATTACTTCCAACACATTTTCTCTCTAACGCTTCCCACAAACTCTTTGAAGTCTTTTCTTGTTCGAGCAATGAAATAATATCCTCTCATACTGACTGTTTGATCAATGTTATCATTCTATATCTTTTTCTGTAAAATCTTTTGCATCTATTAACTCTCCTCCCTCTTTTACTGGTTCAACGTATTCATGTGTCAGTTTTAACCAGCTTTCAGGAGCGAAAGCTTTTACCCAACCCTCAAATCTGTTTTTCCACCAGTTATAATCTTCAACTTTCATTAGCTTCGGTGGTTTTTGTTGACTTCCATACATGTTCTCGAATTTCAAATTCTCCGAAATCTCCTTTGAATATTCTCTCATCTCGGATCTTCTATCTGTCGATTCGGAAGTGAACGCGTTGTAGAATGTGTTGTAGAATTCTTCACCGTTGCTTGACATCTTCAAACACCTTGAATTATAGCTCTTCGAATATCAGTACCTTTTAATCACCTTGAAAACAAACAAACAAACAATCAGTTTAAACGAACTGTATACGTAAAAGTGTGAGAGCGAAATTGGTCTAGGACTCGTGTCGAAGAAAACTTGATCGAATGAAAACTGATTGAGTGGGCCACGTAATATGGGCTTGAAGATGGACTAATGAACCTTCCAAACAAATTGAATTACTTGGGCCGCAACTATTTGAACAAATGCTGATTGGGCCGATCACTTTTGGCACAAACAACACTATTCTTTTGACCCTTGAATATAACAAACCGACAACACTCTCTACTAAGCCGACATCAAATTTGACCAAATTCTTTGTATCTTGGGCTGATAAATCCACTAAATCAACAACATAGTTTGATTAGACCTCATTATAAATGTGGCAGACGAAAATTATTACATTCAACTCTTGATTGGGCTGTTCGATTTAGTGGATTCTGATATCAATTCACAAATGCCAAACAATTAAGTGTTAATGACCGACAAACTCTCGTGGGCTGACAACTTTAACACTTCACCATTCAATTTCACATGCACTCTTTGATGAGACTTATTAAATATGTGGCCGACAACAGTTACTTAATGGAATATGATTTGGCCGCTAAACTTTAATCACGTGATCAACTAAACCAACTTTCAAACGGACAACGTGTTTCAAATGCTACCCTCAAACGGTCACACTCTCAAACTGTCACACCCTCAAACGGTCATACCCTCAAACTGTCACACCCTCAAACGGTCATACCCTCAAACTGTCACACTCTCAAACAGTCATACCCTTAAACTGTCACACCCTCAAACGGTCACATGCATTTTCAAACGGGATGGTGTCAGTTTCAAATGGGAAGGGTCATTCTCAAATGGGAAGGTGTCAGATTCAAACGGGAAGGGTCATTTTCAAACGGGAAGGACTGCTTCAAACGGCCAGGACTGCTTCAAACGGTCAGGACTGCTTCAAACGGTCCTAAAAAAACTCGAATTTCTCCTAAACGGCTAGGAGTTTGAATCTGAAATTTGGTAGGGTTATAGATCAGGTGTTTTCGCACAACATATCAAAAAATCAGACGATTTGGACCGTAAAAACCTGTTCAATTTGACGAAAATCAGTGAAAAACGTGAAAAATATGAAAAAGATGAAAAAATATATGTAATCCGGATCTGAAACTGATGATTTTCTGCGCGGAAATGTGTGATAGATCAGTGCAATCGAGCTCCTGCTCTGATACCACTTGTAGGACCGGTTTTGACTCCAAAACGATTGCGAAACGAACGTGTGACGTGCGGAATCCGTACACGAACGCAACCTAACACACATAATGTAATATAAATGTGATTCTATTAGAAATCTGAAATCGTACAGCACCTTGAATCACTTTCTCTCTCTAGATTCTCTCTCTAGATCTAGAAAGCTCCAAATGACTAAATGGCAGAAGTCTCTAATCTAAACATAAAGCTCCTATTTATAGGCCTTGGCTTTTAATGAGATTTCTCATTAATTACAATATTGCCACCTTGCCTTTTGTCTAGATATTACATCATAACGACTCGTTTTCTTCTGTTTCTCGCTACGGCTCGGATTGACGAAGGCTATAGACATAAATGCACTAACACATACGAATAACCATTCGATCGGATGGCCGTTGCCATCCGATCCGTCACTTGTGCGCACTTTCCGCTTTTGGAAACTCTATAAATACCCATGTCACATCAACATTCGTTGATGTGACAGCTCTCTCTCCGACCAGCACGCTCAAGCTCTCTTTTCTCTCGATTTCTCCCGATTCTTGTAAGTTTTCTACTCAAATCTTGTACATCTATCATCTCTACACACTTTTTCATCTTTTTCAACTTTGAATCTTAACTTTTAACCGTGAAATCAGCGGATTTGAGATGTTCTAGGGTGATGTCATCATGGAGTTCTTATGAACTTCAAGATTTGGCTTCATTCCACCAAGAACAACTCGGATCGAAAGGATTATAACATGATTTAACAAAAAATTCACCTAAGATCTAGACCTTTTCAAGGTTAAAAGGATTGAAGAATGGTTTCATAACATTCTTTCAACTCTTTTACACTTAATGCACTCAAAACCGATAGAATCAGAGCTTACTCAGGCCTTCTACTCATTTTCTAGTGAAGTTTCGGTTTAAGATCTGATATCTATCAAGGAGACAACCGATTCCGGGTTAAACATGAACAACCGTCAAGATTAGTTGACTGGTCAGATCAGGGTGACTCCCGTCCGATCGGATAACATGAGCTTAATAGAGTTCTTGTTGTTTAACACGTTGACATACCATCTCAATCAAGCCACAAACTTTCAAACTTAACAAATTTCAAAACGAGCAAGTCACGGAACGGACTGCCGTCCGATCGGACTGCCATCTGATCGAACGACAATCCAATCGGATGACACCTGCCTCTAAAAATGTCAATGATTATAACCTCCACTCGGATCACCGTCCGAATGGATGACCTGAATTGTAGGGATACTTCTCATTTTACAAAATGCTACAACGAAAACTTCAAAGACATCATACACAAACACATTCATGCCAAACGAGGGACAATCCGACCGAATGGCCATCCTACCGGATGACCATCTGAACGGATTGTCATCCGATCGAATGACCATCCATTCGGATTGTTATCCGACCGGATGACCCTTCGTCACTTGTCTCACTTGCACCGTTTAATACGCCATTCATCGCTTACGCAACCGTTAACTGTTCAGGCTAACTTCTCAGCGCTCCCTTCAATCCAAGACGGTGTTTAGTTGTTAAACGCTATCTGTGAGTATACTCGAACCCTTTTTTCGCTTAACTCACTTTTGGGTGTTACATACGTTACTTATATAAAATCAAATCAGCACACCACGCAAACACTTTTAAATGCTAACCGCTCTCGCATGTTATACGTGACTCGATAAATGCCTGTTTGTTATGTTAACACATTGATTGCTGTCTACCTGCCTTAGCAACGATAGTACTATAGTTTGGACTCAGCACCTGTTTATTCCGGGGTTGTTAAGGATCTTACTTCACGTGTTCGCAGTGGTGAACATGTGTTGCGCACTCTACAACTCGCAGTCATTGGTATTGATAGGATCTTCGTCGATAAGTTAAGTGTTTTCACCTTTTGTGTTATACATGCTCGTTATACGTAAATCGCTTTCGCTACTATTATGCTATTAAACTTATATGCTCACCTTTACACTATGTGTATTGACTTTTACTTTAACGTATGTGACAGGTGTTTAGGATGCTTTGCTGTGTTTGCTTACTATCATGGAATTAAGTTAGGAAGGGTCTAGAAACAAACAAACAATTTATATTTTGAGTTGTCGGAACAATGATTGTCTTGAGATATCTATGTCTGTAATGACTGCTTTATTTGATGGGTTATGGTATGGGACATAATGTTAACTATCTGGTAATTTAGTTGTTATGGATTTCTCCTGGACAATCTGTTTCGCTCAGTGCCGCACCCCGATGATTCCGCCATCGGTTGAGCTCTGATACGTTCTTTAAGTTGTTCGCATCCGATATTAGTCTCCGATTCTTGATTCACTGGTTAGGGTTTCATAGAGTTTTGGGGTTTTTCGTCTTCTTGTTGTAAGATTGGTTGACTTCTGGGCTATTCTGAACAGATCCTAAAGAATCTTGTGCTTTGGTAGTTCTGAAGAGTTGCTGGTTCTGGATCCGGTCATCTTGAGTTAGATCTGGTTTGATCTGTGAAGATTTCATGATTGTTGTTAAGATTCTTGGAATCTTGGAATCTTGGTAGCTCTAGATCTGCTAGTTTTGGATCTGGTGTTCAAGATAGGTCTGCTCAGACCTGTGAAGACTTCGACTGCTCTGATTGACTGAAGAAGGTGTTATTGGTCTTGGTGAATAATTTTTCGCCGATTTTTGGATTTCGTGAATCTGTTGTCTGTCTTGACAACGTTGTGGCTGTATATTGCTTGAAAGGAGGTCTTAAAAGGATTTTCTGCTCTGGTTAGGGTTCAATCCTAGAAGATTGTAAAATCCTAACTAGATTTGGAGAAACCCTAACTTGGGTTTTCTATACTGGTGCGATCGTTCCTTTTTCTTTTTAATATTGACTTTGTTTCTTGCATTTTTAGGCATATGTTGCCGGACTAGTTGGGCCGGTTTGTTGATTTGGGGTACAGACAAGGTTCAGTCTGTTGCATTAGAGTTTGCTATAATCTTGACTGATTGTGTGAGATTTGGTGCTGATATCTTGTGATATTGTTTGTTTACTTGTATGTGCTTAAGCTTACAATTTGTGTGTATTATGTTGATAAGTTTGTCTATTGTGTGTGTCTGAGTTAATAATGGTAAATCTTATGAACTTGTTTGGTGAAACTTTAATAAGTAAACTAGAACCAGATAATCCTTTGTATTTGCATGCTAGTGATTCTACTAGTTTGACTGTGGTGAATATAAAGCTTAAAGGAACTGAAAATTATACTGTATGGGCTAATGCAATGAGTTTGGCGTTGAGGGTTAAAAATAAAACTGGTTTTATTGATGGAACTTTTTTAAAACCTGACAATAATGAAATTCTTGGTAGGGGGGGGGGATAGTGCACGGTCCTCCCAACCGCCGGAGTGATCTCACTCCGAGAGCCGCTACCCGACCAAGCTAGCTCCACGGTGACTTCCCCATGCCGAGTTCTTACCCTGGGCGACATATGGCACTCCCAAGACTCGAACCCGGTACCTCTTGGTACACAATGGGAAAGATGCAATTCTGTTGTTTTAACTTCGATTTTAAATTCAGTTTTTGAAGAGCTTTATTTGGGTCATGTATATTCCAAATCTGCTGCTGAAGTTTAGAAAGAGTTGAGAGATACTTATGATAAAGTAGATGGGTCTGTAGTGTTTGATTTATATCAAAAGATTAATTCCTTTTCTCAAAATGGCTTATCTGTTGCTGAATATTATCTTAAGTTGAACATTATGTGGAAACAATTTGACCAGATTTTGCAAATACCTGCTTGTACTTGTAATGCATCCAATCAGTATAATAACTTTAATCACCTAGTTAAACTCATGCAATTTTTAATGGGGTTGGATAGTGTGTATCAGCCTGTTAGAACTAGTTTGCTTATTAGAGAGCCTCTACCTACTATTAAAAGAGGCTTTCTCGATTATATCCAGGGAAGAATCTCATAGGAACTCAAATGTTTTTGTGTCTAAAGAGCATAATGTTGGTTTTATGTCTAAAATCAATTCTGTTATTGATAATAAAAAGAAGGTTGTTAAAAACATGAATCAGAATGTCAAGTGTACTCATTGTAATAAACTGGGTCATTCAATTGAGAAATGTTTTGAGCTTATTGGATATCCTCACTGGATGAAATCAAAGTCTGTTCAAGGGTTTAAGAAACAGGCTGCTAGCAATAATGCTGCTAGTAGTGGTGTTTCTGATGTTAATAAGTCTGATGCTGTTAGTTTAACTCCGGATCAGGTGTCGAAGTTGTTAGGTCTGTTAAATCTGAAATCTGAGGAGAATACTGTTAGCTGTAATATGTCAGGTAGATCTAAAAGTTTTTCTGTTCTGTAAGTTTTATGAAACCAATTTATTGTTTTGCAAATTTAACTAAGTCCTTAAAGGATATGGGTTAAATTTGTGATTCTGGTGCAAACCAGCACATGGTCATGAGTGATAAAAATGTGATAAATCAAATTGATGTTTTTGATTATAAAATTAAAGTAAACCATCCTAATGGTACAAGTGCATTGGTAACTAAGATTGGTGATGTAAAACATAACGATGAAGTCACTCTACATGATGTGTTCGTTGTACCAGATTATTGTGTAAATCTAATTTCTGTACATAAACTTGCTAAGGATAGTAAAATAACTGTGTCATTTGATGAAAACATGTGTTATCTTTAGGATTCGTTAACAAAGAAAATCCTGGTGACTGGTAGTCAAAATGAGGGGTTATATTTCTGTGGTGAGTCTTCTGTTGTGTCGTGTTTTAGTTCAGATAGTGTAGAAATGGCTAACTTGTGGCATGCTAGACTGGGTCATCCCTCTGAAATTGTGTTAAAAGTCTTAAAAAATGACTTGAATCTTAAAGGGTTAGATAAAAGTTTACCATGTGAAATATTTCATAAATCTAAACAACACAGAGATCCGTTTCCTCTTAGTGACCATAAAACCAAACATTTAGGAGAAATTGTACATTTAGATGTATGGGGTCCTTATAGGGTAAACAGTAAAGAAGGTTTTAGGTTTTTTCTAACTGTTGTGGATGATTACACAAGGTGTCACACCCCGACCGCGTAAAACAACAAACCGTGGCGGAAACGTCGGGGAATCGTGTGGCAAAATTATTGTTTCACAACACATGATGATTAAAGTTAAGTTTTACAAGTTTAAATTATTACATTGTCTTAGTTCAAACAAAACACATAACATAAAAGATGATAACTTTCTTGATTTTAGATTGCTAAGGCCCAAGTCGCCCTAAGTGTAGCTTGCTCACATCAGACATTCGCTCCTGAAACATATGTGAAAGTAAATACGTCAGCATAAAAATGCCTGTGAGTAACATAAGTTTAGTGTTGAAGATTCATGACTTTGAATGTTAAAAGAAATGTTTAATGAAAAATAGTCATGAACCTTATAAAATATTTTCTTTTATAAAATCATATGAAAATCAAATGATATAAAAGAATGATGTATGGTTAAGTAAATAACCAAATGAAAATAATATGTATAAAATATGTCATGTCTTGTCTTTGTTGAAGTGGTTTAGATAACGCCACGATATGCAACACAATAAAAGCACTTATATATAGGAAATACAAGCGGCGTATCCACCATGCTTTTATCATACTGCACACGTCTCGTTACTTAAATAACTTATTAATAACCATGAAATAATGTCTTGTTTAAATGTCAATGTCCAATGTCAAATGTCAAATGTCCAGTATAAACCATGTCTTGTTTGGTGAATAAATAGTATTTACTCAAGCCAAATGCATAATGTCATGTATAAACAAATGTCTTATGTAATCAAAATGTCATGTACAAAACAATGTCTTTGAATAAACAAAAGTTTAAAACAAAAGTTATGTTTTGAAAACCATTGCTTTTATTGATATGAACATTTATGTGGTTTGTCTATTGCATACACTCAAACCTTGAGACTGTCGGATAAACCCTTATCAGGATCAAGGTTTATCAAAAATGTATTCGGATTCTGTCATTCCCCTTACGAAATACCTAGAAAGCGGGAACGGGATTTGTCAAGTCCTATAGCGCTATTACATACTACCGAGCGGCGTGATCAATGTTAATGAATGTACTACTCCGTTAAACATACCAAATGTCTGTTTTCAATGTAAGCATGTCATGAAAATGCCTTTGTAAAACCATGTAATAGGCATACTAAGTCAATATGCCAAGTAAAATGTCTTTGAAATAATGCATTATATGTACTATGTAACAAAAATGTATAATGTCATGAAAACGAAAAGTAAAATTATGCACATATGCTTCACCCCAAAACATTTGAAAAACGTAAAATAGGGGAACTATGTACTCACCTTTGGATGCGTTTTTTATATGTTAACACAATCCCTCAAATTGTTTATTCATCCTAAATTAAATAAGAACGATTTAATAATAAAAAAACCCACAAAAATACATAAGTTTATCTGATACTTAGAATTTTCACATAACTTTGAGATTTTCTCAAAAAGTTATTATTTTTGATTATATTGGTGTATTTATATATATATATATATATATATATATATGAGTTCATATATATTTTTAAAAACTTTGCGACTTGAACGATTTTTATTGGTGACCCTCATCATGTTATAAGCAATATATCTACGATTTGCGCGTCGTAATATATATACTCACACCTGACATACTAACAATAACGTAATACACATAATCTTGTCAAGTATTAACATGTCATCATACACATATTATAAAACATATAACACATTGTAACACATAAAATTTACCCATGAACAACCCATTATAGTGTATGTTGAAAAACACCTATTTTAGCGATTCGGTAACATTTTTGGGCGCCGGAAGTCACGTATGACTAGAGGTGTACAAAAAACTTGTTTTAGAACCGAAACCGGAAAAAAAACCGAAACCGGTTTTTTTTTAACCGGTTTTTTTATAACCGTTTTTTTAACCGGTTTTTTTAACCACCGGTTTTTATACCGGTTACTATTCTTGACTTCAAAAACCGGTTATTAACCGAACCGGTTATTAAAAAACTGGTTAAAACCGATAAAAAACCGGTTTTTTTGGGAAAAACCGGTCCCAACCGGTTATTGTTTTGGACCTCAAAAACCGGTTAGTAACCGGAACTGGTTATAAAAAAACCGGTTTTTATTTTGGGTGAAAAAATCAAAACCGGTTAATAACCGAAACCGGTTTTTGAAAAAAACCGATTTGTACAACTCTACGTATGACTAACCAAACACCAAGTAAATTTAATATAAGTTAAAATACTTATTTTTTATATAAAAAATATCAGTTTACTTACTGATCTAAAACAATTTTATAAAAATTCTCTGAAAAGCCGATTTTTTACCGTTTTACCGCATAGTTTTGCATCAAACGTTACCCTAACCATCCCAAATCGTAACGACTTGATATTTTAACATAACCCTAGTTATTTACTGAATAAAATAGTGGTTATACTCATGATAGTGCAGGTCTCACATAAAGCACATAAATCATGCAAATTTCACATATTTTACAACTTTCTAAGCTATATGTACAACATGCAAAGCTATCAAACCTATGACAAAGTTTCATGCCATTATAATATACCAAATAATGTTATTTTTAGTGTTTATAATCTGTTCTAAAACATTTTTTTCATACAATAATTTTTTTTATCATTTCTTGAGCTTTAAATCAACATGTATTCTTATGTACAAGTGTCCAAAGCACACTATCATATCATCATCATTTCATATTTTGATAAAGGTCTTCGAGAGGAAGTAGAAGACATTGTCGTATGTGGGGGGCCTTTTTTTGGTGAAGTCCAGTGGCGGATCGCGACCTTGCCGATGCGGCTTGGTGGGTTAGGCCTTCTTTCGGCCCAGGATGTGGCTGCCTATGCCTTTGTGGCTTCCAGGTCTCAATCTTGGGAGTAGCAGGACCACATCTTACGTAACAGTGGGGTTGCTAACATTGACCCTGATTATGCCAGCGCCTTGGAACGCTTGCATGAATTTCTCCCGGACTTTGATCTCGGCGGTTTCTCTAACAAGGACACCGCCCCTAAAACGCCACAGAAAACTTTGGCGAATGCCCTTTATTGTCGAATCGCACAAAGTTTGGGAGAAGATTTCCATTGGTCCCCTCGCCAGAAAGCCGTCATTGAATGCCTACAGAGGCCTCACGCCCAGGATTTCTTAACTGTTATTCCTATCGAAGGTCTGGGTCAACGTATGTCAGCGGTGGAGTATCGGTCAATCCTTAAGTACCGTCTAATGATCCCCATGTTCTCGAATGATCAAACCTGCCCAGTCTGCCATAAAGCATGTCTGGATAAATACGGGGAGCATGCGTTACACTGTAGAGAGTTGCCGGGGCTTAAGTATCGCCATGACTTTGTTCGAGATGCATTAATGGATATTCTCAGACGAGCAGGGATCTCGGCAAAGAAAGAGGCACCAGTTAATTTTCTTACGGACCCAGCGGAAGGGAGGTCCACCCTACGCCCTGCTGACGTGCTATTTTTTGGTTGGGAGGGCGGGAAACATGCTTGTGTCGATCTCACAGGTGTATCCCCCTTAGCCGGGTTTCGGGAAAATGGGTTTGTGGCGGGGCAATTGGTACTAAAAGCAGAGTCAAAGAAGGTGGAAAAGCACGCGAAAGCTTGTGAGGATAATCAACATGCCTTTGTCCCTCTGGCATTTGACACGTTCGGCTCCTTGGCGCCGGAGGCGGTTCGATTCTTGGCTAGAGTTCAGCGTGTGGTCCACAGTAACTTTTCGACCCCTCAGGGGCGAAGCTTTGTCTCATACACACACACACACACACATATATATATATATATACGGTTATATATACACACATATATACCACCATTTTTATTTTGTATCAAGACCCATTTCTTTTTAGATTTCAAGTTTGTGAAGAATTCCAAGATTCAAGAGAAACTTCAAATCATCAAGAACAACCAAGAATCAAGTGTATGAGTTAAACATAAATTTTATACCTTCAAGATTCAAGTGAGTTTTTGGATGAGATTTTGATGATATGGAGCTTGAAATCACTTGAAAGCACCTTGGAAATTCCTTTGGATCTTCATACCAACTTGAAATTAGCTTGGAATGGGGTTTGATCTTCAAGAACAAAGTTGAAAAGATGAAAAATGGTGATGGTGGTGGGGTTTACGGTTTGGGAGAGAGGAAAGAGAGGAAGATGGAGTGTAGTGT
Organism: Helianthus tuberosus; assembly: GCA_030545235.1. NCBI lineage: Eukaryota > Viridiplantae > Streptophyta > Magnoliopsida > Asterales > Asteraceae > Helianthus > Helianthus tuberosus. The sequence goes on along the minus strand of CM060393.1, from coordinate 45,867,452 downwards.
TGAAATGAAATGATCTTGTATCCAAGTGCCATACTTATAGATCTTCATCTCTCAAAATCTTGTCCACCAAATCAAGCAAGATCAAAAATATAATAAAAATAAAATCTTTGAGATATGGTGTGATCTTGGTGGGTCCTTGTGACCATGAATATTAAGGGGGGGGGGGGGTAAGTGTAATTTTTGAATGGTAAATTTGATAAAAACAGGTATTTAACTGGATACCGGGTATTTTATCTAGCGTTTTAATCCCGGTTTATGGCGTTTTAAATTATTTTTATTATTCTATAAAAATAAACTCGCCAAAATATTACTGAAATAAATATCAGTTGCCGAGACTGGCTGCGTTGTCCGTGTTTCGCAGTATAAGCACTGTGTTGCGCAGTAACACGCGGTACGCGCTTAAACTTTGAAAAATAACGTTTTAAGCGTTTCAATTTATTTTTCAACACGAACATGATTAAAAATAAAATTTTAATTATAACAGAATATTTTTAGGATTTAAATATTATCCGGGCGGTCACCAACATTCGTTTCGCAGTTTTGTCGCAATTAGTTCTTAAGTTCGAATAAACATGTTTTTGCCATACCGAATCCTTCGAAACTTATTTCTAATTTATGTAAAGGGTATTTAGGGTATGTTTGGCTTATGTCACAGTTCCGGAGTGTACGTCGCGTTAAACTGGTTATGTTTCCGTAACGGTTTATGATTTCACTTCCAGAACAGGTTTGAGAGTTCGAAATTGAACAATGATTGAAAACGTACTAATGTCACAAATAATTAAACAAATATTGAAATTAAAACACCATATTTTATTAAATACAAAGTTGTTCGGAACAGTACAAGGTTTAAAATACACAGATGTCACAGTCTCCCTTACTTTTAGAAATTTCGTTCCGAAATTTAATTAGAGGAAACTTGTGGGAAAAGGTGTGGATATTTCGCCTTCATTTGATCCTCTCATTCCCAAGTAAACTCTGGGCCACGTTTGGATTCCCAACGAACTTTGACTATCCGAATGCGCTTGTGCTTGAGCTTCTTGACTTGCTGGTCCAATATTTCCACAGGTTTCTCGACGAAGTGCATCGTGTTGTCGACACGAATTTCATCAAGGGGGATGTGGAGGTTTTCATCAGCCAAACACTTTTTCAGATTGGACACGTGGAAAGTTGGATGAACATTTCCAAGTTCAGGATGCAGCTCAAGTCTGTAGGCTACTTTTTCGATTCTTTCAACGATCTTGAATGGTCCAACATATCGTGGTGCATGTTTTCCTTTCTTCCCAAATCTGATTACACCTTTCCAAGGAGATACCTTGAGTAGGACGAGATCACCGACTTGGAATTCCAAAGGCTTGCGTCGTCTATCCGCGTAACTCTTTTGACGACTTCTAGCTGTTAAGAGGTTGTCGCGAATTTTCTTGACTTTGTCTGTAGTCTCTAGAATGAGTTCAGGTCAGTGAGCTGAGCTTCACCAATCTCATTCCAGCAGATCGGCGAACGATATTTTCGACCGTATAAAGCTTCGAAAGGAGCCATGTTGATGCTGGAGTGATAACTATTATTGTAGGAGAATTCGATCAATGGAAGATGCGAATCCCAACTACCACCAGAATCGATCACACAAGCTCTAAGCATATCCTCCAATGTCTGGATTGTTTTTCAGATTGTCCATCCGTTTGAGGATGTTAAGCTGTGCTCAAATTGAGTTGGGTTCCCATAGCAGATTGCGTGGTTCTCCAAAAGTGAGATGAGAATCTAGCATCTCGGTCTGATATGATGTTCAAAGGAACACCATGTCGGGATACAATCTCATCTACATAGATCTTGGCAAGCTTGTCAGCAGATAAATCCTCACGGATTGGCAAGAAGTGCGCTGATTTTGTCAAACGATCAACTACTACCCAAATGGCATCATGACCTCTATTAGTGCGCGGTAGTTTGGTAATGAGAACCATGGAAATGTTTTCCCATTTCCAAACTGGTATCTCTGGTTGTTCCAATAATCCAGAGGGATGTTGATGTTCTGCCTTAACCTTCAGACAAGTAAGGCATTTTGATACGTATAAGGCAATGTCTTTCTTCATTCCCGGCCACCAAAACTGGGTTCGAAGATCCTTATACATTTTGTCTGCACCAGGATGAATAGAATAATGAGTCTTATGAGCTTCATCCATCAACAAGGTGGGGAGATTGTCTATACGTGGGACCCACAAACGGCCCATGAAATAGAATATCCCAAAGTCTCTCAATTCAAGCTCAGGTTTAATGTGACACGGTAATTCTTTACCCATCAAGCCTTGTGTAACACAAGTATGTTGAGCTTGAAAGATGCGGGTTTGAATATCAGATCGAACTCGAACACAATGAAGCTTGACTCTTTCTTTTCGACTTAACGTATAGGCTACGATATTCGCCTTACCAGGATGGTAGCGAATCTCGCAGTCGTAGTCGTTTAGAAGTTCCACCCAACGTCGTTGCCTCATGTTTAGTTCTTTCTGATTGAAGATGTGTTGGAGACTTTTGTGGTCTGTAAAAACCACATATTTTGTCTCGTAAAGGTAGTGCCTCCAAATTTTGAGAGCAAAAACCACAGCGCCTAACTCAAGATCATGAGTCGTGTAGTTTTTCTCATGGATTTTCAATTGTCTTGACGTGTAGGCTATGACTTTGTTCCTTTGCATGAGAACACAACCAAGACCTAGATTCGATGCGTCACAATATACGACAAAGTCGTCGTTTCCCTCAGGTAAAGACAACACAGGAGCATCGTAGAGTTTTTGTTTCAAGGTCTGAAAAGCTTCTTCTTGTTTGGGTCCCCACTCAAAATGTTTATTCTTTTGAGTTAAGGCTGTGAGAGGAACCACAATCTTGGAGAAGTTTGCAATAAAGCGGCGGTAATAACCCGCGAGACCCAGAAATGAACGAACCTCGGTAGGAGTAGTAGGTGTATCCCAATCCTTAATTGCACTGATTTTGGCGGGATCTACATGTATACCTTGTTTGTTGACAATGTGTCCCAAAAATTGAACTTCCCTAAGCCAAAATTCACACTTGGAGAATTTAGCGAAAAAGTTATTCCTTCTTTAGGAGTTCCATTGTTAGACGAAGATGTTGTTCGTGGTCAGCTCGTGTCTTGGAATAAATCAAGATGTCATCAATGAAGACGATGATGAACTTATCTAAATAAGGCTTACAAACCCTATTCATTAAATCCATGAAGATGGCAGGAGCATTCGTTAAACCGAAAGGCATAACAGTAAACTCAGAGTGGTCGTATCGTGTGCGGAAAGCAGTCTTGGGAATATCTTCTTCGGATACGCGAAGCTGATGATACCCAGAACGTAGATCAATCTTCGAAAAGCAGGTAGCACCCTGAAGCTGATCAAAGAGATCATCAATGTGTGGTAGGGGATATCGATTTTTGATGGTGAGTTTGTTAAGCTCACGGTAATCGATACACATTCGGAATGATCCATCCTTCTTTTTTACAAATAGGACAGGTGCGCCCCAAGGGGAAAAGCTCGGACGAATAAATCCTTTGTCTGATAACTCTTGCAGCTGCTTCGACAACTCTTGCATCTCAGACGGTGCAAGACGGTATGGAGATTTAGCAATCGGGTTAGCACCAGGTATAAGGTCAATACGAAACTCGATTTGACGTGCTGGGGGTAAACCAGGTAAGTCTTCAGGAAAAACCTCAGGATAATCCCGAACGACATGGATGTCTTGTACAGTTTCACCCTTGTCTTTCTCCTCTACGACACGTGCCAAGAAAGCCACATAATTATTTCGTAGATATCTATGAGGTTGGGTGCTAGACATTAGTTTAAGGCTACTAGCGGGTTTTTCTCCACGAACCTCTAAGACTTCACCAGACGAAAGAGGTACACGAACAATCTTGTCAAAACAAACCACTTCTGCACGGTATTTGGTCAACCAATCCATCCCTACTATAACGTCGAAACTCCCAAGTTGCGTTGGCGTGAGGTCAATGGGAAATAGATGATCGTTAAGGTTCAACTGGAAATTTCGAATGACGGAATCAAGTACAAAGGATTCACCACTGGCTAACTCTAATGTCAAGGGTTTTCCTAGTTTTGTTCTAGGCTTTGCAAGCAAAGGTTCAAAAGCTAGGGATACAAAACTCTTGTCGGCACCCGAATAAAAAAGAATAGAAGCAAGTTGGTTGTTAACATAGAACATACCGTTCACCACCTCATTGTCGGCACGCGCTTCATTGGCATTGATGTTGTATACTCGTCCACGAGCCGGGTTAACATTAGCCAACTTTGGGTACTTGTTCCTGTAGTGAGTCAGATCTCCACAATTGTAGCAAGACCCAGGCGGAAAAGGAGGTCGTGCAGGATTTGCTGGCTGTTGGGCAGGGTTTTGTGCCGCTTGATTCGGAGCAGGAGGATAGCGACATGTGTTAGCCAAATGGCCACATCTTCCACAGTTGTTGCAAAGACGACACTGAAGATGTGGTTGATGATGACAATTGCACTTGTTACAAAGAGGTGCAGTACCAACATACTGTTTCTTGGCAGGTGGTTGTGCTGGCTGGGTAGGAGCAGCTTGATTGGTCTGTGCAACAACGGCAAAGTTCTTGGAAGCCTGACGCTTCCTAGATTTCTTCGAGGTTTCAGCTTTCTTTCCCTTCTTCTTCTCTGTCTTATCAGATGGTTTCTTGTCACCCTTGTGGTGGAGTTTACCCTTCTTGACTTGAGACTCAGTCAAAGTTGCAGCTAGCTCAATAGCTTGTCTAACCGTGGTAGGGTTGCTGCCGGTGACAATATCCTGAACGGGGTCAGGAAGGCCATCTATGTACTTCTCAATCGCCTTGTCCAAAGGCGTGACCATGGTGGGACACAGCAGGCTCAGTTCTTCGTATCGGTCCGTGTAGGCACGGTGCTCTCCACTATCTTGCTTGAGATCGTGGAATTCGTTTTCCAGTGCCCTCAGTTCATGTCGAGGACAAAATTCCCTCATCATAAGAGCGCGAAGCTCTTCCGAAGTTTGAGCCATTGCCACGTCGGCACCTCTGTCTCTCATCATGCCATTCCACCATGTAAGCGCCCTCTTCTGAAATACACTTGACGCGAACTCAACCTTTCGCTCATTCGGGCATTGAACGTGACGAAACGTACTTTCGAGACTCTCGAACCACTGTAGGAGCCCAGTTGCTCCTTCAGACCCAGAAAACCGAAGCGGCTTAGCCGAATTGAATGTCTTAAAGTTGCACGGAACAGGTGCGTTGTTGTTGTTTGCTTGGTTTAACTGGGTAAGTAGGTTCGGGAGTACAGCAGCGATTTGCTGAGTGATCAAGGCTGCCATTGCGGCATCTTGAGTTTGATACCGTCGAGGAGGCATCTAGAAGAAAAGGAACACAAGGAAATGTGTGAGATTGACATAGGACAATCAAAACGAGTATTGAAAACATTGACAACACAAAGGAAGGTGGTCATTTGTCCATTACTTAAAATAAACAAACAACACAGTGACTAATCAAAGTAAATAGGTCTATATAATGCATAATGAAGACATGCGTTAACCTATAAGTGGACACTCACCCCAAGAGTTCCCAGGTAAGAGTGACTGGTCCGATTATGTGGATTTGTACGAACACTCTAGCCTTAGACAGAAAACTCAGGGTACAAGCATCCACCCTTCCAGATTGCATGTGTTCACATTATTAAGACCCAAACTTTGACGAGATTTGAAAACTTTAAAGGCGTAAAGCCTAAAAATAAATCATCTAAGGATAGATGATTGATTTTCAAATGGAATTGAGATTTGTGTACTTGTTTTGGTAATCACCTAAGGATAGGTGATAGTATTGTTTTAAGATCTAAACACAAGGTAACTTGTGTTAGGGTCCTAGAAAGGTTATAGTCTAGGTCAAAATTTTACTAATAACCTAATTCCCTATAACCATGAGCTCTGATACCAACTCTTCTGTCACACCCCGACCGCGTAAAACAACAAACCGCGGCGGAAACGTCAGGGAGTCGTGTGGCAGAATTATTGTTTCACAACACATGATGATTAAAGTTAAGTTTTACAAGTTTAAATTATTACATTGTCTTAGTTCAAACAAAACACATAACATAAAAGATGATAACTTTCTTGATTTTAGATTGCTAAGGCCCAAGTCGCCCTAAGTGTAGCTTGCTCACATCAGACATTCGCTCCTGAAACATACGTGAAAGTAAATACGTCAGCATAAAAATGTTTGTGAGTAACATAGGTTTAGTGTTGAAGATTCATGACTTTGAATGTTAAAAGAAATGTTTAATGAAAAATAGTCATGAACCTTATAAAATATTTTCTTTTATAAAATCATATGAAAATCAAATGATATAAAAGAATGATGTATGGTTAAGTAAATAACCAAATGAAAATAATATGTATAAAATATGTCATGTCTTGTCTTTGTTGAAGTGGTTTAGATAACGCCACGATATGCAACACAATAAAAGCACTTATATATAGGAAATACAAGTGGCGTATCCACCATGCTTTTATCATACTACACATGTCTCGATACTTAAATCACTTATTAATAACCATGAAATAATGTCTTGTTTAAATGTCAATGTCCAATGTCAAATGTCCAGTATAAACCATGTCTTGTATGGCGAATAAATAGTATTTACTCAAGCCAAATGCATGTCACACCCCGACCACGTAGAACAACCAGACGTGGCGGAAACGTCGGGGAGTGTTATAACAGAATCATTGTTTCATAACCATGGAATAAATAAATTCTGTTTTATTGAATAAATGAACTCATTGTTTTAATACAATCAAATAAGTACAACTATGATCTTCCAAGTTTTAAAGTTGCTAAGGCACGAGTCCATCCTAAATGTAGCATGTATCAACAATCATCTCAAGACAGCACCTGAAACATGTGTAAAAATAGGTACGTCAGCATAAAAATGCCTGTGAGATACGTAGGTTTTGTGAATATAGGATTCATGACTTATAAGTTTAGAAAGAGTTGTTTAACAAAAGTCAGTCATGATCCTTGTAAAATGTTTTGTTTTATAAATCATTTGAAAAACAATAAGTTCAGATGATATGTGCAAATAAGAGAATAATGTATGGTTAAATGAATAACCATGTGAAATGAGTTTGTATAAGATAAGTTGTTTGTAAAACAATGTCTTGTGAAAAGTATGTTATTTGTATAAAATGTTACATGTCTTAAATTGAAATGATTCAAATAACGCTACGATATGTAATACCATACAAACACTTATATATAGGAAGTACCAGCGGCGTATCCACCATGCTTGTATCATATTACACACGCCTCGTTACTTAAATCACTTACTCAAACCAAACCACCAATATAGAATGTTCATGTTTAAACCAATAGTCCAATGTTATTGTATAACTCAAGTTAAATGTAAACCATGTAATGTGTAAACAAAAGTTATGTATGGTAAGTAAAATGAGATTCCTTAAACCACAAGTAAAAATGTACAAAACAAAGTGTTTGAATAAATCAAAAGTTATGCTTTGTAAAATAATGTAAGGTTAAACGAATAACCTTATAGTAGCATATTAAAAGTATACTTTGGATTTGTAAATAACATATTAAAAATATGTTTTGGTTTGTTGATAAAATCTATATGTTGGTTCTGTACAATACCACACATGAGAGTATATCAAAATATACTTTTAGGAGTATATCAAAATATACTTTAAAGGTGTGATTTAAGAATTCATTCAGACCTAGTGCATCAAACTACACCTTTGAGACTATAAGGATACCACACAGGCAATCCCTATTTGGATGGAGAAACAAATTGGTTTCAGACATTCCATGACAACAGGAATGGGGTGTCTAATCCTATAGCGCTATATCATACTAACAATCGGTCTGGTGAACATAAAATAAGTACAATTCAACATTTTTATTTTATGTTCTTTGAGAAATCAGTGTTTAAACCATAGATAGTCAATTAGTTTGTCAAAACATAAGTAATAACATGTATAATCAATTATACTTTGAAATCATGAAAATAACACATAGGTACACATGCTTAACCCCAAAACAGTTTGGAAAACAGTAAAATAGGGGAACTATGTACTCACTTGAGTTTGCTTAGTGGTCCCTGAGTAACAACCAAACAATGCTAGAGATCACGGATATCAAACGGCACCTAATATGGGTAACTATGTTAATAAACCGGACCTAAACCGGAGGATTTAGATAGAATGAGGGTTCGTAAACCAAACGAGTATGGAGACTCGTGTCATATGGTTTAACAAAGCCTACATACTAAATGAAACCTAACCTAAGTGCTTACGACCCATTACGACCCGTTTATGTAGCTTATGCTACTTTAACGCGTCATTCGCGTGAAACGCGTTCGGACCGCCTAACTAGTCCTATGACAAGTAAAATATGCCTTAACATGTTTAATATTGTTACTAAATCAGTTTAGATACCAAAAGTTATGTTACATATGCTTAAAAATGAATTTTGGCGTTAAAAGGGCATTTTGGTAATTTACCTAAGGCATATAAACTACCTATCATACAACTACTTAAACGAAGCGACCATAAGGTATAACCTCGGAAGGTTATTCCCTATATACTATGGTCACCTAAGGTATTTGGTCGGATCCTAATGATCGACCAAATGGGTCGGGTTCGAAAGTATAAGCGATTGTTTAGATCGCTTACCTTACGACCCTATATAAGCACTAAACTAAAAGTGACGAGCTAAGCATGCTAAAACATGCTTAACTAAGTTTAGAAAAAAGGTTTGGTATCAAAACAAACGGTTTTGATACCCAAGAGTAGTTTGGTTACAAAATACGCAATAACACGCATTTTGCCCGAAACTACGACTCGTCAGTGAGCCTAGATAACGTGGTAATCAGTAAGTATAGTCACTAGGGACTATAACCATCGTGATCACGCTCACGTTATGAAGTTCAAACGAACTTCGCATTGACCATAAACTGGTCAATGCAGAAAGTCAAACAAAGTTTGACTTTCGGACTCGAAAAGCAAAAAGAGAACGAAGGAATACTTACAAAGGGTCCCCGAATGCTAATCTTGATTCAAGTAGCTCAGGTATGAAACAATGGTTTCAACTTAGAGCTTCTCAAATCAGATTCTTGTGGGTTTTGCAATGGGGATGGATGGGTATTTATAGATTTCGGTTCACCGTTAGGATCGTTTCTTGGATAACGTGCCTTGATCTCGCCCGTACACTTGTCGGAATGTTGTGGTAACTCATTTTGCTCCCACCATCAGTTATTGACAAGTGGCCTTGGCCTTTGGAGGGTTTAAGGGCTGGAAACAGGCTGTTAAAAACAAGTTTCTGCATCTGACCCCTGCTTACGGACCTCAACACTAATAATGTTGAGGTCCGTAAGGACCTTGCAGGTCTGAAACTTTCAAAAATGGCAGAACAGGCCCCTGTGCGCGTATCGTCGTGTTTTGGCACTTCTAACACCCGTCAAACCCAATTTCAAGCTCCACAATGATGTTAAAGTATAGGGAACTTAAAATGTGCTCAAAAATATCTCAGATGTCGGTTCGTTTGGCCGTACGATTGCGTTGTTCGGTTAATTACGACGGAATGCGCACAAGCGGGAAAAACGATCCAAATGGCGTGACGAATGGATTTTTCTCATGCCAAACACTAAAATAAAATATTTTAGTGCTTACATAAATTTTTGGATGTCCGGAGGTATTCAGAACGTAAGTTATGCGCGAAAATGCAAACTTGTGCACTTTTTGACGCTTTTAGTCCCTGAATGACCCAAAAGTTTATTTTAGCACACCGAACCCCTCAAAGCCTATTTCTAAGCTATATAAAGGATATTTATGGTATGTTTAACTTATGGTCATGTTCCGGAATGTCTGTTACAGTTCAAATTGGCATACTTTCGCAGTTTGTCAAGTTTAGTCCCTGTAAGCGAATAAACTAGTTTTTGCCATACCAAAGCCTTCAAAACTTATTTCTAAGTTATGTAAAGGTTATTTAAGGTATGTTAAGCCTATTTCACTATTCCGGAGTGTTCGTTGGATTAAACTGGTTATATTTACGCATCAGAGCGCGTATAACCCTCCAGAAAACGATTTAAAGCTTAAAATCGAACAAGAGTTGATATGTGCAAACGATACACATATTTTTACAAATCCCAAGTATGAAATACAATATTTCATTGGTTTGGAATTTGTTTGATGGTTGAAGTGACACAGGTGTCACAATGCATAATGTCATGTATAAACAAATGTCTTATGAAATCAAAATGTCATGTACAAAACAAGGTCTTTGAATAAACAAAAGTTTAAAACAAAAGTTATGTTTTGAAAACCATTGCTTTTATTGATATGAACATTTATGTGGTTTGTCTATTGCATACACTCAAGCCTTGAGACTGTCGGATAAACCCTTATCAAGATCAAGGTTTATCAAAAATGTATTCGGATTCTGTCATTCCCCTTACGAAATACCTAGAAAGCGGGAACGGGATTTGTCAAGTCCTATAGCGCTATTACATACTACCGAGCGGCGTGATCAATGTTAATGAATGTACTACTCCGTTAAACATACCAAATGTCTTTTTCAATGTAAGCATGTCATGAAAATGTCTTTGTAAAACCATGTAATAGGCATACTAAGTCAATATGCCAAGTAAAATGTCTTTGAAATAATGCATTATATGTACTATGTAACAAAAATGTATAATGTCATGAAAACAAAAAGTAAAATTATGCACATATGCTTCACCCCACAACATTTGAAAAACGTAAAATAGGGGAACTATGTACTCATCTTTGGGTGCGTTTTTTATATGTTAACACAATCCCTCAAATTGTTTAATCGTCCTAAATTAAATAAGAACGATTTAATAATAAAAAACCCACAAAAATACATAAGTTTCTCCGATACTTAGAATTTTCACATAACTTTGAGATTTTCTCGAAAAGTTATTATTTTTTATTATATTGGTGTATTTATATATATATGAGTTCATATATATTTTTAAAAACTTTGCGACGTGAACGGTTTTTATTGGTGACCCTCATCATGTTATAAGCAATATATCTACGATTTGCGCGTCGTAATATATATACTCAAATGTGACACACTAACAATAACGTAATACACATAATCTTGTCAAGTATTAACATGTCATCATACACATATTATAAAACACATAACACATTGTAACACATAAAATTTACCCATGAACAACCCATTATAGTGTATGTTGAAAAACACCTATTTTAGCGATTCGGTAACATTTTTGGGCGCCGGAAGTCACGTATGACTAGAGGTGTACAAAAAACTGGTTTTAGAACCAAAACCGGAAAAAAACCGAAACTGGTTTTTTTTAACCGGTTTTTTTATAACAGTTTTTTTAACCGCCGGTTTTATACCGGTTATTAACCGAACCGGTTATTAAAAAACCGGTAAAAAAACTGTTTTTTTGGGAAAAACCTGTCCCAACCGGTTATACCAGTTATTATTTTGGACCTCAAAAACCGGTTAGTAACCGGAACCGGTTATAAAAAAAAACCGGTTTTTATTTTGGGTGAAACAACTGAAACCGGTTAATAACCGAAACCGGTTTTTGAAAAAAAACGATTTGTACACATCTACGTATGACTAACCAAACACCAAGTAAATTTAATATAAGTTAAAATACTTATTTTTATATCAAAAATATCAGTTTACTTACTGATCTAAAACAGTTTTATAAAAATTCTCCGAAAAAACCGATTTTTTACCGTTTTACCGCATAGTTTTGCATCAAACGTTACCCTAACCATCCCAAATCGTAACGACTTGATATTTTAACATAACCCATGTTATTTACTGAATAAAATAGTGGTTATACTCATGATAGTGCAGGTCTCACATAAAGCACATAAATCATGCAAATTTCACATATTTTACCACTTTCTAAGCTATATGTACAACATGCAAAGCTATCAAACCTATGACAAAGTTTCATGCCATTATAATATACCAAATAATGTTATTTTTAGTGTTCATAATCTATCCTAAAACATTTTTGTCATACAATCATTTTTTTTTTATCATTTCTTGAGCTTTAAATCAACATGTATTCTTATGTACAAGTGTCCAAAGCACACTATCATATCATCATCATTTCATATGAATTTAAATGCATCAAACATGTGATTTATTCATGTTTATTTACTGATTTAATTGAACATTCATCATATCATGCACAAATCATCAAACACTTGCATTTTAACTATCATTCAAGAACAAGCAACAATTTAAAAATTCTCAAATATGTCTAATAAATTTTTGGCCATTTACATGTCAAAATACTAACATTATTTCAAATTATAACTCATGATTCAATCACTCCTTTATATCTCTAACATATTTGCACATAATCTTGTTCATGCAAGCAAACATCCTAAACAAGTATTTATCAAGAATCAAACTCAAATCTCTCTCACACACACACACATGTATATATATATATATATATATGGTTATATATACACACATATATACCACCATTTTTATTTTGTATCAAGACCCATTTCTTTTTAGATTTCAAGTTTGTGAAGAATTTCAAGATTTAAGAGAAACTTCAAATCATCAAGAACAACCAAGAATCAAGTGAGTTTTTGGATGAGATTTTGATGATATGGAGCTTGAAATCACTTGAAAGCACCTTGGAAATTCCTTTGGATCTTCATACCAACTTGAAATTAGCTTGGAATGGGGTTTGATCTTCAAGAACAAAGTTGAAAAGATGAAAATGGTGATGGTGGTGGTGGTGGGGTTTACGGTTTGGGAGAGAAGAGAGAGAGGAAGATGGTGTGTAGTGTTGAAATGAAATGATCTTGTATCCAAGTGCCATACTTATAGATCTTCATCTCTCAAAATCTTGTCCACCAAATCAAGCAAGATAAAAAATATAATAAAAATAAAATCTTTGAGATATGGTGTGATCTTGGTGGGTCCTTGTGACCGTGAATATCAAGGGTGGGGGGGGGGGGTAAGTGTAATTTTTGAATGGTAAATTTGATAAATACAGGTATTTAACTGGATACCGGGTATTTTATCTAGCGTTTTAATCCCGGTTTATGGTGTTTTAAATTATTTTTATTATTCAATAAAAATAAACTCGACAAAATATTACTGAAATAAATATCAGTTGCCGAGACTGGCTGCGTTGTCCGTGTTTCGCAGTATAAGCACTGTGTTGCGCAGTAACACGCGGTACGCGCTTAAACTTTGAAAAATAACGTTTTAAGCGTTTCAATTTTTTTTTTCAACACGAACATGATTAAAAATAAAATTTTAATTATAACAGAATATTTTTAGGATTTAAATATTATCCGGGCGGTCACCAACATTCGTTTCGCAGTTTTGTCGCAATTAGTTCTTAAATTCGAACAAATATGTTTTTGCCATACCGAATCCTTCGAAACTTATTTCTAAGTTATGTAAAGGGTATTTAGGGTATGTTTGGCTTATGTCACAGTTCCGGAGTGTACGTCGCGTTAAACTGATTATGTTTCCGTAACGGTTTATTATTTCACTTCCAGAATAGGTTTGGGAGTTCGGAATTGAACAATGATTGAAAACGTACTAATGTCACAAATAATTAAACAAATATTGAAATTAAAACACCATATTTTATTAAATACAAAGTTGTTCGGAACAGTACAAGTTTTAAAATACACAGATGTCACACTAGGTCTGTTTGGATTTATCTTATGAGGCATAAAGATGAAGTGTTAGAAAATATTAAACTATTTGTGAGTCTTGTTAAAACTCAGTTTGAGAAAAGTGTGAAGATTTTTTGAAGTGATAATGGAACGGAATTTGTTAATATTGCTTTTAAAGATTTCACGAATAAAAATGGAATTTTACAATAAACTACTTGTGTTTATACTCCACAACAGAACGGAATAGTTGAAAGGAAACATAGGCATTTGTTAAATGTAGCTAGGGCCTTACTGTTTCAAAGCAATTTATCTTTACGTTTTTGGTCAGAATGTGTTTTGACTGCTGCGTATTTGATTAACAGGATGTCTTCTGTATTGGGTGGTAGGTCTCCTTATGAGTTAATTCATGATTTTAAACCCTCTTTATTTCACCTTAGAGTGTATGGTTGTCTTTGTTTCAGTACTGTTTTAAATAATAAAGATAAGCTGAGTAGTCGTGCTGATAAGTGTGTGCTTATTGGTTATTCAAATGAAAAAAAAGATATAAGCTTTGGAATTTAGAAAATAAAACGGTTTTATTTTCTAGAGATGTACGGTTTTATGAGTCTGTTTTTCCTTTCAAATTAGTTTTAAATGAAAATGTTTCTGAAACATTTAAAGATATTAACTCAGTTAATTTTTTCGACTTATTTGAACAAAATGATTTTATACACTCTAGGGGGTTGGATGATCCCGATGATGAAAAAGGGGTTAATCATTGTAGTAATCCAAAGTCTTGTGAACCTCAGCAACCAAACAGGGAATCTAAGGTCATTATAGATAGGGTTGAACAAGGTTGTTCTAGTCAACAGGAATCCAGTGAGAGTCCTCGGAAAACCAATGATCAGCAATCTAGTGAATTGAGTCCCTGTTTAGGAAGGGTTGAGCATGAGTTGGTAGGATGTGATCATGATAATCTATCCGAGGGGATGTCATCATCACAAGCTTCGAGTGTTTCTGTTAGAAGGTCTACTAGGACTTCTGTTTTACCTAAACGGTTAGATGATTATGTTGTTGAAGGTAAAGTAAAGTATGGTTTAGAAAGAGTTGTAAATTACTCTAAACTTTCATGTGATAACTTCTGTTTTGTTTCTGGGTTGAATAAGTCAACTGAACCTAGAAATTATGTTGAAGCTTGTGTTGATCCAAATTGGGTTAATGCCATGAATGATGAAATAGAGGCACTAAATAGAAATAATACTTGGAGTCTAGTAGACTTACCTTCTGATAGAAAAGCTATTGGGTGTAAGTGGGTTTTTAAGATAAAGTATAAGTCGACTGGTGAAATTGAAAGATATAAAGCCAGATTAGTGGCTAAGGGGTTTAGTCAGAGAGAAGGTATTGATTTTGATGAAACTTTCTCTCCGGTTGTTAAAATGATCACTGTTCGTTGTGTTTTAACACTTGCTGTAAATAATAATTGGCAAATTTATCAATTAGATGTAAATAATGCGTTTTTGTATGGTGATCTTGTTGAGGATGTTTACATGAAGTTACCTGAAGGGTATTTTTCAAAGAATGAAACAAGAGTTTGTAAATTAAATAAGTCGTTATATGGGCTTAAACAAACTCCTCGTATGTGGAATGCTAAACTGTTAAGTGTATTGTTTGAATTGGGCTTTTGCCAAAGTAAATGTGATCATTCTATGTTTGTAAAATCTTCTGATTCTGTGTTTATTGTTGTGCTGGTTTATGTTGACGATATTGTTATTACTGGTAATTCTGAAAAAGAAATTATTGAGGTTAAGAAGTTTTTTTAATTCCAAGTTTCTAATTAAAGACTTAGGAACCCTTAAGTATTTTTAGGTATTGAAGTGCTTAAGGTTAATGTTGGTTTATGTTTATCACAACGTAAATACTGTCTAGAATTGTTAGCAGATTATGGAATGACCGGATGTAAACCGGTAAGTAGTCCGATTGAACCAAACTTTGCTGTTAATGCTTTGTGTGAAAAAGAAAGTGCTAGTTTTATTAATGTTACTGGGTATCAAAGGTTGGTTGGCAAGTTAATATATTTGTCTCATACTCGCCCAGATATTGCATATTCTGTGCATGTTTTGAGTCAATTTATGCATAAACCAACAAAGGCACATTTTCTTTTGGCTATGCGAGTGTTGCGATATCTTAAGAATTCTCCTGGAAAAGGAGTATTGTTAAGTAAAGTTGGTGGTTTTGAGTTATCTGCATATGCAGATTCTGACTGGGGCAAATGTTTGGTTTCACGAAGATCTGTGTCTGGTTATTGTGTTTTCTTAGGACAGTCTTTAGTTGCTTGGAAAAGTAAAAAGCAGTCCACGGTATCTCGGTCTACAGCAGAAGCTGAATACCAAGCGATGTGTGCTGCGACATGTGAAATTTTGTGGTTAATAAATCTTTTGTCTGAATTGCATGTATCCGTTACTTTACCAGTTTCTGTGTTTTGTGATAATACTGCAGCGATATCAATTGCTGCTAATCCGGTGTTTCACGATAGAACAAAACATTTTGAGTTGGATCTTTTCTTTTTAAGAGAAAAAATACAAACTGGGAGCATTAAAACTGTTGGGGTTAGTTCAGAAAAACAAGTAGTTGATGTTTTTACAAAGGGATTGTTAGTACATCAACATGTTGAGGCATGTAAGTGGTTAAACCTGTTTGATGTGTTTAGTAATAAAAAGGAGGGAAGGGGGGGGGGGGGTTGTTGAAAATATATACATAATATATCCTTTTCCTTTACATTTTTATTATCCTTTTCACTTTTATTAATATATTGGTTTGTTTTGTCACATGGACATGGACCTGGGCTTTGGATCCAAGCTACTGGGCCTGGATGACTACTGGACTTGGACGTCTACTGGACTAGGCTTGCTTGTTATCTGTTCGCTGACTACTGGACCTGGACGACTACTGGACTGGGCTTGCTTGTTATCTGTTCGCTGACTTAGATATATATAAGAGAACTCTTCATGCGTCTGAGAAGCTGTTATTCAATCATTGTTCTAGATATTTCTCTGGATCATCTCGCTCTCTCTCGTAGGGTTTGTCTTGATTCTTTTCGTTTGTAAAGATCTAGTGTTTAGATCTTTTATTGTGAGTCAAGGTGTATATCAGATCATCATGTTGATGATCTGTATGTGTTAGGAGTGTAAGAGTGTGTGAGATAATTCTGTTCGTGATTGTTTCAGTGATTTGTAAGTGTTCAAGTTCTTAATAAGAGTTTTAGTTTTGATTTCATGTCTTTTGACACAAGAAGACACGGAAGACGCAAGCATCATGGAAGGAAGGATACTTACCAACGAAGGGCATTATGGCCATCACCAAGTGATGTTACCAAATGGTGATTCAAGTCTCAAGATTTCAAGAAATCAATGATACTAAACTTAGGAGGGAGATTGTTAGATTGATTATATTTAAGTTTAGTATTAAATATTATTTACATATTTATGTATGTGACAATATTAGACTTAGGATTATGATTATTGGCGGATGATTAAATCGGTATGTAACACACCAATTAGATAGGCAGTTATGGAGGGAAACCAGCGAGTGTGTTGGTTGAATGCCGCTAGTTCAAAGGGTGTAGACCCCTATCATGTAATCATTTGAAAATAATAGAATTTTAATCTTTATCCCCTATTCCCCCGCTCTCAAACTCTCTGTATATGCCTATTCTCTTTGTTTATCAAGTTCAAGTTTAAATCATTCTACAAAAATCTCATCCTCAAGATTTTATATCATGTCTTAAATTATAGCCTTACATCAATAGGAAGAGGCTTTAAGTTCAAAAGATATTGTTTATATCATGTAATACTGTCTTTAAAATCCAAAAAACAACACATGGGCTAGATTAGAATTTGGGTCTCTTGCTTAAGGGGAAAACAACCACTTCAGACACATTTCATTCTTTTACTTTCAAGGGTGTGATTGTTAAGAAAAACCTGTGTGTCGGGTGACATCTTCCAGATCACCTTGAGCCCGCCATTGGATACAAGTTTAATGAATGCTAACGCTCTATATCTGAGTTTGTTGGTTTTTCTATTCAAAAGGGGGTGGCGGCGCAACTTGTTGCCCGACTACCTGCCATTGCTTTGTAATTGCCCTTTTTCATGTGGAATGATATTGTTTGAAAAAAAAAAAAAGAATATGAAAAATTTTGGAACTTACTTAAGCCACAATCCATTACACACTAATAGATCATTTTACACTTCTGAAAATGAATGAATACTGAAACTGATTACAGATAATACTAAACTGTCAACCCAACTTAACCAACAATTAAAACATGTAGAATACAACACTCATTTATCAATACCGACAATGAAATCGATCACAATTTTTTGCAGTCTGCAGGCTTAAATGACAGATTGTTGTTGTCAAGATCGTAAACCACCATCATGTTCTGTTGGTTCATGTTTCCAAAAATTGACACATGATCGTAATCCTCATTGTTGGCTATGAAGGCCAAACACGCCACATTTTTACCTTTCTTTTCATAGATGTAATTCTGTCTTTGCAACACCCAATCTGCACCCTCGAAATGGAAAACCAGATCGGGGAAATGGACATTACCTGGAGGCTTGAAACAGTGTTCAAGACCCATGTACGGATTAAGATTCCCATGCTTTACAAGCTTTGTTTGCTTAATGAACTCGTCACTAATCATATTAACAATACTTTTTTCCAAGTATGTGAAGGTCGTACCTGAGTCGATGATCATCCCTCCACTTCCATCATAACTACTGATGGCGAAATCAGATTTTGTGACTGCGAGTTTAGTTTCGCCTACTGAGATTCCTTCAAGGGAGACATAGTAATATGACTTGCCATCTTGTTTGAGCAAAGGCGTAGTTTGGGTGTTGATGTTTTTACTTGTTGCTTTAGAGCCTGTTAGCAAAACACTGCTTGTTTTTGGCTCAAATCTAGAACCCAAACAATATAAGAAGACACTCTCTTTCAACTGCGAAACCAACGACAAATCCCCACGCCCCATTCCTACAATTCCATCATATTGAATATCTTTATCAGGTGTCCCACAGGCAAATGTTACATTCTTAAAATTCTCATTCCCAACTTTTAAGGTCTCCTGGCCCAAACTTACACTTACTGAATTACCATCTGCATAGTTCTGTTTGCAATCGGTGCTAAGCCCGTACTCGAGGCAACTTTTATCAACTTGAGAGAAAGTTTTGGACTTACTAGGGTCAAACGAGCCTGAACCCCTGGTTGTTGGGGAATTTTCAGAAAACGGATGATCAGAGAGGCGTTTAATCACTCTCAGATCAAATTATTTCGGTGGTTCACCCGAATAATTCAATCGGATACAACTCTGATTTCGAGAAATTGAACCTGAGTATGTTATTTTCGTGAATTGATTGAACCAGAGAAAATGTGATAAAAAACTGTGTTTTCGAGTTTGGGGGGGGGGGGGGGGTCTGCAGATAACTGCCTCTGGCAGTTATCTTCTAATTTTTAATTAAAATTGCATTAAAATATGCCTTAATTTTTGTCTAAAAAAATTAGGACGATTTTTCACAAAATATTTTTTCTAAGGCATTTTCCATAAAGCAATTTAATTAAAATAAAATTTTTAATATGCCTTGGACCCCGCCAGGGGCTGCCGCCCCTTGGACCCTGCTCCCAGGGGCGCTGCCCCCGGACCCCCGCCAAGGGGGCGCTGCCCCCTTGGAACCCCCGTAGGGTACGGGCTCCGCCCGTACACTCCGAATAATAATAACTCAAACAAGTGTGCACTCCCGCACCTCCTAACTTGCTTGATGTGTATTATTATTCGCTTTGATCACCAAGTCAATCCCCCGATTACACTAAAATATCTAACATTCCTCCCCCATTTTAGTGTAATCCTTGATTAACTTTAACAAATTCACAACAATCAAACTTATGCATAAATGAAATATCGCGACGATTGAATTTCACATTAGTATATTACACATTCCAAATATTCGAATATAGGGGTGTCGCTAAGGATTGAACCCTTTCTATTCAGTGAATACATGAAGATAATATACACACAAGTTTACATACTCTAATGTTCTTTCTTGACACTATTTTTACTAGCCTGTGTCCCATCCTTCAATGAACATATCAAAGCCAAGTCCTAGCTTCTTGAAGCGGCTAAACTTCATGCTCATATAGGTAGTTCTTTATTCTTGCACCTGCATATGCAATTTTTCAAAGAACTATTAAGAAGTAAACCTTCAACCTCCTTTAACTTGCAGGTCTGAACACATACCTTGGGATGATGCTACTAATGTGTTCCAATTTCTAGATGTTAAGCTTTCCACATTGAATTCAGCACCTAACGTCATATTAGGTGGGAATTGGGTATCTTAACAGGAGAAATCTCAGGTGGACTTTAATCCCATCCCTACAGCCGCCTTGTGCACAAGATCTCTACATAACTCTTTGGTTAAGTGGTCGGCTAAATTCTGTTGAGTTCTCACAAACTCCACCGATATCACCCCTTGCGTGATGAGCTCACGAATCATGCTGTGTCTAACACCTAAGTGTCTAGACTTCCCATTATACACTTGGCTATATGCCTTAGCCAAGGTAGCAGCACTATCACATCTAATAGATATAGGTGATATAGGTTTAGGCCACAATGGAATTTCATAAATCAAGTTTCTTAGCCACTCAGCTTCTTTGCCAGATGCGGCTAATGCTACAAACTCAGACTCCATTGTTGAATCAGTTATGCAAGTCTGTTTCTTAGATGCCCAAGATATGGCACCTCCTCCGAGCAGAAAAGTCCATCCACTCGTGGAAGAATGATCTTCCTTGTTTTTAATCCAGCTTGCATCCGAATAACCTTCTAAAACCGAAGGAAATCCAGTATACGTCAAACCATATTTCATGGTTCCTTTCAAGTACCTAAATACTCGATTCATTGCTTGCCAATGACTTGCACCTGGATTGCTAGTATACCTACTAAGCTTTCCAACAGCATAAGCTATATCCGGTCTAGTGCTAATCATGGCATACATGAGAGATCCAATGGCCCTTGAATATTCAAGTTGGCTTACAGCTACACCTTCATTAGGTGAGAGCTTAAAAGCAGGATCCATTGGAGTGCTAACCGGAGAACTATCATGAAAATTGAACTTTTTCAATATCTTCTCAATATAATGAGATTGAGAGATAGATATGCCATTGTTCCCCCTTTTGATCCTTATACCAAGGGTCACTTCCGCCTCCCCCAAGTCTTTCATATCAAAACAAGATGACAAAAATTTCTTTGTTCTATCAACTTGATCCTGGTCAGTACCGAAGATCAACATGTCATCTACATATAGACAAATTATGACTCCTTTCCTAGAATCATCAAATTTGCTATATACACACTTGTCTGCTTGGTTTAATACAAAACCATTAGACAAAACCACTTCATCAAACTTTTGATGCCACTGTTTTGGTGCTTGCTTTAAGCCATATAATGACTTAACTAGCTTACACACCTTATGCTCATTGCCAGGCATAACAAAACCCTCTGGTTGTTTCATATATATCTCCTCATCCAAATCACCATTCAGGAAAGCAGTTTTCACATCCATTTGGTGAATTACAAGATTGTGTATTGCAGCCAATGCAACCAACAATCTAATAGTGGATATTCTTGCTACAGGAGCATATGTATCAAAGTAGTCAATTCCTTCCTTTTGTCTAAAGCCTTGGATAACCAATCGGGCTTTAAACTTTTCAATTGAACCATCTACTTTCATCTTCTTCTTGAAGATCCATTTACAACCAAGTGGTTTACACCCAAGGGGTAGATCAGACAGTTTCCAAGTGTTATTCTGCATAATAGAGTCCATCTCATCATTTATAGCTTCTTTCCAGAAAGCTACATCTCGAGATGCCATGGCTTCACTATAGGTTTTAGGATCTTCCTCAATATTGAAGCAATATTGATATTGAATTTTAATTTCATCTCTAGATCCTTCAACCAAATATAGCTGAAAATCATCACCAAATGATTTAGCTTTTCTTGCTCTACCACTCCTCCTAAGTTCCGGAGGAGTATCAATCACTTGATCAGCCACGTGAGAGTTACTAGAGCTTGGAACCATGTCTCTAGGCCTAGGCATTGAAGAGAATCTATTCTCATCATACTCTGCAGTTCTTGCCTCAATAACCGTATGCACTGACACGTAGTCATTTGGTTCTATAACATAGAACCTATGAGCAAATGAATGCTCCGCATACCCAATGAAAATGCAGTCTATACCTCTTTCCCCTATATTCCTTATCTTAGGATCAGTGAGCCTCACCACGGCTCTACAACCCCAAACTCTCAGCTTATGCAGCTCAGGTGGTTTTTTATACCAAAGCTCAAAAGGGGTGGTCTTGTTCCTTTTATTTGGAACCCTATTTAGCAAATAGCAGGCTGTCAACATAGCCTCACCCCAAAAGCCCTCACTTAGGCCCGAATAGGACAACATGGTATTAACCATTTCCTTTAAAGTCCTATTTTTCCTTTCCGCCACACCATTTTGTTCCGGTGTGTAAGGAGCTGTGGTATGGTGTATTATTCCAGTAGATTGGAAATACACCGGATCAAAATACTCACCACCTCTGTCCGTATGTAGGGTTTTAATCAACCCACTCCGATGAAGCTCTACTTCTTGTTTATAAATCTTAAACTTTTCAAGAGCTTCATCCTTAGCATGCAACAAATAAACGTAACAAAATCTAGTAGCATCATCTATAAATGTTACTACATATTTTTTATTACCTAGAGATGGTGTAGCATGAAAATCACATAGATCACTATGTATCAAATCTAACACTTTAGTTTCCCTATGAACATGTTGCATGAAAGGCTTTTTGGTTATCTTATTCAACTTGCAAACATGGCATTTATCATTGTTTATGTTAATAGGCGGAATTAAGCTCATTTTAGACATTTCTTTAACTCTTTTATAATGTACATGTCCTAGTCTAGCATGCCATAATTCCGATTCAGTCAACTTGTTTCTACTACTAGTTGAAGCTATGCAATTTGCATTACTAGTTGAAGCAAGACAAACAGATTCATTCATAAACGAGACATCAACATTCAACATAAACATACCATTACATAGATAACCAAAACCAACAAAGGTACCATGTCTTGACAAGATATACTTGTCACTTTCCAATACTTGTTTGTACCCACAATTATTCAACACAATGCCACTTAACAGATTCTTTCGAATTCCGGGCACATACAAAACATTGTTCAAAAGTAAACATTTTCCAGAAGTAAAAACAAGATTAACAGTTCCTATTCCCTTGATTGGTTCAGTTGCAACGTTCCCCATCTTGATGATAGATCCGTCTTCGATTGGTTGAAAGTCTTTAAACCAACGAAGATCCTTGCATACATGACTCGTTGCACCCGAATCAACCCACCAAGCAATGTCATCATCCTGCACATAAAATGCCTCAGAAATTAGTGACACATAATTCTGAACCGAATTATTAAGTTGTACTAAATTCTGACCTTGCTTGCCCGGGTCCTTGGACCCGCCAGAACCATCCTCATTCTTGTTCTTTGAACCGGACTTCTTGTTATTCTTCAACATTTTACAGTCCCTCTTAAAGTGACCAACCTTACCACATTTCCAGCAAGGGTAATTCGGCTTTTTGTTTGAACCCGAATTGCTGTTTCCTTGAAACTTGCGTTTCCCTTTGAACCTACTGTTTCCTTTGGATGATTCACCAGTTTCAACCATGTTCACAGAACTTGAACCAGCCCGTTTCTTATCATCATTGACTAACACATTTTCCTGTGCTCTCAAGCCTTCTTCAATTCTGAAGTGGCTTCCAAGTTCAACCAAAGTTAACTCTCCTTTCTGATGTTTCAGATTATGTTTAACATCTCTCCAGGAAGGAGGTAACTTGTCAATGATACTCGAAACAGAGATGGATTCATCCATCTTCATATCATGTTGGGCAAACTGCCCCAGAATTCGTAACAATTCATGATATTGTTCCATCACAGGCCGTTCATCAACCATTTTGTAATTGTTGAAATTACTGACAAGAAACTTCTTACTAGAAGAATCTTCTGCCATGTATTTGGCTTCCAACGTGTCCCACAGTAACTTTGCAGTTTCAACATTTTGATAAACATCAAATAAGGGATCAGACATACCGTTCAGGATGTGGCCAAGACATATGTAATTGTCGTTCTCCCACTTCGACCTCTTCCTGATTTGCTCCAGATTTCCCTCCTCCTGTATCTCCGGGATTGGAGTAGTCAACACGTACACAACCTTCAACGAAGTCAGAAGAAAGTGCATCTTCTTCTGCCATCTTCGGAAGTCCACCCCTTCGAACTTCTCCAGTTTGTTTTCCTTGATTGTCATATCCTTCATCGACCCGCTTGCCATCTTCACAGAAAATAATTTGATCTTTGTTGGGGAATTTTCAGAAAACGGATGATCAGAGAGGCGTGTAATCACTCTCAGATCAAATTATTTCGGTGGTTCACCCGAATAATTCAATCGGATACAACTCTGATTTCGAGAAATTGAACCTGAGTATGTTATTTTCGTGAATTGATTGAACCAGAGAAAATGTGATCAAAAACTGTGTTTTCGAGTTTGGGGGGGGGGGGGGGGGGGGTTCTGCAGATAACTGCCTCTGGCAGTTAT
Organism: Helianthus tuberosus; assembly: GCA_030545235.1. Taxonomy (NCBI): domain Eukaryota; kingdom Viridiplantae; phylum Streptophyta; class Magnoliopsida; order Asterales; family Asteraceae; genus Helianthus; species Helianthus tuberosus. The sequence continues at coordinate 45,843,075 of CM060393.1, read as the reverse complement.
CTTCTAATTTTTAATTAAAATTGCATTAAAATATGCCTTAATTTTTGTCTAAAAAAATTAGGACGATTTTTCACAAAATATTTTTTCTAAGGCATTTTCCATAAAGCAATTTAATTAAAATAAAATTTTTAATATGCCTTGGACCCCGCCAGGGGCTGCCGCCCCTTGGACCCTGCTCCCAGGGGCGCTGCCCCCGGACCCCCGCCAAGGGGGCGCTGCCCCCTTGGAACCCCCGTAGGGTACGGGCTCCGCCCGTACACTCCGAATAATAATAACTCAAACAAGTGTGCACTCCCACACCTCCTAACTTGCTTGATGTGTATTATTATTCGCTTTGATCACCAAGCCAATCCCCCGATTACACTAAAATATCTAACATTCCTCCCCCATTTTAGCGTAATCCTTGATTAACTTTAACAAATTCACAACAATCAAACTTATGCATAAATGAAATATCGCGACGATTGAATTTCACATTAGGAGAGGTAAAAAGGTATTTTTTTTTCTTTTTTGTTTTCTTTTTCAATTTTTTTACACCTCTTTAATATATATTCATATACACACACATATAAAAACACACACAACCACCTATCTTTCTACACTCTCTAGTCTCTACCTTCACCTTCACCTTCACCACCACCACCATCATCAGCCAAACACCACCACCACACCTGCAACTTAAAAATCAGAATCACAATAAACAACACCACACCGGAATCAATAAAATTGGTAACGTTTTTCCAATAAAAAGCCCTATACTAAAATATATGAAAATATAACTAATTTATAATAGATATTGTAATTATGGTTTACTATATACATCAGGGTCTCGTCTTTGTGTGTATGTGGATGTGCATATTAATAGGATCGGGTTGTGTTGAAAAAATAATTTTTATCCTAAAAGTGTTAAAGAGAAAATATCATGGTGACATAGAAAATCGTGTGTATCTGAATGTGCATATTAATAGGACTGCACACAAGTACGGATTATATATAGTTAACGTTTCATTCACCAAGTATAGTACTACATATTATATACTATGAATTTGAAATATCTTAGTGCATAGTGGGTTTGTATATATTGCTTAGTGAGTTTTTTTGTGCATAGTTGTGTTGTACATGATTTGAAACATGTTAGTGCATAGTGGGTTTGTACATGTTGCTTAGTGAGTTTTTTGTGCATAGTTGTGTTGTATATGATCTTAGTAAGTTTTTTTTTTTTGCATAGTTGTGTTGTACATGATGCTTAGTGTGTATAAATTTGTAAAATAAGTTATATACTATCAATCAATTTGAGACATGTTAGTGCATATGTGGTTTGTACCACATGTTTATTAGTTTGTTTATGTTGTATTGAGTTGTATCATGTGCTTAATTTGTAGTATTTTTTCTGGGTATTAACTTTGGGTTTTGTTTTGTTTGGCTTCAAAACTATCAATTTGAAACATGTTGATTCAGGTCAAATATAATATGTTTGCTTATTTTTGTATGTTCCGTAAAAAAATTCGAACCAAGTGGAGTCAAATTATGTTTTCTTTTTTTCCCTATTTTAGAAAGCTCTAATTGATCCCCTTTGATTACACGTGTCAGTTTTTCCTTCATACCCGTTACGTTTTCTATGTATGAGTTGGGTCACATATAATACGTTATTAATTTGATTTACTTTATGTTTTGATCAAATCACAATGCCTATGCAGGTTGCATTTAGTTCAATTGGATACGGCAAAACGTGTGTTTTCATATGGTTAATGCATTACATAACGTTTGGACTAATTCGTTCAATGTTTACAGTACCCGCTGCGCAACGCGCGCGGATCTTGATGCTAGTATCATCAAATATGCATCAAATAAGTAACAAGTAAACACATGCTCGAGCTACGAAGTCTAGAATGTTGAGCCTTGTACTTGGAGTGTAATGTCGTTGCGAGTTGCTTAGTGCAGAACGGTTTATAGTCTGGTTTTTCTCAAAAGACTTTTCCTTTTAAAACCGAGTTCACTAACCAATGGCTCTGATACCAATCTGTCACACCCTCAATTTCCACACGCGGAGTACTACCACGAGGCGTGTGACTAACCAGGATCAAGCCACCAATCATATTGAACAATTATTATAACAAAATCGTTTTCATCACAACCAATACGATTAGTGACTAAAGTCCAAAGTTCATAGTTTAAAAGCAATAACTAAAGTCAACAGCGGAAGCATAAGTTTAACAGTCTAAAACATCGGTTTCAAAGTCCATAATTATTAAAGGAACCAATCAAGGGTTAAAGCGACCACTACACTCCCCAGCTGCAAGCTCCTGATTCATTACTGAGTTGTAACAACCCGACTTTTTGAAGTCAAAGTCAAAGGAAGAAAAGATTGCTAATTAGATCTGTCTTTTCTTGCCTAATTATTGCTTGTACTCTCGAACTCGCAAATCGATTTATGATTAACGCTGTTAATTACTTTTACGACTGTGAATGTTAGGAAGTAACAATGCGATAAAGTTAACTAAACGTTGATCTCATCGCTAATGCGTCGCAATACGAATCGCAGTGAATTACAGGTTCTAGATATTTTTTTACGTGTGTGTGCTATTTATGTGTACTTGTGTGTGCCTATATTTATGCTTGAGGTGGTATTCGAAAATGCAATCGCAACTCTATCTCATCGCAATCTCAAATCACAACACGAAACGCGAAATGGTTATGTTTAGGTTTATGACTGTGTGTATAATTAATATGTAATACTATCGCATCGCTACTCAAACACATCGCAACGCTCAACGCACGAAACGAAACCTTGAAAAACTCGCGACAACCTTCGATCGAATGGTCATCCGTACTGTAGGACCGGTTTTGACTCCGAAACGATTGCGAAACGAACGTGTGACGTGCGGAATCCGTACACGAACGCAACCTAACACACACAATGTAATATAAACGTGATTCTATTAGAAATCTGAAATCGTACAGCACCTTGAATCACTTTCTCTCTCTAGATTCTCTCTCTAGATCTAGAAAGCTCCAAATGACTAAATGGCAAAAGTCTCTAATCTAAACATAAAGCTCCTATTTATAGGACTTGGCTTTTAATGAGATTTCTCATTAATTACAATATTGCCACCTTGCCTTTTGTCTAGATATTACATCATAACGACTCGTTTTCTTCTGTTTCTCGCTAGGGCTTGGATTGACGAAGGCTATAGACATAAATGCACTAACAGACTCCCCCTTTGATATTGCCGCAGTCAATCTCGATCATTGAGTCAAATTCGTAGCGTCTTCTTTTTCTCTCTCTCTTTGAATCTTCTCGAACAGAATCCCGGTGGATCTGTCTTCAGCTTCTCTTCTTTTTGTAGACTCTTTTCTTCATCAGGCTCCCCCTTTCGTCAAGCTTCCGTGCTATAGGGATCGACACGTTGCTTTTCGATTACAAGCTCCCCCTTGCTTTGAGCTTGTCTTCAGACTTCCCCTTAGACTCAGTTTCCGGGATCGTAGTCTGGAAACTCATCTGCAATCACTCAAACATTTATAAGTAATAGCATTTCAAATTTCAGCTATCCAGAAATTGTAACCTGGCTCACTCAAACATTTTAAACAAACAATTTACATGAATTTGACAGTTTCATCGAATCGAATCAGAAACTAACTCTATAACAGTATAAGCATCCAACTCCCCCACAGTTAATCATCCAAGTCCAACTTAATGACCTTGGAGATATCACAAACTGTTTTTGAATTTTTGATTTTAAAACATCAAATTTCAAATTAATGAACTTGCTTTATTTTCAGAAACACAATCAGCTTACTTAGATTTTGAAACTCAGCATTTCAGACATCGGTTGTCGAAAATAAAGCAGAAAACAAAATCTTTTTGTATTTTTCTGAAATATAAAGCAGTAAAGAAATATTTACAAACATATTTACAGACAATATTTTTGTTTGAGTATGCGTCAGAGGATCATATCAGTTTTTGACAAATCACAAGTACCGTTGAGCTTAGTTACACAGTAAGAATTAAACAATTCACTTAGATTGTTGATATACTGGTCCACTTAAATTTTCACACAATTTTCAATCTGTTCAAGATACAGATTAAGTGTTTTAGAGACTTAAACTTATACATGTGTCCCACCTCTTGAATATACTCCCGTATCCAGATCCCAATATTCAGTCTTACAGGTGAGTATACCTCATATGATATCTGTAAGGGGTTAATAAATTATGAAGAATCATGAGAGCTCAGGTCAGAACTACCGTTCAGCAGAGATATCATGATTCAACTTTTGGGTGTGTCCCGTTTAGAGGATCTTTTTTTACAACAATATTGCTAAGCAATTTTATTGTCTTATCATATATGCTGAGGGTGATGCTATGTTTCAAGCATTGCAGAAAGTATTATTCGAGGACTAGGTCAGAACTTCCATTCAGCAGAAGTCCCGGAATAATACCCCAGATATCACTGAGTATAAAGACCTAGTATATCAGAAAAAGGAATCTTTCAAACGAGATTTCAGGGGTTACCTATATATCCAAGTAATGTTCCCCACGAAATAAGCAAGTGTTTGAATTTAGGTTTATATCCCGAACAAACCTACTAAATGTGCAAAAACCTATCGGCACATCATTAGTGAGACTGTTTAACACTATATAATCATTACATTTCTTTAGCATACTGTAACTGTCTACTGATGTACTATCATTTCCTCTTTTTACACAAAAACTCAATTTTTGAATTTTATCATGTTTTTGACTTTTTCAAATTTTCAAATGTTTTTGTATTTTCTAACAACAATACTCCCCCTAAAATGCAAAACCATTTAAAGAAAATTTGACAACCAACACTGATAGCTTTGTCTCGCCATCCATTTTCTGCATCTTGTGAACTGAATTACACGAAAAGCAGTAAATATAACATACCCCTATGATTTACAACACATTGATCTTAACAGTTTGAAAACCGTTTTTCAATCTGATGAAAATAATCATGTTTGTTCAGCCGTGAGGGTTTCGGCGTATTCAATAAACATGCATTCAAAACAATATTAAAGACAACATATTTTTGGTTTTTCAAATTATAACAAACTAAAAACATATTTTTGGTTTTAAATTTTTCAATTTTTTAGGATTTTGAAAATATTGTTTATTTATGTACAGAAATTGATAAACTCCCTGTTTAACCAAACCAGGGTTCTGCAACCTCTTTCTGTGCCAGGCTGCTCCAACTTCTCTTTTCACAATCTTCAGCTTCGTTGAGCACCTGCACATTCAAACTTTATCAATCATTTGAACAATTTAGCCCAGGTCTGTTGAACCTTAGGCATTTCAACACAATAATGTTCATTTAATTTCGGAAACTCTTTGTCATTTAAAACGTTTTCAATTTTGACTTCAACTTTTTCATCTTTTACCATCGTTACTTGTTTCTTAGCACTCCACATTTTACCTTTGGGAGTACCTCTTTTGTAAAAATTTGTCTCTTTTTGAACCTTTTGATCTTGAACAACATTTTTAGGTTTCCAAAACTCTTGAGGTTTTGTCATATCAACAGACGTTTTCCAACTCTGTGTTGTTCTGAATCTGGGTGTGTGAGAATTCCAGGTCTGTCTTGAATCAACCCTGTTCGGATTTGATTTCCAATTTTGATTTGAAGCAAACTTGTTTGTATTGTACCTCCAAGTTTGTTTCAAATCAAATCTGGTTGACCTTGGTTTCACATCCTCAGATTTCTGTTTTTCAACATCAACAGGCTTTGGATTTGGACACTTTCGTGCAACATGTCCAATTTGATCACATTTAAAACACACTTTCTTTGAAACGTCCTTGGCCTGTTGTTGTTTCTTTTTCATAGCATCAAACTCCTCATTAGACTGTTGTCCAAATTTGAGTTTTTCCTCTTCTTTAAAGCGTTTCCCTTGAACAAAATTCATCTTTTGTTGATTCCAATTCCGTTTCTTTTTATAACCCAAACCAGCCTTCATGTTTTTCTTCTTATAACCAGGTTTGTTATAAAAATATTTATGACCTTTACCAGCAAACTTTGGAATCTCAGACTTCTCAATCTCAACCATTTTGAAAACTTTATCAACCTTTTCTGAAATCACATTCTGAATCGGGAAAACAACATCTAAGAATAATTTGTCTGATCCAATCATGGTATAAACCAATCCTTGTGAATCATCATTCAAATTTTTCTCGGATTTTGTGTTTTTCAGATAACCATCATAAAGATTTCCTTCATCTCCATCCTGTGATTCAGACTTACCTTTTGTAGACTCATCTTTCAAAACGCTTTCAACAACCTTACTTACCACATCTGAATCATTAGCATCATCAGATTTGGAGTAAGTCACATCGATACTTTCAGGTAATTGGTCAGCTATGTTCAAACCCTTTGCCACCTTTTCCTCATCATAAAAAGTATAATTGTTTCTCAATGGTGGTGGTACCTGATGAAATTCTGAACCAATACCCTTTTTGCAATTGTAAGTATCTTTGTCATCTGGTGTGATGTTGAAAATGCGTTCGAGAATGTACGAAGAGTTATGATAACTTTGAAGTTTTGTAACAACCTTTTCTTTTTCAGCCAAGACTTGTTTAAGATTAGCAATTTCATCAACACACTTGTTCAATTCAATTTGCTTTTCTTTAAACTTTCTTTCATACATTTCTTTGGTGACTAAAGTTTCTGACAATCTTTGATCAAAACTTTTGACTTGGCTCTTCAAAGTATCATAAGCTTCTTGTACTCTCTGACTCGACCACTTTAAAGTATCATATTGTTTTTGTAAATCTTGAAATTTAGATTCTTTTTCAACACAATCGACACATTTTGCTGAACACAGTTGTCTATAAACATCATTATCCTTTTCAAGACCTTGACATTTCTGTGTCAATTTTTCAACTTTTAGTTTCAAAATTTCTTCTTTTTCAATCATTTCTTTACATTTTGTTTTGAAAATATTTTCAAGTTTGCTTGTTTCAATATTTTTTGTTTTTATGATGTCATCTTTTCCAGTACAGGCTTTGCACATTTCTATGCAATTCCTGCATTTGTTTTCTTTTTCATCAACCAATTCAACATTCGATAGATCAGAAGATTTTCTAACCTCAGTCTCATTCAGCACCGGTTCTTCTGACTCAACTTTCTGATCTTCCTCCTTTTCTTCTTTCTGAGTTTCTTCATTCTTCTGCGTTTCTTCAGCTCTCTGTTCCTCTCCAGCAAGCTTTGCAACAGTCTTCACTTCTTCAATCATCTTCTTCAATTCTTCTTCTTTTCTTTTCTTCAGTTCTACCACCTTCGGTAAACTTGCTTCAAAAACTTCTTTTAACTTGTTCATCAAATTTGGCAAATAGCTTTTATCAGAAAGCCTTCTTGTGTTGAACGTGCCCTCACTTGGAAACAAATTAGTTACAGCATCAAAATCCACTTTTGACGGATCAACTACTGGATTACCCTGTGAGTCCATGTAACACTCTAGTTCTTCATTCCATCTCTTTGTGCTTCCTTAAATGGTTCATATAATTTGCCAATCTCCCATCTCGCACTGTCTCTTCTCCACCAAGTATCATGATCATCATTTGCAACAAATGCATATCCAACTGCATCTTCTTCAGGACAAACTTGACTCCAGTCGTAACCTTCATCATCATATATAACTGCAAGAGCCCTTGATCTTTCTTCTGGTTGCTTTAATCTTGGTGGTTCAGACTTATTCTGATGATAAATTGCTTTCTTGTAATAATCTTCGTTGAACGGATTTTCAGAAACATTAGCATACGCATTTCTGCACTCGCGCTTGAAGTGACCTTTTTGTTTGCATTTAAAACATGTCACATTTGATTTATCAAATCCCAGTTTGGTAGACGGTCCACCAATTGACTTTCTCCCCGTGATCTCCATGAACCGCTGTGCTCGACGAACCGCACTAGCCATGCACCATCTTATATCCATTAGTTCCATCTCCTCGGGGTCTAATTGATCATAATCTTCTTTTGTCAAATTGGTGTTTCCAATCTTCCCTGCAACGAGGCTTTCATACGATTCAAGTACAGATGCCAAGAAAAACCATCTGTTGTTTTGCCGATTCTTCGCTGAAATTCTGCCCATTCTTCAGATCCACTGCGATATTACACTGAAACAAATTCTTGTAAGCAGATTGACTTGAAGTGTTTGAAGAAGATTCACTGTGAAAACCACTGTGAAGACTTTCATTGTTCACTGAACTTGAACTTTCTGCAGAAAATGCTGTTCTTGGAGACCCAGCCTGCGGTACATTTCCTCTGTAGTAAAGCTCTACATTCTGCTGATAAGCTGGATTGTTGACTTTAGATCTCTTTATCTCCAGCTCATGACTTTCAAGCCTTTCAATCAGCAAATCCACTTTCAAATCTTCAGGCTTGATTGTATTTTTCAACATTAGAGCGAAGTATTGCCACTCTTGATCATTTGGCAATGAATCAAACACTTTATCCACCAGCTCCTCTTCAGAAGGTAAAATTTCATGTCTGGTCAGCTCCATTTTTAGATATCCGAATCTCTCAATCATTTTACAAATAGACTCATTTTTCATACAGTTGAATAAATCAAACTCTTTACTCAACAATTTCTTTTTGTTTTTAACAATTTCATTACTTCCTACACATTTTCTCTCTAACGCTTCCCACAAACTCTTTGAAGTCTTTTCTTGTTCGAGCAATGAAATAATATCCTCTCATACTGACTGTTTGATCAATGTTATCATTCTATATCTTTTTCTGTAAAATCTTTTGCATCTATTAACTCTCCTCCCTCTTTTACTGGTTCAACGTATTCATGTGTCAGTTTTAACCAGCTTTCAGGAGCGAAAGCTTTTACCCAACCCTCAAATCTGTTTTTCCACCAGTTATAATCTTCAACTTTCATTAGCTTCGGTGGTTTTTGTTGACTTCCATACATGTTCTCGAATTTCAAATTCTCCGAAATCTCCTTTGAATATTCTCTCATCTCGGATCTTCTATCTGTCGATTCGGAAGTGAACGCGTTGTAGAATGTGTTGTAGAATTCTTCACCGTTGCTTGACATCTTCAAACACCTTGAATTATTGCTCTTCGAATATCAGTACCTTTTAATCACCTTGAAAACAAACAAACAAACAATCAGTTTAAACGAACTGTATACGTAAAAGTGTGAGAGCGAAATTGGTCTAGGACTCGTGTCGAAGAAAACTTGATCGAATGAAAACTGATTGAGTGGGCCACGTAATATGGGCTTGAAGATGGACTAATGAACCTTCCAAACAAATTGAATTACTTGGGCCGCAACTATTTGAACAAATGCTGATTGGGCCGATCACTTTTGGCACAAACAACACTATTCTTTTGACCCTTGAATATAACAAACCGACAACACTCTCTACTAAGCCGACATCAAATTTGACCAAATTCTTTGTATCTTGGGCTGATAAATCCATTAAATCAACAACATAGTTTGATTAGACCTCATTATAAATGTGGCAGACGAAAATTATTACATTCAACTCTTGATTGGGCTGTTCGATTTAGTGGATTCTGATATCAATTCACAAATGCCAAACAATTAAGTGTTAATGACCGACAAACTCTCGTGGGCTGACAACTTTAACACTTCACCATTCAATTTCACATGCACTCTTTGATGAGACTTATTAAATATGTGGCCGACAACAGTTACTTAATGGAATATGATTTGGCCGCTAAACTTTAATCACGTGATCAACTGAACCAACTTTCAAACGGATAACGTGTTTCAAATGCTACCCTCAAACGGTCACACTCTCAAACTGTCACACCCTCAAACGGTCATACCCTCAAACTGTCACACCCTCAAACGGTCATACCCTCAAACTGTCACACTCTCAAACGGTCATACCCTCAAACTGTCACACCCTCAAACGGTCACATGCATTTTCAAACGGGATGGTGTCAGTTTCAAATGGGAAGGGTCATTCTCAAATGGGAAGGTGTCAGATTCAAACGGGAAGGGTCATTTTCAAACGGGAAGGACTGCTTCAAACGGCCAGGACTGCTTCAAACGGTCAGGACTGCTTCAAACGGTCCTAAAAAAACTCGAATTTCTCCTAAACGGCTAGGAGTTTGAATCTGAAATTTGGTAGGGTTATAGATCAGGTGTTTTCGCACAACATATCAAAAAATCAGACGATTTGGACCGTAAAAACCTGTTCAATTTGACGAAAATCAGTGAAAAACGTGAAAAATATGAAAAAGATGAAGAAATAGATGTAATCCGGATCTGAAACTGATGATTTTCTGCGCGGAAATGTGTGATAGATCAGTGCAATCGAGCTCCTGCTCTGATACCACTTGTAGGACCGGTTTTGACTCCAAAACGATTGCGAAACGAACGTGTGACGTGCGGAATCCGTACACGAACGCAACCTAACACACATAATGTAATATAAATGTGATTCTATTAGAAATCTGAAATCGTACAGCACCTTGAATCACTTTCTCTCTCTAGATTCTCTCTCTAGATCTAGAAAGCTCCAAATGACTAAATGGCAGAAGTCTCTAATCTAAACATAAAGCTCCTATTTATAGGCCTTGGCTTTTAATGAGATTTCTCATTAATTACAATATTGCCACCTTGCCTTTTGTCTAGATATTACATCATAACGACTCGTTTTCTTCTGTTTCTCGCTACGGCTCGGATTGACGAAGGCTATAGACATAAATGCACTAACACGTACGAATAACCATTCGATCGGATGGCCGTTGCCATCCGATCCGTCACTTGTGCGCACTTTCCGCTTTTGGAAACTCTATAAATACCCATGTCACATCAACATTCGTTGATGTGACAGCTCTCTCTCCGACCAGCACGCTCAAGCTCTCTTTTCTCTCGATTTCTCCCGATTCTTGTAAGTTTTCTACTCAAATCTTGTACATCTATCATCTCTACACACTTTTTCATCTTTTTCACCTTTGAATCTTAACTTTTAACCGTGAAATCAGCGGATTTGAGATGTTCTAGGGTGATGTCATCATGGAGTTCTTATGAACTTCAAGATTTGGCTTCATTCCACCAAGAACAACTCGGATCGAAAGGATTATAACATGATTTAACAAAAATTTCACCTAAGATCTAGACCTTTTCAAGGTTAAAAGGATTGAAGAATGGTTTCATAACATTCTTTCAACTCTTTTACACTTAATGCACTCAAAACCGATAGAATCAGAGCTTACTCAGGCCTTCTACTCATTTTCTAGTGAAGTTTCGGTTTAAGATCTGATATCTATCAAGGAGACAACCGATTCCGGGTTAAACATGAACAACCGTCAAGATTAGTTGACTGGTCAGATCAGGGTGACTCCCGTCCGATCGGATAACATGAGCTTAATAGAGTTCTTGTTGTTTAACACGTTGACATACCATCTCAATCAAGCCACAAACTTTCAAACTTAACAAATTTCAAAACGAGCAAGTCACGGAACGGACTGCCGTCCGATCGGACTGCCATCTGATCGAACGACAATCCAATCGGATGACACCTGCCCCTAAAAATGTCAATGATTATAACCTCCACTCGGATCACCGTCCGAATGGATGACCTGAATTGTAGGGATACTTCTCATTTTACAAAATGCTACAACGAAAACTTCAAAGACATCATACACAAACACATTCATGCCAAACGAGGGACAATCCGACCGAATGGCCATCCTACCGGATGACCATCTGAACGGATTGTCATCCGATCGAATGACCATCCGTTCGGATTGTCATCCGACCGGATGACCCTTCGTCACTTGTCTCACTTGCACCGTTTAATACGCCGTTCATCGCTTACGCAACCGTTAACTGTTCAGGCTAACTTCTCAGCGCTCCCTTCAATCCAAGACGGTGTTTAGTTGTTAAACGCTATCTGTGAGTATACTCGAACCCTTTTTTCGCTTAACTCACTTTTGGGTGTTACATACGTTACTTATATAAAATCAAATCAGCACACCACGCAAACACTTTTAAACGCTAACCGCTCTCGCATGTTATACGTGACTCGATAAATGCCTGTTTGTTATGTTAACACATTGATTGCTGTCTACCTGCCTTAGCAACGATAGTACTATAGTTTGGACTCAGCACCTGTTTATTCTGGGGTTGTTAAGGATCTTACTTCACGTGTTCGCAGTGGTGAACATGTGTTGCGCACTCTACAACTCGCAGTCATTGGTATTGATAGGATCTTCGTCGATAAGTTAAGTGTTTTCACCTTTTGTGTTATACATGCTCGTTATACGTAAATCGCTTTCGCTACTATTATGCTATTAAACTTATATGCTCACCTTTACACTATGTGTATTGACTTTTACTTTAACGTATGTGACAGGTGTTTAGGATGCTTTGCTGTGTTTGCTTACTATCATGGAATTAAGTTAGGAAGGGTCTAGAAACAAACAAACAATTTATATTTTGAGTTGTCGGAACAATGATTGTCTTGAGATATCTATGTCTGTAATGACTGCTTTATTTGATGGGTTATGGTATGGGACATAATGTTAACTATCTGGTAATTTAGTTGTTATGGATTTCTCCTGGACAATCTGTTTCGCTCAGTGCCGCGCCCCGATGATTCCGCCATCGGTTGGGGTGGGACATGAGTACCTGTAAAGCATGCAGTATGGTGTCAACATAAAGTTGGCGACGTAAGTTGTTCAATCGTTATTTATAATCATGTTATGGGGAGCTACCCCATCTTTAAGGTTGCTAAACTGCATGATACCTAATACTGGTGACTGTCAAGTTGTTGTGCCCCAAGTCAATCTTAAAACAAATTTTTAAAACACTGTTCGTGTATTCAAAACCATTTTTTGTGATTCAAACCAGTTTTGGTTCACACAGTTTGTGTTTTAAAAAAAAATTTATTTCTGTTTTCATCTTCAAAGGAACAACTTTGGTTGAAAACAGTTTTCTGATTACTTTCAGATTCTATCCTAAAACTCATAAAATTTCTGTCTTGGTCTTCAAAGTTAGACTTAGAAGCCAAACAGTAAGTTTACTTTAATAATTATAAAAATTTTCTGTTTTGGTCTTCAAAGTTGGACTTAGGGGGTGTTTGGCTTAGCTTTTATTTTTTGGCTTATGCTTATATTTTAAAGTAGCTTATAGCTTATTTTCTATCATTTGATAAGCTCTTTTTAAGTGTTTGGATTAGCTTATGGCTTATTTTCTATCATTCTTCAAATAAGCTTAAAAACCATCTTCATATAAGTTTATTCAAATTAGCTTATATAAGCTAATAAGCATAAGTTTAAAAAGCTCAAACAAACACTAAATGAAGCTTATTTCGTAAAAATAGCTAAAAAAGCTATAAGCTTTGTTAAAAAAGCTAGGCCAAACACCCCCTTAGAAGCCAAACAGTAAATTTGTGGTAAATTAAAATTAATAGTTTACTTCTGTTTTTTTTTTGTTTAAAACATAAATTTTGGACTAAACTTTAAATTTTAATTTTTTTTACAGAATGTCGACTGAAAACATTAACGTCAACAACACTACAAACGTTGTGACGGGAACCCCTTTGAACGCCAACACCGTGGGAGCGTCCACAGTGGCCAATCACGCTGAACGACCCGAGAAGTTCTAAGGTCAACACTTCAAGAGTTGGCAACAGAAGATGTTCTTCTACTTGACCACCATGAACCTTGCGAGGTTCTTGACTGAAACTGCTCCCCAACCTGTGGAAGGGGAGACCGACGTACAAAGACAGTGCACGGTAGATTCTTGGAAGCATTTGGATTTCATATGTCGCGGCTATGTGTTAAACGGCCTTTCGGATGCGTTGTATAATGTGTACTACAATGTTAAGACTTCCAAAGATTTATGGGATGCCTTGGACAAGAAGTACAAAATGGAGGATGCTGTGTAACACCCCGAAATCGGGATTGGTAATTAAACCATGTTAATAATAATGAATGGGTAAAATACCGTTAGTGGTAAAAGTAAACCCGGTGAATATTAGGAATTTAATAGATAAACCTAATATTAAATAAAAAGTGAATAAAAGCTTTTGAGGAAATAAAGATAATAAGAGGCCCGAGTTAACGGGATTTCAAAATAAAACGGGTTATGACTTCCCCGAACCCACTAAGTAACTAGGAATATCAACCTTGTTAGTTAAGTGTTGTAAAAACAATAAAAGAAACATGAAATAGATAACCCTTTTATAAACTATGGAACTAGAGGGACTAAACATGGGCAAATGTAATAAAGTTTTGATTAAATCAAAATTAACTCAACAAAAACACACACGTACGTGTGTTCCTGCGATCTCCACAGAGCTTCTAGAGCTCAAACCCTAAATTCCAAGAATTCACCAAATTGAAAGGGGAAATCAAGCCCAAATCGAAATCCGAGCATAGATTAGTGATCACCTCAGTAAAGGGATCATAAGGTATGTCAAAATTCCCACTTTGGTTCCATCTCAAATTTTGATGAACACATGAGATTTGAAATTTGAGCTTGCATGATCGTTATTTGGGTGAAATAGTAATGAAATCATGTCTAGGAGTAAACCCTAGTCATTAGTTTTTTGAATTAATGTTTAAACTATGAAATTCATGATCATCCACCACGTGTGTGTAGTGGGTTTTGTAGAAACAAGGTGAACACTAGAACCATGATGAGTAAATTAGTGTTATTTAAATCCTATGAGGTTAATTTTGATATTGAACTATAAATTAAATGATTGTCTTGTAAAAGATGTTAAAATCTTGGTAAAAATATCAAGTTATGAACTTGATTATAAATATGTAAAATTATGCCCTTAAGGTGTTTGTTAAAACGCTTAAGAGAAAGCTAACATAGTGAAAATTGGGATAAAAACGCATGTTTGAACTATATGGCAAATTATGCGTGATATGTTATGAAAGGAGTTCTAAACAATGTGGGTTGAACTCTTTAGGCAAGGAATCCGGATTGTCAAAGTGGACAAGCCGGTGGAGACACGCGTTTGGAAGGAGTGCATTAAAGGTACGTAACCACGATTCCGTTACGTATTGCTTGATTTCGTATTTTTGCTAGTAGACTTTAAATTAGCATAATACATGATATTTGCATTTTTTTTGAAGTGACGAAGATCACTAGGTAAATAAACGGGTCAAAAGGCGAAATTATCACCCTTTGACAACATCGACTAATGGTTTGTCGAGTTACATGTTTATAGGAATAAATATCAAATGGATACGCACATCGCTATTGCTTAGCGGCTACTAAGTCAAGGTATTGAAACGGGTCAATATATTGATCCGAGCCAGGTATGTATAATGATTCAACTCACTATGTAGAACTTGAGATTCTATAAGAGTTAGACAAGGTTAAAATATAGTTATTCGGTTATCTTTTAGGTAAACTGAATAAATTGAGTTATGATTATGGTGTTTAGAAACACATGGGTTTACAAACAAGATTATAGTTAAAAGGTCGGATTTTTGGGTCAAACATGTATTTAAAAGTTCCTTTGTATTTAAGAAAGGATAAAAAATTGACCAAATTGCCCTTGTAAGCTAATTCGAACAAACGACCCTTGCAAGAGGTTCGGAAACAAGTTTTATGATTAAATAAATGCTTAGAATAAGAAAAGATAGTGAAAGATGTAAATTCTTGGGTCGAATGACTTTATATGAGTCTTTGACGTAAAACAATAATCCGAGGGGTAAAACTAGGAACATATAGATATCCACATTTAATCCACCACACGTATAGTTGTGGTGGAAGATTACTTGATAAGAAATGTAGGAATATGATGCTAGAAACGAATGAAAGCGATTTTAAGCTTTAAAGTGCTTAAATACCCTTAATGGGTCAAAATAAACACTTGAGCGTAAACGGGTTCTAACTAAGTAAGAAACCCATGATTTATGATTAATTTGATAGGAGATATTGAAATTATGATTCTCATGAGTTTATAGATCAAGTAAACATGTTTGTTTGATAAAATCGCTAACGGGTCAAAATTTGGTAAAAAGGGTAATAAGCCGAAGACTTAAAAGTCTTAAATTTTGTTAATCCGGATATTGGATTTTAACTACATATGATGAAGGATCAAATTACAATCATGTAGGAAGAAACGGTAGGTCAAACGGACAAGTGGATTGAAAGATACGAAAGTTTTCGTGTCAAAAACGGCAAAATGGGAAGGGCTGATACAGGAGCCACCGTAACTTACGGTGGGCACCGTAAGTTACGGTGGAGGCATTTTAAATCAGGGGCCACCGTAACTTACGGTGTCCACCGTAAGTTACGGTGGAGACTGGATTCAAACCCTTGTTTCTAGGATCAAGGGATTAACATTGGGATTTCCTGATTTTTCTTTAATTCGATTATTTGACACCATTTTCCTTGTGATACCAGTTATTTAATTGTCAAAACTAACTTTTAAGTTGGTTTTGAACACAGGTGAATGTTGAGAGCCCAAGATGAAGATCAAGCGTCGAGCAAGAACCGAACACGTATTAAATGAAGCTTCCGCAACGTTGCTTCGTCGTTATTCTAAAACCATGAATTAAATTATATTATGTAGTTTTTCTTTCAAGTTTAGAAAAGTTTTAGTAAACCCGTAATTTGAGCATGAATGTTTAAATATAAATACTCAGAAATCTGTGATTATTTACGGAATTCGCTAAATAAATTTACGGTTGTTACATGCTGGCATAAAGAAATTTGTGGTAGCCCGTTTCTTGGAATACAAAATGGCTGATTCTAAAACTGTTATGAATCAAGTCCAAGAATTGCAAATTATACTACATGACATCCTCACGGAAGGCATGACACATAGCGATACATTTCAAGTGGCAGCGGTGATTGAAAAGTTACCTCCTGGTTGGGTGGATTTTAAGAATTATCTTAAACACAAATGAAGGGAGACGACTATAGAGGATCTTATTGTTCGTCTTCGGATTGAAGAGGACAATAAAATTGCCCAAAAAGGCAGCCTTGCACAAACTAGTGCTAGCCAAATATGGTTGAGCATGGGCAATCCTCTAAAGGAAACAACGGTAAACGGACGAAGGACAAAGAGAAAGTAAAGGCTAGAAAACTTGGACCAAAGAAAGGGGTTGTGAAAAAGAAAACTCAAGCGTTCCAAGGGACTTGTTACAACTGTGACGAGCCGGGGCATCGGGCTAACCAATGAAAGAAACCAAAGCGTGAGCGCGCACACATGGTGGATGAAGACGAAATGCCTTTGGTGGCAATGATTTCCGACAAAACCGCAATGATAGATGAGGTCAATACTGTGACCAACACTCCAAAAGGATGGTGGGTTGATACGGGCACGACCCGTCATGTCTGCCCAGACAGGAGCCTCTTTACCACCTTCAAGGAGCTTGCGGGAGATGAGAAGCTGTACATAGGAAATGCAGCCACCGCGGACATCAAGGGTGAAGGCACGGTGATTTTGAAGTGGACTTCGAGGAAGGAGCTCACTCTAAGCAACGTCTTGTACGTTCCGGAGTTGCGCAAGAGCCTAGTCTCGGGATGGTTACTTAATAAGTTTGGATTTTATTTAGTATTTGAAAGTGATCAGTTTGTGCTTACTAAACGAGGCACATTTGTTGGTAAGGGCTATGCCCAAAACAGAATGTTCAAATTGAATGTAATGGCTGTCAAAAAGAACATGAATAAAATTGCTACTACTTCTACTTATATGCTTGAGTTTTCCGATTCGAATAAATGGCATGGAAGATTAGGCCGCGTAAATTTTAATTCAATACGTCGTTTAATCAATTTAAAATGTATACCAACATTCCATATTGATTCACATTCAAAATGCAAAACATGCGTAGAATACAAACTTACAAGATCATCATCGAAATCGGTTGAACGAATAACCGAACCCCTTGATTTAATTCACACTGATATTTGTGATTTAAAAGCGGTACCCACAAGAGGAAGAAATAAGTACTTTATCGCGTTTATTAATGATTGTACTAAATACTGCTATGTATATTTACTTAAAAGTAAAGACGAAGCAATAAGTAAATTTCTCTTGTATAAAAATGAAGTTGAGAATCAACTTCAAAAGAAGATAAAAGCTGTGAGAAGTGACCGAGGAGGCGAATATGTTGCACCTTTTGCTGACTTATGCGCAAAAAGTGGCATTGTACATGAGTGTACACCTCCTTATTCTCCACAATCAAATGGCGTGGCAGAACGAAAAAATCGTACATTGAAAGAAATGATGAACGCCATGTTGATCAGTTCTGGGGTGAGCCAAGACATGTGGGGGGAAGCCATTCTCTCATCCAATTATCTTTTAAACAAGATACTACTAAAAAAGATGGCCGAAACTCCATATGAGTTATGGAAAAGAAGAAAACCTTCATGCAAATACTTGAAAGTGTGGGGGTGCCTAGCAAAGGTGATTGTACCACCTCCTAAGGCTCTTAGGATAGGACCCAAAACTGTTGACTGCATATTCATTGGGTATGCGCATCAAAGTAGTGCACATCGTTTTCTTGTACATGAGTCCAAGAATCCAGATGTACACAAACACACTATCATAGAAGTGAATCCTAACATTGTTTCGTACTTTGAAAATGTGTTTCCTTTAAGAGGACAAACACATGCAACGTCATCAACACCCAATTTTGAATTAGGTGAAAGCTCATCTACACCAGTTGATGAGGTAATTCATGATAAGACACATGAACGACCTGAGGTTGATGAGGGTGATCGTAGGCGAAGCAAAAGGTCAAGGGTTGAAAAATCTTTTGGTCCGGACTTTGTTAGCTATATGGTTGAGGGCGAGCCCAATACATATCGCGAAGCGGTTTCCTCTTCGGACAGACCTCAATGGAAAGAAGCAATAAAGCACGAAATTGATTCTATATTGCAAAATCATATTTGGGAGTTAGTAGATCTTCCACCTGGTTGCAAACCACTTGGATATCATTGGATATTCAAAAGGTAGATGAAAACTGATGGAAGTATTGATAAATACAAGGTAGGTTGGTGATTAAAGGATTTAGACAAAAAGAAGGTCTAGATTACTTTGATACCTACTAACCTGTGACACGCATAACCTCCATAAGGTTGGTTCTTGCTATAGCGGCTTTAAGAAATTTGGAAGTTCACCAAATGGATGTTAAAACCGCATTTCTAAATGGCGACTTAGAAGAAGAGATTTACATGGAGCAACCTGAAGGTTTCTCCGCCCCAGGTCAAGAGGGTAAAGTATGTAAACTCGTCAAGTCTTTGTATGGCTTGAAGCAAGCTCCAAAACAATGGCACCAAAAATTTGATTATGTCATGATTGACAATGGTTTCAAAATAAATGAGTGCGACAAATGTGTTTATTTCAAAGACACAAATGAAGGTTATGTGATCTTATGCCTTTATGTAGACGATATGCTTATCATTGGGAGTAATGATAAAATTATCAAAGCTACTAAAAACATGTTGAAAGCGAGATTTGATATGAAAGACATGGGTTTACGGATGTGATTCTTGGTGTAAAGGTCATAAGAACCCAACATGGTCTTGTGTTAAGTCAATCTCACTATGTGGATAAGATTCTTGAAAAATTCAACTCGGGAGATACGAGTGTAGCTCGAACTCCAGTTGATACCTCCCAACATCTAACGAAAAATAGAGGAGAGGGAGTTGCTTAGTTAGAGTACTCAAGAATTATTGGCAGTCTAACGTATCTAATGACATGTACTAGACCCGACTTAGCATACGCGGTGAGTAGGCTAAGTAGATATACTAGCAATCCAAGTCATGAACATTGGAAAAGTATAACAAGGGTGCTTAGATACATAAGATACACAAGAGATTATGGGCTTCATTATACCCGACAACCAGCATTGATCGATGGATACACTGATGCAAACTGGATATCGGATTATAAAGATTCCAAATTAACAAGTGGTTACGTGTTTACACTTGGAGGAGCGGCTATTGCTTGGAAGTCTTCTAAGCAAACTGTCATAGCAAGATCCACAATGGAATCCAAATTTATCACCTTGGATAAGTCAGGAGAGGAGGCGGAATGGCTACGTCAATTCGTGGAATATATTCCAAGATGGCCAAAGCCTTTGCCAGCCATATGTATACATTGTGATAGCCAATCAGCGATTGGTAGAGCTCAAAGCTCGATGTATAATGACAGATCAAGGTACATTCGACGTAGATACAACACGGTACGACAACTACTCTCAACGGGTGTTATCACAATTGACTATGTGAGATCAAAAGATAACATTGCGGACCCGTTTACAAAAGACTTAAGCAAAGAGTTAGTTGAAATGTCGTCAAGAGGAATGAGACTAAAGCCCGTTGTAAACGGGAATATGAGGGAAACCTAACTTAGTTGACTGGAGATCCAAAGATCTAAGTTCAATAAGACAACTTAATGATATTACCAAAGCGGAGTCACTGTGGCGCACTTTGCACGGCGTGCACTGGCGCATGGGACACCGAAGTAGTGCGCGTGAGCGCACCAGAGTGAGCCAATACGGCGCGACTGTGTGGCGTGCTCGTATAGGTTCACTGGTGGCTGGCGCACGCGCGCATGAGTTATGCAAGCGTGCTCGCGCACAAAAGTGAGCTAAAATGGTGCACGCGCGCATGAGCGTGCAGACCTGCGCGCGCATGAACTTGAGCTAAAAGGGCGCGCGCGCACCAGTGTGTCTTGCGTGTGCGCGCACAGAAGTTTCCAGACATTAATTACAGAGTAGTTTCATTTCAGCATTTGAAACGGACGAGTCAACGGTTTTGACTGAGAATTAAATGACGAATTAAAGTGCATTGAAGACGTTTAATGCAATTTAATTCTCCCATTTAATTTATTTTCAGTTTCGACCAAGATCTGCATTATAAATAGGGAGGACCCCTGCTGCAGAAAAGACACCAGCAACATAGCAATAGCTACATGCAAACAATTATCTCCACACTTCTGATCTCGTTCTTACTTGCTTCAAGGTATTTTCGGGTCCTCGAGCCAACTCCGGCAGTACACACTGCTTCTGCAGTTGTACCCTGGGAAACAAATCGAGTTCTCCTGAGAGACTCGGAATTTGTTTTAAGGGCCCAATGTTAAACACAACCCTCAGCTAAATCGGATTTTCTGCTTCTTCTTCATTTCATGTATTTTGATTATTTCAGTTGTAAAAGTACTATAGTTTTTCAGCTTTCTTTATTTCTGTATTGTAATCGTTTAATAAAAATTGTTTTATTTTATTTAATTACGCGTAGGGTTCCTACATATTGTTAGATTGATTATATTTAAGTTTAGTACTCAATATTATTTACATATTTATGTATGTGACAATATTAGACTTAGGATTATGATTATTGGCGGATGATTAAATCAGTATGTAACACACCGATTAGTGTGTTGGTTGAATGCTGCCAGTTCAACGGGTATGTAGACCCCTATCATGTAATCATTTGAAAATAATAGAATTCTAATCTTTATCCCCTATTCCCCCGCTCTCAAACTCTCTGCATATGCCTATTCTCTTTGTTTATCAAGTTCAAGTTTAAATCATTCTACAAAAATATCATGCTCAAGATTTTATATCATGTCTTAAATTATAGCCATCATGCTCAAGATTTTATATCATGTCTTAAATTATAGCCTTACATTCTACAAAAATATCATGCTCAAGATTTTATATCATGTCTTAAATTATAGCCTTACATTCTACAAAGATCTCATCCTCAAGATTTTATATCATGTCTTAAATTATAGCCTTACATCAATAGGAAGAGGCTTTAAGTTCAAAAGATAAGAGGAATATAAATGTAATATTGTCTTTAAAATCCAAAAAACAACACATGGGCTAGATTAGAATTTGGGTCTCTTGCTTAAGGGGAAAACAACCACTTCAGACACATTTCATTCTTTTACTTTCAAGGGTGTAATTGTTAAGAAAAACCTGTGTCGGGTGACACCTTCCAGATCACCTTGAGCCCGCCACTGGATACAGGTTTAATGAATGCTAACGCTCTATATCTGAGTTTGTTGGTATTAATTTATAAGAATATGGAAAATTTTGGAACTTACTTAAGCCACAATCCATTACACACTAATAGATCATTTTACACTTCTGAAAATGAATGAATACTGAAACTGATTACAACAGATAATACTAAACTGTCAACCCAACTTAACCAACAATTAAAACATGTAGAATACAACACTCATTTATCAATACCGACAATGAAATCTAAAATCACTTTGTTAACGAGAAAGGTAAAATCCAATATTCGTAATCGATCACAAGTTTTTGCAGTCTGCAGGCTTAAATGACAGATTGTTGTTGTCAAGATCGTAAACCACCATCATGTTCTGTTGGTTCATGTTTCCAAAAATTGACACATTATCGTAATCCTCATTGTTGGCTATGAAGGCCAAACACGCCACATTTTTACCTTTCTTTTCATAGATGTAATTCTGTCTTTGCAACACCCAATCTGCACCCTCGAAATGGAAAACCAGATCGGGGAAATGGACATTACCTGGAGGCTTGAAACAGTGTTCAAGACCCATGTACGGATTAAGATTCCCATGCTTTACAAGCTTTGTTTGCTTAATGAACTCGTCACTAATCATATTAACAATACTTTTTTCCAAGTATGTGAAGGTCGTACCTGAGTCGATGATCATCCCTCCACTTCCATCATAACTACTGATGGCGAAATCAGATTTTGTGACTGCGAGTTTAGTTTCGCCTACTGAGATTCCTTCAAGGGAGACATAGTAATATGACTTGCCATCTTGTTTGAGCAAAGGCGTAGTTTGGGTGTTGATGTTTTTACTTGTTGCTTTAGAGCCTGTTAGCAAAACACTGCTTGTTTTTGGCTCAAATCTAGAACCCAAACAATATAAGAAGACACTCTCTTTCAACTGCGAAACCAACGACAAATCCCCACGCCCCATTCCTACAATTCCATCATATTGAATATCTTTATCAGGTGTCCCACAGGCAAATGTTACATTCTTAAAATTCTCATTCCCAACTTTTAAGGTCTCCTGGCCCAAACTTACACTTACTGAATTACCATCTGCATAGTTCTGTTTGCAATCGGTGCTAAGCCCGTACTCGAGGCAACGTTTTGCAACTTTAGAGAAAGATGTGGACTTTCTAGGGTCAAACGAGCGGGCTGAACCCGAACCCCTGGTTTTGCATTTTGTCCATATGAGGTCGCTTCCAGTGTCCATCATGGCTGAAAATGACACGGGTGGAGTCCCAATGGCTAGGTTCATAGAGTACACGTCTCTGGAAGCTTTCAAAGGAGATTTTACAAGTGAAGCTGAGGGGTCACTGGTCAGTGGGTTTGTAGAAGTATATTTGGGTAGCGTTTGACCGGAATCGACAAGAGTTAGAGTGGCTCGAATGCCGGTTTGTTCTCTTCGAGCAGAAGATGCTAAAAGTAAGTGAAATAAGATCAATGAAAGGATGTGAAAGATGAATGAAGCCATGAGTGAGAGTTGATAGTTGAGACTGTGATTTATGAACATGAATGCATGAACTTATATATGATTTTGGTTAAGCTCATTGGTCTTTGAAGTGTAGGTTGGGCAGGCAAGTCATGTTTACTTTTGGTCTCCGCTCAACAAAGTTGTCTAGGTAAGTGATGATGAATGTGGTCCATTGAGTCTTGCGTGGGCAGTTGTGTTGACTCTTGAACAAGTATTCTTTGCCATTGTGTTATGTTCTACAACTAGTAGGAATACCCGCGCTACGCTGCGGGGATTTGGTCGATATCTATTTTGGTTCAGTATACCAACCAAAAGAAATATGCTCAAAAGAATGTCGACACATGTTTTACATCGTCCGAAAACCATAAAAATAAATTTAAATTGGACAGCGGGAAAATTGATTTTAAATTAATTGTAAATGGAAACGTAAATGTTATCTTAAATATAGCTTTAATGAAAGGAAACCTAAAACTAAAACACTAAACATAAAACAACTAAAAAATAAAAATAATAAAGTCCAAAAAAAAATCAAGAAAGAAACAAAAAAGTTAATAGGATAAAAGCACTATACACATAACTTGCTAATTGTAATTTGCGTTAAAGCGTAGACCAACTGAAAACATACATAAAAATAAGCATGAAAACGAATTATATTTGACACATATTTCCGAAGAAAATTTACGTCGAATTATAAACCAACTTAAATTTATACCGACGCGTGCATAAAAATAAGTACGTAAGAAAATAGTTACGGCGTGTCGAAACGTAAAGTGACTCGAACTTATAGCATTTAATGAAAACTATTATATTTTACTCGACGTGTTTTCTAACAAAATTTACGTCAAAACGTACACCATTTGAACACGTACATAAAAATAAGCATGAAAACATATTATATTTTAACCGGCTCGTTTATAGAAAAAAATTACATCAAAACGTAAACTAACAGAAAATGTACATAATAATAAGCATAAGGAATATATTATATTTGGCCTAACTTATTAACGGGAAAAAGTTTATGTCTAAACGTAAATCAATTTAAATTTATAGAAACGCATACATAAAAATAAACATGTAAAGCTTGATTACCAAAGTTTTAGAAAGTTAAGAGGTTGAAATTGTTAACATTGAAAGTCAAAGGGGTAAAAGTTTAAAGAAAAATAATAAAGAAAAGAAACATTCAAAAATAGCCAAAAAGCCAAAAAAAAAAAAAAAAAAAAAAACCAAGCTACTGTACAAGCCCTTTGAAAATGTTTAGGATATAGAATTTCATTCACTTCAGATTTCATATTTTTTGTTTATTTAACCTTCATATTTATTAACATTCCACGTAAACAAATAAAGATAATGTAGTTCTATATTTTTTTAAATTTATTATATTTTTTTTATATTTTTTTAGATTGTTTACGGCGTTATTAGTTTTCTCAAATCATTGGACCGTTAAGACAAAAAGTTAAATACCATTCTCATTAGGCCATCTGTAATGGTTAATGCCTCCTAAGGGGCATTTTTCGTTACATCAATATTATATCGTCTCTTCAAAAGATGTGTAATGATTAACTCCCTTTAATGCTCATTCAATCATTCTTTCTAATTTTTTCTCCTCATTTGGCATTATAATTGAAATGTCTCTCCCTCTTTATGACCTTAGACCGTGGGGTATGGTGGGGCTTGGGTTGGGGCTTGGGTTGGACATTTGGTGACACGTGTAAAGGGAGTCAGCCCACTGCCAGGTTACGTGTCCGCGGGGTATGGCGGGGCGTGGGTTGGGCTTGGGTTGGGTGCACCGCGTGGCATAAATGTTTAAAAAAAATACAAAAAATTTATAAAAAATCACACAACATTTATAAAAAAACCTACAACTTCATTAAAATTTTAAAAATTACATAATCCTAAAAATTACATAATTTCTAAAAATTACAAAATAAAAAAAAACCTAGAGCGTTAAAAAAATTTCAAAAAGGTCGATCTTGTCGAACGCCTTGTTTTCCTTGCCTCGAAACTCTATGTTCGCCACCGCCACCCGGTCCTCGTGGCTTAACTCGCCACCGGGAACCGCTTCGTAGTAAGCCTTGAAACGCTCGAGCTTGGGCCGTAGCTCGCGCCATTTATGTTGGCACGCGTTGAGATTGTGGCGGTCGTTACCGACGTTATGTCGGTAGGCCGCGAATGCTTCCGCCCAATATTTTGTTTGGCCCGGTGGCCGCCCCTTCATAGCGTCGACGACGCTAGTTACGAGTGCCATTTCTTCTTGACGGGTCCAGGATGCCATAGTGGTGTTGGGTTCGTGGGATGGGGGGACCAGCGGGGTAGCGGGTTCAAGACAGGGGGTGTAGCCGGTGGGGTTTTGGTTCGTGGGATGGGGGACCGGTGGGGTTGGGGTTGCAATATATAGGGCCTTTGGGGGGACCCGGGTGGCGGTTATAGAAGATGGGGGGATGGGGGGGACCAGTTTGAATTTTAAATTTCAAAATTTTAAAACAACCGCCTGACGTGGCGGGGTGACCCAATGAGAATAAGCCACCTCGCTTCGTCATACCGCCCCACGCCCGGCTTGAAAGCCAAGCCCCAAGGGGCCACACCACAACCCAAGCCCACCAGGGTGGTGACTTGGGCGTTTTCCCCCAACCCACGCCCAAACTCCCGCCCCATACCCCACGGCCTTATAACACACCCACATGGGTGATATTAAAGAAGTTATCAAACAACTTCATGCCTCTGTAACACCCATTACTCATGGTATTATGAAAACATTTGTTAATGGTTACAACGAATTCAAATAAGTCAACATATTTCTTGTTAGAATATTTCCAAAAGTCCCACAAGTCTAACCTTGAATGAATTATAAAATAACAATATAAACATTTTCAAATACGCTTACCTTTTTAAATTACAAATATCGTCTTTTATGTATGTCATTTATTGCAAACTGTGTCCTTTGTCTTCAATAATTACAGAAAACGTACTCGATGTTTGCAAACCTTGCAAGTTATGTCCTTTAGCCCTAACTTAGTTAATTTTTGTGGTTAAATCTGACTAAATGGACCCCACATGAGGGTATTTTTGTGGTTAAATCTGATCAAATGGACCCTACATGAGAGTAAAATGACCAAAATACCATCCTGTGGGGTGTATTTGATCAGATTTAACCACAAAAAAATTAACTGAGTTAAGGCTAAAAGACATAACTTGCAAGGGTTGGCAAACATCGAGTACATGTTCTGTAATTACTGAAGACAAATGACACAGTTTGCAATAAGTGACATACATAAAGGACGATTTTTGTAATTAACTCTAAAATTAATTAGTAAGTATTTTAAATTACTTAATACGCTTATCATTCTAGGTTTCTATATAGGTTTTTAGAGGAAAAAATATACGTTTCAACTCCAACAATCTACACAAATACTACAATCGACTCTTTTTACTTAAAAAAAAAAATCCAAAATTGCACACCGGTGGATCACACACTAAATATGCTTATTTTGCCATCGTGTTAAGTCGCCTGGAGGTCGACAACCTATTAGGGATGGGTAGAGGCGCAGCTTTCAAGGGGCCGGAGGGGGCGCCTGACCCCCCCCCCCCCCCCCGAACTTTTCGCTCAGTATTGTTATGTATGTACGTTTCGTATAGAATTTTTTAGGTATATACGTTTTCGACCCCCGGTTTTATAACTTTTTTTTACTTATATAGATGAAGGGGTATGGTCCCAAATCTCGCACCAGGCTAGACGCGAGTGACCATCACCCATCTCAAATACCCCCATCGATAAGGATCTGTCTGCGTTCGTGCGGGCACGCGCGAACACAGTTGGCTGTTCCAATCGGCCAAGTGATGAGAAGAGTTACCTTATGTATGAAAACGGTTGTTTTCGTCACAATAAAGGATGCGATCACAACCGCGGTTACCGCACATAGCGATGCGGCTCGGCAAGTCCTGTTTACTTTGGTCTCCGCTCAACAAAGTTGTCTAGGTAAGTGATGATGAATTGGGATCCACTGAGTCTTCCATGGGCAGTTGTGTTGTGTTGACTCTTGAACAAGTATTCTTTGCCATTGTGTTATGTTCTACAATTTCATTCACCTCAGATTCCGTATTTTTTGTTTATTTAACCTTCATATTTATTAACATTCCACATAAACAATAAAGATAATGTAGTTCTATATTTTTTTTAAATTTTTTTTTATTATTTTTTTATATGTTTTTAGATTGTTTATGACGTTATTAGTTTTCTTAAATCATTGGACCGTTGAGACAAAAAGTTAAATACCATTCTCATTAGGCCATCCATAACGGTTAATGCCCCTTAGGGAGCATTTTTTGTTACATCAATATTATGTCGCCACTTCAAAAGTTATGTAATGATTAACGTCTCTTAATGCTCATTCAATCATTCTTTTTATTTTTTTCTCCTCATTTGGCATTATAATAGAAATCTCTCTCTTTATGACCTTATAACACACCCACGTGGGTGATATTAAAGGAATTATCAAACAACTTCATGCCCCTATAACAACACCCATTACTCATGAAAACATTTGTTAATGGTTACAATGAATTCAAATAAGTCAACATATTTCTTGTTAGAATATTTTCCACAAGTACCACAAGTCTAATCTTGAATGAGTTATAAAATAACAATATAAACATTTTCAAATACGTTTAGCTTTTTAGATATTCTTTATAGAATTTTTGAATTTAGCATAAAATTAATTAGTAAGTATTTTAAATTACTTAATACGCATATTATACTAGGTTTCTATATAATTTTTTAGAGGAAAAAATATACGATTCAACTCCAACAATCTACACAAAGACTACAATCGACTCTTTTTACTTCATAAAAAAAAAAAAAAAAAATCCAAAATTGCACACTGATGCATCACCCACCAAATATGCTTATTTTGCCATCGGCGTGTGTTAAGTCGCATGGAGGCCGACAACCTATTAGGGATGGGGAGTAAATTGCCATTTTATTCCTATGTTTTGATAAAAAAAATGTCACTTCAGTGCAAAAGAAAAAAAAAGAAGAATTCCGTGCAATTTGTGCCCCCCCCCCCCCCCCCCCCCACCCCACCCCAACATTTCCAAAACATGCCAAATTAACTTGAAAACTTAACAGCCGTTAACTTTTGCCGTCGAAGGAGAGGTAAAAAGGTAATTTTTCTTTTTTTGTTTTATTTTTCAATTTTTTTACACCTCGTTAATATATATTCATATACACACATATAAAAACACACACAACTACCTATCTTTCTACACTCTCTAGTCTCTACCTTCACCACCACCTTCATCAACCAAACACCACCACCACACCTGCAACTTAAAAACCAGAATCACAATAAACAACACCACCAGGGTCGTTCCTACGCTTTTGGAGACCCTAAGCGAACTACGAAATGGAGGTCTTCTGCAAAATTATCCTTTTCAACATAATTAGTAACAAAACCCTCCTCCTTTACCCGCGCTTAGGACTGACAATTATAAATAAACACCAAATTAAAATAAGCAAATAACTCCTAAACAACAACATGAAATCAACAAATATGGGGATATCCAACTTGAGTTCTAAGCCAGCGATTCAGCAAGCTGCAATTCCAAGATTGAAATTCATCTGGTCTGGTTAAACTGCAATACCAATCGCAAAATTGAAATAATCAATGTATTTTAATTTTTACGTTTGAGATTGAGGCTGAGCAAAACTGAATATTGAATTTATGCTGAAACACTAAATGCATTATACACAAAAAAAAGCATTTTGTAATTGTAAGAATGTAAGATTGTTACCTGCAGGTGGTAAGCTGTAATCTTTAGAACTTATTGCTGAACAACTGCAAATCTACTAAAACCAAACATATAAGTACATATCATCTAGTAAGTTACTAGATATACAAACCAAACATCAAAAAAAAAAAAAAAAACCACACCCTGCACCCCAATTTCATCTCAGAACGATACAATACAATACAAAACAAAACTTATCTATCCTCCAGTGAAAAATTACAACATTTACTTCAATCCATATCTGAATTACCAGACATATTCTTGAACCACATAAATGAAGTCGATTAAATCTCACCAAAATTTTATCAATGACCGCTCGTTTCCCGTAGAAAGGCGCATCATTATAACTCTTCCATATCGACATATATCCGTTGTCCACTTGTACAACGACGTGAAAACTCTCGTTCCATCTAGTATCCAAAGTAGTTTGAAAGTATCAAAGTTTGACTCCATATCACCTACTAGCATCCCATAAGCTAGTTGACGTATTCTCCTGCTCCATTCCATGTACCCTTATAGGTGACTAGTCTCTATCAAAATAGGGAAATTTACGAAAATGTCATTTGACCAACGTTCTTTACGAAAGTGTCACGTTCATGCGTCCGTGGAGGGACTCCTCTACATGGGAGGAGTCTGTGCGTCACCTTGAAGAGTCCATGAATGAGGAGCAGACACGTGTCCTTTCAAATGTTGAAGAGTCCATCCCCGACGCATACCATGCCTCCCCGACGCATCCCATGCCCTCCCAGACGCATCCCATGCCTCCCCGATGCATCCCATCCCATGTCCTCCCCGACGCATCCCTTGCATCCGGACGCCTATGATGCACTGGGACGGGTACGGGTACGGGAACGGACGGGAAACGGCAAAACTAAAAAATTCAAGAAGCGGGGACGGGACGGGTACGGAAATAAAAACATATAAAAAATAAATATATATTAAAGATAATGTAACACAAAACCCCAAAATAGTTATATATTGATGTAAAGTTCAAAAATCACATATCTTCCTAACATAATTATGTATTAGTTAGAAACGTACTACAACAATTTAGTATAAAAAAATAATAACAAAACAAAGAAACATACTACAACATTTAAGTATAATAAAAATAATAACAAAACAAATAAAATTATATAAATTTAGTATAAAAAAATAATAACAAAACAAAGAAACATACTATAGCATTTAAGTATAATAAAAATAATAACAAAACAAATAAAATTATATAAATTTAATACTTAAAGTAAGTGATGAATATTAATAAATGAAAGTTGAAATTAAAGAAAAAAGAGATGTATTGGGCCACGAAGTTAATTTCAAAAACTAAATAGGGCTTAGGTTATTAATATAGTTCATCTTCATCGTCCCCAGTTGAACTGCCACTGCACCTCACCGGAGAAAAGATCATCGTCACCTTACCTTCTTGGCTTCTTCTCTTATATTTTTCTTTCAGTTATGACGATAATTGAAGGGACAAAGTGTTAAGAAACGTCATCGTCGGATATTGGTTTAACATGAAATTTGCTCCGGCGAAGGGTGGTCGGAAACTTGATGGAAACGTTTCCTGCACGTCCCCAAACCCCGTCCCCTTCTGCAGCACGTTTCCAGGCCGTACCCAACATGCCGGGGACGTTTCCCGGCCGTCCCCGTGCCGTTTCCGTCCCCTAGCAGTCCCCGGGACGGGAGACGGCACCTCAATGGCATTTCCGTGCTTCCGAGCCGGACTCATCCCATGTAGAGGAGTCCGTCCACAGATGCATGAACGTGACATTTTCGTAAAGAACGTTGGTCAAATGACATTTTCGTAAATTTCCCATTAAAATATTCAAGTTAGAGTAAATTGTCATTTTAGTCCCTGAGGTTTTGTCTAGACCCGGCAATCCCAACCCACATGTGTAAGTTTGGGTTGATTTGGGCTTTGAATATAAAATAAATGGGTTGATTTGGGTTAACTTAATAATATTAGGGGGTCAAGATGGGTAATTTTAAAAACATGCAAAAAAGAGAATGGGTCAGAATGGGCTTTGAATTAAAAAAGAATGGGTCAGGATGGGTTTTCAAAACTTATCCATTGGCGAATCGTTTCCGTCTGTCTTTCTACCTAGGGTTTCAATCCCCTTCAAAACGTTCAAGAATGAAGACGACTCCAGTTCTCTTTACGTCTCCAATCTCACCATATTCAATCAATAAAGGCTCTATGTTCTTCGGCTTCTAGACTCAAACTTGAGTTCATATTCAATCTGACTTGATTTCAATTCGTAAATTAGTATTTTCGAGTTATTGGAATGATTCAATTTCAATTGTCTGTTAGTGTTGTTCAGTTATGTGCTTATTTGCCTTCAATTTGAACAAGAAAGTTTTGAAGAACCCTAATTTGAGAAATTGAAAGTGAATGATTAGATTAGAAACGATAAGATTCACAATCTGGCTGTCCATTTTTTGTTGATAAATGCACTTAGAGAAAGTTTAAGTTTGTTAAAACAGAAAGAAAAAGACTCACATTTGATCTTCGAATGTCAACTGAGTTACTTTTTTAGTTAATTTTTTAGTAACTATCTATTAATCCCATGTTCCATATATCTTAGATTGCATTCTATAATACCTGTTTCTGATCACTATCAATGGTATCTTGATTACATACAAACTGTTCGACGAAATGCCCCAGTGAAGTGTTGTTTCTTTACAAGGGATTTTGGTAACCTGTTGGTAATCTGTTGATCAGGTGTTTTGAAAATGAGATTGAGCAGAGGTGGATCAAAGATTCCAATCGCGTTTATTGCTGTAATCGTTTCGGGTTCTTGCTTTTTTGTGTTGATCCTTTCGGTTCTTAGACTTCCAGACGTATCAGTTACCAGTGGCTCCAAGAATTTATTCAAGCATAAAAAAGTTAGCAAAAGTTTAGAGAATGGTGACAGGATTGGAAAGTTTGGTGAGATGATGATCGAAATGTTGCCTCGTGATCTTTCGTTTACAATATTCGTTCCATCGGAGTTCGCATTTGAACGCGATTTGAGATTAAGGGTGAACGATAGTTTTGTGGAGGAGAAAGCAAATGATACGGATGCAATACTTACGCGTGTGTTGAGCCTCACGGTTGTCCCGTGGAAGATTATGGAGGCTGAGTTTGAGCAATCTGTACAGTCCGATGATGGTGATGAGGATGAAGATTGATATTGAGATAGAAAATTATGATGTCAAAACGCTCTTATAAATGCGATTTGTGTTGATTTATGACAAATATTAGGCTATATGATGGCTGCAATTTTTGTAAGTTGGTTGCAAGACTGAGATATGGTTTTTACACAGATTACTGCTAGAGTGCTAGAGCTTCATAACGACTCCGTGCTCAACAGTTGTGGTATGGTTTCCCTTACAAATAACATGGAGATTCATCAAGTTCTCGGATTACTTTCCCCTATCATTGTTACGGTGTATCGCCATTTTTATGCCCTAATCTCGTCGTTATATTGTATTCTGTTCGAAGGGAATTTTATTATGATAAATAGTCAAACTGTGCAGTCAAATGGTTTAATTTATGTGTGCGCATATATGCGTTTCAGGTTCTTAAGGGCATGTGTATAATGGACAGCCAGATATCCAAGAAACACCTCAGGAGTTTCTACCCTTTGATCACCAAATTTGTATGTTGTGAGCATGTAAAATATAACTTTGTTAATTTTTTTTACACTGATTATTTATAATCGTTTTATAAAAAAGGTTGGTGAAAAACTGTTTGGGTGAGTCAGAATCGTAGTAACATGTCTATTTGATTTCAGATGGACATTCGTGGTGCTGTTGCGGACCTTTTCATCATGCAACTAAACGGACTCGTGCAGTAGTGATTCATATGAGCAAGTGCGATTGGATCATTTTATTTTCTGTATTGTTTTTGTATTGTATGATGTATACAGGTTATGACTAGTTTTAATTTTTCCAGTCTTGGTACAGTTCAGTTCAGTCTTGGAACTATTACACATTGACTTTCTTAATTTTTTTAATTTTCTGATGATAGCCTGCAATCCCAAAGTTTTTTTATTTTTTTGATTTTTTTTGAATATTTTGATTTTTTTAATTTTTTTGAATTTTTTTGAAATTTTTGTTTTTTTTGAAATTTTTTGAATTTTTTTTTATTTTTTTGATTTTTTTTGAATTTTTTGAATTTTTTTGAATTTTTTTATTTTTTTTTTGAATTTTTTGAATTTTTTGTGATTTTTTTTAATTTTTTTGAATTTTTTGAATTTTTTGAATTTTTTTTGAATTTTTTTGATTTTTTTGACAAAAACCCATCTTGACCTAAACCCATTCTAACCCATTTCTTAATAAACCCATCTTAACCCAAACCCATTCTAACCCATGCCCATCCTAACCCATTATCCAAACCTACCCAACCCACCCATTTTGCCACCCCTAGTTTTGTCCAAATTGTCATTTTAGTCCATATATTAGTTTTTTTCTCCTCTGGATCCCAATTTTTCCATTTTCTTGCAAATTTTGATCACATTGCCTAACTCAGTCTAAAAATCTGGTATAACCAGGGTTATTTTTAGCATAACTGTTGTGTAGTGATAACCAGGGGTAGTTTACAACATAATTTATAAACCTCATAATAATTTAATGCCAAAAATACTCCTGATTATAACCTGGTTTTTAGACTAAGTTAGGCAATGTGATCAAAATAACAAGAAAAATTAAAAGTCAGGGACTTAGAGAAGAAAAAAAAAACTATTTGAACTAAAATAACAATTTGAACAAAAACCCAGGGAGTAAAATAGCAATTTACTCTTCAAGTTTTGAGTTCATTAGTTCTCTAGCACATACTCTCACATTTATTCTTTCTTTTCTTAAAGTAAAAAATGGCCATCCGACATAATATGAAAATCATTCAGATATAATCTTCAGCACACAATGAAAATCATTTAGTGACTTCGAAGAGGTTTAAGCCAGTAAAAACGTACTTTTAAATTTCTTTTTTCATGGAATATTTCGTAGGGTTTTAATTTTATTTTTCATTGTTTATTTTATATTTTTTTTTTATGTTTTCTAGTGTTTTTTAATAGTTTTCAAATTCTGGCATAAAATGTTTTACAATATAAAGTAGGTATATAATTATGCTTTTTTATATGAACGAGTTGACGTTATCCCGCGCGTTGCGGCAGGATTTTGATTATTAATGTAATTCTTATAACTTGAATCTATTGAAGAAAGTTTTAGTCAGATGTGTATATAAATCAAGTTTTCTTTAAAATCGAACACGTCTGAAAAAAAAAATATGGTTTTATTCAAAATTTGAGGATCAGATCTGTTGTTCATGATTCTTTCGGATCATTGTACTATTTTGAAACAAAAGTTTTTTTTATTATTGTTTATGAAAGGAACCCAAAACAGAAAGGTGATTTTTATGTTTTTTTTATTTCTTTCGGTGAGTTCCAAACAAACACAGAGACTTAGTAATTTGGATTTTTATTTTGAACAACAATCTTCTTGTATTCGATTATTATTAGAGTATCAGTGTGTATCAGAGGGATTCAGATTTTAAACGCTAGTTGGTGTTTTCCGGCGTTTCACCCTTCATACTTTAAATATAGAAATCTTCCACAAAATCGGTTGTCTTCGATTTGGTTTTTAAAACGGTTATGGGTTATAATCAGTTGATCCTTTATAATATATTGATGATGGTGTTCGAGTATGAATATACATGTACGTATCGTTGTTTTTATTTGGAATTTGTATTAGAAAATGAATTGCAAAATAGGGGATCATGATGTTATGGATAGAGAGATTATGCAAATACAATTATCAAGTTGTGAATGAAAAAAAAATGCAAACAAACAGACGGTTTGTAAACATGAGATTCAAGTGAGGGAGGGCTTCTGGAGGCAATTACCATTTTCGTGGGAACTTCCGATTTGTTCATCGATGCTTTCAATAATAATATCAGAAAGGGAAAGTTCTAATGACAGAATTTAAAGAGATGCATTTCTTATATTATATATATAAGTTACCGAATGGTGGTATACCACTTTGTGAAACATTGTAATGGTTCAGAATCAAGTTGCTTTTTGTGGGACGAAAGCATGGTTATATCAATTAGAAAGAAGGGGTGTGTTAAACAAAAGATCAATTAAAAGGAAAGGATATGTGTGTTAAATAAATGAGTATATGTGTTAAATAAAACGGTATGTTTTAATTAAAGTAGTTTGTGTGTTAAACAAAGTGGTATGTATTAATCACACAGGTGTGTGTGTTAAACAAAAGGGTACATGTTGCTTTTAGTATTATATATATAATATAATATAATGAAGAGATACATACTAAGTTGTTTTTTTATGTATAAATGAAATGGTGTGAGTAAAATGAACTAAAGGGTGTACCTTTATTAAACAAATAGAATATAACCCAAGTTGCAAATTGTATAAGGGTATAATTTATTAAAGGGGTGTGTATATTGGGATATGTTGGTTTGGGTTGGTAGTTGGGACGTATCCTCATCAAGTCCCCCTAGTGAATTAAAAAAATTGATTTTTTTTTTACTTACGACGTGTTGACACTTATAATCTAGCGATCAAGCGTGCACATGCTTTTCATATTCTTGCATCGCGGAACAATTAGGTCAGACAAAACAGGCACGTGTCTACATATTAATGGATAGATTTTTCGATAAAATATAAAGACAGTAGCAGCTAAATTATTGATTTCCTTGATCAAAATGTGTGTGTGGTCCACACTCCTTGGGTCCGGATGAACCCGGTCTAACGGACCAACACAAGCGGACTTCTTGTCTCCAATGCAAGCCCACAATTTCGGACCAAGTCTGGATGACGTAGATGCTCTTGGTGTTAAATTTATCAGAATTTGGGAAATTTGTAACTTATGTAAGCCCACAATCGTTTACAAACAAATACATCATCAATATTTTTTTGAACAACATATGAAAATTATAATTGATGAGCTAGCTAGCTAGAAAAAGAAAGGACATTAATAGAGGATTTTCAATCTAAAATCACTTTGTTAACGTGAAGGGTAAAAGGCTAAAAGCCAATCCCTCAGTGTAACACTTGATTGCAGTCTGCAGGCATAAATGACAGATTATTGTTGTCAAGATCGTAAGACACCATCATGTTCTGTTGTTGTATGTTTCCAAAAATACTAGATTTGTCATTCTCTTGATCATTGCTCTTGAAGGCCAAACACCCCTCTTCTCCACCTTCCTTTTGGTAAATGTAATTATCTTTTGTCAACTCCCAATTTGCACCCTCAAAATGAAAAATCACATTTGGGAATTGAGCATTATCATAACCTTGATACTTGAAACAATTTTCAAGACCATATTTCGTTACGTTATCACTTCCAGACATGTTAAGATTTGTTTGGCTCATGAACTCATTGCTAATCATATCAACAATACTTTTTTCCAAGTATGTGAAGGTCGTACCTGAGTCGATGACCATCCCTTTATCTTTGTTACTTTTGGCGATTTCAGTGTCTGTAATCGGAAGTTTAGTTTCGCCTACTGAGATACCTTCAAGAGTGATGTAGTAATTTGACTCGTCGGTCCATAAACGTGTAGTTTGGACATAAGAATAAGTATTTGGTATAGACCCTGTTAGCAAAACACGCCTTGCGGTCGGGTCAAACCTAGAACCTAGACAATAATGAAACACACGATCTCTTGACTGCGAAACCAACGACAACACCCCAGGCCCCATTCCTACTATTCCATCAAACACAAATTTCTCGTCATCTGTTATCCCACAGCCGAAAGTAACATCGTTAACCTTCACGTCCCCAATGGTTAAGGTCTCCTTGCCCAAAGTTACATTTACCGACGTACCATCTTCGTACTTCTGTTGGCAATCTTGACCAAGCCCCAACTTCTCGCAAGTATCAACAACATCATTAGAGAAAGATGTGGACATACTAGTGTCAAAAAAGTCTGGACCACTGGGCTTGCATTTTGTCCATATGAGGTTGCTTCCTGTATCCACGATGGCCGAAAATTTTACAGGTGGGGTCCCGATGGCTAGGCTCATGGCGTACACGTCATTGAAAAGTATCAAGGGAGATCTTCCAGGGGACTAATATTCCGGATTATTCATCAATGAGTTTGTTGAAGTGTATTTGGGCCAAGTTTTACTGGAAACACGAGTTAGAAGGATTCGAGCAGAAGACGTGGGTTCGGTTGCTAAAAGTAAGTGAAATAGAATCAGCGGAAGAAAGATGGATGAAGCCATGAGTGAGAGTTTGAGATGGTGTGGGGAAGAAAGATGCATGCATGCATGCACTTATATATATAGTGTATGTACGAGGACTCTAGCCAAGTAAACCTTGGTCTTTGAGTGCAAAGTGGGCAGAAAGCAAGTCCTGTTTACTTTGGGTCTCCGTCGTTAAAGGTGCTGCCAAGCTAGTGATGTTGAGTTGCGGTCCATTTGAGTCTAAGGTGGGCAATGTCTTGAACAAGTCGTTCTTGCCCGTGTGTTACGTTGAATTCTAAAAATATTATTCTTTGGATACTGAGATGCAATCCTTAGGGGTAGGGGTGGTCAGCACTCACCAGTCACTCACAACTTACAATCAAGTTACGTCATGTCATCAACCATTATTTCATCACTAGTGATGGATTTTAGTGGAAATGATCATCACTTGTGATGGAATTCCATCACTCACAACCTTTTTTTGTTTTTAAATTATAAATTAACAATAAAACAATAAATTTATAAATTATAAAAACAGTTTTATGCTTTTTTTAAAAAAAACAAACTGTTTTTCTGTTTTTTTTTATAAAAACAGTTTTCTGTTTTTTTTAAACACAATATGTTTTCTGTTTTTTTATAAAAACAGAAAACTGTTTTTATAAAAGTCCATAATCATATCTTTTGTTTTTAATTCAGAAGTAAATTACAAGTTTTGTCCTTTATGTTTAAATCAAATTGCAGGCGCTGTTCTTTTGGCCAAAAGTTTACAGGCGGTGTTCTTAACCTTCCAAAATCTTGCACGTTTTGTCCTTTAGGCCAAACCTGGTTAGAAATCTTAGTTAATTTTTGTCATGTGCAATGCACATGAGGGTACAATGGTCTTTTAACCCTTTATAAATCAATTTGACCACTCTACTTTCCCAAAACCTAACCCTAAGATTAAAAACTAATTGCCGCATCTTCTAGTTATATTTCTGAAGATGACTCATGCGAGGCCTGCTCAAGAGCAGCTACAGCACGAACAGCATCGTCAAGCCAGATAGGAGGTGATCATTACTCATGAGTGATGAGTAATGAGCTCCAAATTTTAAGAATAAAATAATAAAATTCCCTGCTTACTTTCGGAATTTCGTCTTCAGGCTCGTTTATAGGAGGATAATTGCTCTGACTGTCATCCACATTATTGCATACAAATTGCACTGTATCTAGAAGCTTCTCTAACCATTTATCATGTTGCTGATCGTTCGTGAAAGCATCAAACTTTACCAGAATGTTATAATACTCTGAAGCAATGTTGTTACAACTTCCAGGTGTTTCCACCATTGAACCCTCACCGCAACTGAGACAGATCTGGTCCGACGGGTTTCAACTCGTCCACCATTGAACCCCGCAAGACTGATGGTTTCAACCCGTCCACCATTGAACTCGGCCGCACCTTCAAGAACGGATCTGAAACTCGCCGGAACAGATCTGAAGTCCACCATTTATTTGTTTAATCTTCACAAAATACAAACGATTTTGGGTCTATGATGGTTGGCAAGAAAAACAGTACTTGAATTTAGAAGGGATGAAATACAAAACACTACTAGAAAAATTAAAATTTCTGACACCATTTTCCGTAGGAAATGCGTCACAACTCGCGATTTTCTACGAATTTGTGACGAAATGCGTATGTAGGAAAACCACTCGTAGGAAACTGGTTTCTTACGCATTTTCTACGCATTTTCCTACCCATTTCTGACAGAAAAGGGTTGTCACAAATTGCTACACATTTTCTACGCATTTTCCTACCCATTTAACGGAAGTTAATTTTTAATTTTTGCTACACAATTGTCACAAAATTTAATTTTCTACGAATTTGTGACGAAATGCATATGTAGTTAAACCACTCGTAGGAAACTGGTTTCTTACGCATTTTTTACGCATTTTCCTACCCATTTCTGACAGAAAAAAGCTGTCACAAATTGCTACACATTTTCTACGCATTTTCCTACCCATTTAACGGAAGTTAATTTTTTTTTGCTACACAATTGTCACGAAATTTAATGTTTTTTCTAGTTTTATTCTATTTATAAAACATCCGAGAGATCAGATACAAAAGCAAATAAAACTAAAAACTATAAAATTTCAATAACATTAATCATAAATTTATACAAATTTACAAACAAAAAATGTATAAAATCTACTAACATAAAGAAAATAAAATTACATATTCCTTTAACAAATTCAATAACATTAACCCACACCCATCTCATTTTTCAGCTCTGGAGAATCGAAACCAACATCGAACACCATCATAAAGCAATCCCTGGTCATGGATTTGTTTATAGAAGTCATATTCTTGTTAAGTAGTTTCTGTATTTGATCTCTTGCTTCATCTCTTTCATGACAAACAAGTTTTAAGAGGTGTAACAATTGTTTAACTGATTCAGTGTTCTTATTCATTTCTTCATTTGCTTTTGCTCTTACTGCCTCCGGTTCAAGTGTAGTGTAGTGAATCTTGAGCTTTAGTTCATCACTGCTCTATAATTTCAACAAAACAAAAAAAAATTAATCTAATATAATTTCAAGAAGATTTAAGTTTAGGGTATCAAACATCTAACTTTATTAATCGATAACGGTAGATTGAAATTAAGATAATCTTGAAAATCAGCAAGATTTGATAGAACTATAAGAAAGAAAAACAAATTAACATTGATATGCATTTTTAAAATATATACAAAAGATATACTCCCTCCGTCCCATTTTAAATGTCCAAATTTCCACTTTTGGTTGTCCCAATTTAATTGTCATTTCAAAAAATGTAAATATAATTTCCAGTTTTGCCCTTACCATTACAAACTTTCATTTTTTGTTGTCCCAATTTAATTGTCATTTCTAAGGACATTATTGTCATTTTACAACCCAAAAAATAAAATACTCAAATATTTCTTAAATTGTGTGAATGTGGGTCCCATGACATCTAAAATGGGACGGAGGGAGTACTATTGTCTTGAAACATTATTTGAACTATTGCCAACTAATTTTGTATATTAACCGCTAGTAATTACATTAGCATACAAATAACGATTTATAATAAAGATTGGAGTAGAAACTACCCAATTAACTGGTGCAAACATGCGTCCAAGTAACTAATGTATAATATATATAAGAATATATTACTCATACTAACTAAAATGTGTTTTTTTCACATACAAACAAAATAAATTCAAGATCTGCACATGGAGTAATCCATCAACCGCCAGAAAACCAAAAATGTAATCTGAAATACAATACAATGCTTTATTGCAATACACAAGAGAGAAAGGGGTGTTTACCGGTGAACGGGACCGACATGCCGGCCGGCAGTCGGCCGATGTGGTTGCCGGCAAGGAGATCGAGAGGGAGAGGGAGGGGATAGGTTTGTGAAGTTGAAGGTGATCCATGGAGCTGTTTGTTTTGTTGGAATGAAGTATTTTGGCTGGCAAAAAAAAAATGTGAAGTTGAAGTAACTTAAGTGGTGATCCCTACATTCTAACCGTTAGATTGATTATTAGGTGAACAATGGACCATAGGATGGTGATTCATGTGAAGTTGAAGGAAAGCTTTTGATTAGCTCAATTATGTGTAAACCTTTTTGTTTTGTTTTGTTTTTTTTTTTCATTTTGTAATCTTTTATTGTTAGTTTTTCTAAAATGTTTTGTATTCACTTTACTATAAAAAGTTTTTTTTTTTCTAAAAGTTGTTTTATTTTTTTTAGGAAAGTGTTTTTTGGTAGAAATTTCAACACAAGTATTGCTATCCTAAGGAACTGACCGATACCACCCGAACAATATCGGTACCAGTAACAATATTATATCGGTACCAGTACCAAACCTAACCGATACCGGCCAAACAATATCGTACTCCAGGTACATGTATTCATTTTTATGATTTCCAATTTCGATAACTTATTTTCATTTCTTGTTAAACCCAGCCTTGTCGTGGTGTTTGCCATTTATTTTATGCAATGCACAACAGGTACTCGGGTAGCTTACAATTACCAAATCATGGTTATGCATTTTATACAAATTATACAAATTTATGGTTTTCCCTTTTAGCAGTGAGTTAGATGAGGCGTTTGAATTTTGTGCTTGAATATAAATTTAGGGATTTAGTATTGTTAAAACTTGAAGTTTAAGGTTAATGAAACTATTATCGAAAAGAAAGCCATTAACTTTTGAGTGTTTGATTTTGTACTTTATGATGTTCCGGACTCGACCATACATAAAATAATTTGAATCATTTTTCTTTCAAAATAAAACCATTCATAAAAAATTAAGGGTTTTTATAAGAATGAAATTTGAAAAATTTTAAACTTATTATTAATATGGTGGCACATAAATTATTATTAATATGGTGGATAGTAATGATTGAAAGGGCATTAAGAGATGTATGGTAATAATAAAATATGGTAATAATAAAACTAGTTAAATATTTAAATATGGTAATAAATTTTCTATCACAAATGCGTAGCAAGTTGCTACACATTTCCTACGCAATAAATTTTCCATCACAAATGCGTAGCAAGTTGCTACACATTTCCTACACAATAAATTTTCTATCACAAATGCGTAACAAGTTGCTACACATTTCCTACGCAATGATTAATAATAATGTTGATTAAACATTAAAATATAATCTAAGTATAATAATAAATAATTCGTCATAAATGCGTAGCAAGTTGCTACGCATTTCTGACGCAACAATTAATATTTAAATGAATTTAACATATAAATCTAATTCCAACAAATAAATAATGGTTCCGTCGGAAATGCGTAGCAAGTTGCTACGCATTTCCGACACAATACTTAGAATTAGTATATTTGTCACTATTGTGTCACAAATTGCCCAAAAAAATCAAGGTCTTTTTTCCGTAGGAAATGCGTAGTAAATGTGTCAGAATTTGCGACGCATTTTTTTGCGTAGGAATTTTCCGTAGCAAAATGACCACTTTTCTAGTAGTGAAATACAAACGATTTTGGGTCATAACTTGCAGATAGAGTGGATGTCAAATTGGCAAAAAGGGCTTAAATATGTGATGAAGATATCGATGTAGAGCTAATTGTATCAATATTTTGAAAAATATTAACATTTTTGGGCTGTGGTAGCAGGTGGTGTGGGGGGATGGTGGTGTGCCGCCGTGAGCCGCCAGAAAGAGTGGTGGCCACCCTATTGTTAGAGAGAGAGAAGAGAGAGAGGGTGAGACTTTCAGATTAAGAGAGAGAAAGAGAGTGAGAGTTTATATATTTTTTATTTTTAAGTTTAATACAAAATCGCCCCTGTAATTTTTTTTTTTACAAAACAGTCCTTGGAAAGCTGAAATGACAAGAATGCCCTCATATGCCTTGCACATGACCAGATTCAACCAAAAAAATATAACTGGGTTTGGCATAAAGGACATAACCTGCAAGATTTTGAAACATTAACTACAGAACTTGTCAACTTTTGCGCTAAAGGACAGTGCCTGCAATTTGGTGTAAACATAAAGGACAAAACTTGTAATTTACTCTTAATTCAGAGAGCCTTTCATTTATATTTTTTTATGAAAATATATTAAATTATGTAGGCCCAATGGTCTAACCTAACATAAAAACCAAATAAAAATAAAACATGCATTGTCTTCTTCTAGCTCCTGCTACAGCCCATCCATCTGGTCCCCCCACAATGGTCAGTTTTTGAATTTACAACGCGTGAAAGGATTGGCGCGTTATCACTTCGACGTGTTATATACTCGACCGGTGGCGGTGTGCGTTATAATTTAAAGCGTGACCGGGGCTTATCACGGACCGCCCAGGGTCCCCTTAGGGGGTAAGGGCGCCCATTACTCATCACTCACTCACAACTTCCAATTAAGCATGTCATCAAGCATTATTCCATCACTAGTGTTGGATTTTAGTGGAAATGCTCATCACTTGTGATGGAATTCCATCACTCACAACCTTTTTTTTTGTTTTTAAAATAAATTAACAATAAAATAATAAACTATAAATTTCATTTAAATTAAAAACAATATTTCTAGAAATATTTTAGACAACAATAACATACGTAAAGAAACTCTACTACTCGTCCGGATTAGGAAATTCCAAACCTAAATAACCTACAAGTTCAATTAAATCGTATCTCAACCGAAAGTGAATTTCTTCATCACGCAAGTCTTGTTGGATATTTTCGGGAACGGGAAATTGTGTAGGAGGATCCGGCACCAATCTGAAGATATTCCACGTCCGTCTTCTTTGATTAGCATATTGTGCAATATGATACATGCATATACTATGCTATGTATTGATTTCTTATTCATCGCACGAACCGGTCGGTTTAGTATGCATTATCTACCCTTTAAAACACCAAAAGCCCTCTCAACATCTTTTCTTGCCGATTCTTGCAACCTTTTGAACTCCTTTTCTTTAGTCTCGACAGAAAATGAAGGAGCTTTCACAAAAACAGACCATGATGGGTAGATACCATCCACAAGAAGAAAGCCTCATCTGTAATATCTTTCGTTAACATAGAATGGACAAAAGGGTGCGGTACCATCCGTTACGGTTTGAAGCAACGGCGACGTGTGCAAAACATTGATGTCGTTATTTGAACCTGGAACACCAAAATATAAATGCCAAAACCATAAATGCGTTGGTCTTTTGACGTCACCGCTTCAAGTATGATGGTTGGTCTTTTGACGTCACCCCTAACATACGCCCCTCGCAACTCTCTTGGACAATTTCTCCATTCAATATGTGCACAGTCGATGCTACCAAGCATCCCTGAAAAATGCCATCTAGCCTCATGTGCGGCAGCAGCGTAAATACGTGAGATGTCGTGTCTCGTCGGTTTATGTAAAAACTCTTTACCATACAATTTAATGATCGTGTTACAAAAAAATTGCAGACATTCACGTGAAGTTCTGTCCGACATAGCTAAGTATTCATCAAATTGATCGGGGGCGTTACAAAAAAAATTGTAGACATTCACGGGCATTTTTTGTATCGGCGTGAAACTTCGTTTGCCTCTCCCGTCGTAACGTTCTTGAAACTATTCTTCAGTTGCTTCGATGTCTCCAACAATCTTTAAAAATAAATCTTTTGGTAAATGTAAGGACCTCCAAAAATGTCCCAAAACGACTCGTAAGTAGAAACACGGACCCCTGAAACCCTACTGTGCATGAAAAAAACCAAGAAATCAAGAATAATGGTCATCAGGCGGGCCGCGTAAAGATAAGCGGACCCTTACGCGGGCCGCGTCAAACCTGCATTGACTGGATAAGCGTTACAGATCCACGTGTCACACGCGTGGCAAGTCTAGTGATGACACCGTAGCCCTAATCTACGAAATAGGTGCCCTCGCCGGCCGCGTAAGGTTTGAGCTAAGGTTCACGCGGGCCGCGTGAACCTCAATTTTCAGCTATAAATAGCTTGGGCTACGAGCAGTCTTCTG
The DNA here is from genome assembly GCA_030545235.1 of Helianthus tuberosus. Taxonomy (NCBI): domain Eukaryota; kingdom Viridiplantae; phylum Streptophyta; class Magnoliopsida; order Asterales; family Asteraceae; genus Helianthus; species Helianthus tuberosus. The sequence continues at coordinate 45,798,194 of CM060393.1, read as the reverse complement.
ATGTCGAAAATTCAGTTCAAAACTCGAAATATACTGCTCAAAAGTCGAAATTACAATTAAATTAGCGAGGCGCTGCTACGATACAGGGTATTAACTCGATCGCTGCTACGATTCAATGTCTGATTAATGTAAAACTATCCAATGGATGTTTAAGTGCTGCCCACATTAGGGCCATACTTTGTCATTAGTCGTGAATTCGACGGATGTTTAAGAATTGCACTTTGTCATTCGTTGTGAGGGTTTTAGTCTCGTGAGTTATCGTAAATGCTGTATTAGTTACTGACCTAGTTCGTGTGCATTGTTATTTAAATTAGGTTACAAGGCTAATCAGTAGGCTAAGCTCTGTCCACTTAAATCTGCAAAGTGAGTTATTCTTTTTATCAAAAGTATTTTACAATACTCCATTTTCAAAAGTTATAATTACAGGGAGTAAGTCGTGGTTATCTTGAATCACTGGCTAGTGGGGTATTATGCACATTACTAATTTCTCACGGGTTAGGCTAATAAATCCTAACAGTGATAAACGTCACTACTTGGGGAAAGACCCAATAGTGGTATGACCATCGTCACCAGGTGACACGGCGCCAGATAAAAATAAGATAGAAGCCATTGTAATCGCTCTTATGCTGTAATTTATAACCATGTGTCGTTTTATCAAATTTGAATAACTCGCCAGCATTTCCCCGCTGATAAAAAGATTTTTAAAACATGTTTCAGGCGACCTGCTGTAAATCAAGGAAACATGCTACAGAGCACTAACAAGCTTGAAGAGGTGGCTCAGTTAAAATGAATAAACATGTTTTATAAATCTGGGAATTTACTTGTGAAATTCCTCTATTGGAATTTACGGGGTTTATCCCGAATTATGAAATAAAATAATCGGGCATTTCAATTTTAAAAGATCCTGTTAAAAATCTTTCGCTGTCGCATCAATTAATAAATACCACGGGTTCCTGTCCCGCGGCTCCTGACCGGGTCAAACCGGGGTTGGGGCCGTGACAGGAAAAGGTGGTATCAGAGCCATTGATTTAAGCCTATTAAGTATTTATGAAATACTTAATTTTCCTAATTGCCATTTTGTGATTATGTATTTTATTAACTGACTAATTGTTAGTTACAGTATGGGTAAGCAAAAGCTTTCGGACATCTATCGTCAATTAGATAGTGTACCAAAAGATAAGGGATCCTCATCCCAATCAAATTCCTCAAGATACTCAGTAGATACTGAGGAGAGAATATTTGTTCGTAAGGCACAGTATGAGAAACCACTTTCCCCTAATAAAAGAAGTTTAATTATTAGAAAAAGTCAAGAGAAAATAAGGAAGTCCCAACAAAAAGGAGTGATGGGTAATAAGGAAACTCAGAAAATAGGCGATAACCCACCATGGGAAGACGAGTTAGATGAAAAATGGGCAGATCTTTATATGTTAGCTACTGTAGCAGTAAATGTTAACCTTTAAACTGCCAACACCCCAACCAAGTATTAATACCTATATTATCCATAAGCCAGAAATTTTAATCTATTAAATAAACTACTAGTATATTTCAAAATTTAGTTGTAATAAAAATGAGTTGTTTCAATAAATGGTTTGTATAATTACTTAGATTTTTCTGATTGCTTTTCTGTAACTATGTGAAAATTTTAACTTAAAAAAAAAAATTTGTGTGTTTTTTTTTTCATAAATGCTAAACAGCATGAATGAATTATCTGAAGCTCTTGAAAATCTCAATCTATATCCTGTGAAAATAAAAGTTTCCAGAGACTTTACTGGTTATTGTGCTGATGTTGAGGAACCTATGGAATTTCAAGCTCCGCTACCAGAAAACCCCAAGCCAAAGAAAAGGAGAAGAATTGTGGGCTGGAGGCGTGTGCGCAGGAGGAAACCAGTAACTCGGAAGGTTGTCAAGATAGAGAATCCAGTAGATAAAGGAAAAGGAATAGAAATTGAAGAAAGCTCCAAGCAAGAGATTGGAGAAAGCTCCAAATAAACCAAGGAAATGACGTTGCAGGAAGAGATAGATTTCATACTGGCAAGCTGTAATAACCTTAAGCCTGTCAATGAAAACATTTTCACTTATCCTATTGAAACCCAACTTCCAATTAATTTGGAACCAGCCATCCCAGATCCCCTTGTCAATACCCGACCTCTAGGAGAAATGGAAGAATGGTGGACCAACGACTGGCAGTTCCAAAACCTTCTCAATAACCCTTATACCTTTTTCCCTCAGTTCGACCCAGAACCTGCACCCAACCCACCAATGAGTAATGAGAATATGGCTGAACTCCGCCATTTTGGCGAAGAGTTAATGGATGCAGGAAATAGAATCAGGGAGGTAGGAGAACAGATCTCTTGGAAGTACGACAAGAGGGAACGTCGTTTCTAAGATGACAGCTGACGGAGATAGAAGGACTGTGGTTATGTGATAGTAGGAATATGTGTTAATAATAATAATAATAAAATATAATCCTGTGAAATAACCTAAGAATAAAACTTTTGTAAAATAACCAGTGTGTACGGATGCATAATATAATATATATAAAAATGCAAGTTAGAGAAATTGACCATTTTGACTATACATGCTTTATAATTGTGTGCAATTGTTTTGTTATATTTAATTATTAATTCTTTTACACTAATTACCTATATAAATTAATTACCAGATGGCACATGCTGGTAATGAACCCGATAATGAAGTTAATCAATCTGAGCATAACAATGAGGATCAATTTCTGAAAATAGGTAAGATATCGAGAATATCGTTGCTCAGGGAATAGCCAATGCTATTCCAGCAATACTTGCTGCTGCTGGAAATCCAGTTGAACCTCAACAAATTATTCCTAGCAAACGCACACAGGGAGATAATTTCAGTAATAGTGTAAACGGAGGCGGCAACCATACTAATAACGACAATGATAGGATACAAGTTCCACTCCTTAAGAAAATAAAAGCTGCAACGCCTGGTTGCACTTATAAAGAGTTTCTTGCCTGTAAACCAGCTGAGTTTGCAGGTAACGAAGGGGTGACTGCTGCACTGTGTTGGTTAGAGAAAACCGAGGCAGTGATTACAATAAGTAAATGTGCCGAGGACGACAAGGTCGTGTACGCATCGCATCTTTTCAAAGAAGGGGCACTAGAATGGTGGAATACAGTACTTCAAGCCAAAGGAAGAAATATGGCTTATGCCATGAGTTGGTAAGAATTTAAGCAGCTGATGGAAAGAAAATTCTGTCCCGAGTATGAAAAGGAACAAATGGCAAATAAATTCCTGAACCACCATTCGGTGGATGTAGACTGTCGAGGGTATACTTCGACATTCTTCGAGTATGCGAGAGTAGTGCCTACTCTGGCTTCGCCAGAACCGGTACTTATTTCCCGCTATATTTGGGGATTAATTGGCGAAATCCGTGATATCGTTAAAGCTGCGAGACCACGCACTATTGACGATGCTGTGGAATTAGCCAACACCCTAACTAACGGACTGATACGTACAAGAGAAGAAACTCGGAAGAAGGAAGTAGCCCAAAAGATTACCCAGGGATTTCGTATGGGTAATAGAAGTAATTTCAAGAGAAGAGGAACTGGGCAATCTTCCACTGCTCCATTTTGCAATGCCTGTAAAAGGAAGCATTTTGGAAGGTGCAAAGGATATTGCAATTTTTGCAAAATTCCGGGGCATCAAGAAGAAGATTGCAGGAAAAAGAAAGCAACAGTCTGCTACAACTGCGGAGAAGCTGGACATTTCAGGCCAGATTGCCCAAAATTGGCCAAACTAGCTGATAACAAAGCCAAACCTGCAGAAGGAGCTACCAAAAAGAACGTAAGAGCCTTCCAGTTGACTACTCAGGAAGTAGAATTAATTCCGGACGTGATAGCTGGTACGTTCTTAGTTCACAACGTCTATGCAAAAGTATTATTTGACTCTGGTGCAGACCAAAGTTTTATAAATACTTCATTCTGTCAAGCTCTTAACTCACCGTTAACTAACCTTAGGCAGATTTTTACAGTCAAAACGGCAGATGGAAATTCTATTAAAATAGATAAGGTTTTGCAAAATGCAAAGATAGAACTCTTAGGTCATAAATTTTATGCAAACCTATTACCTATGAATCTAGCGGGATTCGACGTTGTATTATGAATGGATTGGTTGTTAGCCAATCATGCTCGAATACTTTGTGATAAGAATTCCATAGAAATCCATACACCCACAGGAGAATTAGTGGTGATTACAGGAGATCAGCCACGAAAGCCACTGAAATTCATTTCAGTAATGAAGTTGGCTAGTTATTCAAGAAAACAAGAATTGGTGTATACGATTTCAGTAATCATTAACACTAAAGGTAAAGAACTTAAAGAAATTCCTGTAGTATCAGAATACCCTGATGTATTCCCAGAAGAACTACCGGGATTACCACCCAATAGGGAAGTTGAATTTAGAATTCATCTAATTCCTGGAACTACACCGATAGCCAAGGCACCTTATCGGTTAGCACCCACTGAAATGCTAGAATTGAAAAAGCACTTAGATGAATTACTAAGTAAAGGATTCATACAACCTAGTTCATTCCCGTGGGGAGCTCCAGTGTTGTTTGTAAAGAAGAAAGATGGGTCAATGAGAATGTGTATCGATTATAGGGAATTAAATAAGGTTACAATTAAGAATCGATATCCATTACCTAGGATTGATGATCTATTCGATCAATTGCAAGGAGCTAGATACTTTTCTAAGATAGATTTACGCTCTGGATATCATCAATTGAAGGTACAAGAAGAAGACATACCTAAAACTGCTTTCAGAACTAGGTATGGTCATTACGAGTTTACAGTCATGCCCTTTGGGTTAACAAATGCTCCTGCAGCATTTATGGACATGATGAATAGAATCTGTAAACCGTACTTGGATAAATTTGTAATTGTCTTTATCGGCGATATACTTATTTATTCCAAAAGCCAGGAATAGCACTGTCAGCATTTGCATGCACTCTTAACTTTGTTAAGAAAAGAGAAACTTTACGCCAAATTCTCGAAGTGTGAATTTTGGCTACAAGAAGTGCAATTTTTTGGTCACGTGGTGAATCACGAAGGAATTCATGTAGATCCCTCTAAGATAGAAGCGATCACCAAATGGAAAGTTCCGCAATCAGCTATGGAAATTAGAAGTTTTCTAGGGTTAGCCGGATATTATAGACGGTTTATTAAGGATTTTTCCAAGATAGCTGTACCCTTAACTAAATTAACATGTAAAGCAGTTAAGTTTGAATGGGGACCTAGGCAAGAAGAGGCTTTTAGGATTTTAAAGCATAAGTTAACAAATGCCCCAATTCTAGCCTTACTAGAAGGAACGAAAGATTTTGAAATATATTGTGATGCTTCTAAGCTAGGATTAGGATGTGTGCTAATGCAACGCAAGAAGGTAATTGCATATGCCTCAAGACAATTGAAAAAGCACGAAGAAAACTATACGACTCATGACCTAGAATTAGGAGCCATAATTTTTGCCCTTAAGATTTGGAGACATTATCTGTATGGAAGTAAGTTTACTGTTTATACAGATCATAAGAGCTTAAGACACATATTTGGGCAAAAAGAATTAAACATGAGGCAAAGAAGATGGATGGAAATCCTAAGTGACTACGACTGTGATATTCAATATCACGAAGGAAAGGCTAACGTAGTTGCAGATGCCTTAAGTCGTAAGTATCATGAAAAGCAAAAGCGAGTTCGTGCTCCCAGATTAAATCTATAGTTAGATTTAATGGAGCAACTGAAAAGCATTCAAGGAACAGCAAGCAAGGACGATGCTGAAGGAATGAAAGGAAGAATAAAAGAATTAGAACAAGGAAGTGATGGAATTTGGAGATTCCAAAAGAAAAGAATTTGGGTACCTAAGCAGGGAGAATTAAGGAATAAGATTTTAGAAGAAGCCCATAAATCTAGGTAGACCATGCATCCTGGTAACAATAAGATGTACCAAGATTTAAGAAATAATTTCTGGTGGATAGGGATGAAAAAGGACATAGCTAGATATGTTTCTAAGTGTCTTACTTGTTCACAAGTTAAGGCAGAACATCAGAAACCTTCAGGTCTACTACAACAATTAGAAATGCTTGTATGGAAATGGGAACTCATAACAATGGATTTTGTTACTAAGTTACCCAAAACCAGAAAAGGTAAAGACGCGATTTGGGTAATTGTGGATCGATTAACCAAATCAGCTCATTTTCTACCCATAAAGGAAACCTTTAGCATGGAAAGGTTAGCCAAGTTGTACGTAGATGAAGTAGTATCCTTACATGGAGTTCCACTCTCCATTGTATCGGATAGGGATAGTCGTTTCACTTCCCATTTCTGGACAAGTTTCCAAGAAGCAATGGGAACCCGACTAAATCTAAGCACTGCATATCATCCTCAGACAGACGGGCAAAGAGAAAGGACAATTCAAACCCTGGAAGACATGCTTAGGGCATGTGTAATAGATTTTGGTGGAAATTGGGATGATCACCTACCTTTAAATGAATTCTCCTATAACAATAGTTATCATTCAAGCATCGAAGCTGCCCCATTCGAAGCATTGTATGGACGAAAGTGCAGAACTCCAGTCTGTTGGGCAGAGATATGAGAGAGTCAATTATCAGGTCCTGAAATAGTACAAGAAACCACTGACAAGATCACTCAAATCAAGGAAAGACTAAAGACGGCTCGAGATCGTCAGAAAAGTTATGCAGATAATCGACGTAAGCCGTTAGAATTTCAAATCGGAGACAAGGTTCTCTTAAAGGTTTCTCCTTTGAAAGGAGTAATTCGGTTCGATAAGAAAGGAAAGTTGAGTCCAAGATACGTAGGACCATTTCCAGTAATCCAACGAATAGGACCAGTTGCCTATCGTTTACAACTACCATAGGAGCTAGCTGGAGTACATGATGTATTTCATGTATCTAATCTCAAGAAATGTCTATCTGACGAATCTTTGGTAGTACCTCTTCAAGATGTAGAGGTGAATGAAAAGCTAAAATTTGTTGAGAAGCCATTACAAATAGAAGACCGAAAGATCAAGTTTCTCAAGCACAAACGACTAGTACTGGTTAAAGTCAAATGGGATTCAAGGAGAGGACCTGAATACACTTAGGAACTGGAATCGGAGATGAAGCGAAAGTATCCTCACTTATTTCAGTGAATCTCGAGGACGAGATTTTAAATAAGGTGGGGAGGATGTAAGGACCTCCAAAAATGTCCCAAAACGACTCGTAAGTAGAAACTCGGACCCCTGAAACCCTACTGTGCATGAAAAAAACCAAGAAATCAAGAATAATGGTCTTCAGGCCCTTACGCGGGCCGCGACAAACCTGCATTGACCGGATAAGCGTTCCAGATCCACGTGTCACACGCGTGGCAAGTCTAGTGATGACATCGTAGCCCTAATCTACGAAATAGGTGCCCTTGCCGGCCGCGTAAGGTTCGAGCTAAGGTTCACGCGGGCCTCGTAAACCTCAATTTTCAGCTATAAATAGCTTGGGCTACGAGCAGTCTTCTGATGTCGAAAATTCAGTTCAAAACTCGAAATATACTGCTCAAAAGTCGAAATTACAATTAAATTAGCGAGGCGCTGCTACGATACAGGGTATTAACTCGATCGCTGCTACGATTCAATGTCTGATTGATGTAAAACTATCCGATGGATGTTTAAGTGCTGCCCACATTAGGGCTATACTTTGTCATTAGTCGTGAATTCGACGGATGTTTAAGTATTGCACTTTGTCATTCGTTGTGAGGGTTTTAGTCTCGTGAGTTATCGTAAATGTTGTATTAGTTACTGACCTAGTTCATGTGCATTGTTATTTAAATTAGGTTACAAGGCTAATCAGTAGGCTAAGCTTTGTCCACTTAAATCTGCAAAGTAAGTTATTCTCTTTTATCAAAAGTATTTTATAATACTCCATTTTCAAAAGTTATAATTACAGGGAGTAAGTCGTGGTTATCTTGAATCACTGTCTAGTGGGGTATTGTGCACATTACTACTTGCTCACGGGTTAGGATAATAAATCCTAACAGTGATAAACGTCACTACTTGGGGAAAGACCCAATAGTGGTATGACCATCGTCACCAGGTGACACGGCGCCAGATAAAAATAAGATAGAAGCCATTGTAATCGCTCTTATGCTGTAATTTATAACCATGTGTCGTTTTATCAAATTTGAATAACTCGCCAGCATTTCCCCGCTGATAAAAAGATTTTTAAAACATGTTTCAGGCGACCTGCTGTAAATCAAGGAAACGTGCTACGAAGCACTAACAAGCTTGAAGAGGTGGCTCAGTTAAAATGAATAAACATGTTTTATAAATCAGGGAATTTACTTGTGAAATTCCTCTATTGTAATTTACGGGGTTTATCCCGAATTATGAAATAAAATAATCGGGCATTTCAATTTTAAAAGATCATGTTAAAAATCTTCCGTTGTCGCATCAATTAATAAATACCACGGGTTCCTGTCCCGCGGCTCCTGACCGGGTCAAACCGGGGCTGGGGCCGTGACAGTAAACGAAACCGATCTCTAAACGTTTTGACATTATAGACCGAATTCTCCACAAAATAATCGTTCATTAACACTTCGTTGGCATGTATATGATCACGATCCACCATTTTCTTCTTTGGGCGGCTCGAACATGCTTCAAGTTCGTTATACACCGAATCGAAAAATCAACTGTCTCATTGTCGGTAGACGAGTGGCTATCGCTATCGATGTCCATCAGAAACGTCGAATATGTACGAAAATCCATTTGTGAAATATGTAGAATGTGTGATATGTATTTTTTGTCTGGGTGACATGGGAAGAAAGTGTGATATATATAGATTGTTTAAGTTTTTTTTTTTTAATTTGAAACGGTAATAACCACAACGGTCAACAACCACAACGTTCCAATTTTTCAATTCTCCACGTGTGATAAGATACACGCGTTTTAAAAGTGGCCGGCGACGGTGTTTTTTTTTCAATCACTCGTTATAGGGGCCGATCACGAGGTGCTCCTACCCCCTTATTGTAGAATGTGTTATCTTATAAACTTTTCTAAAGAAATTACAATATTATATTCATTAAAAAGGTTCTAATATATAATTTAAATCAAGTTAAAAGATAACACGAGCAATGTCAATAAAATATATATATATATATATATATATATATATATATATATAATGTATGAGGTTCCAGTAAATAGGGTGAAGTTTGTCAGAAGTGTGAGAAATATTATGGAGACGACACGTGACACTATATAGTTTTATGGATTAAGGGCAATAAGGTAATTAACTGTAAAAACCAATTTAATTATAAAATAGATTGTAACCATTTTAGAAGTTATTTTAGGAGATAATTTTTTACGTATCAATAACTGATCATGTTGTTTTAACATCTGGAATGTTTTTTTTGTTATTTTACAGGTATAAAACACCATATAGATTATAAAAACACGACTTGAATTGTAATACAGTCATGTTGTTTTAACATCTGGAATGATTGTATTGATATTAAATTCTTGGTGTTTTAACACCATCTGGGGATGATTGTATTGCTATTATAGATGTTAAAACATCATAACTTGAATCACAATACAGTGTTTCCAGATTTTAGATGTTAAGACACCCTAACTTGAATCACAATACAATGTTTCTAGATGTTAAAACATCACGTCATGAATCACAATACAATTAAAACATCATTGTATGAACATAGAAAAAACACCATGGACTAAAATATCAGATTGAAACGTGATTTTTTTCTTTATAGAAGTATAGAAATATGGTACTCATATTACAGATAAAAAACGCTTGTTATTATGGTGTAATTTTTTAAAGTTACGTATAAAAAGTTATTGGCGTTTAAAAAAGACGGGGGAACTTGCATGTGCATGGAGGTTGATGGCAGTTTCTTTATTTTAACAAAAAGACACTGTTACCCTTAATCTAGCTAAATTAGTCAAAAAAATGAAACATATTTACATTTTAAGTCCTTTTTTATCGCAACCATTAACTACAAGATCTAAGGGTTTAAAACATTTCGTACAAAAAACTCCTTTTCATGATAACCATATATATATATATATATGAGAGAAGGATCCGTTAGGAACCACCCTTTATTGAGAGAACCGTGAGAACCTGTGTGAACACAACCAAAAAAATCTAAAAAACACACATTTTTTTAATATTTTTTTTATAAAAATCGCTACTTTTCGTTAATAATTTTTTTTAAAAGAAATTTGGATACTAAAAGTATCGATTTTAATAAAAAAATATTAAAAATATTTAATTTGTGTGTTTTTTAGATTTTTTTTTGGTTTTTTTGTGGGTTTAGCTTTATGGTTTAGTTTTTAGCATTTAGCTTGGAGGGGTTTAGGTTTTTGGGGGGTGGGGGATTGGGTTTTTTTAGGTTTTTGAGGGGGTTTAGTTTGTAGCATTTAGCTTGGGGGTGGGGGGTTAGGTTTTTTATGGTGTAGTGGGTTTATTTTGTTTTGTTCACATTGATTCTCGCGGTTCTCGTAATAAAGGTGGTTCTCGCATGAACCCTACCATAGGGTAAGGTTCATTTGAGAACCACCCTTATTGCGAGAACCGCTAGAACCAATGTGAACACAAAAAAAACCTAAAAAAATCCAAAAAACCCACAAATTTTTTTAAAATATTTTTCTAATAAAAATCGCTATATTTTGTTACAAAAAAAAACGTTTTTTTTTCGAGTAACAGTTATGGATGCATATGTGCATATGTATCATTTCTTGGACAAATTCCATAATATATTACAAGTAGTAGAAAAATGTACTTTCATTTACACTACCATATGTAATACACTACTTTTTACATTACCAATATTAGAAATGCACATGTGCATCTATATGTATCAACATGAAATAAGGTGTTTTGGTACAAAAAGTTTGTGATTTTAAATGATGAAGTAGGCCCATATACATGTGTTTTGGTTAGTTATATATCTAGTGGTTGATGGTTTGATTATATTTGTCACTTTATGATGTAATACGTTGTTTGGATGGTATAAAGGGTGTTGATGTACATATAATAAAGTGAAATATTGGTAATAATATTGTATTATGGATGGTAAAAAACAATAGTATTGTATTACGGATAGTTGGAGGTAATGGTAGTGTAGTATGGATGGTATGATAGATGAAAGGGAATGTGTATTCAAAGTGGTGTACTAAACCACGTTATAACATGTTTATATATATAGATGCACATGTACATTTCTAGTGTTGTTAATGTTATAACAAGTTCATACATATAGATGCACATTTGCATTTCTATTATTGTTAATGTAAAAAGTAATGTATTATGAATGATAGTGTAAATGAAAGTGCAATTGTCTGATATTTGTAATGAATTACGGAATTTGTCAAAGAAATGATACAAATGCACATATGCATGGATAACTGTTACTCGAAAAAAAAAATTTGAAGTTTTTTTTTTATTATTGACGAAATATTGCGATTTTTCCAAAAAAAATAGTAAAAAAAAATTAGGGTGTTTTTTATGTATTTTTTGGTTGTGTTCACATTGGTTCTCGCGATTCTCGCAATAAAGGGTGGTTCCTAACGGATCCTTCTCCTATATATATATATATATATATATACCATCCCTTTTTTAATAGTATATGTAAAAGCATTTACATCAATTTAATAGATGTATGCAAGTAGTGCCTTCTTATATGGTGATTTGAAACATGTTAATTCACATGGAAGCAGCGACGAGGTTTAAAAAGTACAAAGTATCTGGACATGTATCTAAGTTAATAAAAGCAATCTATGCTTGAACCATTCCCCTAGAGCATGGTTTGGGAAAATGAGAGCGTTTCTTCAATACAATGACTTTGTTATGTCAGGGCCCGATGCGAGTTTGTTCACAAAATCAGTTGGGAGCAGAGTTGTCATTCTTTTGGTGTACGTAGAAGATCTAATAATCACAGGAGATGACGAAGAAGGCATAGCTCAGTTGAAGGAAAATCTACGTGTTAGATTTCGTATGAAGGACCTAGGGAAGTCGAGTCATTTCTTAGAGTTGGAGCTTAAGTAGAAGAAGATGCCATTGTTTTGCAACAACAAAGGTACACTACTAATATGTTAACAAATTTGGAATGTTCGATAGTAAACTGTCTAACACTTCGGGTGATTATACGACTATGTTTTATGCGTGTAGGGGGAGAGAGTTAGAGGATCCGACTATGTACCGTCAAACGGTGGGTAGTCTTAATATCTCACCCTTACACGACTGAATATATCTTTTATGGTGGGTGTGCGTAGTCGCTACATGCAGAAGCCTCATAAGCCTCGCCTAGATGCGATAAGAAGGTTGTTGAGGTATGTGAAATCACACATCGGATATGGCCTAAAATTTGGAAAAGGAGTTGAGTTGAACTTGTCAGGATATTGTGATGCTAATTATGCAAGTGACATAGGGTATGTTTGGGATTGTTTTTTGAAACAACTTATTGACTTATTGGTTTTTCCAAAAAGGCAATAAGGAGAATAGTGTTTGGATAAGTGAAAAAGACTTAGAAATAACTTTTTGCATATGGGGGAAAAGTCATTCTAAAAGGTTGGGAAATCCTGACTTTTTAAAACTCCTTTTAACTTTTGAAGAAGTAATTACAAAAATGCCCTAACCTAACATTTTTACATGAATAAGCTAAGCCAAACACATTTTATAAAACAACTTATTGACTTTTCCCACCACATATCCTAATTCAAACACTTTTTTTAAAAACTCTTTTTGGATAAGTCATAAGTCAATAAGTCATTTTTGCCAAAAAGTCCTTTTTAAGTTAAATAAGCAGTCCAAACACCCCCTTAGATACAAGAAGATCAACAACGGGGTATGTATTCATGCTAGGCTAGGGAGTTGTAGCTTGGTGCAGTAAGAGGCAACCTATGGTGTCTTTGTCGACCACCGAAGTAGAGTACAGAGCTACTGCAATGGTTGCCCAGGAGCTGGTAGTGTTGAAACTGTTGATCAAGGATTCGAATCAAAAGGTGGCAGAAAAAGTGACCGTGTATTGCGACAATATCTCATCAATCTACTTGGCGAATAATCTAATGTTTCATGCAAGATTGAAGCATATTGAAGTGCATCACCTATTTAACTTTATATGACAGAAATTGTTGGAAGGTGAAGTCGATCTTAAGTACATTGATACTCAAATGCAAGTAGCGAATGCGTTTACTAAAAGTTTAGTGGCTGAGAAGCTTGAAAGTTTTTGTGAGAAGATGAACATGAGTATTGAATGGGTACAATATTAGACGAAAAGGGTGGATTGGTTGATCTCGAGGGTGGAAGGAGGATATCTTAATAAGTTCAAGGGTGATTAGTTAAATTGTTATTTAATTGTGTTTGATTTATCTATAAATATAGGTTAGATACGAAGTAGAATTTGAGTCAGTTTTAAAAGTTATTACTTGTAGGTCAAGTTGTTAGTCTTTAAATACTTTGGTTCCCTCGTAGTCGGATTTCTAAGAGCTTTAGTAGAGTATCGACTTGGCAGGGCCGGCTCTATAAGCTTGGTAACCTAGGCACGGGCCTAGGGCCACAAAAAATAAGGGCCTCCAAGTTTTTAAAAAGTTTTTATATATAGTATATGTATTAGACCCAAATAAATACGTTTATTTTAAAATTAAAATGATTTTTCATTGAAGGAACCCTAAATAAATACTGCCTCCGTCCCATTAAAAGTGTCATATTTTGAATTTTCAAAGTCTTTATTTATAAACTTTGACTTTAATTATATATTTTTGTGTTATATAAAACTTGATGAAAATTAACCCGATAAAAACACTTGTAAAACACACTCAAACCATATAACTTTCATCAAGTATTATCTAACACAAACAAAATTATTTAAGGTCAAAGTTTATAAATAAAGACTTTGAAAATTCAAAAGAGGACACTTTTAATGGGACGGATGAAATATTGTTTAGCAAAAAAAAAAAGGTCAAGTTTCAAAACTCATTTTGCCTTGATTTCCAACTATTACAACAACCATCGACCTAATCATCAATATTTAGCTGCCTAAAGCCCCTAAATACAGCCGCAATCATCGTTCCCACTTGCCATCGCAACCTGCTTTCAATTTTTAGGCTATCGGCTATCACTAAACGAAAAAGTAAGGGTAATCACCCATGACGTCGGGATTGGAGGAGAGTTTATCGGCGAAATTAGGCCCCCCACTTCATAGATCGCTTGGGGTCTCCAAAAACATAAGAACGGCCCTGCGACTTGGAGAATTTGTTTATGGGTTGGGATTTGCGAACCAGGGTTTAACGATATTTAGTTAGGTTTCTCTTATTGAATTTATAAATTAGTTGTGGCATGAGAAGCATTCAACATTTCATATAATTTGACAAGTTCTAATAAGTAAAAAGAACTAGTGTAAGAGAGAAAGACTTATGACAAGTGTGGCAAAGTGTGTTGAAAATTTATTTATATATGTGTTGTATAAATAATTATTTATGGGTTTGTGTTCAAACTATGTCCAAATAGAGCTAAGATGAATGAGATATCGAAGCTTGAAGTTATATGTTTGGAACAAACAAAGATGAGAAAAATGGATTGAGATTTGTCACAGTGTCCCACATAGGTGGAATGACAAAACTTAAAGTGGTATATAAGGAGGAGCACTCCTTGAAAGGCAAACACTAGTGGGGACCCAAAGGGTGCATCACATCTGCACACATGCGCGCGTGACGTGGGCTATAAGCCCAATGTGGTGCGCTTTGAACTTTGCACACCGCCTTTGTATTTTTGCCCATAAGCGCCTGGTCAGATACATGGCGGGTCCGCTTATGGCGCACCTTTGGGTGGCGTAGGCAGATGCCATGGCATGGCACATGTCGATGCGGCGCGAGCTCCTTAGGCGCATGACGCACGTCATTGGCTATGGCGAAGTATGCAAAGTGGCATCCGTGTGGCGCGCGAGTATGGATGGCGCATAACCAGGTGGCGTCCTGGTGTGCGTAGCGACTTCCAATTATCGCGTGGCGCAAGAAGGTGTGTCTCCGAGGAAGCGTAGTGCAGTCTCAACTAAGGCGCGCCTGCTTGCGCGCTCGACCGGTCAAACCAGTCTACTTACTAGAGAGTTAATGATTAGACGGTTTCCACTAGTGCCATAAGTTAAATGGCAGTTTCTTTTTACTACCACTTAATATCCATTAAGTTAGAGTTTAACCCTTTTTATTACAAGATTAATGATCTTGTTAATTACACGATTAATGATCTTTTTTATGTCAAAATTAAGAGGGTTTAATGAGTCTTGAGGTATCTCATTATATAATGAATATGGTTTATTCATTTGTGAAGTAGAAGAATGATATACTCAAGAATAATCTCTACATCTTATGAGACTTTAGAGGCGAGTATTCTCTAAATTATTCACAACTTCATATTTTCCTAATTGTATGAACACCAAATTATACCGGTGCTATCTCGGGCATGAGAGTCATCTCCGGCAGTACACATACTGTTCCGGTTGTTGTACCCTGGGAGACAGAACCGTCTGAGAGAAGGCGCGGAATCTGTTTTAAGGGAAGCGTGTTGAACATGTGCCTCAACCAAAACCGTCAACAATTTTGCTTGTCTTGCAGCGGAGTTTCGATCTGGAAGGTGCGGTTGAAGTTTCCAAAGACGCTTGCTTGAATCAAGATTGGTACAATTATATTGTATTTTATATTCGTTTATTTAGTTTTTGTAACCGGTATTATACTAGTCGAATTTCCCATAAATAACGATAGTCTCGTTATTATATATTTTTTTATAATATATTTTAATAAAAAGTGAATCTACTTCCTACAAAGTGTTTATCCACTCCCTACACATTATGTAGCGGTTTGGTCTTTAGAATAAACGTGGTCAATTATTGAGTGCATTTTCTTTTACTTACAGTCTAGAATAATTATTCAGTATTTTGTGAGTTTCTCTAGGTAGTTTGTTATTCTTGTTTTGCTTTGCTTTGTATAGGCTATTTAATCCTTGACGATTATCTGATAAATTAACCTTGTTTCCGGCATTTAAACAAGTCTATTGTAAATCCCGATCCAATACACACAAATACAACATATAATATTTTTGAACATAAAATGAAAAGTGTAACTGATTATAAAACCAACTTAAACACCAACTAAAACCCAAAACCCGTAGAATACAATACTCGGGTATTCTATTCCAACATTGAAATCTAAAACCACTTCGTAGTTTGTTCACCGAAGAGTAACAGCCGATATGCGCGCAACACCATCACAGTTAATTGCAGTTTGCAGGCTTAAATATTGACAGACTCTTTTTCTCAAGATCATAAGTCACCATCATGTTCTGTTGTTGGATGTTCCCAAAAATAGACAGTTTTTCTGTATTCTTGTTGGCTAAAAAGGCCAAACACCCCTCATTTACACCTTTCTTTTCATAGATGTAATTCTCTCTTGGCAATTCCCAGTTTGCACCCTCAAAGTGAAATATCAGATTTGGGAATTGAACATTATTATTCCCTTGATACTTGAAACAGTGTTCAAGAACATGACCATAAGGCGTTACATTATCTTCACACTTTTCAAGCTTTGTTTGATTCATGAACTCGTCGCTAATCATATCAATAATACGTTGTTCTAAGTATGTAAAAGCGGTACCTGAGTCTATGATCATCCCTCCTGCATATCCGTAACTGGCTGGAAAATCAGATTTTGTTAGCGGAAGTTTAGTTTCGCCTACTGAGATACCTTCAAGAGATATGTAGTAATATAAATTGTCGGTGACCAAAGGCGTAGTTTGGATCTTAGTATCGCGAATACTTGCTTCAGACCCTGTTAGCCAAACATTGCTTGCTGTTGGGCTCAAACAATACGAGAACACACGCTTTTCTAACTGCGAAACCAACGACGATTTCCCAGGCCCCATTCCTACTATTCCACCGCAGTTAAAGTTTTTATCATTTGGTTTTCCACAGCCGAAAGTAACATTGTTATACTTCTGGTCCTCGATCGTTAACGTCTCCTGGCCAAGAGTTACAGTTACCGACATCTTACCATCGTCGTACTTCTGTTGGCAATCTTGACCAAGCCCCAACTCCTCGCAACTATCATCAATATAATTAGAGAAAGATGTGGACATACTAGTGTCATACAAGCCTGAACCTACGGCTGGCAATTGGGTACCTGTTAAGACATGATTAGACATGTTTGAGTGAAAAATACACCCTTTGACTTTTTTTATTTTTAAAATAATTAAAATTACAATGTTAGGATCTATAATTTATTCATCTTTGTACATAAAACATAAAACTGTTTTATAAACATGAGGTAGAAAGTAGTTAAACGAGTCGTAATAATGTTTGAAACTTATGTTGTGCGCGCTGTTAGAAACCTGTTAAGACACGATTTGCCAGCCTTACCTGAACCACTGGACTTGCATTTTGTCCATATGAGGTTGCTTCCTGTATCCATGATGGCCGAAAATGGCTTAGGTGGAGTCCCAATAGCTAGGCTCATGGTGTAGATGTCATTGGAAAATTTCATTGGAGATTTTCCAGGTGAAGCTGGGGGGTTATTGTTAAATGAGTTTGTTGAGGTGTATTTGGGCCAAGTTTTACGGGAAACACGAGTTAGAGGGATTCCAACACATGACACAAATTCGGTTGCTAAAAATAAGTGAAATAGAATCATCAGAAGAAAGATGGATGAAGCCATGAGTGAGAGTTGAGATGGTGTGAGCAAAAAAGATGTATGCACGCACTTATATATATAGTACTAGTACGTACGTGCATGTATGTATGATGACTCTAGCTAAGTAAGAACCTTGGTCTTTGAGTGCAAAGTTGGCAGCAAGTTCTGTTTACTTTAGGTCTCCGGTCGTTATGTGGGGCAGCCAAGCTAGTGATGTTGAGTTGTGGTCCTTTTGAGTCTACGGTGCAGGGGCGGACCTGTAGTGTAAACGGGCGTAGCCCGGGCTACGGCTCAAGTTTTTACTAGTAGTGTAAAAAAAAAAATTTCCGATTTTTATACACAGGACACCCCTGAACAAGTACGAGGACACCCCTAAAAAATTTTGGGATACCCCTGAGTTGAAGGTCTAGTTCCGCCACTGCTACGGTGGGCAGTTGTGTTACGGTGAAGTCTAAAAATATTATTCTTTGGATATTGAGATGCAATCCTTATTGTAGAATGTGTTATCAACTTTTCTAAGGAAATTACAATATTATATTTATTAAAAAGGTTCTAATATATATTTCAAATCAAGTTAAAATATAACACGAGCAACGTCAATAAAATATATATACACATATAATGTGTGAGGTTACAGTAAATAGAGTAAATAGGGTGAAGTTTGTGAGAAGTGTAAGAAATATTATGGAGACGATACGCGACATTATATAATTTTATGGATTAAGAGCAATAAGGTATGTTGATACAGTTTTGTGTGGATGTGGCTCGGTTCGGTTAGGTTCAGTTTGGCTCGGCTCAGTTCGGCTCGGTTCAAGACTGAAGTAGACGACGTTCCTCCGTCGTACTACCCGACAATTCGCGATACTTGCAGGTGTGTTTCGGTAACAAGGAAGTAGGTTAACTTGATCCTCCGAGTGGACCTACAAGGTAATTAACTGCAAAAACCAATTTAATTATAAAATAGATTGTAACCGTTTTAGAAGTTATTTTAGGAGATAATTATTTTACATATCAATAACTGATCATGTTGTTTTAACATCTGGAATGTCTTTTTGTCATTTTACAGGTATAAAACACCATATAGATTATAAAAACACGACTTGAATTGTAATACAGTCATGGTGTTTTAACATCTGAAATGATTGTATTGATATTCAATTCTTGGTGTTTTAACACCATCTGGGGATGATTGCAGCATGACTTGAATCACAATACAGTGTTTCCAGATTTTAGATGTTAAGACACCCTAACTTGAATCACAATACAATGTTTCTAGATGTTAAAATATCACGTCTTGAATCACAATACAATTAAAATATCATTGTATTGTATTAACATAGACAAAACACCATGGACTAAAATATCAGATTGAAACGTAACTTGTTTTTCTTTATATAAATATAGCAATATAGTACTCATATTAAAGATAAAGAAACGCTCGTTATTATGGTTTATTTTTTAAAGTTACGTATAAAAAGTTATTGGCATTTAAAAAAGACGGGGGGAACTTGCATGTGCATGGTGGTTGATGACAGTTTCTTTCTTTTAACAAAAAGACACTATCACCCTAGGTATGGCAATGGGTCGGGTTTGGCACGGGTTTAGATAATCACAAACCCAAACCCGGTTAGATAAGCTTGTCCCAAACCCGTCCCAAAACCCGTCGGGTTTCTAGCGGGTAAATACCCATCGGGTATCGGGTATACTCGTGGGTTTCAGGTAAACCCGTTAATTTAAAAAGATTACTCGTTGGGTATACTCATCTCAAAACCCATTGGGTATCTATCGGGTAACTACTAACCGGTTACATTTTGTATTGTCATTATAAAAATATATATTAAATAACTACAATGTATACGGAATAGAATACCTATATGTGTACAAAATGGATGTATCATATATATACATATTTAATAATATAAAAGGAATTATATCGGGTATACAATCGGGTAAACGAGTACACTTTATCGGGTAATTGGGTCGGGTAGACGGGTATATCACTAAATCCCAAACCCGCGAAAAAAATAAAAACTATTACCAAACCCGTCCCAAACCCGATTAACCGACCCCAAACCCATCCCAAATGTGGCGGGTTTCGGGTTTACCCAGCGGGTTCGGGTTTAATTTCCATCCCTATATTACCCCTAATCTACCCAAATTAGTCAAAAAAATGAAACATATTTACATTTTAAGTCCTTTTTATCTCAACCATTAACTACAAGATCTAAGGGTTTAAAACATTTCATACAAAAAACTCCTTTTTACGATAACCATATATATATACACTAAAATGCCTTTTTAAATACCATCCCTTTTTTAATAGTAGAGTTAAATGCCATTTTAGTCCCTGTGGTTTGGGCCATTTTGCCAGTTTAGTCCAAAGGTTTCATTTTTAACCTGTGGGTCCAAAAAGGTTTCACAGTTGCCATTTTAGTCCACTGGGTTAACTTCATCCAATTTTTATGTTAACGAGAAGGCCAATTCGGTTATTTTATATGGCTGAATTGCCCTTTTAGTTAACAGAATTACATACAAAATGACCGAATTGGCCTTCTCGTTAACTGAAAAAATGGATGAAGTTAACCCAGTGGACTAAAATGGCAACTGTGAAACCTTTTTAGACCCACAGGTTAAAAATGAAACCTTTGGACTAAACTGACAAAATAGCCCAAACCACAAGGACTAAAATGGCATTTAACTCTTAATAGTATATGTAAAAGCATTTACATCAATTTAATAGATGGATGCAAGAAATGCCTTCTTATATGGTGATTTGGAACATGTTAATTCACATGGAGCAGCCACGAGGTTTATAAAGTACAAAGTATCTAGACATGTATCTGTAAAAGAGTGAACCAATGTGGGTCAGTAATTTTACTGTGATGAATACGAACATAGCCACACCTCGTCTTCTCCGCCTCATCCTAGATCTGCAAAGAAGAAGAGAGAGAAGTGGGGATCTAGAGACGACCGATAGAGGAAGAATTCTTTATTTCCAGCTACAAAAAGTGTGTCCGCCTCATGTTTCATGCCCTAATGAAGAGGTAGAGACCTTCTTATATAGGCGACATGGACAACCCTAACCTCAATGAACCAGGCCCAGTTAGGGGTTGTCTCTACAAGCCCACAGCCTAGTGTAGTGTAAACTACAACGCGCTAGGCTTCGCGAGTTAGTACGCCATAATAATAAATATTAATATAAAAGGCGATAAGTAATGTATAACCGTTTAAGCCGGGCCAAGTACCTTACCTCTACAAGCCCCCCAGTCTAGTTTTGCTCCCCCGTGCAAGCGCTGGGATTAGCACTAGACTTATTAGGAGATCGGAAGTGAAGATTACTAATTTTAAGCTTACCAGTCGTCCGGGTGTGGGAAAGTTGTTGCGTAGAGCCTGGCTCGCATTGATTGGCAGCATGTTACTGTCATGTGTATTGGCACACTTTCATGGACCTTTCATAGTTGTGTGTATAAGGGTAGGTTCCGCAGAGGAGATTCGGGAACAGCTAAGTGTTTTGGCAGTTAAACGTCTTGCCTTCGGATGATTTTTGCGCATACGGTTGTGTGGGCTACTGTAAAATATTTACCCTTTGGTGTGACTTTTGTTGGTTAGCATATGGTGCGTTAACGACGTTCAACCCATTGAAAGAGTTGATGTTGATGTGACGACAATCCCTACAACGCGTCCGTGTTACCGGGATCTCCGTTGTCGTAATGTGCAGCCATTTGTGGTCATAGACGCATATGCGGATGTTATGCCACCTTAGGAGAATGTAGAACCACTGGTGGTTGTACCAGTCGTTGTTATTGATGATCCGGTTATAGCAATCATCGTTGCTGTCGAAAAGAATGATATACAATGCACCCCTGCAGAAGTGCTTGCTATGCTCAGTGATCCCGGAAGGGTATTTAGAGCGTTATTTATGTTTCCCACATTGTTTTCTATGATAGTGGGACAAGTACTTGGTTTTTCATGAGTGGTTATGTGCATCTATTACCAAGATACCCACTGGAACAGTAGTGGTTGAATACATCTATTACCAAGATGCCCACTTTTAGCACTGTATTTTGTGAGTAATACTATTTTGTATGCGTAGATATTTGTATTAACTACGTTACACTTAGTATTGTCGTTTTATGCTTTACCGTATTGTGCACTTAAGATCCGATGGTAGGCTGTGTTTACAAATGTTTATATGAACACTTGTTGATATCAGAAACTGCTTTATAATGCGCGTGGCGTTAATGAACACTTAAATAACAGTGTTTTCTATGCGATTGGCGTGAGTGAACACCCACTGAGATAATAAAATGTTTTATACGCGCTAGGCGTAAATGAGCACTTTATGTAAGCTACTACGTGCTTGTCCTGGACGCGCATTGGCATGGGGAACGCTTGTAATAGGTGGCATGTCTGTTTAAATTACCTCGCCAACTATGGCGTGAGGGTTTCTTGTTATCCATGTCGCATATTGACGTGGAGAATACATATCCGAATAAGTATTTTTCCTATCGTATAGCGTGTGGAATACTTATTCGAGTAATCAAGTATATTGGTTTTGTCGTGCGTTTGTCTTGACTACCAAATTGCATATCAAGTGGTATAGTCGTAGGCCAAATGATGTGAGAAGTATAAATATCGTCTGGCGTATCGAACCACCTACATTATATAAGAACTGATGTGGGATAATGAGCAGTGGATATCACCTTAATGGGCATGATTACTTTTAAGCCGTAATGGCGCTATACCCTGCTAGTCCCCCAGTTAAGTGCTGCTAAAGTATGTTAGTAGCTTTGAACTTGATAGGTACTAAAAAGAAATCGACAAGTAAATATGAAGTATAACATGCTAAGAAGACTCTGACATGCTTATTAATCGATTTAAACGTATTGTAGATAAGTGTGCGTAAAATAGAGGTGGAACCTTTATCGACACTTTTTGTTTAGTGGGCAATTCTAAAAGGCACTCTTTTAATATATGACAGAATTATCAGGTCATTTTGAAAAGCAAATATATAACTTATGGAGTATCCCGTCAAGCTATCAAGTTATGTGAGAATACCATATTTAAGGATGAGATTAAGACCTGTCACCCGTGAGTCTTGTGCGTAGATGTCTAACATAACGGTTGCTCCGAGTTCAAGATTGTATATCGGATATGATAATTCAGCAATTGAGGCTGCACGGTGAGAAATTACCTAGCTAGGTCCGCGTGCTTGCATAAGGATTATTCGATGTATAGTTTAGCATGTGTAAATATTATGACCATGTCCGCCCATAGCCGTGTTGTCCCGAGCAGATTACCCAGTTCAATGATGCTAAGCGTGTTAGGACTTAAGTATCAAAAGTAATGATATAGGCATATATGACATGTCAGATGGTCAATCGAGCGTGCCCCAATGCATGTGTGGGCAATGAAATCTTCCATTCATGCGTTTAGAATTTTGTATTTTTGAGGTAGCATCGTCATGTTAGGTTATATACGGACCATTATATATATATATATATATATATATAGTCAAGTGAACCAAGGACGTGCAATGAGATGCCAAGCGCGTTTGAACAAATAAAAGCGTGTCGCGCAACTAAATAAAGCAATAAAAGAGAATTGTACCTGTAATTGTGTTCCTAAATATGTAGCCCAACATAATGAATTCCAACTTAGGTCTATCCTTACCAAAGTATAGCTTGGTGAAGGCGTAAATGGCGACAAGAACCACCATACAAGTAAGAAAGTTTGACAAGAAGTTGTCCAACCGAAATCGCGTTGTTGAAGAAGGGTTTTCAGGTGTGTAAATCGAATGTCCGAACCAAGACATTTGGTCTTGGTGACTACGTTCTGTAGTGTTTATAATGTTACACTGTTCCCGTCCCTTATTTCAATGTTGCTAGATAATGTTAGCAGGAGAATCATGTGCTCGATGTGTCATGTTGGAGACAGAGAGAACATTATCAAGAAGACTGCCGACCTGAGGATGTCAATTTCTACCGATGTGCCTCTCGGTTTTACTAAGTGTCAGCTTTCAAGACTTAATTGTAGCTGGGGCGTGAGTGGTTAGCGCGCCGTGCTGGTCTCCCAGTCTATTGCTGCTTAAATAAACATAAGTAGCATTGAAATAACAAGGTAGAAAATTGCATTATTTATATAGAATCGACATGTATACATAAGTTTTACCAAAACGATCGAGCTTAGTTGTTCATTGAAATAACAAGGACTATTTTGTGTACAAGTCGAAATGATCGAGCTTAGTTGTTTTTAACATATCTTGCCCATGACAGTATTATACTTCGGCAATAATATTTATGTAGTTTCGATCATTTTGAAGAAAATCATTTACGTATGCTCTTTTTAATTGTAGAGATGACCTATGCCACCAAATTTCAAGTACCGGCTTTACGAATGTAAAAGATCTCATGTTAGTTAATATAAATGCATGCCCACGATGTGGAAGATGATGTGGATGTTGGGGAGGTTACACGACACCCCATAGTCTTAGTTAAATGAATATATGCTCATAGTAGTGCAACAACGGTCGTACGATCTCATGCTATAAAGCATCGGCACATGCAAAATGTGGTGTAGTATAAAGAGGAAAACAATGGACCATTATAAGTGATCTGGTTCTGTTAAAAGCTCTAGTAACGCAAATTAAAGCGACACACCGGTGTATGTGCGACATACATAGGTGGAGGAGTGGATAAAAATGTTCACCGGGAGTAACGTGGTGAA
Source organism: Helianthus tuberosus (assembly GCA_030545235.1). Taxonomy (NCBI): domain Eukaryota; kingdom Viridiplantae; phylum Streptophyta; class Magnoliopsida; order Asterales; family Asteraceae; genus Helianthus; species Helianthus tuberosus. Next base: position 45,773,768 of record CM060393.1, on the reverse strand, counting down.
CCGAAGCATCCGCAGTAGGTGGCAGAGTGATTAAGTAATCGATCGGAAGTGGCGTAGGTGGATAAAACTTCCGTTAGAAACGTTCTGGGGTGAATAAAAACTTCCGCTGGTGGTGGCTGGTTGAATTAAAGCTTCCGCCAATAGTGGCGGGTTGACTAAAAGCTTCCGCCAGTAGTGGCGGGTTGAATAAAAGCTTCTGTCGGTAGTGGCGGGTTGAATAAAGGTTTCCGCCGGTAGTGGCAGGGCCGGTAGTGGCGAGTTGAATAAAAGCTTCCGCCGGTTGTGGCGGGGCCAGTAAATGGCGACTTAGAAGAAGAGATTTACATGGAGCAACCTGAAGGTTTCTCCACCCCAGGTCAAGAGGGTAAAGTACATAAACTCGTCAAGTATTTGTATGGCTTGAAGTAAGCTCCAAAACAATGGCACCAAAAATTTGATTATGTCATGATTAACAACTGTTTCAAAATAAATGAGTGCGACAAATGTGTTTATTTCAAAGACACAAATGAAGGTTATGTGATCTTATGCCTTTATGTAGACGATATGCTTATCATTGGGAGTAATGATAAAATTATCAAAGCTACTAAAAACATGTCGAAACAAGATTTGATATGAAAGACATGGGTTTAGCAGATGTGATTCTTGGAGTAAAGATCATAAGAACCCAACACGGTCTTGTGTTAAGTCAATCTCACTATGTGGATAAGATTCTTTAAAAATTTAACTCGGGAGATACGAGTGTAGCTCGAACTCCAGTTGATACCTCCCAACATCTAACGAAAAATAAAGGAGAGGGAATTGCTCAGTTAGAGTACTCAAGAATTATTGGCAGTCTAATGTATCTAATGACATGTACTAGACCCGACTTAGCATACACGGTGAGTAGGCTAAGTAGATATACTAGCAACCCAAGTCATGAACATAAGATACACAAGAGATTATGGGCTACATTATACCCGACAACCAGCATTGATCGAATGATACACTGATGCAAACTGGATATCGGATTATAAAGATTCCAAATCAACAAGTGGTTATGTGTTTACACTTGGAGGAGCGGCTATTGCTTGGAAGTCTTCTAAGCAAACTGTCATAGCGAGATCCACAATGGAATCCGAATTTATAGCCTTGGATAAGTTAGGAGAGGAGGCGGAATGGCTACGTCAATTCGTGGAATATATTCCAAGATGGCCAAAACCTTTGCCAGCCATATGTATACATTGTGTTAACCAATCAGTGATTGGTAGAGCTCAAAGCTCGATTTATAATGGCAGATCAAGGCTCATTCGACGTAGACACAACACGGTACGACAACTACTCTCAACGGGTGTTATCACAGTTGACTATGTGAGATCAAGAGATAACATTGCGGACCCGTTTACAAAAGACTTAAGCAAAGAGTTAGCTGAAATGTCATCAAGAGGAATGGGACTAAAGCCCGTTGTAAATGGGAATATGAGGAAAACCTAAGTTAGTTGACTGGAGATCCCAAGATCTAAGTTCAATAAGACAACTTAATCATATTACAAAAGCAGAGTCACTGTGGGGGAGTATCCAAACCAAATAAAAGGGAGTTATGTACTTCCTAGTCCATTCCAATCGGTGACACTGAAGAGAGGCTAAGCATATTAAAGTTAGCGATTTAGGGAAATCAAAATAACCATGATGCTTTTAATGATTCATGGGAATCACCAATGTGAGAGAAAAGTAGGGTCGCTTCGAATGGCTTTGTGGGGTGCCCAATCCTAGAGCTCTCGCAGAACCAGGCTAGTGTTCCAGGATCATAATAGGACATGACAATGAGGGGTTGGCCAGACTAGGGAGAGTATTGTGTGAAGTGTATTGTCGCTTACACAAATGGGGGAATGTTCAAGGACAGCGTGTCTACAAACCGCTAGTAAGCTAACATACTTCACATAAGAAGGTTCAAAGGTAAAAAACCTACCTATCTTGCAATACTCAATTGTCGAAGTATATCGTTGAAACTTGTAAGGAAAGATCGATTTCCATTCATACGGGGGACTGTTGGAAATTTTATGAAAATAGCATTTTTCAAAATATAGGAAAATCATTTTTCATAATTTTAGAATAGAAATAAATATAAGAAAAGAAGGAGATTTCATATATTTATTTATGGATTTGTGTTCTATGTTGGAAGAGCTTCGAAACGAACTATACCACGTCCAAAACGGAGCTAAGATTATGAGATATTGATGCTCAAAGTTTGGTGTTTGAAACATTGAATGCTGAAAAATTTGGAAAGTGACACCTTGTCCCACATAGGAGGGGAGATGAAACTTAAAGGAGTATTTAAGGGGGAACTCTCCATCCTTATTGTTTCATGGAAGCACACACTAAGTGTACCCGCGAAGGGTGCGGAGCACCCTAAACCGTACTCGCCACGCGCACGTGGGCGATGGGCGCAATGTGGCGCTTTGATGGCACAGTTTGCACGGCGCGCACTGGCGCATGGGGCACCGAAGTAGTGCGCGTGAGCGCACCAGAGTGAGCCAATACGGCGCGACTGTGTGGTGTGCTCGTATAGGTTCACAGGTGGCTGGCGCACGCGCGCATGAGTTGTGCAAGCGTGTCGCGCACAAAAGTGAGCCAAAATGGCGCACGCGTTCATGAGCGTGCAGACCTGCGCACGGATGAACTTGAGCCAAAAGGGCGCGCGCGCACCAGTGTGTCTTGCGCGCGCGCACAGAAGATTCCAGACATTGATGACATGGCAGTTTCATTTCAGCATTTGAAACGGACGAGTCAACGATTTTGACTGAGAATTAAATAACGAATTAAAGTGTATTGAAGGCATTTAATGCAATTTAATTCTCCCATTTAATTTATTTTCAGTTTCGATCAGGATCTGCAGTATAAATAGGGAGGACCCCTGCTTCAGAAAAGACACCAGCAACACAACAACAGCTACATGCAAACAATTATCTCCACACTTCTGATCTCGTTCTTACTTGCTTCCAGGTATTTTAGGGTCCTCGAGCATGCTCCAGCAATACACATTGCTTCTGTTGTTGTACCCTGTGAAACAAATCGAGTTCTCCTAGGAGACTCGGAATTTGTTTTTAGGGCCCTGTGTTAAACACAACCCTCAGCCAAATCGGATTTTCCGCTTCTTCTTCATTTCTTGTATTTTGATTATTTCAGTTGTAAAAGTACTATAGTTTTTCAGCTTTCTTTATTTCTGTATTGTAATCGTTGAATAAAAATTGTTTTATTTTATTTAATTACGCGAACGGTTTCTATTTAGATTGATTATATTTAAGTTTAGTATTAAATATTATTTAGATATTTATGTATGTGACAATATTAGACTTAGGATTATGATTATTGGCGGATGATTAAATCAGTATGTAACACACCGATTAGTAGGCAGTTATGGAGGGAAATCAGCCAGTATGTAATATGCCGCCTATTCTCTTTGTCTATCAATTTCAAGTTTAAATCATTCTACAAAAATATCACCCTCAAGATTTTATATCATGTCTTAAATTATAGCCTTACATTCTACAAATCTATCTTCCTCAAGATTTATATCATGTCTTAAATTATAGCCTTACAATCTACAAATCTATCTTCCTCAAGATTTATATCATGTCTTAAATTATAGCCTTACATTCTACAAATCTATCTTCCTCAAGATTTATATCATGTCTTAAATTATAGCCTTACATTCTACAAATCTATCATCCTCAAGATTTTATATCATGTCTTAAATTATAGCCTTACATTCTACAAATCTATCATCCTCAAGATTTATATCATGTCTTAAATTATAGCCTTACATTCTACAAATCTATCTTCCTCAAGATTTATATCATGTCTTAAATTATAGCCTTACATTCTACAAATCTATCATCCTCAAGATTTTATATCATGTCTTAAATTATAGCCTTACATTCTACAAATCTATCATCCTCAAGATTTATATCATGTCTTAAATTATAGCCTTACATTCTACAAAAATATCATCCTCAAGATTTTATAGCATGTCTTAAATTATAGCCTTACATCAATAGGAAGAGACTTTAAGTTCAAAAGATAAGAGGAATATAAATGTAATATTGTATTTAAAATCCAAAAAACAACACATGGGCTAGATTAGAATTTGGGTCTCTTGCTTAAGGGGAAACAACCACTTCAGACACATTTCATTCTTTTACTTTCAAGGGTGTGATTGTTAAGAAAAACCTGTGTGTCGGGTGACACCTTCCAGATCACCTTGAGCCCGCCACTGGATACAGGTTTAATGAATACTAACGCTCTATATATGAGTTTGTTGGTATTAATTTATTAGGATATGGAAAATTTTGGAACTGACTTAAGCCACAATCCATTACACACTAATAGATCATTTTACACTTCTGAAAATGAATGAATACTGAAACTGATTACAGATAATACTAAACTGTCAACCCAACTTAACCAACAATTAAAACATGTAGAATACAACACTCATTTATTCAATACCGAGAATAAATCTAAAATCACTTTGTTAACGAGAAAGGTAAAATCCAATATTCGTACAGCACCCTCAATCGGTCACAATTTTTTGCAGTCTGCGGGCTTAAATGACAGATTGTTGTTGTCAAGATCGTAAACCACCATCATGTTCTGTTGGTTCATGTTTCCAAAAATTGACACATGATCGTAATCCTCATTGTTGGCTATGAAGGCCAAACACGCCACATTTTCACCTTTCTTTTCATAGATGTAATTCTGTCTTTGCAACACCCAATCTGCACCCTCGAAATGGAAAACCAGGTTGGGGACATGGACATTACCAGGAGGCTTGAAACAGTGTTCAAGACCCATGTACGGATTATGATTCTCATGCTTTACAAGCTTTGTTTGCTTAATGAACTCGTCACTAATCATATTAACAATACGTTTTTCCAAGTATGTGAAGGTTGTACCCGAGTCGATGATCATCCCTCCATTTCCATCATAACTATTGATGGCGAAATCAGATTTTGTGACTGCAAGTTTAGTTTTGCCTACTGAGATTCCTTCAAGGGAGACATAGTAATATGACTTGCCATCTTGTTTGAGCAAAGGCGTAGTTTGGGTGTTGATGTTTTTACTTGTTGCTTTAGAGCCTGTTAGCAAAACACTGCTTCTTTTTGGCTCAAATCTAGAACCCAAACAATATAAGAAGACACTCTCTTTCAACTGCGAAACCAACGACAAATCCCCACGCCCCATTCCTACAATTCCATCATATGGAATATCTTTATCAGGTGTCCCACAGGCAAATTTTACATTCTTAAAATTCTCATTCCCAACTTTTAAGGTCTCCTGGCCCAAACTTACACTTACTGAATTACCATCTGCGTAGTTCTGTTTGCAATCGGTGCTAAGCCCGTACTCGGGGCAACTTTTTGCAACTTTAGAGAAAGATGTGGACTTTCTAGGGTCAATTGGTCAAACGAGCGGGCTGAACCCGAACCCCTGGTTTTGCATTTTGTCCATATGAGGTCGCTTCCAGTGTCCATCATGGCTGAAAATGACACGGGTGGAGTCCCAATGGCTAGGTTCATAGAGTACACGTCTTTGGAAGCTTTCAAAGGAGATTTTACAAGTGAAGCTGAGGGGTCACTGGTCAGTGGGTTGTAGAAGTATATTTGGGTAGCGTTTGACCGGAATCGACAAGAGTTAGAGTGGCTCGAATGCCGGTTTGTTCGGCAGAAGATGCTAAAAGTAAGTGTAATAGGATCAATGATAGGATGTGAAAGATGGATGAAGCCATGAGTTGAGAGTTGAGATGGTGTGATTTGTGAACATGAATGCATTCACTTATATATGATTTTGGTTAAGCTCATTGGTCTTTGAAGTGTAAGTTGGGCAGGCAAGTCCTGTTTACTTTTGGTCTCCGCTCAACAAAGTTGTCTAGGTAAGTGATGATGAATTGGGATCCACTGAGTCTTCCATGGGCAGTTGTGTTGTGTTGACTCTTGAACAAGTATTCTTTGCCATTGTGTTATGTTCTACAATTTCATTCACTTCAGATTCCATATTTTTTGTTTATTTAACCTTCATATTTATTAACATTCCACGTAAACAAATAAAGATAATGTAGTTCTATATTTTTTTTTTAAATTTATTATATATTTTTATTTTTTTTATATTTTGTTTAGATTGTTTACGGCGTTATTAGTTTTCTCAAATCATTGGACCGTTAAGACAAAAAGTTAAATACCATTCTCATTAGGCCATCTGTAATGGTTAATGCCTCCTAAGGGGCATTTTTCGTTACATCAATAGTACATCGTCTCTTCAAAAGATGTGTAATGATTAACGCCCTTTAATGCTCATTCAATCATTCTTTATAATTTTTTCTCCTCATTTGGCATTATAATTGAAATGTCTCTCCCTCTTTACACCACTAGAAAACTAGGCAATTGCGACCAAATTTGGGACCAAAATAAGGCGGTCGCAAAATTACCGACCAATTTGCGATCAAAACCAAAACCATTGCAAAATTGAAGACCACCCAAGATTCGGTCGCAAAGCGGTCGCAAATTTTGTGACCGCATTTTACCGGTTGCAAATCAGTTCAATAGTGGTCGGAAAACGGTTACAAATAGAAGAAAAATAAGAAAAACAATAGTTGCGACCGTTTAAGCGGTCGCAAATACGAGAATAAATAAACAAAAATTGCGACCGTCTAAACCGGTCGTAAATACGAGAAGAATAGAAGAGGGGAAAAGTTGCGACCGTTTAAAGCGGTCGCAAATACGAGAAATATATAATAACTCATTTACACTTATTAGTTCGTGGATTTCAAGTGAGGAATATTTTAGGAAAATCTATTGCCATTATATACTATCAATTTGTAACAATTCTTGGCATTGTTGTTTGTACTCTATGTATTGAAGTTTGTATGATAGTTTTAAGAAACTTTATTAAATCATAATTGGAATTGTTGTTTGTACTTTATGTATTGAAGTTTGTATGATGGTTTTAAGAAACCTTATTAAATTATAAATAAGCAACAATTATGTTTTTTTTATAAAGTTGTGCCCTTAGCATGAAGAGTTTTTTTTTTTTTTAAATGATTTTTCACTTTGTTGCCCCATATTTTTCATCTTTTTGCAAGTTTTTCGTTTTACGTTTCGTTCTATATTTTGCAAGTTAACACGTCGCAACTTATGTGTGGGGTTCAACGTTTTTTCGTCAATTTTTTCCCGTTTGACAGGCCCGTAACAACACGTCTATTTTTCCCTGATTGGCAAGTTCGTCGCAACGCGCAGGTCCTAGACCATCTTAGTTATTTTTTTCTATATTTTACGTTTCGGTCTAATTTCTTCACATTAACGCGCCACAACGGACGTACGTGGTTCAAAGATTTTACTTTTCTTTTCGTTCGGTGTTATTTATTTTATTTTTAATTTATTTTGTTTTTACGAGTTTTTCTGGTGTTGGTGGTCACCGACAGTGGTGTAGCATTGGTGCAACTTGGCATGTTTTTATGCCCCCGCCGCAACGCGGGGATGGCATAATACTAGTTTTTTATAAAATAAGATAATAACACATACAAATAAAATTAGGAATTTTTTAGGAAAATCTTTTGTCATTTTTACCTGTAAAATAAAAAAAAAACATTAAATTAATATGTTCAGGGTAAAAAACCAGCATCATTCATAAGTTCTGGGTTATAAATGACAATAACCATTAGATCAATTAAAACTAGCATCAGTCATCGTTCATCTTCCGCTCATCGTTCACTTAACAGATCTGCGACTCCGGCAATTCAGTCAAAACAGATCCGCGTCTTTGGCGATATGATTCCGGTGATCATCGTTCATCATCCTCTTCTGCTCATCGTTCATCAAAACAAATCTGCGACTCACGGTAGATCTGGTATGTTTCTCTCTTCCTATCCGTTCGTAATCCTACTCATTGTTAACAATCCGACTGAAATCCCCTTCCGAAGTTTGATTTGATTGTGATTAGTGAGCTTGAGATCTTGTTGTTGAGTAGTTTACACATAATGTTCTTCAATTTGTTGTATTTTTTTATGATATATCCTTTTGGAGCCCTAATTATTATGAAACTTGAATTAGGTTTTATCTGAGTTCAGTTTTGAATCCGGTTAGGTTTAGCGATTTCAACCTCACTTCTTCTATTCTTCGTCTTCATCCCATCTACTAGAGAATTCGTCTGCAGATATTAGTTAAGGTCAGTCACATTCTACACCTCTTGCTTAACAGTTTTAGTCGATATAGTCTGTAATTTATCTCTATTTTAGTAGATCTGTTTGTAATTTAGTGTTTTAGACCTGTTTTACTCTCAGATGAATCTGTTTTAGGTTTGAATATGTGTATATGTACGTGTATGTTTATTGTAATCGATATGTTGATTGTAAGCAGTAGATCTTGTATTGACTTCCGTTGTTTTGTTTGAGTTATCATTTATATGTGTTTTCTCATTTTTGTTTGTTTGAAACACTCAGATTTAAGTAATTGTTTCATTTTTAATTAATCGCTTACGAATTCGTGCTGTTTAGATTCAAATCAGTTTGTTTTTCATAGGCAATCTCTCGATTTTATAATAATTTCTTTCGATTTGTTTTGTCTACCAGACGGGTATAGAACTAGTTTCATTTTGTTTGTATGAAGATCACTTCACCAATGAAAAATACTTCTTTCACTTTTTCGAATACTTATCAAGTCTTTGTAACTGAGGTGTTTTAAGATGTTTAACTTTGAAAAAAAACCTATCGTATCTTCAAAGGGAAAATCTCACCCAAACGAGCAAAATTTAACATTGGCGGATCATGACGCTCCGTAGCCGAAGTATGATACTAAAGCTTCATGGTAAAAATGAGCATAATGTTGGAAAGATGGGTTCAATAACTGTTCACCTAAGGGATAAAACCTTAACCTGAATCCACCCATTCTTGAGAATATGGGTCGAAATGACAACCTCTAGGTTTCATGTTTAACCTACTCTAACTAGATATTAGAAATTATAGATTATAGATAAATAATTGTGAAAGCTTTTATTATTTGCAGTAAACTGGATACATCAATTCAAGATATAAAAATTCTTTACAAAGAAAATGAAGGTGCATATTTTGCTCTTCCATCTTCTCCTCAAAAAGATCATGAGAAGGTAAATTGTGTTCATTGGTTGTAATACAGTTTCCAAAGGGTTACTTAGCACTTTTACAATTCTATTAAAGTTTGTTTGATAAACAATATACTTTGCCATTAATGAAGCATTATAACTACAAAGAATTCATCTAGATCATGTGTGAAGATGTCACCTGTTTACATGTTATATAGGCTCTCAAGGGTAAACTTTTTGTGGATGGGTATGAAGAGAAGGAGTTGTAGACTTTTCTTGATTATATTTCTAGTGGGTTTGAACTCAACTTCATGGTTGCTGTTGATTTTACAGGTAAATGCGCTTTAATTAGTTATGCTAAAATGAAAATATCTACTTATGGTTAATTCTTGCAACCTCTCAACAGCTTCGAATGGTGATCCTCAAAACTCGGATTCATTACATTACACCCAAGATTCTAGATTGTATAAATTGTGATTATGCTGGTCATTAATATTTCACTTTGCATTGGTTTTATTAGATCGAAAGGTTGAACGTGATTATCTAAGATATACTGAAAGAAAAAGAAGAAAAGGTCGAACGATATTATTGCGAGATTGGTGGTGGAAAAAAGAGAAAGATAAGGCGGAGAAAGAGGCTATGAATGAAAGGATGGCAAACATTGAAGCGATGCTAAAAGCTAGGTTTCGAAACATATAATCAACGACTTAGGTTTCAAAATGTATAAACACTTTGTTTTGAATATGTATTTTGTTATGATAACTTTGGTATTTGATGTTTCAAGTGGGATGTTTTATATAATTGTGAAATTTTGATAATATGTAAAATTTAAAATTGACATTATATGCAGGTTAAAATAGAAAATGGATAAAAATAATTATTAAAAAATAAATAAAAATTGCGACCGCAAAGACGGTCGCAATTTTTCAAAAGGCAAGCAGTTGCAAAACAGTCGCAGTTTGTAAAAGACAAGTGGTCGGAAAATGATCGCAGTTTGTAAAAGCATGCGGTCGGAATACGGTCGCATCAAGACCGTCGCAACCGAAGTCCCACAAAACCAGGAACAGTCGCAATATTTGTGACCATTATAAAAGTCGCAAAACCCGGGTCGCAAAAGATAGCAGTAGTCGCAACTTAGTCGGAATAGAGCAATTGCGACGGGTGTTTTTCCGATTGTAGTTCCGGTCGGAAAACGGTGGCAACAGGGCAATTGCGACCAAAATTGCGGTCGAAAAAACCTAGTTTTCTAGTAGTGTTATTGTAACACCCCAAAAACGGGTTTGGTAACCAAACCACGTTAATGTTAATGATGGGTAAAATACCGTTAGTGGTGAAAATTTACCTGGTAAATATTAGGATTTAAGTAAACAAATCTAATATTAATTAAAAAGAGGACAAATACTTTGAGAAAACAAAGTATATAAAAGGCCCGAGTTAACGGGACTTAAAATATAACGAGTTATAACTTCCCGAATCTATTAAGTTAACTAGAAATAATTAACCTAGTTAGTAGTATGTGGTTAAATGATAAATGGTGAGTAGTAGCTTCAATTTATCAAGATAAAAACATGAGGGACTAATGTTGTCAAGTGGGGAACTTATATTGATTAAAAAAAACACAACACACACTGGATATGTGTGTGCGTGCGTGAAATCGCCCAGGAGAAGGAAGAAAGGGTTAAAAACCCTAGTTCAACAAATTCATCAAATTGAAGCTTGATTGGAGCCCCAAATCAATGCATGAATGCATAGAAACGATCACCTAATCAAGGGGATCACAAGGTATGTCGAATTTTTGATATTTATGAAGTTGAGATTCTTGATGAAAACATGAAATCGAAATATTAAGCTTGCATGACCAATGTTTGAATGAAATTGGGGATGAAATCATGTCTAGGAGTAAACCCTAGTCGATAGCTTGTTAAATTGGTGTTCAAAACATGAGTTCCATGAAGTAAATTCAGATTTGATGATGATAAATTCGTGTAATGTGATGTTTTAGGGTTTTTGATGGCTAAAAATAGTGCTATAATGTCATAAACATGTTTTGATTGAAAGCTGAATTCAAACAGCTTCTGATCAGGATTTACAGCCAACTTGTGTTGGCTGTAACGGGGACAAAACTTGACAAAAACATGTGTTTCTTGAGTCTAAAATGTAATTCCAGGAAATATCTTTAAAACCCCACTGGAATCTCATTTTTTCGACGAAAATTGAGCGTTTTATGAATTGTTCCGTATCGAAGGTTCAAGCTGGGTTTTCTGGCAGAATTTGCAGCCCATTGCGAATGTCATAACTCAATTTAGGAATTTAGTTATGATCTCAAATTTTTACTGTAGATGGTTTTAGGCGATTAAATGAATCGCCAATTGGAATTTCGTCAATCGGATAAACGAGGAATTTTTAATGAATTTTTCCGTAAGCTGCAGTCAGAAGTGACGAATCTGATTGCAGCTTAGTAGATGAATTTTTACGAATTTTTGGTAAAGAGTCAGATCTTGAAATTTTAACACAAGACCTAACCCTCCGAGAGGTACGCCACATAAAAAAATCATAATTTTTGAAGACTTGTAAACAGGTTAAACAGGTCACCAAAAACAGCCTATTTTCAGTGATACGAAACTTGATTGTTGATGTTCTAAATTATGCCCACAATGTTCATATGTTGAAATTATGAATCAAACGCGTAATTTCCTAGTTCGACTAAATACGTGTGATGTGGGGTAATACAAATCTTAATAATAAAGTCGATTTAGTTTATATGCACATATCATATAATTAAGGGTAGTTAACTTTTGAAAAGTTAAAATAACCATGGACGGAGTCGAATAGTAGTTTTGACAAAAAGAAATAAGTAAGGTGGAATAGTCGTGGTTATAATGACTAATCTAACAACCTTGTGAATTATGATGATAGTTTGACTCTTGACAAGCTAGATGGAGGCTTGGGAATGAAGCGGGTCAAACGGAGCAAGTACGAAAAGGAAAGCGTAATTTGGATGCGAGGTAAGTAAAGGTTACACCCTTTATGTAAGATATGCATTTAATTCTCGGTTACAATTACGGCAAAGGTTGTATTCGAACTATGGTTCCGACACGAAGTGGTACGGGTCGGAATATATCAAAAGACGCGAAATGGAAATGGGTCGTAGATGACACATATAAAATGAATCTTTGAATGGCTACTTTGTAAGTAGGCCTAAATGAATAAAAATGGAAAATGGTGATTTAGTCATGTATAAATGGATAAGGGTTGAAGTTTAAAACGACACCAAGTGGCATAAGCCACGTTGGGTCACCGTGTAAGAAACGGATTTAAAAGACATAACTAGATGGTAAGGAATCCGAAATGATTTACTTAATAAAATGGTAAATAAATACCATTGGAATATAAGCGCAAAATGTTTGGTCGTTTAGACTAAACGGGTCAAATGGCAATATTGATATCATTTGACAAATCACGACTAATAAGCACTTGTCGAGTCTTATGCTTACAGGAAAAAGCGGCTTATAAGCTAGCGCTGCTATGAAATAGCAAATTGTTGAAGCGAGGTATTAAAACGGGTCAATAGGTTGACCCGAGCCAGGTACGCAAATATAAGGATGTAGTTAAACATGCAAAATTTTGGTCAATTAAATGGTGAAAGTCCTTCGTCGTAAAATGAAGGACTGAAATTGACCAAAACGCCCTTGAAGGGTAAATTGGGCAAACGACCCATATGGGTTGTTTAGGAACTTGCATGATGATTATGTGACATGGGTAGATACTTTTAACGTGAGAATATGATGCTAGATATAAATGAGCGAGAATTTTGCTAAAAAAGTACTTAAATACCCTTAAAGGGTCAAAATAAGCGGGTAAGCATAAACGGATTATTATTGCGTAGTAACCCGTGGTCTAAACCATGTGTGATAGGAAATATTTAAAACACGATGTCTACAAGAATTCAGGTGTAACAAACAAGTTGGTTTGATAAAAGTTTGAACGGGTCAAAAGTGTTAAAAAGGGATTTTAAGCCGAGAACTTGAAATCTGAACTTTTAAAGTAGTTTAATATCAGGTAGTAACTCCATGAGATGGAGAATTAAATTTAGAACATGTAGGAAAAAGAATCGGGTAAAACGGACTTGTAGATAAAAAGTTATGACACTTTAAAGTTCGTTTTACGACTAAAACTAAAGCTGGACAGACATGCAGGTTCCAGAGACGGACCTGCTGGAAAATGGTTTCCCCCGCGCCACGCGACAGATAACGTTGTTTCGGGCGCGACACGCGACAGACGTCGCGTCACGCGACATATTGAGATGAGTCTCGCGCGACACGCGAGAGACATCAAAGTTGGAAATAATTATTTTGTTGATTATTTGATGTGTAGAACTTGTTTAAACTTATATTTAAGTTATCAAAACTAACTTTTATGTTGGTTTTGATCATAGGTGATATCAAGTGTACCCGGATGGAGATCAAGCGATGGCAAAGGACCGAACACACGAAAAAAAAATGAAGCTTCCGCAAGTTGTTTCGTCGTTATTCTAAAACAATGAATTAAATCACATTATGTTGTATTACTTTAAATTGTAAAAGTTTTTAATAAACCCGTATTTTTCATTATAATTGTAACCGTAATTACATGATTATGGATTTAAATTATACGAAAATCGTTAAATAATAGCTAGGGTGTTACAGTTATGACCTTATAACACACCCACGTGGGTGATATTAAAGAAGTTATCAAAGAACTTCATACCCCTATAACACCCATTACTCATGGTATTATGAAAACATTTGTTAATGGTTACAACGAATTCAAATAAGTCAACATATTTCTTGTTAGATTATTTCCAAAAGTCCCACAAGTCTAACCTTGAATGAATTATAAAATAACAATATAAACATTTTCAAATACGCTTAGCTTTTTAAATTACAAAAACCATCCTTTATGTATGTCATTTATTGCAAACTGTGTCCTTTGTCTTCAATAATTACAGAAAACGTACTCGATGTTTGCAAACCTTGCAAGTTATGTCCTTTAGCCCTAACTTAGTTAATTTTTGTGGTTAAATCTGACTAAATGGACCCCACATGAGGGTATTTTTGTGGTTAAATCTGATCAAATGGACCCTACATGAGAGTAAAATGACCAAAATACCCTCATGTGGGGTGTATTTGGTCAGATTTAACCACAAAAAAATAACTGAGTTAAGGCTAAAGGACATAAGTTGCAAGGGTTGGCAAACATCGAGTACGTTTTCTGTAATTACTGAAGACAAAGGACACAGTTTGCAATAAGTGACATACATAAAGGACGATTTTTGTAATTTACTCTAAAATTAATTAGTAAGTATTTTAAATTACTTAATACGCTTATCATTCTAGGTTTCTATATAGGTTTTTATAGGAAAAAATATACGTTTCAACTCCAACAATCTACACAAATACTACAATCGACTCTTTTTACTTTATAAAAAAAAAATCCAAAATTGCACACCGGTGGATCACACACCAAATATGCTTATTTTGCCATCGTGTTAAGTCGCCTGGAGGTCGACAACCTATTAGGGATGGGTAGAGGCGCAACTTTCAAGGGGGCGCCTGACCGCCCCCCCCCCCCCCCCCCCGAACTTTTCGCTCAGTATTGTTATGTATGTACGTTTCGTATAGAATTTTTTAGGTATATACGTTTTCGACCCCCCGGTTTTATAACTTTTTTTTACTTATATAGATGAAGGGGTATGGTCCCAAATCTCGCACCAGGCTAGACGCGAGTGACCATCACCCATCTCAAATACCCCCATCGATAAGGATCTGTCTGCGTTCGTGCGGGCACGCGCGAACACAGTTGGCTGTTCCAATCGGCCAAGTGATGAGAATAGTTACCTTATGTATGAAAACGGTTGTTTTCGTCACAATAAGGGATGCGATCACAACCGCGTTACCGCACATAGCGATGTGGCTCGGCAAGTCCTGTTTACTTTTGGTCTCCGCTCAACAAAGTTGTCTAGGTAAGTGATGATGAATTGGGATCCACCGAGTCTTCCATGGGCAGTTGTGTTGTGTTGTGTTGACTCTTGAACAAGTATTCTTTGCCATTGTGTTATGTTCTACAATTTCATTCACCTCAGATTCCGTATTTTTTGTTTATTTAACCTTCATATTTATTAACATTCCACATAAACAATAAAGATAATGTAGTTCTATATTTTTTTTAATTTTTAATTTTTATTTTTTATATGTTTTTAGAATGTTTATGATGTTATTAGTTTTCTTAAATCATTGGACAGTTAAGACAAAAAGTTAAATACCATTCTCATTAAGCCATCTATAACGGTTAATGCCCCTTAGGGAGCATTTTTTGTTACATCAATATTATGTCGCCACTTCAAAAGATATGTAATGATTAACGTCTCTTAATGCTCATTCAATCATTCTTTCTATTTTTTTCTCCTCATTTGGCATTATAATAGAAATCTCTCTCTTTATGACCTTATAACACACCCACGTAGGTGATATTAAAGGAGTTATCAAACAACTTCATGCCCCTATAACAACACCCATTACTCATGGTATTATGAAAACATTTGTTAATGGTTACAACGAATTCAAATAAGTCAACATATTTCTTGTTACAATATTTTCCACAAGTCCCACAAGTCTAATCTTGAATGAGTTATAAAATAACAATATAAACATTTTCAAATACGCTTAGCTTTTTAGATATTCTTTATAGAATTTTTGAATTTAGCATAAAATTAATTAGTAAGTATTTTAAATTACTTAATATGCATATTATACTAGGTTTCTATATAATTTTTTAGAGGAAAGAATATACGGTTCAACTCCAACAATCTACACAAAGACTACAATCGACTCTTTTTACTTCATAAAAAAAAAAAATCCAAAATTGCACACTGGTGGATCACCCACCAAATATGCTTATTTTGCCATCGGCGTGTGTTAAGTCGCATGGAGGCCGACAACCTATTAGGGATGGGGAGTAAATTGCCATTTTATTCTTATGTTTTGATGAAAAATGTCACTTCAGTGCAAAAGAAAAAAAGAAGAAGAAGAATTCCGTGCAATTTGTGCCCCCCCCCCCCCCCCCACAACATTTCCAAAACATGCCAAATTAACCTGAAAACTTAACAGCCGTTAACTTTTGTCGTAGAATGAGAGGTAAAAAGGTAATTTTTCTTTTTTTGTTTTATTTTTCAATTTTTTTACACCTCGTTAATATATATTCATATACACACATATAAAAACACACACAACTACCTATCTTTCTACACTCTCTAGTCTCTACCTTCACCACCACCTTCATCAACCAAACACCACCACCACACCTGCAACTTAAAAACCAGAATCACAATAAACAACACCACCAGGGTCGTTCCTACGCTTTTGGAGACCCTAAGCGAACTACGAAATGGAGGCCTTCTGCAAAATTATCCTTTTCAACATAATTAGTAACAAAACCCTCCTCCTTTACCCGCGCTTAGGACTGACAATTATAAATAAACACCAAATTAAAATAAGCAAATAACTCCTAAACAACATCATGAAATCAACAAATATGGGGATATCCAACTTGAGTTCTAAGCCAGCGATTCAGCAAGCTGCAATTCCAAGATTGAAATTCATCTGGTCTGGTTAAACTGCAATACCAATCGCAAAATTGAAATAATCAATGTATTTTAATTTTTACGTTTGAGATTGAGGCTGAGCAAAACTGAATATTGAATTTATGCTGAAACACTAAATGCATTATACACAAAAAAAAGCATTTTGTAATTGTAAGAATGTAAGATTGTTACGTGCAGGTGGTAAGCTGTAATCTTTAGAACTTATTGCTGAACAACTGCAAATCTATTAAAAGCAAACATATAAGTACATATCATCTAGTAAGTTACTAGATATACAAACCAAACATCAAAAAAAAAAAAAAAACCACACCCTGCACCCCAATTTCATCTCAGAACGATACAATACAATACAAAACAAAACTTATCTATCCTCCAGTGAAAAATTACGACATTTACTTCAATCCATATCCGAATTACCAGACATATTCTTGAACCACATAAATGAAGTCGATTAAATCTCACCAAAATTTTATTAATGACCGCTCATTTCCCGTAGAAAGGCGCATCATTATAACTCTTCCATATCGACATATATCCGTTGTCCACTTGTACAACGACGTGAAAACTCTCGTTCCATCTAGTATCCAAAGTAGTTTGAAAGTATCAAAGTTTGACTCCATATCACCTACTAGCATCCCATAAGCTAGTTGACGTATTCTCCTGCTCCATTCCATGTACACTTATAGGTGACTAGTCTCTATCAAAATAGGGAAATTTACGAAAATGTCATTTGACCAACGTTCTTTACGAAAGTGTCACGTTCATGCGTCCGTGGAGGGACTGTAGGAACTAGGTTCACGTTTTATTAAAATATATTACAAAATATATAATAACGAGACTCTCGTTATTTGTGGGAAACTATTCTAGTACAATACCGGTTACATAGACTAAGTAAATAAAAGTAATATACAATTTAATTGTACCAATCTTGATTCAAGTCGATGTCTTTAGAAGAACTGCAACCGCACCTTCTTGTACGAAACTCCGCTGCAAGACAAGCAAAATATGGTTGACGCTTTTGGTTGAGGCACGTGTTCGACACGCTTCCCTTAAAACAGATTCCGCGCCTCCTCTCAGACGGTCTGTCTCCCAGGGTACAACAACCGGAACAGTATGTGTACTGCCGGAGATGACTCTCAAGCCCGAGATAGCACCGGGTATAATTTGGTGTTTAGAAATGTTGGTGTAAAGAATGAAGTTGTGAATACTTTAGAGAATACTCTTCTCTAAAGTTTCATGAAATGTAGAGAACACTATTGAGTATGTTTTTCTCCATCTTCAAATGAATAAACCATATTCATTTTTATAATGAGATACTCATTAAACCCTCTTAATGATGTCATAAACAAGATTATTAATCTTGTAATTAAAAGGGTTAAACTCTAACATAATGGATATTAAGTGGTAGTAAAAAGAAACTGTCATTTAACATATGGCACTAGTGGAAACCGTCTAACATTAATTCTCTAGTAAGTAGACTGGTTTGACCGGTTGAGCAGAGCACGCATGCAAGCGTGCCTTAGTTGAACCTGCACTACGCTTCCGCAGAGACACACCTTCTTACGCCACACGCTAATTTGAAGTCACTACGCATACCAGGACGCTGACTGGTCATGCGCCTTTCAGGCGCACGCACCATATGCACTTCCGTCTTAGCCGCGTGTCTAAGGAGCTTGCGCCATGCCATGGCATCCGCCTATGCCACCCAAGGGTGCGCCATAGGCAGATCAGCCACCCGCCATGTATCTGACCACTCGCTCATGGACAAAAATACAAAGACAGTGTGCGAAGTTCAAATTGCACCACACTAGGCCTATAGCCCATGTTATGCGCGCATATGTGATATGGAGTCGCGCGCCACATAGATGCCACTGTGCATACCAGGACGCCACCTGGTCATGCGCCATCCATACTGCGCATATGTGCTGGTGCGGCGCACCCTTTGGTTCCCACTAGTGTTTGCCTTCAAGGAGTACTCCTCCTTCTATACCACTTTAAGCTTTGTCATTCCACCTATGTGGGACAAGATGACAAATCTCAATCCAAAACATACAACTTCGAGCTTCGATATCTCATTCATCTTAGCTCTATTTGGACATAGTTTGAACACAAACCATCACTAATTATTTATACAACACATTGTTTTGGTCAAAAATCACACAAGGATAATGCAACCAAATCTGATTTTGTGAGGTATGATGCTTGGTTAATTGTATGAACAACAAGTATATGAAATCAACGATGAACACCGAGATTTATACGAGGAAAAAGCCCTTGATCTTTAGAAGATCTCCGGCATAAAAAACCTCGGGTGATGGAAACTACCGATCACCAACTATATTGCAAAAACAGCAGTGATCCTTGTACAACTTCGGAAGAAAACAAGCTCAATACAATGAATTTCTAGTGAAAGTGTGTGTTTTTTGCTAAGTGTTTGCAGAGAATTCGTGTATTGTGTGTATTTTCTGTGGTGTGCACAACTTATTTCTATAATGAGCTTGTTTCCCCTTAAAAAAGATAAGAAAAAACAACTAACTAACTTCCCGAAAAAGGTGGAAGTCACCCATGACCACCACCAACGGTTATTTCTTCAATATGCACGTGCCTAAAAGCATATTCCACGAGATTCCAGCAAAGAAGTGGTCCACTACGTCCATTCCCTGCATTTACACATTAAAAACGTGCAAAACATATGTTCTGTTAAGGATCCTGATCCTCAGACTCGTGATCCTCAGACGCGTGATCCTCAGACTCGTGATCCTCAGACTCTGGATCCTCAGACTGTCTGCATCATCCATTAAGGATCCGTGATCCATGCCTAGACTCAGGATAGATGATCCTTAGCATAAAATTCATGCCCTAACAATTGCCCCCAATATGGCAGTTGTGATAAGGATTCACAGCTGTCATATTTCCGTCAGAAGCGGACTAGCCGTTGCTGCTGGTAACTAGTTGTTACACTGCCTGTCGTCACTGATAAGACCTGCTATAATGATCATTGCAAAATATAGAGTTAGAGATAACTCCTCAAGTGCCTTTACAGATCAGAAGATCCTTCCGTTCGTGGAGAATGAATCCTTCTACACAGTTTGCTATTAACCTTCCTGCACTTTAATTTCTGCATAGACACTTTAACTGTTAGATAGCCTTATCCGGCCTGGGTGGATGGTCCACGGTTTTGCTGGTGAAATCCAGGCCAGATGATTTGATACATAATGAATGGGTAATAACATTAAACTTTTTTAGCTACATCTATTGTTGTTTCTTCCCTTTTTATTTTTCATGTATGCTTTCTATTTTCAAAAATATCATCACCGAACAACTGGAAAGTTATTGAAAATCTGATGATAATGTTACACTTTTAACAGAAAACTTGAAGTGTTCATATAAATGTGGATCAATGATCCTTAACCAAAAAGGATAAGAGACAACTTACAGCTTCGAAAAAGTTAGAATATAACATACCAGAGAATCCAAGTTAGGATTCTATATCCTTGTAAATTATTGCTGAATAAGCAAACTATGAAAAGTAAAGCTTCTAGGATCAAGGATCCTTATCGTCAGAACTTGTATAACTTCAGACAATAGTTTCTAGGGTGAAGGATCAGGGATCCTTGAACAATAGGCAGGATAATGGGTGGTGGATGGATCCTCTGTTTGGGGGATGAAGCCACTCGTTATCCTTCCGTCTTTTATTTTCTGCACTACAAAGACTCGTAAACAATGGACACCCTTTGCCAACCCATGTGGACGGGCCACGTTTTGCTAGTAGAAACGTGGGTTGGCAATTTTGACAACCGTAAATGGTTTAACCTTTTGTGAATAAAATAACTTGAACTTTTTGGCTTATTTTGTGTTGATATCCTTGTTAATATCTTACTTTCCAACTGTTGTAATGTTCATTCTGTTTATACTTATCAAGCCTTGAAAAATTAAAAAAGATATCCAAAAAGTTTAGGATATGATCAAGGATCACATATCCCATAACCGATAAGTTCTAAAAAGTGATATAGTTTAAGAATCACAAGTTCAGTTGTCAAGTATAAGGGTTATTCAAATGAATAATGAATAAAATCAAAATAGTTAAGGATCATACCTGAGAATCCAAGTTAGGATCCTAACCTTTATCATTATAAACAGGATAACCATAAGACAAACCTTAATGGAAGGTAAGGATCAAGAATCCTTGGTCGTTTGTCTCCAAAAACCTGAAATAGGATACAACTTGGGACTAAGCCAATATAAGATAAGAGTTAGTAACTGGGGACAAGCCCAACAAACTGGGGACAAGCCCAAATAAACTGGGGACAAGCCCAAATAAACGGATGTAAACTGGGGTCAAGCCCATATAAACGGATGTAAACTGGGGTCAAGCCCATATAAACGGATGTAAACTGGGGTCAAGCCCATATAAACGGATGTAAACTGGAGTATGGCCCTCACTGGCGACTATCCAAACTTGAGCGACATGAAAATGCCGAAACCTTAGCTAACGTGAAAACGTTAGAAACCTTAGGAACGGATGTATGGTACGTCTACCATTATACGTAGGATCCTGGGTACAGCCAGTACAATGAAATTGTCAGCCCCTAAAACGAGTACTGGTCGCACTGCCTTGAACTGCACCAGGATCATCGTGCGCTACTGGCGAAACTGGGGACAAGCCCAAATAACTGGGGACAAGCCCATAAACTTTGGAGAGTTGGCCAACCACTTTGATCTTCTGTAAAATGATAACAACTCTGCAAAAGCTTAAACTTTGTGAAAATAGATGTTAACTGATTAACATCTTTAACTTATGATAAGTAATAAGTATAAAATGAATGAAAATGAAAATGAAAGTAATATGTTACCAAATGTAGAATCATATATCCTTTGAGGATCCTGGATCCTTAATCAGAATACCGGTATCGCTGAGGATCCCTGATCCTTCTTACTTAGTATTTTTTTAGATGAACAGCATTCCAAGCTCTTGGTAGGAGATCACCATCCATTGTTAACAAATGATATGCCCCCTTTCCTGATTCAGCTTCAATTAGATAGGGGTCTTCCCACTTTGGTGCTAGCTTGCCATCAGAAGGATTTGTAGTGTTCTGGAATGCTTTTCTTAGCACAAAATCACCAACTTGAAATCTTCTAATCCTGACATTCTTGTTGTATGCTCCAGCCATTCTTTGTTGATAACTAGCCATTTCCTTTTTTCTGACTTTGAGCAAAAGCTTCTTCTTAGGATGCAGATGTTATGTTGGTTGGTGTAGAATAGTACTGTGTCTTTGACAAGCATCACACTTCTTTGCATAATCCACAACATCCTTCTTCGTGGTAGGCCTATAGTATGTTGTTCTAAGGATCCTTGAGAATAGTGCTCTGCCCCCAGTGTAGTTTCCACAGTCTCCTTGACTTTGAAAGCTTTAGGATTTTGTCCTGTAGGGATCTCTCCATGTTGTATATATCTTAGGATTGGAAGGATCCAGGATCCTGAATTCGACTGTGCAGGATCACCAGGTATGATTGCAGAATCCTCCACTATCTCCATGGCTACGTGATCCTCAATTGCAGGAGTTAAAACATGGGTGATGAGTATTTTTCACATCTTCTGGCATCTTTAGGAATGATCCAAGGTTAGTTAAAGCGTCTGCTTCTGCATTCTCTTCTCTGGATACCTGTGTTAGACTGAAAAAAGCAAAAGAATCTGCCAATTTCTTGACTATTTCTAAGTACTCGATTAGTATTTCACCTTTAATAGCATAAGAACCATTAAAGTAGTTAGTAATTAATAGGGAATCTACGAATACTTGAAGATACCTGATCCTCATATTGTTAGCTAATTGCAAACCTGCTATCAAGGCCTCCTACTCTGCCTCATGATTAGTGGTTTGGAATTCACATGCAATGGATTGGGGTATAATGTCCCCCTGTGGCGATTTTAGTAGTGTGCCTTGTCAAGTTCCTTTAACATTTGAAGCTCCATCCGTGAAGAGTGTCCAAGGATCCTTTGTCTTCTCAAGTTGTTGAACTTCTAATTCAGCTTTCCTTTGTAGATCACTACTGAAATCAGCCACAAAGTCAAGTAAAGCTTGGGACTTGATTGCCCATTTTGCCATTCTACCTGACATTTGAAGTTTCTTGAGAACATTCTTGATAGCAAGGTTAGTTTTCACAATAATGGTATGAGTTTCTAAATAATTTCTATGTTTAGCAGAAGCCATAATTAAATCAAGAATTAATTTCTCTAAATGAGAGTACCTGGCCTCAGCATCAAGTAGAATATTACTTACATAGTATACCGGATGTTGAGAGCCTTCATGATCCTTAACTAGGATCACACTTACTGCTTTAGCTGAAATAGCTAAGTATAAGGATAACGATTCTCCATTTTCTGATTTCATCAGGGCTGGTGCTCTTCTTGGATAATGGCATTCTTTCGAGTGCAAACTTTCTCTTCATGTTTCCAAGCGAAGGTAGACTTTCTTCTTTTCAAGAAGGATATTAAATCCTGCTCAATACTGTCTAGGATCCCAGATCCTATAAAATTTTTGGATTCAGGATCCTCTGGGTTCAACAGAATATCCTTGACGTCTTGCTCCTTGGAGGTTGGCTTCAATGAAGAAGTGTAACAGTTCTTTGCCTTCTGCTGATCACTTTCTATCTTCACCACATCCCATAGAGTTGGGAGCTTGACACATTGATGATATGTTGAGGGGACTGCCTCCATATCATGTATCCATAGCCTGCCAAGGATAACATTATAGCAGGATAAGCAATCTATGACACAAATTTTTTGAAAAGAATTAACTCCCTCTATGTAAATAGGAAGTTTGATGTCCCCCAATGTAATCTTTGTCTCCCCACTGAATCCCACAAGGACAAATGATCTTTGGACAATATCGGATTCAAGGATGTCCATTCTATTAAGGACATCCAACTGGATTATGTTCACTGAGCTTCTCCCATCAATGAGAATCCTGCGAACAAAATGGTTAGATATAAATAGTGTAATAACTAAACCGTCGTGATGAGGATCCTGAATGTCCACACGGTTATCCTCATCAAAGGATATCACTTTTTCCTGGACAAGAATGGAAGTTCGAACAGGTCTGCCCCCATTCTCCATCTTTGTTTCCTTTGCACGTCTCTTAGCTGCTGAGAACCTCCGGAGATGAAATGGATGATTTGAGCATCAGATGGTGGAGGAGGAGCTTTTTCAGGAACTTTCTCAGGATACTCAATCCTTGACTTTTTCCTTCCGAGCAATTCCTTCAAGTATCCTTTGCTCAAAAGATAACCTATCTCCTTCCTTAATGCTATGCACTCATCTGTGAGATGACCAGAATCCCCATGGTAAGCACACCATTTCGATTCGTCTTTGGTGGTAGGCGGTTTGTCATTCTTCCTTGGCCACCTAATCTTGTCACCTAAACTCTGCATAGAAAGGATTAGTTCATTATTATCAGCAGAAAAACAATATTCAGAAATAGGAGGATAATCCTCATCATCTTCCTCTTGTTCCACAGCATGCACATTCTGGTTGTCATGCTTGGAGTATTGCTTGGATCAGTTATCCTTGAGATAGGATCTTTATTTGTCTTGCTTTGAGGATCCTGACAATCTCTCGTGGATCCTTTTGTCATCCTCTAAACGGATGAACCTAAGGGCCCTGTTTCTTTCCTCATCTAAGTTCCTGCAAGGGGTCATGACAAGATCATCATAGAACATTGAATCCCTAAGCAAACCCATTTTAAAGGCTTCTAGAGCTGTAGCAATATCTAAGTTAGGGATTTCTAAGGATTCTTTACTGAATTTAATTATGTAATCTCTAAGTGATTCATTATGACCTTGAGTTACCCTATATAAATCACTAGTTAATCGTTCAAATCTCCTACTGCATGAGAATTGGCTATTAAACAAATTAACTAGATTAGCAAATGAAGTAATAGAGTAAGGAGGAAGACTTAGCAGCCATTTTAACGTTGATCCGGTAAGTGTGGATCCAAAGCCCTTGCACAAGCAACCAGATTTGATGTCTGAAACCTCTTCGGTATCTCTCCTGAATGATTCAAATTTGGAATTCTAGATGTGAATCCATGTTGGCGGGATTCTGGCATAACCGAGGGACCAGAGGAAGCAATGGTCTGCATTGGAATGAAGTCTCCTTGATGGACATTTGAACTTTCGGGTTGTTGACTCCCTAAGGATCCTTGATTCTGAAAGATGTTGGATCCTTGATGTGCTGTGAATGGGGGTCTTGGAGGATAATCCATGGATTCGGAAACCTGAGATGATGATCCTTGAACCTGGAAGGAGGATCCTTGAACCTGAGAGGATCCTTGAACCTGAGAGGATCCTTGAACCTGGGAGGATCCTTGAACCTGAGAGGATCCTTGAACCTGAGAGGATCCTTGAACCTGAGAGGATCCTTGAACCTGTGAGGATCCTTGAACCTGAGAGGATCCTTAAACCTGCGAGGATCCTTGAACCTGAGAGGATCCTTGAACCTGAGAGGATCCTTGAACCTAAGAGGATCCTTGAACCTGCGAGGATCCTTGAACCTGAGAGGATCCTTGAATCTGCGAGGATCCTTGAACCTGAGAGGATCCTTAAACCTGCGAGGATCCTTGAACCTGCGAGGATCCTTGAACCTGAGAGGATCCTTGAACCTGAGAGGATCCTTGAACCTGCGAGGATCCTTGAACCTGCGAGGATCCTTGAACCTGAGAGGATCCTTGAATTGGCTGCGTCCGCATGCATTCTCCTAAACTGGTGAAGAATCCCTGATGCTGAAATGAGGATCCTGAAGGCTGGAAAGAGGATCCTTGAGCCTGAGACATTGCCGATGATCCAGAACGTATTCCTGTTGATCCACCCTGGTATTGGACATGTGGAGCTGCAAAGTGCTGGGAAGTTATGGCCGGAGTGTCGAAATTCAGCGATCTCGACATCAAAGGGGAGTGATCCTCTGCTGATTTTATCAATTTCGCGAAGGATCCTGCCATTAGTCTTGACCTGCTGCTGCATGTGATCCTTCATCTGCATAATCAAAGCATAAAAATCACTGTTAGTAAGTGTAGAGGAAGAAACAACAGTTGGTTTTGTGAAAACGGGGGTTGTCTTCTTCAGAGAATTCTCAGCATTCTTCTAGAATGCAAGGGGGAGATGATCCAAAGGCGGAATGCCCTGTGAAAAAGTGACCGCCGACATAGAACTTGGAGTAGTTTTCCCTGAGAAGCCATGCGGTTGAAGGTAATGAACCGAAATGAATGAAGTGAACAAAATTTCTCAGAATTGAAGCACCAATTGCCCCACGGTGGGCGCCAAACTGTTTTGGTCAAAAATCACACAAGGATAATGCAACCAAATCTGATTTTGTGAGGTATGATGCTTGGTTAATTGTATGAACAACAAGTATATGAAATCAACGATGAACACCGAGATTTATACGAGGAAAAAGCCCTTGATCTTTAGAAGATCTCCGGCATAAAAAACCTCGGGTGATGGAAACTACCGATCACCAACTATATTGCAAAAACAGCAGTGATCCTTGTACAACTTCGGAAGAAAACAAGCTCAATACAATGAATTTCTAGTGAAAGTGTGTGTTTTTTGCTAAGTGTTTGCAGAGAATTCGTGTATTGTGTGTATTTTCTGTGGTGTGCACAACTTATTTCTATAATGAGCTTGTTTCCCCTTAAAAAAGATAAGAAAAAACAACTAACTAACTTCCCGAAAAAGGTGGAAGTCACCCATGACCACCACCAACGGTTATTTCTTCAATATGCACGTGCCTAAAAGCATATTCCACGAGATTCCAGCAAAGAAGTGGTCCACTACGTCCATTCCCTGCATTTACACATTAAAAACGTGCAAAACATATGTTCTGTTAAGGATCCTGATCCTCAGACTCGTGATCCTCAGACGCGTGATCCTCAGACTCTGGATCCTCAGACTGTCTGGATCATCCATTAAGGATCCGTGATCCATGCCCAGACTCAGGAAAGATGATCCTTAGCATAAAATTCATGCCCTAACACACATATATAAATATTATTGATGTCCAAAATATTTAGTGAAAAACTCATTTTCACTAAAATTTCCAACAATCCCCCACATGAATGGAGATCGATTAAAACACACAAAATTCCCCGATGAAACCTCGACAGTCGAGTATTGCAGGATAGGTAGGTTTTGCCTTTGAACCTTCCTTTGTGAAGCATACTTAGCCTACTAGGGTTTTGTAGACGTGATGTCTTTGAACAACCCCCCATTTGTGTAAGCGACAATATACATTCACACAATACTTTCCCTAGCCGGGCCATCCCCTCACTATCGTGTCCTATAATGGTCATGGAGCACTTTCCTGGTTCTGCGGGAGCTCTAGGAATTATGCCTTAATTCCATTCGAAGCGACCACACTTCTCTCCAACATAGGTGATTTCCCTTTAAATCATTAAAAGCATTATGGTTTACTATGATTTACACAAATCATAAAACCACATATTATGCTTAACCTCACAACAATGTCACTGAATATTATAGGAATGGACTAGGACGTATTTAAACACCCTTTTATAGTTTTAGGGGGATATATGAACATATACACTAGCTTATATATAAACATATATATTAGCTATGCCCCCACAGTGACTACCCTTCGGTTCATGATTAAGTTGGCCTATTGAACCTAGATCTTGGGATCTCCAGTCAACTAGGTTAGGTTTCCCTCATGTCCCTTTATCCATGGCTTTAGTCCCATTCCACAACCTGATCTCTTATCAACCCACTGGTTGTTGGATCCAAAATTATCTTTGACTTCGCTAAGTCACCAACGATAATTTAAATTGCGATCAGTTGTTCTAACGTGTTCTTGACTCGCTAGTCACTTTTGCCTTTTAGTCAATTCATAAGACTTATAACTCGTGATCTCAACCTGGATCCAGTTATGTACCTTGTCTTAGAATGACATTAAACTCAATTCATGGCTGGACACGTTTTCACCGTGCCTTTGATTTGTCATGACTGACATCTTACTAGATTTTGAATCTAACCAATTGGCATTCGAGTCCAATCTACTCGATTGACTCCATATAACCATTGTGTACTCCACTTGGTCATGCGTTTGCAATATATGCAAGTCACCCCCACATTTAAGTGTAATTGGATAACATCCAAATGGGGCGATGAAAGGTTCTCCCTTTCTTTTCTAGTTTGAGAAAACTTCCCAACTACCATTTCCACATTCAAATGCAAGTCACCCCCACATTTAAGTGTAATTGGATAACATCCAAATGGGGTGATGAAAGGTTCTCCCTTTCATTTCGAGTTTGAGAAAACTTCTCAACTACCATGTTCACATACCCTAAAGGGTTTGTTTCTTAAATGGCCTCCCCCCACATTGCTTGCATTTTAATGAAGTTATATTTACAGTTTTGTTTAGCACAAAATTCGTTCTTGTGTCATCACATATTTTGAATGTTTAAAGTTAATTTAATCTCCGTCGAGCATATAAATTAACAAGTATTAGTCTAGCATGCTTTAGACCACAATACTCTAGCATGTGAACAGAAGATGCATCATTCTGATTCTTCACAGCCTTAAGAGATAACGCACTATCTCTTCCGAACATTCGTTTCTTAGTTTAGACACAATAATGAAATTTTTATTTCACCATTCCAAAACCAACGGTTTTAGGAAGGTCTCAAAAACCATAGTTAACTCCATCCATTAGGATCATAACACGTTCGCCTTTTTTATCTCCAAGGCTTCACCATTGACTTCCTAAAGACTTAAACATAAGTCTTAATCCAAGTCACTTTGATGAAAATATTTGTATAAAATCACTCGAGTCTTGAGATATAGCCAATTAGATTGACTCTCAACAACAAAGCATTCACGTATGCCTATAGTGATATATACATTTACGTTGTTGTTTCATTAATACCATGTATTGGGATCCTCCACATAGTTTAAACAACATTGATGGTAGTAGAAGCATCTACAAGTCCATCACTATTGTAAAATTCCGTTAATAAATTTGCTAAATTTATTAAACTCATTTACAATAATAACATATATTCCTTTCATATGTTATATTCTTTGAAAACTTACATGTGCATTTCCATGTTGATGCTCTCAACATTAGATGACATATCTCGTTTTCGTGTAGTCCATCTCAACCATATACCACATTTCTCACGACGCCGTTATGCATTTGATGTTTGATTTGTGACTTATTACATAAGTCATGATCACAACCCGCTCGTTGTGTTTGTGTAAATTACTTTTTACACTTTGTATCAAAATGTGTATCCTTTTGACAACTTATTAGTAGTCCAAAATAACGGATATACCAATGATATCTAAACATCAAAAGCCAAAGTGTTATTATCTTCAACACTTTTTTACCGAAATAAACGCAATTATTTCGTTCGGTGTCATGTTTTGAGGTACTCCCTCATCTTGGAACTCTAAACTTGAATAATCACAAGTTGTCCAAAGTATAAAGTTGTTTACAATTACCTACTCGCAAGTAGTTAAGCAACTTATTATGTCTATAACAACATCGAGTTGTTTTTCACAAAATAGTCTCTCCAAGACTATTATATGGTTCAAGACGTTATACTTCGTGGAAGTATCGAATCACTTATACTTCGCAAAGACATGTTTTATTCGTTCAAAACATTTCTCGTTTTTGCAAGTGTTTTAATATTAAACTGTATATTTATGTTTTGATTACCAATCAAGACAATAAACCTTATAATAGTTTTAAGAGTAAAATGCACGGATAGTCCCTGTGGTTTCGCAAAGTTTCACCTATAGTCCCCAGATTTTGGAAATTACACTCCTAGTCCCTGTGGTTTGACAGTTTGTTACGCTGATAGTCCCTGGAGTGGATGTGGGTTAGTTTTCTCAGTTAAGTTGGTGTGAAATGACTATAATACCCCTTACATTTATTATAATATAAGAAAAAACTAATTAATCATTTAAAATATCAATTGGGCCCCACAATTAATTATTAAATACAAGATATAACATCTTCAAGAACATGAACATCTTAAACATCTGGGCCTAATTTCAAAAAATCATCATCTTCAAAAAAATCATTATCATCATCAACTTCAAAAAAATCATCATCTTCTTCAAGAACAAACAACATAAAATCTGGACACATCTTTAATCACCCATTTTCATCTTCCGAGGTTCATACAAAGTGAAACCTAAACCCACAAATTCAAGAACACCCAAAACACTTTACCTCCGATCAATTTAAAACCCAAAACCTAAACCCACATATTCAAGAACAAGATCCAACCATAGGAACCATACCCGACTCAAAAACCCGAACCGAACCACCACCATCGAAGAACCTCCACCACCACCGTCTGAAGATGTTATAGGAGTTCAAATCTGACGGTAGAATCGATCTCCTGAAGGAAGAATCTGCAGAGCGGTAGACTTGAAAGATGATTCGTTGCTGTTGAGTTTCATCGAAGAAGAAGAAGAGTCATACAGAGAGTTACCAACTGATTTGGGGGTTTGTAGGTGTGAATCGAAGATGACAAGGAGGAAGACAGATGATAATCAGCGACTGGTTAGGGCTTACTTGTGATTTTAGGGTTGTTGATTTCTTGGTTGGTTCCCTGAAATCATCTTTTAATCCTGAAGAATCTGGTGCTTTTCCTTGTGTTCAAAGAGATCTACGCATTACAATTAGTGTTTCGGTGGGAGAGTGAAACAGAAACAAGGTAAATTGTTTTTGGATGTTGTATCGCAGAGAGGAGGATTTGGAGGAATTGATTGGGGTTCTTTAAAGATGATGATTTTTTGAAATTAGGCCCAGATCTTTAAGATGTTCATGTTCTTAGATGTTATATCTTGTATTTAATAATTAATTGTGGGGCCCAATTGATATTTTAAATGATTAATTAGTTTTTTCTTATATTATAATAAAAGTAAGGGATATTATAGTCATTTCACACCAACTTAACTGAGAAAACTAACCCACATCCACTCCAGGGACTATCAGCGTAACAAACTGTCAAACCACAGGGACTAGGAGTGTAATTTCCAAAATCTGGGGACTATAGGTGAAACTTTGCAAAACCACAGGGACTATCCGTGCATTTTACTCTAGTTTTAATAAATAAAACAATTTCAAAACTCGCTCGTTTGAAAATAAAACGAATACACATCGTTTTAATAAATGGTTTATCATATTCAAACCATTTCTAACCGCTGTTAGATAATAACGATTATCAATAGTTAAAATGAGTGGTTTGTATGATAACCAATTCTAATATACTAATTAGAATTTAAATGTTGAACAAACATTCAAAATATTCGGTTTTTATAAAGTAAACCGCTTCTAACGCGCTCGTTAGAAATAAAACGAATACAAATATTTACTTTTGGTTTAAATGAACATTTTCTAACACGCTCGTTAGAAATAAATATAAACCTTTTCTAACACGCTCGTTAGAAAATATATATAAACGATTACAAATCATCTTAAATAGTTTATCATAGTTAACCCGGTTCTAACCCGCTCATTAGAAATTAACGATTGCAAATCGTTAAAATAGTTGGTTATAAGATAAACTAATTCTAATACGCCAATTAGAAAATTAGACGATTATTTATTGCCATAAGCCGGTTTTGGTTTATATAAAATAAACGTTTTCTAACCCGCTCGTTAGAAATAAACAATTGACAAAGTCGTTAAATCGTTTCTAACACGCTCGTTAGAAAATAAACAACTATCAAACTCTTTAAATCGTTTCTAACACGCTCGTTAGAAATAATCGATTACAAAATTTGTTTCGAAGTTTATATATAAAAAAATATAAACTATTTCTAATACGCTCATTAGAAATAAACAAATAAAATTCGTTTAAACGTATGTGGAATAAAATCCGTTTCTAACTCGCTCGTTAGAAATTTAATAGTTTAGACGAAACCGTTACAAAGTTTATTATCCAAAATAATTCTCTCCAACACGCTCGTCGGTAATTATTTGAAATAATAATATTTTCTAACATGCTCGTTAGAAAATCTAAATGTATATTTTCTAACACGCTCGTTAGAAAATCTAATCGTCTTATAACCAGTTAGTTCTATACAATCACCGTATCTAACACGCTCATTAGATGTAAAAGATGATATTAAACTCATTATTCTATAAAATTCTAACACGCTCGTTAGAGATATAAAAGGTTTTAATGTTGTTATTCTTTCAACAACGTTTCTAACACGCTCGTTAGAAGATATTAAAACTGGTTATTTTATAAAATAATTATTTTCTAATATGCTAATTAGAAAATAAAAATATATCAAGACTTTTAAAACCAACATTAATATATCAATTATGGTTACTAAAAGCTTGTTATAAAGAAAATAACCGTTACAAACACTATGTAAGGGGTTACAAAATAAAGTTTTTCTAATACGCTCATTAGAGAATTTAGTATTTCAAAACCTATTGAAATACATATTATTTTGTATATTGTTCGGTTTATCTAAACACGAACAAAAAACATGAACTCCAAAACTTGAATCAAAAAGTTCGTTTTGCAACACGGTATTCGGATTAAAGATTGTACTCCAATCATAAAAATAATCCGACTCATTGTACTAAATAAATATTTCCCAAAAAATATTTACAAGATTTTAACAAAAATCCCATTAAATATTTTAACTTTCGTGAACCTAAATCCTCGTAGAGAAGGGATTTAAGATTGTAGCAACAATCTTCACGAAAGTCTGTTTTAAGATTGTAGGAACTAGGTTCACGTTTTATTAAAATATATTACAAAATATATAATAACGAGACTCTCGTTATTTGTGGGAAACTATTCTAGTACAATACCGGTTACATAGACTAAGTAAATAAAAGTAATATACAATTTAATTGTACCAATCTTGATTCAAGTCGATGTCTTTAGAAGAACTGCAACCGCACCTTCTTGTACGAAACTCCGCTGCAAGACAAGCAAAATATGGTTGACGCTTTTGGTTGAGGCACGTGTTCGACACGCTTCCCTTAAAACAGATTCCGCGCCTCCTCTCAGACGGTCTGTCTCCCAGGGTACAACAACCGGAACAGTATGTGTACTGCCGGAGATGACTCTCAAGCCCGAGATAGCACCGGATATAATTTGGTGTTTAGAAATGTTGGTGTAAAGAATGAAGTTGTGAATACTTTAGAGAATACTCTTCTCTAAAGTTTCATGAAATGTAGAGAACACTATTGAGTATGTTTTTCTCCATCTTCAAATGAATAAACCATATTCATTTTTATAATGAGATACTCATTAAACCCTCTTAATGATGTCATAAACAAGATTATTAATCTTGTAATTAAAAGGGTTAAACTCTAACATAATGGATATTAAGTGGTAGTAAAAAGAAACTGTCATTTAACTTATGGCACTAGTGGAAACCGTCTAACATTAATTCTCTAGTAAGTAGACTGGTTTGACCGGTTGAGCAGAGCACGCATGCAAGCGTGCCTTAGTTGAACCTGCACTACGCTTCCGCAGAGACACACCTTCTTACGCCACGCGCTAATTTGAAGTCACTACGCATACCAGGACGCTGACTGGTCATGCGCCTTTCAGGCGCACGCGCCATATGCACTTCCGTCTTAGCCGCGTGTCTAAGGAGCTTGCGCCATGCCATGGCATCCGCCTATGCCACCCAAGGGTGCGCCATAGGCAGATCAGCCACCCGCCATGTATCTGACCACTCGCTCATGGACAAAAATACAAAGACAGTGTGCGAAGTTCAAATTGCACCACACTAGGCCTATAGCCCATGTTATGCGCGCATATGTGATATGGAGTCGCGCGCCACATAGATGCCACTGTGCATACCAGGACGCCACCTGGTCATCGCCATCCATACTGCGCATATGTGCTGGTGCGGCGCACCCTTTGGTTCCCACTAGTGTTTGCCTTCAAGGAGTACTCCTCCTTCTATACCACTTTAAGCTTTGTCATTCCACCTATGTGGGACAAGATGACAAATCTCAATCCAAAACATACAACTTCGAGCTTCGATATCTCATTCATCTTAGCTCTATTTGGACATAGTTTGAACACAAACCATCACTAATTATTTATACAACACATATATAAATATTATTGATGTCCAAAATATTTAGTGAAAAACTCATTTTCACTAAAATTTCCAACAGGGACTCCTCTACATGGGAGGAGTCTGTGCGTCACCTTGAAGAGTCCATGAATGAGGAGCTGACACGTGTCCTTTCAAATGTTGAAGAGTCCATCCCCGACGCATCCCATGCCTCCCCGACGCATCACATGCCCTCCCAGACGCATCCCATGCCTCCCCGACGCATCCCATGCCTCCCCGACGCATCCCATGTCCTCCCCGACGCATTGCATCCGGACGCCTATGATGCACTGGGACGGGTACGGGAACGGGGTACGGGGATCGGTACGGGAACGGGAAACGGCAAAACTAAAAAATTCAAGAAGCGGGGACGGGACGGGTACGGAAATAAATATATATTAAAGATAATGTAACACAAAACCCCAAAATAGTTATATATTGATGTAAAGTTCAAAAATCACATATCTTCCTAACCTAATTATGTATTAGTTAGAAACGTAGTATAAAAAAATAATAACAAAACAAAGAAACATACTATAGCATTTAAGTATAATAAAAATAATAACAAAACAAATAAAATTATATAAATTTAATACTTAAAGTAAGTGATGAATATTAATAAATGAAAGTTGAAATTAAAGAAAAAACAGATGTATTGGGCCACGAAGTTAATTTCAAAAGCCCAGTAATAGAAACTAAATAGGGCTTAGGTTATTAATATAGTTCATCTTCATCATCCCCTGTTGAACTGCCGCTGCACCTCACCGGAGAAAAGATCAACGTCACCTTACCTTCTTGGCTTCTTCTCTTCTATTTTTCTTTCAGTTATGACGATAATTGAAGGGACAAAGTGTTAAGAAACGTCATCGTTGGATATTGGTTTAACATGAAATTTGCTCCGGTGAAGGGTGGTCGGAAACTTGACGGAAACGTTTCTGCACGTCCCCAAACCCCGTCCCCTTCTGCAGCAAGTTTTCAGGCCGTACCCAACATGCCGGGGACGTTTCCCGGCCGTCCCCGTGCCGTTTCCGTCCCGTAGCAGTCCACGGGACGGGAGACGGCACCTCAATGGCGTTTCCGTGCTTCCGAGCCGGACGCATCCCATGTAGAGGAGTCCGTCCACAGACGCATGAACGTGACATTTTCGTAAAGAACGTTGGTCAAATGACATTTTCGTAAATTTCCCATTAAAATATTCAAGTTTGAGTAAATTGTCATTTTAGTCCCTGAGGTTTTGTCCAAATTGTCATTTTAGTCCATATATTAGTTTTTTTCTCCTCTGGATCCCTGACTTTTCCATTTTCTTGCAAATTTTGATCACATTGCCTAACTCGGTCTAAAAATCTGGTATAACCAGGGTTATTTATGGCATAACTGTTGTGTAGTGATAACCAGGGGTAGTTTACAACATAATTTATAAACCTCATAATAATTTAATGCCAAAAATACTCCTGATTATAACATGGTTTTTAGACTAAGTTAGGCAATGTGATCAAAATGACAAGGAAAATGAAAAGTCAGAGACCCAGAGAAGAAAAAAAAAACTATTTAAACTAAAATAACAATTTGAACAAAAACTCAGGGACTAAAATAGCAATTTACTCTTCAAGTTTTGAATTCATTAGTTCTCTAGCACATACTCTCACATTTATTCTTTCTTTTCTTAAAGTAAAAAATGGCCATCCGACATAATATGAAAATCATTCAGATATAATCTTCAGCACACAATGAAAATCATTTAGTGACTTCGAAGAGGTTTAAGCCAGTAAAAACGTACTTTTAAATTTCTTTTTTCATGGAATATTTCGTAGGGTTTTAATTTTATTTTTCATTGTTTATTTTATATTTTTTTATGTTTTCTAGTGTTTTTTAATAGTTTTCAAATTCTGGCATAAAATGTTTTACAATATAAAGTAGGTATATAATTATGCTTTTTTATGAATTAAAAAAATTGATTTTTTTTTACTTACGACGTGTTGACACTTATAATCTAGCGATCAAGCGTGCACATGATTTTCATATTCCTGCATCGCGGCACAATTAGGTCAGACAAAACAGGCACGTGTCTACATAGTAACATATTAACGGATAGATTTTTCGATAAAATATAAGGGTGTACCTATCTACACACCATTTTGCCTATTTACACACCAAAAAAGGTGTTTTTTGTCCTTATATGCACACCCTGCAGTGTCGAACTGTGGCCAAAACGCGGCGTTTTGGTCTGGTTAACCAGAGAAAGACTGACGGGTGTCTGACGGGTCTGTTGACCGGACCAAAGCGCCGAGCTTTGGCCGCGTTTTGGTCCTATCAACCAGACAAAAGACTGACACCCGGTCTGGTTGACAGGACCAAAACGCGGCCAAAGCTCGACGTTTTGGTCCGGTCAACAGACCCGTCAGACACACGTCAGTTTTTGTTTGGTTAACCGGACCAAAACGCCGCGTTTTAGACACAGTTCGACACTACAAGGTGTGCATATAAGGACAAAAAACACGTTTTAAGTGTGACTGTCTACACACCAGTTTGGCCGAAATATAAAGACAGTGGCAGCTAAATTATTGATTTCCTTGATCAAAATGTGTGTGTGGTCCCCACTCCTTGGGTCTGGATGAACCCGGTCTAACGGACCAACACAAGCGGACTTCTTGCCTCCAATGCAAGCCCACAATTTCGGACCAAATCTGGATGACGTAGATGTTCTTAGTATTAAATTTATCAGAATTTGGGAAATTTGTAACTTATGTAAGCCCACAATCGTTTACAAACAAATACATCATAAATATTTTTTTGAACAACATATGAAAATTATAATTGATGAGCTAGCTAGCTAGAAAAAGAAAGGACATTAATAGAGGATTTTCAATCTAAAATCACTTTGTTAACGTGAAGGGTAAAAGCCAATCCCTCAGTGTCACACTTGATTGCAGTCTGCAGGCATAAATGACAGTTTATTGTTGTCAAGATCGTAAGACACCATCATGTTCTGTTGTTGTATGTTTCCAAAAATACTAGATTTGTCATTCTCTTGATCATTGCTCTTGAAGGCCAAACACCCCTCTTCTCCACCTTCCTTTTGGTAAATGTAATTATCTTTTGTCAACTCCCAATTTGCACCCTCAAAATGAAAAACCACATTTGGGAATTCAACATTATCATAGCCTTGATAGTTGAAACAGTTTTCAAGACCGTATTTCGTTACGTTATCACTTCCAGACATGTTAAGATTTGTTTGGCTCATGAACTCATTGCTAATCATATCAACAATACTTTTTCCCAAGTATGTGAAGGTCGTACCTGAGTCGATGACCATCCCTTTATCTTTGTTAGTTTTGGCGATTTCAGTGTCTGTAATCGGAAGTTTAGTTTCGCCTACTGAGATACCTTCAAGAGTGATGTAGTAATTTGACTTGTCGGTCCATAAAGGCGTAGTTTGGACATCAGAATAAATATTATCTATAGACCCTGTTAGCAAAACACTGCTTGCTGTCTGGTCTAACCTAGAACCTAGACAATACGTGAACACACGATTTCTTAAGTGCGAAACCAATGACAAGTCCCCAGGCCCCATTCCTACTATTCCATCAAACCCAAATTTCTCGTCATTTGTTATCCCACAGCCGAAAGTAACACCGTTAACCTTCTCGTCCTCAATGGTTAAGGTCTCCTGGCCCAAAGTTACATTTACCGACATACCATCATCGTACTTCTGTTGGCAAAATTCACCAAGCCCCAACCTCTCGCAAGTATCAACAACATAATTAGAGAAAGATGTGGACATACTAGTGTCAAAAAAGTCTGGACCACTGGACTTGCATTTTGTCCATATGAGGTTGCTTCCTGTATCCATGATGGCCGAAAATGTTACAGGTGGGGTCCCGATGGCTAGGCTCATGGCGTACACGTCATTGAAAAGTTTCAAGGGAGATATTCCAGGGGAATAATATTCGGGATTATTCATCAATGAGTTTGTTGAAGTGTATTTGGGCCAAGTTTTACTGGAAACACGAGTTAGAGGGATTCGAGCAGAAGACGTGGGTTCGGTTGCTAAAAGTAAGTGAAATAGAATCAGCGGAAGAAAGATGGATGAAGCCATGAGTGAGAGTTTGAGATGGTGTGGGGAAGAAAGATGCATGCATGCATGCACTTATATATATAGTGTATGTACGAGGACTCTAGCCAAGCAAACCAAGGTCTTTGAGTGCAAAGTGGGCAACAAGCCCTGTTTACTTTGGGGTCTCCGTCGTTAAAGGTGCTGCCAAGCTAGTGATGTTGAGTTGTGGTCCATTTGAGTCTAAGGTGGGCAATGTCTTGGACAAGTCGTTCTTGCCCGTGTGTTACGGCAGTGGCGGAACTAGAAGAAATATCCAGGGGTATCCCAAATTTTTTACGATACATTTATAGAACGGAAACTTTTTTACCTACATTACGGGGCAGGGCCGATCCTGAAAATTCAAGTGCCCTGGGCGAGCCAAAAAAAGGCCCTTAGGTCTTACCGAATTAAATTTTATAAACTAGTTTTTTTTAAGTTATTAGTATTTAGATTAAAGAATCAATATTGAGCATATCACATATGTGCTAGGCTTTATGAATTAATATTGGCAATTAAGTTTTCAGGTTTTAGATTTGGGCTAAGTTTATTTTTATTTTTTATATCGAAATTAAACAATTCAAGAACTCAAGAAGAAAAGAAATAAAGAATACTCACAACTCACAATCAGCACAACAGCGGCGACTTCAACCAATTTGCCTGTTTGATGATTATTGTTCTGAACTGTTTCAGCAATCAGCAGCGATCAATTAAAGCTTGTTTTTTGGATTTTGGTTTCATCATCACTTCAAAAAATTCAAACAATCAAACAATCAGTTAACAATCAAACTAACAACCAATATTCAGCCAATAACAACAAGTAACAAGAATAAAACTAATCAAACTAACCAATAATCAGCTAATCAAACTAATCGTCTGTGACTATGTTCGATGATAGTCTATTCGTCTGTGATCTTCTGTTGTTCGATATGATCATCTAGTCAAACAATCAATAATCAGCGGCCAATAACAATAAGTAACAACAATTAAACCAATTAACAATAACTAACCAATATTTATTGAATCTGCGTCCTGCGAACAGCAAGCAATCCATCAACAGCAGGTCGACAACAGCAGCAGGTCGACAGCAGCAGCATGTAATCTTCTGTTCGACTCTGTTCGATGACTCGATGTCTCGATATGCTAGTCACTGCCAATTCTTTCCGAAGACGATGTTCTGTTCGATAATCAACGGCCATTAACAATAACTCAATAAGTAAGTAGTAACAACATTATATAAAACAACCCAAACATAGCAAACTGAAGTCTGAAACAATCAAAAAAAAAAAAAAAACTAATGAAACTGAAACAAAACCTCCTGTTTGTTTCGTGTGAAACTGTGAATGATTAACATTAATAAAAAAACTAATCAAAGTATCAAACTGAAACAAAACATCATGTTCCTGTTCGTGTGATTGTGTGAATGATTAATACTTAATAAAAAAAGTCTAAAACAAATAACAAACCTCCTGCTGCGATGAGCAATTCTGATCGTGATTTCTGTTCAGCGTGTGTTCGAGTTCACAGCAATTTCTGATATGCGATTCTGCGATATCCCTCAATTCATCCCTGTGTGAGTGTGTTCGACAATCCAAGAATCGACCTTTGATATCCCTGCATAATTCAATCTGCCGCCCAAATGCCCAATACACTGTTAGGACTTAGGGTTATTTTTTTGGTTATTTGGGCTAACTAATATTGGGCTATCATTTGGTTATTTGGGCCAATATAATTAGAATTATTTGGGCTTAATATCAGATTCTAAATTTTTTTTTGAGGGGTGTTCTAGTAGTAGTTGAGGGGTATCCTTAGTATAAAAATCGGAATTTTTTTTTTTTACACTACCGCTTAAAAGTTGAGCCGTAGCCC
The DNA here is from genome assembly GCA_030545235.1 of Helianthus tuberosus. NCBI lineage: Eukaryota > Viridiplantae > Streptophyta > Magnoliopsida > Asterales > Asteraceae > Helianthus > Helianthus tuberosus. The sequence goes on along the minus strand of CM060393.1, from coordinate 45,733,956 downwards.
GGGCTACGCCTACGACTATACTAGGTCCGCCCCTGTGTTACGGTGAAGTCTAAAAATATTATTCTTTGGATATTGAGATGCAATCCTCAGGGGTATGAGTGGTCATCACTCATCACTTATCAGTCACTCACAACTTCTAATCAATTTTCGTCATGTCATCAACCATTATTTTATCACTAGTTATGGATTTTAGTGGAAATGGTCATCACTTTTGATAGAATTCCATCACTCACAACCTTTTTTTTTTGTTTTTAAATTATAAATTAACAATAAAATTATAAAAATAGTTTTTTGTTTTTTTTTAAAACAAACTGTTTTTCTGTTTTTTTATAAAAACAGTTTTCTGTTTTTTTTAAAAACAATCTGTTTTTCTGTTTTTTTTTTTATAAAAACAGAAAACTTTTTTTATAAAAGTCCATAATCATATCTTTTGTTTTTAATTCAGAGAGCCTTTCATTTATATTTTTTTATGAAAATATATTAAATTATGTAGGCCTAATGGTCTAACCTAACATAAAAACCAAATAAAAATAAAGCATGCATTGTCTTCTTCTGAAGCCCATCCATCTGGCCCCCCACAACGGTCAGTTTTCGAATTTACAACGCGTGAAAGGATTGACGCGCGTGTTATCAGTTCGACGCGTTATATACTCGACCGGCGGCGGTGTGCGTTATAATTTAACGCGTGACCGGGGCTTATCACGGACCGCCTCGGGTCCCCTTAGGGGATAGGGCGCCCATTACTTATCACTCACTCACAACTTCCAATCAAGCATGTCATCAAGTATTATTCCATCACTAGTGATGAATTTTAGTGGAAATGCTCATCACTTGTAATGGAATTCCATCACTCACAACCTTTTTTTTGTTTTTAAAATAAATTAACAATAAAACAATAAAATTATAAATTATAAACTATAAATTTCATTTAAATTAAAAACAATATTTCTAGAAATATTTTAGACTACAATAAAAATAAAAATATACATAAAGAAACTCTACTCCTCGTCCGAATTAGGAAATTCCAATCCTAAATAACCTACAAGTTCAGTTAAATCGTATCTCAACCGAAAGTGAATTTCTTCATCACGCAAGTCTTGTTGGATATTTTCGGGAACGGGAAATTGTGTAGGAGGATCCGGCACCCAATCTGAAGATATTGCACGTCTGTCTTCTTTGATTAGCATATTGTGCAATATGATACATGCATATACTATGCTATGTATTGATTTCTTATTCATCGCACGAACCGATCGGTTTAATATGCCCCATCTACCCTTTAAAACACCAAAAGCCCTCTCAACATCTTTTCTTGTCGATTCTTGCAACTTTTTGAACGCCTTTTCTTTTTTCTCGACAGGAAATGAAGGAGGTTTCACAAAAACAGACCATGATGGGTAGATACCATCTACAAGAAGAAAGCCTCATCTGTAATATCTTTCGTTAACATAGAATTGACAGAAGGGTGCAGTACCATCCGTTACGGTTTGAAACAACACCGACGTGTGCAAAACATTGATGTCGTTGTTTGAACTTGGAACACCAAAATATGAATGCCAAAACCATAAATGCGTTGGTCTTTTGACGTCACCGCTTCAAGTATGATGGTTGGTCTTTTGACGTCACCCCTAACATACGCCCCTCGCAACTCTCTTGGACAATTTCTTTATTCGATATGTGTACAATTGATGCTACCGAGCATCCCTGGAAAATGCCATCTAGCCTCATGTGCGGCAGCGGCGTAAATACGTGAGATGTCATGTCTCGTCGGTTTACGTAAAAACTCTTTATCATACAATTTAATGATCGCGTTACAAAAAATTGCAAACATTCACGTGAAGTTCTGTCCGACATAGCTAAGTATTCATCAAATTGATCGGGGGCGTTACAAAAAAATTGCACACATTCACGTGCATTTTTTGTATCGGCGTGAAACTTCGTTTGCCTTTCCCGTCGTAACGTTCTTGAAACCATGCTTCAGTTGCTTCGATGTCTCCAACAATCTTTAAAAATAAATCTTTTGGTAAACGAAACCGATGTCTAAACGTTTTGACATTATAGACCGGATTCTCCACAAAATAATCGTCCATTAACACTTCGTTGGCATGTATACGATCACGATCCACCATTTTCTTCTTTGGGCGGCTCAAACTTGCTTCAAGTTCGTTATACACCGACTCGAAAAATCAATTGTCTCATTGTCGGTAGACGATTGGCTATCGCTGTCCATCAAAAACGTCGAAGATGTAGGAAAATCCATTTGTAAAATATGTAGAATGTGTGATATGTATTTTTTGTGTGGGTGAAATGGGAAGAAAGTGTGATATATATAGATTGTTTAAGTTTTTTTTTTTTTAAATTTGAAACGGTAACAACCACAACGGTCAACAACCACAACGTTTCAATTTTTCAATACTCCACGCGTGAAACGATTGACGCGTGATAAGATCCAAGCGTTTTAAAAGTGGCCGGCGACGGTGTTTCTTTTTCAATCACTCGTTATAGGGGTCGATCACGGGACGCCCCTACCCCTTATTGTACAATGTGTTATCTTATCAACTTTTCTAAAGAAATTACAATATTATATTCATTAAAAAGGTTCTAATACATAATTCAAATCAAGTAATAAGATAACACGATCAATGTCAATAAAAAATATATATATATATATATACATATAATGTGTGAGGTTCCAGTAAATAGGGTGAAGTTGTGAGAAGTGTGAGAAATATTATGGAGACGACACGTGGCATTATATTATTTTATGGTTTAAGGGCAATAACGTAATTAACTGCAAAAACCAATTTAATTATAAAATAGATTGTAACCGTTTTAGAAGTTATTTTAGGAGATAATTTTTTACGTATCAATAACTGATCATGTTGTTTTAACATCTGTAATGTTTTTTTTGTTATTTTATAGGTATAAAACACCATATAGATTATAAAAACACGACTTGAATTGTAATACGGTCATGTTGTTTTAACATCTGGATTGATTGTATTGCTATTAAATTCTTGGTGTTTTAACACCATGTGGGGATGACTGTATTGCTATTCTAGATGTTAAAACACCATAACTTGAATCACAATACAATGTTTCCAGATTTTAGATGTTAAGACACCCTAACTTGAATCACAATACAATGTTTCTAGATGTTAAAACATCACGTCTTGAATCACAATACAATTAAAATATCATTGTATGAACATAGAAAAAACACCATGGACTAAAATATCAGATTGAAACGTAATTTTTTTCTTTATATAAGTATAGCGATATGGTACTCATATTAAACATAAAAACCGCTTGTTATTATGGCGTTTAAAAAAAAGATGGGGGGACTTGCATGTGCAGGGAGGTTGATGGCAGTTTCTTTATTTTAACAAAAAGACACTTATACCCCTAATCTAGCCAAATTAGTCAAAAAAAATGAAACATATTTACATTTTAAGTCCTTTTTTATCTCAACCATTAACTACAAGATCTAAGGGTTTAAAACACTTCGTACAAAAAACTCCTTTTCACGATAACCATGTGCATATATATATGTGTATATATATATATATATATATATATATGATCCGTTAGGAACCACCCTTTACTGCGAGAATCGTGAGAACCAGTGTGAACACAACCAAAAATACCTAAAAAATCTAAAAAACACATAATTTTTTTAATATTTTTTTATAAAAATCGCTACTTTTCGTTAATAATTTTTTTTTTTTAAATTTGGATACTAAAAGTATCGATTTTAATAAAATGAAATATTAAAAAACAAATTTGTGTGTGTTTTTAGATCTTTTAAGATTTCTTTTATGACTTTATGGCTTAGTTTTTAGCATTTAGCTTGAGATGGGGGGGGGGGGGGTTTAGGTTTTTGGGGGGTGGGGGGTTAGGTCTTTTTTAAGTTTTTGAGGAGGTTTAGTTTTTAGCATTTAGCTTGGGGGTGGGGGGTTAGGTTTTTTTTAGGTTTTTGAGGGGGTTTAGTTTTTAGCATTTAGCTTAGGGTGGGGGTTTAGGTTTTTTTAGGTTTTTGGTGGTGTAGTGGGTTTATTTTGTTGTGTTCACATTGGTTCTCGCGGTTCTCGCAATAAAGGTGGTTCTCGCATGAACCCTACCATATATATATATGCTAATTATAAGGAGAAAACCCACTCCAGTTGAGAAAACTCAGGAAACCTATATGTGTGGTTAGGATCCAACCACGTCATATGCACACCAAATGAAAAGAAGGGTAAACGAGTCTTTTTACATTAGGGGAGAGAAGTGTGAAGTGTATTAGACAAGACATGACAGACATCACTTTCAATTCACTTTCTCTCTCTCTTATTTTTACGTTTGGAACCATTTCTCAAATGAAGAACATATCAATTTCTCTCTCTCTCTCCTATTTTTTCTTTTTTGAAAGCATTTTCTTAAATGAAGAACAGATCCATGTTTTACCTTCTTACCTTCTTATTACATGTTTTACCTACTCTCATTATTACATGTTTTACCTTCTCTCCTTCTTATTACATTTCTCAAATGAAGAACATATTTTACTTCCTAAAAATCCAGAGAGATAGATGGTTAGAGAGAGACGATCGGAGAGAGAGAGAGAAAGGCAATGAGGATCGGTGAGAGAGGCAGTGAAGATCGGAGAAAGATAAGAAGATCGAACGGGTGTTCCATACAACATCAGATTCAGATCTGGTTCAAGTGGTGGAGGTAACGGTGGTTCCTCCTGCCGGAAAACCACTTAGTAGCTACTTGGCGGTGGTGGTCCATGGTTAGTTACTTGAATTCTCGTTTCCATTTTTCAGGTCTCAATTTATTTTTGGAGATGATGTTTTTTTATCCTAGTTTTTTTCTTTCTTAAATTGGCCTTAGATCTAGTGTTTTTAACAGTTATACTTGTTGATTTTTGTAGAGTGACGTGAAGCATTGTGTGGTTCATATGACGGTTCGATGTTTCAGATTACGAGGTCGATGTTGAACAGCTGGTTAAGATCTGAAGCATTTAGTTCTTGTTTTCTGGATATGTTGTTTTTTTTTTACTGATTTTTTCATTTTTTTGTGTAAAAATTGTTTTCAGATCTGAACAAATGGAAACAATTTGATTTAAGTTCTTATGTATTTGATTCTTGTTAATGAAGTTATATTTTTTTTATACATGTTATATTTTTGATGTAACAATTCTTTGCGTCTTAGTTACGAAACTCCAAGATCTAGGCATTTTTTATGTAACACTATGTAACCGGGTGTTAGAAATGTAACAATCGAAGAAAAAATGCATGTTACATTTTTTGTGTTACATAAATAATGCCAGTTATATTTTTTTGTGTTACATAAATAATGTGTTATTTCTGGGTTTTCCCTCTCTCTATGTTTTTTTTTATCTAAAATTACACATTTTTTGTAAGTGTTTTTAGTTGAATCAGGTATTTAAGGTATGAAATGTGTAAAAATGTGTTATTGCTGGGTTTTCCCTCTCTCTCTCTCTCTCTCTTTATATCTTTATCTTCTATTTCATTTCCAATTCTTAAAGATCTTCATCCAGATCTAAAAGTGATCTGAATCCAAAAGATGATCCAGTTCAAAAGATCATCATCCAGATGCTCCAACTTTTTTCTGGATATGTTTTTTTTTTGTTGAAGAAGATGAATGTTTTTAATTTTTTGATTTATCAATTTTTTGTGTTAAATTTGTTCAAGAAAAAATGCATGTTACATTTTTCCGTGTCACATAAATAATGTACGTTTACATAAAATAAAGTGCATTGTTACACTTTTTTAGATTATTGTAAAAATAAGTGTGTTGTTACATTTTTTATGTTACATTTTATATGTTATGGATTTTTTGGTTTTGTTTTTACCATGTTACATTTTATTTTTGCCTCAGATTTTTGTACATTTTTGCTGTATTTACATAAAATAAAGTGCATTGTTACATTTTTTTAGATTATTGTAAAAATAAGTGTGTTGTTACATTTTTTTATGTTACATTTTATATGTTATGGATTTTTTGGTTTTATTTTTACCATGTTACATTTTTTTTTGCCTCAGATTTTTGTACATTTTTGCTGTATCCGTGTTACATTTTTTTTTTCACTGAGATTTTTGTACATTTTTGCTCTATGTGTGTTTGATCATGTGCTTTTGTTGATGGTTGCTTGAATATCTTTTTTTTTTTCATGACAACGTTGTATATTAATTAAGAAAATTAGTATATAGAAAAATAATTCACCATTTTGACGAGCATTTTCGGAAATTTTCTTTATACCAACAAAATAATAACAATAAATGACTGTTATTAATGACAATAAATGTGGTGATTGTAGGTAGCAAGATTTAGTTAATAAAAAATAATCACAACATAAAAAGAGGAATCGAACCAAGCCCTCATGCAAGATTGTAATTATTTACATATATTTGTTCAAGTTTTTATTATGTATATAATGAAAATAACAGATTGAATAAACGACTTTTGGGTTTCAACAATATTAAATTTGTGATAATGACACAAGTGACCAAGATTCTGCTGCTTTATCCTACATAGAAATACACATTAATGCTACAACATAGACATTTTTTTGTTTCATTTCACATTTATACATATAAATAAAAAACAAAGCCCAAAAGTTTTTTTTATATAACCAGGTAATAAGATATCTAATCATAGCACCATACATAAAACAAAACACTTCCGCAATGTTACAAAGAAATTCGTAAACACAAACTATACAAATTAATGTAATAATAATTTGAAACTAACTACTTATTAGTTTCTCTATAACACCTTTTTTTCCAATTTGGTGGTTGATGCCTTTTCTCCCTGCATTTCAATTAAAAAAAAACATCAACATTCCTCGCAATACGAAACGTTTTTGAAGATAGGGAACACCCAAACAAAAAAAATGTTTGAATGTATAAACACATGTGGTCATTTTTTATGTGTTTTGTTGCTTATCTTCACTATCTACAAGCACGAAGGTTGATAACAAGTTACATTTTTTTCCATGGATCCAACAATGTAAAGTATTCATGTACAATGTGCAGTTTTTGAATTATCTCAAAATGCAACACACATGTACTTTTTTTTATACACATCAAATATCAATGTAACTTTTTTATGTAAAAATTGAATTCAACTAAAAAAACCAAAGAAAAAAAAAGTGTAACTTTTGTTTTGTTTCAAAACCAACCTCTAAGCCCTTTTTTTACATTTTTCCCTTTAAATGTAATTTCTTTATTATACACTTTGTTGAAATATGCACGACATAAAAAAGTAACATCTTTTCCAATAGAACATTTGTAACGTACAACTTTCAAAATGTCTAAAAAGTTTTTAAATGTTTTCTCTTATCACATACGTTGACATATATCAACAGTGTAAAGAGTAACAATCTTTCCTAGTAGAAAAATTTTGTAACAAGTTTTTAAAAATCAACAAAAACCCCTTTTTTTTGTTTTATGTAAACACCCCTTCCCACTTTCCCCTTTTGTTACACACTTACCTTTTTTTTAATGTAAAAGACATTTTCGACCAAAAAAATATATAACGAACAAAAAATGCAAATTCTTTTTTTTTTTTTTTCACATTTCCCTCCTTTTTACATTTTTTCCCTTAGCACAGATGTTGTGAAATATCCACGTCTTAGAAAGTAACATTTTCCATTATAGAACAATTTTGTAACCAATTTTTTAAAATCAATGCAAAACCTTTTTTTATGTCACCACCAAACAAACAAAATGAAAAAAAAAAAACCTGCCCAAACTTAACGGAAAAAGATGTAAATTAGGAAATAGATACACAAACATCAAATATATAATGTCGAGAACCCCTAAAAAATCATGTACGTAGCATCATTAAACCCACAATATAGCATTTATTGTTGCATCGTTAAAACATGTGTATGAACCACACAACTAACCCCTCAATAACATCGAAATTATATACTTAGCGATGTATAATAGAAGATTAAAAAATGGCAGACAGTACAAAGAAAAGCCCCAATTTTTTTTTGAAAAAAGCAAAAAACAAATCAGTTAGGGTCGACGTACCAGGTTCTTGTGACGGTGGAAGAAATTTCCGAGAAGCTACACCGGTACAGTGTTGTGTGATTTTCATGCGGTGGATTGCTTCTTCAAAACTTCCCAAAGAAAATAGGATGAAGAGGGGGACATATTGTGGTGTTTTGTGTGTGGTTTTTAGATAAACAATGAAAATTTTAAAGAATGGAGAACATTTTAGTTTTGCAGGTGGTTTATACTTGATGAGGTGTAGTGGGTAGGTTATAGGAGTTGACTGAAGGTAACATAGGGAAGTGAATGGTTTTTCTCTATTTGATGATGACATACACACATGCAGATTTTGTTATCCCAAGACAACAATATTTTACATCCAAGACGAAAATACCCTTGGATGTATTTTTAATAATTATTTAATCAAAAGCAATATCACATACACACTAAAGATGATCACAATCGTTGATCAGTTAAATCAACGGGTAGAAACTGGGTTTTCAGGGTTTAGTCAACTCAACCGGGTTTTCGATTTATCCTTGCCCTATATATATATATAAACGGGATCGGGAGAAAACGCTCAAAAGTGTGAGAACGGTGAGAACGCTTCCTGGCCCAACACGTGTCACACCGCTTAGAAAAGGGCGGGGGGGCTTTTTTGTCCTTTCATCTACTGCTTTTCCAGTTCTGGTTTTCCCAATGTTGTTTTAATTTTTGGTTTTTAAGATTTTTGGTGTTAACCAAATTCAATAATTAATGGCGTTTTAATGGTTTCATTGTATCAACATTTTGGCGTTTATGGCTTTTATTCACATCGTATGCCATTGGAACCCAGGGGCAGGAAATCTATTTGAATGGTGTTTTCCAAGGGGTTTTAAACAAGATGGCCTATTGTTCTATTATTTTTTATAAACATTTTGGCGTTTGTGGTATCTTGGCGTTTTACTATTGTTAAATTATAGAGTAAAATGCACGGATAGTCCCTGTGGTTTTGCAAAGTTTCACCTATAGTCCCCAGATTTTGGAAATTACACTCCTAGTCCCTGTGGTTTGACAGTTTGTTATGCTGATAGTCCCTGGAGTGGATGTGGGTTAGTTTTCTCAGTTAAGTTGGTGTGAAATGACTATAATACCCCTTACTTTTATTATAATATAAGAAAAAATCATACATACACTCTGACTCTCTCTCTACTCTCTCTCAGGAAACCCCCCCCACCACCTGCCGCCACCAGCACCACCACTTGCCACCACCTGCCGCCACCAGCACCACCACTTGCCACCACCCTCCCCCACACCACCACCTAACCCACACCACCACCACCAACCCCACACCACCACAAGTAAAAAAGCAAGTTTCTTCATGCTTTTACTAAACAACATGATCACCGTTCACTATAGAAAGAAATTAGATAGTGAAATTTCTGAAATCATATGCAATATCTGGATTCACCTAAAAAAAACAAATCAAAATTTATATAACAATTGTTTTGAAACTACGAGTGACATTGTACAGATTTATACCTTTGAATCTGATATATGTATTGATCTGCACCATACTCACCAAACACTTTACAAGCTGCGGCACCCCCTAACCCTAACCCCAAATCCGACAAATTTTACCAAAATTGAAGATTTCAACAGATCAACTCTCTTAATCAACAAGCTCTGTGCGTATACCGGCGAGGGGACTAGACCGGCGGAGTAGGTCGTCGGAGTTTGCTGAAGGAGATGATAGACGACAGAGTGGTTCGGAGTTTGCTGAAGGAGATAACAGGGAGGGGGTTGGCACGTGGGTGCGGCAGGGTGGGGGCGGTTTCACCGGAGAAGAGAGGGGAGACGGTGGGGTTGGTGTTCGGCTCATGTGGGAGAAGAGTCACTCTGTGTGTTTTAGAGACAGTGAGAGTGTGTATGTATTGTTTATATATGTGTGCTTCTTATTTTTTAATAAAGGTAAGGGGTAATTTTGTCATTTCACACTAACTTAACTGAGAAAACTAACCCACATCCACTCCAGGGACTATCAGCGTAACAAACTGTCAAACCACAGGGACTAGGAGTGTAATTTCCAAAATCTGGGGACTATAGGTGAAACTTTGCAAAACCACAGGGACTATCCGTGCATTTTACTCTAAATTATATTTCAACCACAGGAAAAAAAATATAAGGGAAGGAAATAAATTAAAAATCCTAATCGGATCTCTTTTCCCAATCTTCACTGTCATCAGTCTCTCTCTTCTTTAATAGTACAAGAACTGTCACCAAATATATGACGTTTTATGTAAAACTTAACAAACCCATCGGTTTGATTTTTTTTGCCTGCTCGTCTGTTGAACTGGCTTTTTTGTGGATGTTTGGGGACATAGATCTATGGCGTGTGAGTGGGTTTTTCGCTTTTTCTTTATGTGGATCTTCATCTTTATGGTGAACCCACTCTTCAGTGTCATTGATCTCTTCTCCTCATCCAAACATTCTCCAAGAACAAAAAATACAAAATGCCATATGACTGGCATCAGTATCTTTTTCTTGAAATTTTGTCCATCTCATGCAGCAAAATCTTTCTGAGTTACTCCCCTCTGATAACAATTCATTCAGTTTATTTGTTGGCGTTTTACAGTGGGTGGTATTTAGTAGTATTGGCGTTTGTTTTTTTTTGTTTGATCAAATGAAAGTTGCTGAGACGTATCATTTTTATAGGATGTCTTTTTGGCCCCTAAATTAGGCGGTGCATTATTATAATAAAGTATTTGTCTTTTCAGTTACTGTTTTGTAATTAATGTTTTTGATAAGCTTTATCTCTGAAGTCTATAATACGTCCCATCTTTCAAGTTTGGCGTTTTAGATTCTTCAGTATTACTGATTTTGTATTTACTTTTTCTAGTTACATTTTCAAGTTTGCTTTTTATTTTTTTTTATTATTTTTTTTTGTGGTTTTTTATAATAATTTTTCAAATTAATTTTATTATAGTTTGGGAGTTTTTTGGTGGCGTTTAACTGGATGATATCGTTTAAACAAGCATTTTTTGCTGTTTTGGCGTTTTTATTATATATGGCGTTTTTATTATATTACAATTAACTGAAAAGGAAAATAAAAAAAAGAATACATAAACAATTGATCTTCCAAATCTTCTCTGTCACCAGTCTATTTCTTCTTTTTTGAATAATGTTAACTGGCTGGTTCGACTTTCGTATGATTCATTTTGTTTTTTTGTTTTTCAAGCAGTTTTTTGTGTTGCTGTTTGGAAGCACACAGTCTGACATCAACATCTTTTTCTTGAAGATTTGTCCATCTCATGCAGCAAAATGTTATTGAGTTTAGATCATTCAGCCAACAATCTTGAATTTTTACAATTAACGATGTTTGATTTTTTAACTTTTTTGGCGTTTTACCGATAAAAAGAACGCCACGAAAGAAGATCACCTTAAACCTCAAATTTTGATCATGCTAAAATCAATAATGTATGCTGTATGAGATGGAAAACATTATTAATCCTCGATTAAGAAAGATAACTGACAATGTTGTCCACCCCATACAGCTAAACTTTATTGACAACAAACCTCAATAATGTTTTTGTATGTTTTTGGCGTTATAAATTGGATGGAAGTTTAGGGTAAGTCAATAAGATTTTACTCAATGAAATGGACAATATCCTCACTTAAGGATTTTGTCTATTTCATTGAGCGAAATCTTTACTAACAGCCAAACTGAATTTCAATAAAACGTTTTAGGGTAGAAGATATTTGATGTTTGGGTTTTTTGGCGTTTCTAAGGCGAATGGGTTATATCAAATATGGCGTTTGAGTTTTTGTGTGTGTTTTTAATTGAAGGTCTGAGATGTTGTATATATAGGATTTTTTTGGCGGTTTTTTATGCGGGATTTTACTATAATTAAGTTTGGCGTTTTATATTTAATGGCGTTTTACTTAGAATGGTCTGTGATTTTTGTTTTTGGCGTTTTATTTCATGAGATGGCGTTTTGTGTGGAGTATTCAAAAGACCCTTTTACCCTTAATGAAGCGCGTCCACGTAATACAATTGATGTTATTTACGAAAACGCCACCGCGCCAATCTAGTCCATAGATTGTTTTGATCGGACGATCGTTAAGCGTTCTCACACTTTCTACCGTTTTCTCTAAATCCCAACCCTATATATATATATAATGAGAACCATCTCGAGTTGTAAGAACCGTGAGAACTACACCGTGCGGGGCGAGGTGGACCAAATTTTTTTTTCATAAACGTAGTTGCGTGTATTATAAACACATTTGTAAAAAAAAATTCAAAAAAAAAAATGTTGTGTGTGTAGTTTTGAGCACCACAAGTTTGTGTTTACGGGTACCGTAAATCTAACCGGAAAATTTACGGGTACCGTAAACACAAACTTGTGGTGCTCAAAACTACACACACGACATTTTTTTTTTGAATTTTTTTACAAATGTGTTTATAATACACGCATCTACGTTTATGAAAAAAAATTGGTCCACCTCGGCCCGGATCAAATAGTTCTCACGGTTCTTACAACTCGAGGTGGTTCTTATTTTAGCGCAATTCCATATATATATATATATATAGGGGAGGGTTTAAATGAGAACGCTAATTATCGCGAGAACCGTGAGAACGAATGATAAAACCACGAGAACTTGGTCAAAAACAAATCAAATTCAAAATTTCTTTTTACACTTATCATTATTATTCGAATACAATGTTAGAAATTAAATTTACACGTTTAAATTTACGTGAATTCGTAAATAACAAAAATTTACACATGTGTAAGTTTGTCATTTACACATGTGTAAATTTCTTATATTTACACATATGTAAAAAATCTAGTAAGAGTGATTTTAAGATGAGAAATGAATTATTTGATCTTGTGAATTCTTTTTTGATGTTGTATTTTAATTAGAATGAGGTTTGTATTAAAAAAAAATTCGGTTTTGATTGGTTTTCTCATTCGTTCTCACGGTTCTCGCAATATTTAGCGTTTTCAAGATAACACTCCCCTATATATATATATATTTAAATACCATCCCTTTTTAATAGTATATGTAAAAGCATTTACATCAATTTAATTTAATAGATGGATGCAAGTAGTGCCTTCTTATATGGTGATTTGAAACATGTTAATTCACATGGAGCAGCGACGAGGTTTAAAAAGTACAAAGTATCTGGACATGTATCTAAGTTAATAAAAGCAATCTATGGCTTGAACCATTCCCCTAGAGCATGGTTTGGGAAAATGAGAGAGTTTCTTCAAAACAATGACTTTGTTATGTCAGGGGCCGATGCGAGTTTGATCACAAAATCAGTTGGGAGCAGAGTTGTGATTCTTTTGGTGTACGTAGAAGATCTAATAATCACAGGAGATGACGAAGAAGGCATAGCTTAGTTGAAGGAAAATCTATGTGTTAGATTTCATATGAAGGACCTGGGGAAGTCGAGTTATTTCTTAGAGTTAGAGCTTAAATAGAAGAAGATGCCATTGTTTTGCACCAACAAAGGTACACTACTAATATGTTAACAAAATTTGGAATGTTCGATAGTAAACTGTCTAACACTCCGGGTGATTATACGACTATGTTTAATGCGTGTAGGGGGAGAGAGTTAGAGGATCCGACTATGTACCGTCAAACGGTGGGTAGTCTTAATATCTCACCCTTACACGACTGAATATATCCTTTATGGTGGGTGTGCATAGTCGCTACATGCAGAAGCCTCATAAGCCTCGCCTAGATGCGATAAGAAGGTTGTTGAGGTATGTGAAATCACACACCGGATATGGCCTAAAATTTGGAAAAGGAGTTGAGTTGAACTTGTCAGGATATTGTGATGCTAATTATGCAAGTGACACATGGTATGTTTAGGATTGTTTTTTGAAACAACTTATTGGCTTTTCCAAAAAGGCAATAAGGAGAAATAGTGTTTGGATAAGTGAAAAAGACTTTTAGAAATAATTTTTTGCATACGGGGGAAAAGTCATTCTAAAAAGTTAGGAAATCCTGACTTTTTAAAACTCCTTTTAACTTTTGAAGAAGTAATAGCAAAAATGCCCTAACCTAACCTTTTTACATGAATAAGCTAAGCCAAACACCTTTTATAAAACAACTTATTGACTTTTCCACCACATAAGCTAATCCAAACACTTTTTTTTAAAACTCTTTTTGGATAAGTCAATAAGTCCTTTTTGCCAAAAAGTTCCTTTTTGAGTTAAATAAGCAATCTCAAACACCCCCTTAGATACAAGAAAATCAACAACAGGGTATGTATTCATGCTAGGCTAGGGAGTTGTAGCTTGGTGTAGTAAGAGGCAACCTACGGTGTCATTTGTTGGAATAACTAGGGTTTCTTGATGATGAATGGAGAATGATAAATGTTCGTAATTGAATTGATAATTCTGTTTGTAGAGGAAATGTTAATATATATACATGATATCGAATACTTGAAGAATAACCGCTAATACTTAGGTTATAATAATAATACTAATGCATGTCACACTATCTAGCTTATACATAATATTACATATATATTTCTAATACCCTCCCGTAAGCTAGATTAGAGTCATGTTGAGTTGAGTCTTTAGTCTTGAGAAATCCTTGTTCTGTAGAGCCTTCGTCATGATGTCGGCAGCCTGATCCTTCGTAGCACGGAAGATTACTTCCACATCTCCTTTCTTGATAAGATCTCGGATGAAATGGTATTTGACTCGAATATGCTTACTCTTTCCGTGATATACAAGATCCTTAGCCAGACATATCGTCGACTTGTTATCACAGAATATGGGTATTGGATATTCAGTTTTCCCTTGAAGTTCATCAAGTATTCCTTTGATCCAAACGGCTTGACAACCTGCTAGAGATAAGGCCATGTATTCGGCTTCTGTAGATGATAAAGCCACTACCTTTTGCTTCTTTGATTGCCATGAAATTGGTCCAGATCCTAGATGAAATATGTATCCCTGATGTGCTTTTGCTATCATCCACGCTTCCTGCATAATCACTATCACTAAAGCCAACGAGTTTTCCTTTTCCACCCTTTGAATATGTAATTCCTTGATTCATAGTTCCCTTAATCTATTTAAGTATTCATTTTCCAGCCTCCCAATGACTCGTTTTCGGACATTCCATGAACCTGTTTATGTTACTAACTACAAACATGATATCGGGTCTCGTATTGGTTAAATACATAAGACTTCCGACTAGACTTCTGTAAATCCCTTCATCAACAAATGCCTCTGGATCCTCTTTGGACAGTTTTAGACCGTATTCCATAGGAGTGGAAACAGATTTGCATTGAGACATCCTATATTTTTCTAATAGACTTTGCATATACTTCTTTTGAGACAAGACTATGTTTCCATCTTCATAAGAAACTTCCATACCGAGAAAGTAATGCAACTTTTCCATGTCAGTCATCTCAAATTCCTTCTTCATCATATCCTTAAATGCATCAATCAAGTTCATCGAGTTGCTTGCTATAATCAGATCATCTACATATAAGCAGATTACCAGTTTTCCTTTTATGGTGTTCTTAATGAATAGAGTGTGTTCATATGTGCATTTTCTGAATCCTTGTTGCCCAAAATACTTCTCTATTCTACTATACCATGCTCTCGGTGCTTGTTTGAGACCATATAGAGCTCGTTTAAGAAGACATACCTTTCCTTCTTCTCCCGGCTTGACATATCCTTTAGGTTGTTCAACATACACCTGCTCTTCTAAATTTCCGTTAAGGAATGCCGTTTTTACGTCCATTTGATGGAGATACCAATCATTCCTCGCAGCAAGAGCTAATACCAATCGAACGGTCTCGAATCTGATGACAGGAGAAAATACCTCCTGATAATCGATGCCATGTTTCTGATTGTATCCTTTCACCACCAATCTCGCTTTATACTTATCTACATTTCCATGTTCATCATACTTCGTTTTGCAGATCCATTTTACTCCTATAGGCTTGAGATGTTTGGGAGGATTGACTAGTTCCCATGTTTGATTTTTTTATATAGATTCCATCTCTCTATTCATAGCTTCCTTCCAATTTGTATCTTTACTGGCTTCCTCATACGTGGTAGGATCCGAGTTTGTGTAAAGAACGAAGTTTAGACACTGATTTTCGCCATATTTTTTTTGGAAATTTCCTCATCAGTGAGAGCTCTTGTGTCTGCATAAACACTATTGATACTCCTCGTTCTTATTACTTCATTTTCGGAAGACGTAGAAGAGGTATCGTCATCATGTCCATTCGGCTGACTTGTGCTTGAAGCTTGCTCACCCATCACTGTTTCTTGATTATCATGATTGGGTATTGGACTTGAATCTTCAGCGTCTCCGTTGTCTGGAGCATCTACAGTTTTGTCTTGTGACACTTTGCTTGTGTGGTCCTCATCCGTCATTTCAAATGGAACAGTGGAGATCTCAGGTTCCGACCCCCATCCTTTACTTTCGTCAAAAATCACATCTCTGCTTACTATAGTTTTATTTGTGAGCGGATTGTATAACTTGTACCCCTTTGTGTTTTCACTGTGGCCTACAAACACTGCCTTCTCAGTCTTGTTATCCAGTTTGCTTCGATGCTGTTTGGGGACATGTACAAATGCTAAACATCCAAACATTTTGAAATGTCCAACATTTGGTTTTCTTCCATTCCAGGATTCATATGGAGTTATGTTCGGTCTTGTCTTCGTTATTGTACGATTCAAGATATAAGTAGTACAAGCAACGTCTTCGGCCCAATAATAATTAGGCAGGTTCCTTGCATTCATCATACTTCTACCAAGTTCCATTAGAGTTCTGTTTTTTCGCTCGGCAACTCCGTTTTGTTGAGGCGAGTAACTATTTTTATGTTGATGATGTATGCCATTTGACTTTAGATAATCTTGAAACAGCTTGCTACAATACTCTCCTCCCCGATCCGTTCTTAGAGTTTTTAACTTGTGATTGGATTGATTTTCTACTAACACTCGAAATTGTTTGAAATAGTTCAGTGCTTCGGACTTGAGCTTGAGAAAATATAACCATGTTTTCCTGGAATAATCATCTATGAAGGTTATGAAATATCTACATCCACCGATGGATTCGGTTCTCATGGGTCCACAAATATCTGAGTGGACTAGTTGTAAGGGCTTCGCTGCTTGCCATGTTGTCTTCTTCGAAAAAGGTTTTCGAGCATGTTTGCCGGAAATACATCCTTCACACACCTTGACTTCCTTTGTAATCCTTGGTAAGCCGAGAACTGACTCCTTATTTCCCATATCTACTAAGGTATCCATATTTACATGACCGAAACGCTCGTGCCACAAAAAAGACGTATCTTTCGTAGTCATTGTTAGAGCAAGGTTTAGATCACTCCCGGGATGGAGTGGAAACATCTTGTTATTAGTCATTTTAATGACACCTACAACCATGTTGCTTGAATCTTTGATAATACACTTCTCCTTATGAAACTTGATCTTGTATCCCTTTTGTAGTAATTGACCTACACTTAATAGATTGTGCTTCAAACCGCATACAGAGAAAACTGTTGATGCAGTTTTGTGTCCGATGCTTGTCGAATAGATTAGATTTATTTTATGCTGAATTTGTAATAGTTAGTGAAACGGTCTAACGAACGTGTATAGACCCGCTCGTTTGAAGTGGTCAAACGAGAGGGTTATTCGGTTGACCGTGTGTGTTTGAAAGACAAAGGGGTGTAGCTATAAATAGCAACCCTTTGCCATTTCAAACACTAGTAGATTGTAGGAGGTTTGAGACCTTACCAGGGAGAGATCACCACTTGATCTCTCCCCGGAACCAAACGGCTCTGGTAAAGGTTCGATTATCTTGTTAATCGGGCCGGCTTGTACTCTTATGTTATCAAATCAATACAGGTTAGTCGTTTATCTGTCTATGATCTTCCCGTCTATGAACATAATCATGATAATCACGGTTTCGGTCCCGAAAACGGTCCTACAAGTGGTATCAGAGCCATGGTGCCCGATTTAGTAAATCTAACCGTTTACTAAGTCACATGTGCTCTAGATCTGTGATTTTTGTGCTTTTTTGTTCAAGATGTAAAAATGGTGAAAATGAGAAAAACTCAGATCTGGACCCGAATATTCAGATCTGTGCTGAAACAAGTGTTCGGTTTTATGTTTTTCACCTATATAATCAAGTTATCATCATCAAAAATCAAATATACAATGTTTTTGTCAAATCTGCAAAAGAACAGTACACTGTGTTCTTGAGATGTTCTTGGCGGCTGGTTAAAATACTAGGGTTTCTTCATGCCCAGTTCCGACGAAACAGGCCCCATGACGAAACACCTCCTCCAGTTTCGTCGTCGGCAAGATCTTTTACATCTGTTTCGTCGCAGCACCTGTAACTTCTGTTTCGTCATCAAAGTTTAACATCAGTTTCGTCACTCAATTCCAATCTGTTTCATCAGCCCACCTTACCCAATCTGTTTCGTCACCCTCAAACCCACAAACAGAACTTTGTCATCAACCTTCGTCATCAACCATCTATTCAAAAAAAAAAAAATATACAAATATACATCGACGAACCTCCACACCTTCGTCATCATCTTCAATCGATGAACCTCCACACCAATTCGTCATCTACATTCTCTCATTACAAGAAATTAAAAGAGAGATCAGAAGTGGCGGCTGCAATTTGTGATTGTTTTGGTGCTGGGTATCGAAGAGGGTGAAGAGGTTGTTCATGAGCAAAGTCAACAAGCCTCCGATTTCACTCTCTCGTTTGATCCGTTACATGTCCGGCAAGGATGATAAGATTTCTTGATGATTGTGGGTCCGATTGATGATATCAGCTGTTAATCGAAGAGAAGACAGATGTTGTTTGAATGTTTGAGTGGTGTATCGAAGATTGAGATCAGTTTGTTGGATCGTAGAGAGAGAGAATTTGGGGAAAAGAAATTGAAGGTTTTGATTGTTGAATGTATGTATCGCAAGGGAGAGAATTTGTTCAGTAAAGATTGACGACAGTTCCGCTAGGTGAAGGGAATTGGTGAACATTTGAAACCTAACGACAGTTCCTTTAAAGTGGAAGGGAATCTGTTAAGGTTTAGAGATCTTACCAAAGAAAAGGGGGAATAAAAATTTTCGTATGTTGAATTTCTTCGGTAAATTTCTAAACGCAATCACAGGTGGTAGAGTTTGTGATTTTCTAGTGACACAAAGACAGTTTACAGAAGACAGTTCACCAGAAACCTCTATCATTGTAGTATGCTTGAAGATCAAGACTTGATGCAGTTTTTAAAAGAATGGAACCCTTATCAAATGCCGGTTGGAGTATTGGAAGATCAGCGGAAGATCGGTCAATTGAGCCTTTTGAGGAAATTGCACAAAGCTCAACACGGATACGCGTACTTTGAGGGGGAACTATTATACAAGAAGCGTCAAGATACTACTTACCTGGATCATCGGTCAAGGGGGAATTTGTTAACACAGAGAAGATGAATACTTGACTGAAGATCGATTGCAGTTGCATTTTCAGCATTCGACAGCAACGGACAAGGGGGAAATTGTTGATGCAGTTTTGTGTCCGATGCTTGTCGAATAGATTAGATTTATTTTATGCTGAATTTGTAATAGTTAGTGAAACGGTCTAACGAACGTGTATAGACCCGCTCGTTTGAAGTGGTCAAACGAGAGGGTTATTCGGTTGACCGTGTGTGTTTGAAAGACAAAGGGGTGTAGCTATAAATAGCAACCCTTTGCCATTTCAAACACTAGTAGATTGTAGGAGGTTTGAGACCTCACCAGGGAGAGATCACCACTTGATCTCTCCCCGGAACCAAACGGCTCTGGTAAAGGTTCGATTATCTTGTTAATCGGGCCGGCTTGTACTCTTATGTTATCAAATCAATACAGGTTAGTCGTTTATCTGTCTATGATCTTCCCGTCTATGAACATAATCATGATAATCACGGTTTCGGTCCCGAAAACGGTCCTACAAAAACATTTTGTACCCTCTTGTTTTGTCCCCTTATCGAGATCATAACATCGCCGCATCCCAGAACTTCAAGTCTTTTGTCATCACCTGTTCTTACTTCCCTTTTTTGAGATTCATCTAACTTGACAAACAGACTTTTGTTTCCTGTCATATGATTGCTGCATCCGCTGTCTGAATACCAGCAGTCCTCCTTAACGGCTTCTTCCATGTTAAAGATCATAAACATGGTGTCATCATGAGATTCCTCTCCCTCGGCTTCTTCCATGTTAAAGATCATAAACATGGTGTCATCATGTGATTCCTCTCCCTCGCTTCTTCCAAACACTTTTTTTTTTAAACTCTTTTTGGATAAGTCATAAGTCAATAAGTCCTTTTTGCCAAAAAAAATCCTTTTTGAGTTAAATAAGCAATCTCAAACACCCCCTTAGATACAAGAAGATCAACAACAGGGTATGTATTCATGCTAGGCTAGGGAGTTGTAGCTTGGTGTAGTAAGAGGCAACCTACGGTGTCGTTGTCGACCACCAAAGTAGAGTACAGAGCTACTGCAATGGTTGCCCAGGAGCTGGTAACTAGTGTTGAAACTGTTGATCAAGGATTCGAATCAAAAGGTGTCAGAAAAAGTGACCGTGTATTGTGACAATATCTCATCAATCTACTTGGCGAATAATCTAATGTTTCATGCAAGATTGAAGCATATTGAAGTGCATCACCTATTTAACTTTATATGACAGAAATTGTTGGAAGGTGAAGTCAATCTTAAGTATATTGATACTCAAATGCAAGTAGCGGATGCATTTACTAAAAGTTTAGCAGCTAGGAAGCTTGAAAGTTTTTGCGAGAAGATGAACATGAGTATTGAATGGGTACAATATTAGACGAAAAGGGAGGATTGGTTGATCTCGAGGGCGGAAGGAGGATATCTTAATAAGTTCAAGGGTGATTAGTTAAATTGTTATTTAATTTAATTGTGTTTGATTTATCTATAAATATAGGTTAGATACATAGTAGAATTTGAGTCAGTTTTAAAAGTTATTACTTGTAGGTCAAGTTATTAGTCTTTAAATACTTTGGTTCCCTCGTAATCTGATTTTTACAATTAGTAGAAGAAAAAAGTCGCTAAGTATCGACTTGGAGAATTTGTTTATGGGTTGGGATTTGCGAACCAGGGTTTAACGATATTTAGTTAGGTTTTTCTTATTGAATTTATAAATTAGTTGTGGCACGAGAAACATGCAACATTTTATGCAATTTGCCAATTGGTTGTGATAAGTTAAAGTCAACTAGTGGAAAAAGGTAATGTAACAATAGTGTGTAATGTGTAAAAGAGAAAACTTATGACAAGTGTGGCAAGGAGTCTATCTACTCACTACACCCTATGTAGCCGTTAAGTCTTTAAAATTGTTGGATATCAAGAACATAATTCGAAGATCATTACAGTCATATGATATGCAGAGATCGAAGGAGGAAACTGTTTTATTGAATAAATATAGGATACAACCAAAAGTACAGAATATTGTTTACATGAGAATGGGTATATATAACCCTTACACTGAACCGACGTAACCGTAAGGAATGACGGTTACAATACCGATTGACTTTCCTCCTAATTTTGATATAATTAATTTCATTAATATCTAAGATTATAATATAACATAATAATATAAAAGTATAGTTTATATATTCTATCAAGAATAAACGTGGTCAGTTATTGAGTCCATTTCTTTTACTTAAGCCTTGATGACTATCTAATAAAGTAACCTTGTTTCAGGCATTTAAACAAGTCTTTTGTAAATCCCGATCCAACACACACAAATACATACAACATATAATATTTTTGAATATAAATGAAAACTGTAACTGGTTACAAAACCAACTTAAACACCAACTAAAACCCAAAACCCGTAGAATACAATACTCAGGTATTCTATACCAATTAACATTGAAATCTAAAACCACTTCGTAGTTTGTTCACCGAAGAGTAACAGCCGATATGCGCGCAACACCATCACAGTTAATTGCAGTTTGCAGGCTTAAATATTGACAGACTCTTTTTCTCAAGATCATAAGTCACCATCATGTTCTGTTGTTGGATGTTCCCAAAAATAGACAGTTTTTCAGTATTCTCGTTGGCTAAAAAGGCCAAACACCCCTCATTTACACCTTTCTTTTCATAGATGTAATTCTCTCTTGGCAATTCCCAGTTTGCACCCTCAAAGTGAAATATCAGATTTGGGAATTGAACATTATTATTCCCTTGATACTTGAAACAGTGTTCAAGAACATGACCATAAGGCGTTACATTATCTGTACACTTTTCAAGCTTTGTTTGATTCATGAACTCGTCGCTAATCATATCAATAATACGTTGTTCTAAGTATGTAAAAGCGGTACCTGAGTCTATGATCATCCCTCCTGCATATCCGTAACTGGCTGGAAAATCAGCTTTTGTTAGCGGAAGTTTAGTTTCGCCTACTGAGATCCCTTCAAGAGATACGTAGTAATATAAATCGTCGGTGACCAAAGGCGTAGTTTGGATGTTAGTATCATGAATACTTGCTTCAGACCCTGTTAGCCAAACATTGCTTGCTGTTGGGCTCAAACAATACGAGAACACACGCTTTTCTAAGTGCGAAACCAACGACGATTTCCCAGGCCCCATTCCTACTATTCCACCGCAGTTAAAGTTTTTATCATTTGGTTTTCCACAGCCGAAAGTAACATTGTTATACTTCTGGTCCTCGATCGTTAACGTCTCCTGGCCAAGAGTTACAGTTACCGACATCTTACCATCGTCGTACTTCTGTTGGCAATCTTGACTAAGCCCCAACTCCTCGCAACAATCATGAATATAATTAGAGAAAGATGTGGACTTACTAGTGTCATACAAGCCTGAACCACTGGACTTGCATTTTGTCCATATGAGGTTGCTTCCGGTATCCATGATGGCCGAAAATGGCTTAGGTGGAGTCCCAATAGCTAGGCTCATGGTGTAGATGTCATTGGAAAATTTCATGGGAGATTTTCCAGGTGAAGCTGGGGGGTTATTGTTAAATGAGTTTGTTGAGGTGTATTTGGGCCAAGTTTTACGGGAAACACAAGTTAGAGGGATTCGAACACATGACACAAATTCGGTTGCTAAAAATAAGTGAAATAGAATCATCAGAAGAAAGATGGATGAAGCCATGAGTGAGAGTTGAGATGGTGTGAGCAAGAAAGATGTATGCACGCACCTATATATATAGTACTAGACTACTAGTACGTACGTGCATGTATGTATGATGACTCTAGCTAAGTAAGAACCTTGGTCTTTGAGTGCAAAGTGGGCAGCAAGTTCTGTTTACTTTAGGTCTCCGGTCGTTATGTGGGGCAGCCAAGCTAGTGATGTTGAGTTGTGGTCCACTTGAGTCTACGGTGGGCAGTTGTCTTGAACAAGTCGTTCTTGCCCGTGTGTTACGGTGAAGTCTTTGAATAATATTTTTTGGATATTGAGATGAAATCCCTACTATATAATGTGCTATCTTATTAACTCTTCTAATTTCTAATGTAATCTCAATTATTATCACACTCTTTTTTCGGTTCTAAATATAACATGTACTAAATTACAATTTTAAATAACATCTCTTTTTAAGAGGGTTCTAAATATAACATGTACTAAATTGCAATTTTAAGTAACATCTCTTTTTAATAGTAAATCTAAAAGTAGTTAGATCCCAGCCGTCATCTCTGTCTCTATATAATTTAATTTATTTAACTAAAAAACATATTTTTTTCTTTATATTTTGTTTATCTTTCTGAATAACAAACCCTAGCCTATTAAAAACAAATCTCTGCCCCCTGTTGATGAGCAACTGCTGTGGACAACCTTTTGGACCATAGTCAACAAACGGATAGCTTCTGGAGCTAGGGAGCCAAAGGTGTCGAAGGCGAAGGGGACAAATGCATGTGGTTATCAGCACATGCTTTAGCGTGCTTATCCACCTTTTTTGATTCCGCTTTCCTTACAGCTTGTCCTGCTACAAACCCGCTTTCCCTTAAACCAGCTAAGGGGAAGACTCATGTGAGATCCACCATGGTTGTAAAAGTCCCGCCTAGGTTCCGAGTCCTCCCCGAGTACTCGCTACAAGGTAGGTTGCCGAGGCACGAGTTCTCTTCTCCCACGCCAATTACCCCCCGAGTAATCCCCACCTAAGCCGAGTACTTCCCGAGTACTCCCGAATCCGACTAGGGAACGCCTAGCGACTTTTGCAACCATGAGATCCACACAAGCATGTTTCCCTCCCGCCCAGCCAAAGACGAGCAGATCCGCTGGTCTCAATGTAGATCACCCTTCCATGGGATCTGTGAGGAAATTCACAAGGGCCTCCTTTTGGCAGAAATCCCCGCTCTCCTCAAGATGTCCCTCAAAACATCCCTCACCCAGTCATGCCGATATTTGAAACCAGGGAGCTCCTTACAATGAATAGCATGCGCCCGTATTTATCAATGCAGGTTTTACGGCAGATTGCTATTCAGAAAGGGGTAGCGGCGCAGCTTGTTGCTCGCTTACCTGTGATATTGATGTAACTCGGCCAGTTCTTTTTTAATAAATATTATCCGATATTTATCTTTTAAAAACCGAGCACGTCACATTCTCTATATCTATCTTTATATCCCTTTGTTATTATTATTTTTTTTCTTTTTCCCATTAACAATCTTAACTGCTTACTATTTTGTTTTATTATCAATTTCTTCTAAAATTTTATTGATAATAAATTTTATAAAAGCTTGACTATCTAATATATGGGTGTTGATCGGGTATCTTTTAGGGTTTCAGATTAATCGGATGTCGATCAGAAAACCAAGGATGATTACATTTTATTCTCAAGCTTTAGTAAGTTAAACAAGGCAACTCATCTTGTCATCGCGTCATTTTTTTAATCTGTATTTTAATATAAAAATTTTAAGAATTTGGGTCATGTTTTACAATAAAAAAAAAATTATAAACTGAATACGACATGGTTTTTACAAAATTTATAAATTGAAGTATGGATAAAAACAATGTGTTACAAATGTATATTTGAATTATAAAACAATATAATAATAATAATAATAATAATAATAATAATTGGGAATAAATAACTAAAAAATAATTAGAAACTTAGGAAAAATGAATAGTGGCCCCTCACATCTGAGGTTTCAATCTAGCTTATTTTAATTTTAAAATAACTAGGTTTATACTAAACGCGCGTTGCGGCTCGCTAAGCGCACGTTAAACCGAATCGTTGAATATACTTTGATGGTAAGGTAAGGTAGCCCACGCCCCACGGGCTACACCTAATGCTATCTTCAAGCGAGCCTCCCAATCCAATGGTGGGGTTTCCTTGTCGACCGCTGAATAGCCAAATTTAGATTATAATATAGACCATCTTCATAAACGAATGATTGACTTTTGAAAAACTTTTCAACTTCAATGATACATAATCCCCATTCCCAAACATTCCCTAAACCCGAATTTGTAAAACATGTTGCATAAAATTACTGTGAAGATGGGATTCAACACTCCCATTTTGTCATAAGCTGATAAAACAAATACGGGTTTCTTTCCTCTGTGCATATCCCAATCAACCGAACCAAGTTTTTATGGGCAACTGGTTGAGCATCTCAACTTCAGCCAAGAATTCTTGACCGCCTTGTTGATCGTCACGTTTAGGTACTTTAACCGCCATTTTTGTTCCGTCTACAAGAATGCCACTATAAACATGCCCAAGTCCACCTTCACCTAGAACTCCTGATTCGTTGAAATTGTCGGTTGCTTTCTCAATATCAGTCAAACTAAACGTCTTTGCAGATCCATTATATGCTATCACTACAAGAAATATGGGTGTTTACCCACACATAATTTACCTACATATGTAAATGTGTGGGTAACTACCTACACATGTTTGTATATGTGTGGGTAGTGGTTAATGATATCTTTTCACAATAACTAACACTTAATATATGTAGGTAGTATGTTTTAGCCACACTTGGCGATGGTAATTACCCACACATGTAACAAATTTTCCTTATGTGTAGGTATATTATCTACATATATGTAAAAACACCAAATATGTGTTTGTAATTGATTATGTTTACCAACACATAATATTTGTAAATAAATATGTAGATATATTATGTAAGTAAAATTCTATTATATAATTTGAAAATGACATGGAAAATAAACACCTACACATATTAAAAATGTACACTATATGTAGATATTGGATAGATACAAACAAGTTAGTTTCTAATCAAATTAGTTAATTAATTATCAAATATCGTTAATTAGGGTTTTTACGGTCAATTGGAGTCCTTAATTGTCATTCCTTGAAACTTGTTTTAAAACTTTGATTTTTTAAAGCCCGAGGGTAAAAACCGTCACTATTTGAAAGCACAAATTTCGAGTATTAAAACGTCATTTTAGATTTTATAAGTTAAAGGGTTAAAAGTGCGATTTTTTTTAAACTATAAGTTTAGGGACCTTTTTGTAATTCTTTGAAACTTATTTTATAAAAGAAATAAAATATATTTATTTTTTTTAAAATAAAAAAAAGGTCAAGGGTTCGTTTGGTTATTCTTTCAAACTTAAACTCAAGGGACCAAAGCCGTTAACTTTGAACTTATAATTGTAACAACCTTGATTTTCAAACATGTACTTTTTTTTTTTTTTTTGGGAAATGGAATTTTTTTTTTTTGGATAAACATACGATTGATATAACCAGAAAACTTGTTAAGTTACATCAAAACAGAAGGTAGACGGGCAACAAGCTGCGCCGCCAACCCTTTCTGAATTGCAAACCCCAACCTCCCGAACACAAACCCCTGCCCCCTTGGGGTCGAACAATTGCTGTGGATAACCCGTTGAACCCTCGTCAAGAAGTTGATGGCTTCTGGCGCTAGGGAGCCAAAAGTATCAAAGGCAAAAGGGATAAAGACATGTTGGTTCTCTGCGCAAGCTTTAGCGTGCTTATCCACTTTCTTTGATTCTGTACTTGTTTTAAAGTTTAGGGACTAAATTGTCATTATTGAAACTATATAAATACGGGGGTTAAAAGTACTATTCTTGCAAACTACAAGTCTAGGGTCCTTTATAACATTTTTAAAACTTATTTATAAAGGAAATAAATATAGCTTATTTTATTTTAAAGTCTAGGGTTCATATAGTCATTTTCTAAAGTTAAACTTTAGGGGCCATTAGTGCCATTTTTAAACTATAATTAACTAAAAACACTAACTGAGTTAGTGTTTTAATAAAGGATTCCTTCAACATAACTTAACTTAGTTAGTCTTATTAACTGAACTAAACAGGGACCTTTTGTGTCACTTTTCAAAGCACAGGGACCAAACCGTCAAAACTGAAACTTGAGGGGGGGGGCAAAGTGTAAATTTTCAAAATACTGAATAAAAAGGGGGTCTCCTATGCATGAGAACCGGCCCCTTCAAGATTCAGCCGGGCATGTGCCGTCCACCAACCCAATGATGATGTTTGATATATGTTCATGGAAAGTCAAAACCCTCGAGTCTTTTTTTTTTGTGGCTGCCATTCACGTGATGTATGATGGTGTTGATTCCCAATGTTCTTTTTTTCTTTAATTGATAATAAATCAATTAGGATTTTATAATCCTTCTTCAACATAATACATGACTGATATGTTATCCCTTTATTCTGCTCTGTTGACCACAAACCAAAACATTGACCAAGCCATTCATAATTGACAGCATGTATTCTTAATATTGTTTTCATATGTATTATCATTGATGAATTCTACAAGTTGATTTTTAAACACAGTCATGCAAAATTTAATGCTTAATACTTCATAATAAACATATGGTTTGAATTCTGAATACTTCATAGTAAACATATGTTTTGAATTCTGCAAGTTGGTTCATGTTAATAGTACTAATCTCATTATGTATCAGTGAAGCTTTTGGCTTTTGAATCGGATTGACTGATGAAGAGAATGTGATTACATTGCACCAAATCCAAATCAATAGCTTTTTGTAAAATTCTGTACCAAATCGGTACCATACCGAAAAACCGGAACCGAACCGGTATTTTCGGTACGGTATTCGGTACCAACATTTCATGAAAATCGGTTCCGGTACTTCCGGTACCGGTACCGGTTCTGTACCGGTCCGGTACCGAGCTCATCCCTATATGACACGCAGTTTCACTCAGTAAAAGAGGTAAATGTTAATTCATGAGGGATGATGATGCTGCAAGTTTTTGAATTTTTTAGATTTCTAGTGGTGGTTCAGAGAATTGCTAAGGTAGTTTGTTAGTACTTTAAAATAATAATGATTTTGGTGTACTACATGCTTTCTAACCTTAGTTCTTGGCTGCATATTTGTAGGTTGTTGGATTAGTAGGAAATCGCATATGCCTATAGAAGCCCAATGAAAGGAGTAGTATATTTACTTCACAAAGTGGTCAGTTTCCTAAAAGTGCTTGCATGTGGTAAACAATTTGTAAATCTCATTTTATATTTATTATCTTTTTTGTTTATATTTTGTTCAATTGTATGGTGTTAAAAAAGCATTTAATAGAGCATATCCTCTTTGATTGTAGCTATATAGATCCAGAAGCTGTTGTTGGCAGCGAAGAAGGGTGGCGAGAGGCAGTTCAACGGTTTAATCGATGTTTACAAGAAGACATACGCATCAGACGACATTGATGGGTTATACCGTGGATGATTTTACTACCTTGTAGTTTACATTTGTTTGATGTATTAATCAAATTGGCACTTTTGAGATCATAAAGTTGCCATATTATGGATGATTTTACTGCCGTGTAGTTTACATTTGTTTGATGTATTAATCAAATTGGCACTTTGTTTCATGTAATAATCAATGGTAACGTTTGTGACATTATGTATGATTTTACCGCCTTTTAGTTTACATTTGTTTCAACACATATTAAGATCAATACCAACACATCTTCAACATTTACCTACACATAATATTACTTTTACCTACATATAAGATTACTTTTACCTACACATATATTCATGCCACGTCATCTGCCATGTCGGATGCCATGTCACATGCCACGTTGGATGCCACATCACCTGCCACGTCAGATGCCACGTCAGATGCCACGTCACCTGTCTTTTAAACAAATTGTTGTACTTTTAACCACACATATATTTGTCTTTTAGCCACATATATATGTGTAGGTATAGCTTGCTATATACCTACACATAACTTATGTGTGGGTAATGGCCTATATCTACAGTCACGAGCCTACACATGATTACACTTAATTTATGTGTAGGTAAAGACAACTACCAACACATTATATGCTTTTTCCCACACATACTTTGTGTTGGTAAAGCACCAAATTTCTTGTAGTGTATTATAGACCGGAATCATAGCGACGCCGACACGGTCCTACTCGTTATCATTGATCCACCAACACCTGCAAGTTTTGACATTTATGATCAAATGACTCTTATCTACATAATAATTTTATACCCATATTTTTTGATAAAAAAAATTGTCAGGTTTTTGTTCTAAGTATAAGATCATTATTGTTGTTGAACTTATGCGTGTTGTAATCATATTTGATATAACTATATTAACCAACCCGTCGAGTTTGACCACGGGACAACTGTGTTAACCTTTGGGATTACGTGATAATTTTGAGAAAGAAGGTAAAATAGTTGATGCGTTGGGTGCCAACTGATCCCCATTATCCCTACGTATAACCACCAGAACCCATCCTACCATCTATATATAATGTTCTATGCACCATACCAACGTCCATTTGCAAAGTTGTATATACCAACACCATGCATTTTGTCTACAAAGCAGGCGCCAGCATACATGTCACCGTTTCTGCATCACCACGTAATCACACATAAACTTAAGTCTTATAACATTTTCTTTCTGTACATGTATGTTCCCTTTTGACTTTTTTTCATAAGACTAACACTTCTTTATATCGTGTCATAAAAACTATAAGATTGTGAAAAGAGTAAAAAAAAAAATGCTTGAAAACACTAATAATGTTTGTAAACATCAAGTGAGCAGGAACAAAGTGAAAAAAAACGTTATGTTGCATTTTAGCAGGAACCATGGTTTGTTACTCAGTTGTAGTTAAATGTGATGAAGAATAGACATCACAAATCTGATCCGAACCAAAAAGATTACGTCGTATGTGGTATGCCTAATTCAGCAAGCAAATAAAACCCAAAATAGAGTTTAAGGCCTATTCTTACCATATTCATCATTCTCACCAAATACCTGTAGTCATAACCCCCTGAAATAATTACGTTTGCAGTCAACATCCCTCTGCATAAATGCCATTTTTGGTTTAATAAGCAAGATTGTTCACATATGTGTTTTCATTAAAATATTGCCACATAAAAATCAACCACTAATTAAGAAAAAAACTAAATAATACAAAAGAAGCACGTATGTTTACTCTAGTATGGCTTGTAAACTACAAAATATATATACCTTATGGTGAACGATTGACTCATGAAAAACATAACCAAGAGACTGTGTCACCCACAACAGCTCATTGTGTGGAAGCTCCCCAAATCTTGGAAGTAGCGGAACCTTCCCAAGGTCTATAATACATCAATTTAGATAGATTATTATTAGAGTTAAATGCTTGGTTGGTCCCTGTGGTTTACAAAAATTGCAGACTTGGTCCTAGTGGTTTACTAATTACACGCGTGGTCCCTAAACTTGTCAAAAATGCACTCGGTTGGTCCCCAGCCCTAACATCAGTTAAATTTCTCAGTTAACTATGTGTGAAATGACTATATTACCCTTCAACAATTAAAAACCTAAAACCAAGAATCTGCATCACCATCTCTGCTCTCTCTCTCTAAAAATCTCTCTAAAAATCCTTCAACATCTTCATCACCATCATCATCTTCATCACCATCTCTGCTCTCTCTCTAAAAATCCTTCAACATCTTCATCACCATCTCTGCTCTCTCTCTCTAAAAATCCTTCATCATCTTCATCACCATCTCCCTGAACTCTAACCCGTCGGACCAAATTACCCACAAAAGATCACTTATTATTACCATGAATTCAAAAATCAAGAATTACAAACCCGTCAGACCTGCAACCTCAAACCCCAATACGTATCAGATCTGCAAACTCAAACAAACCCCTTCCCTTCCCAATATGTATCAGATCTGCAACCTCAAACCCCACCCTTCCCAATACGTATCAGATCTGCAACCTCAAACCCCAATACGTATCAGACCTGCAGCCAATACGTACCAGGTTGCGCGTGGTGTTTAAACCCGTCGGACCTGCAACCTTATTCCACCTACAATTCCGAATCAGATCTCGTTTAAACCCGTCGGATCGGAGACCCGTCGCCCGGAAAGGCGGAGGCACGGGGAACTGTGAGAGGATGATTGTGGTGATGGTGGGTGTTCAGTGGTGGTGGTGTTTGGGAAGAGAGAGAGAGAGATCTGGTAGAGAGATGAGAGGGAGAAAGAGGGGCGGAGGTGACAGGGTGAGAAGATGATGGTTATGAAGATGATGATGGTGATGAAGATGATGATGGTTGTGGTGGGTTTATAAAGAGAGTTAATAAGCAGAGGGTATTTTGGTCATTTAACATGAACTTAACTGGGAAATTTAACTGATGTTAGGGCTGGGGACCAACCGAGTGCATTTTTGACAAGTTTAGGGACCACGCGTGTAATTAGTAAACCACTAGGACCAAGTCTGCAATTTTTGTAAACCACAGGGACCAACCAAGCATTTAACTCTTATTATTATAAAACCTTTATATTGGTAATAAGTATACTATATATGATATTAACATCTACCAACAACAATCAAATGGGGCCAAAGTTGAGTAAGCAGCTAGCACTCAATCATGGAAATTTGCTGAACTCAACCACCAAAGTTGAGTAAGCGGATGGCACTCAATTATGGAAATTTGCTGAACTCAACCAAGGGGAGTGGCATTCAATGACGGAAATATGTTTATATTCAGAAAAAAAAAACTTCATGATATTCTTTTAATCCATCTGTTTATTTCAATATAGTCAATTAACACAAAAAGGTAAGAGCAAGATATTCACTTTATGGGTAATGTTTAGACAGTTTCAAAACATAAGCGTAAGCAATCACAATGTATGAACATTGGTGGAATTGAGTACAAACATTAAGAATTCGCTGCAAAAAGACAATCGATTGAATATAAATTAAGAAATAAGCCTAAAACAAAATAGCAACCTTAAAGGATCAACAAAATAAGTATACCTGCTTCTTATCTAAGATGAAAATGACAGAAGTAACCGTAGCACCGATTGTTAGCGCCGACAGAAGTAACCAGATCTTCCACACCCGAACCATCTTAACGTTGACGCCATCTGTTCCAATCATCTCCGACGAAAAGTGTCACCATTGTAACCACCATCATCGGAACTCATAAACAGTTCGTAGCCGCCGTTCTTTTCTGCTACACTCGCCAGCGACAATGTTAAACCCTAACCATGTCACCGTCTCCGACTACATCTTCCACTGACGTTGCTCACCGTCGACAACCACCACATCCCTTATTCGAAACCATCGCCATCAACACCATTAATTACAAACATCGCCAATCACAACCACCGACGGCGCCCTCAATGTCACCAGTAACCACCACAGCAACTACCATAACCAGAACAGGATGGTCGGCCGGTCGGAGACCATGGTCGGCCTTCTTCTTCTCTGCTTCTCTCTCTCCCTCCCTCTAAAACGGTTTTTCCCTCATTCCCCTTCTCTTTAATTTTTCAAATCTACTATTCATTTCCTTTGGTTCTGAAATCAATTAACAGTGAACCCTTTAATCGATCTATCTTCTATCCGACTAAAGTTACCGAAAAATCACAAACCAACAGAGATAAAGCGTACCTCGATTTCTGCCATCTCCTTTTCCTTTCTTTCTCGATAGGTATTTGTAGGGTTCCACCGCTGCTGATCGTTTCTGCCGATCCTCCCCCCCCCATCCGCCATCGCCGACGCCACCGATGTTGGTTGTTCGACACCAAAATCAAACCCAAGTCACCGATGCTAGGGGGCAGCTGTCGACCTCCTAGGGTTACCGCCGATAGCACCACTGCATGCCGCCGTGTTACGTCGAAATAGTGACCCGTATCCGCCGTTTAGCAATGGTGGTGCGACCCGATCGGAGATGATGACGGTCTCTGTTGGGAAGTGGGGGGTTTTTGGCTTAGTTGTGGGGGAAAGGGTTAAAGGAGTGTGGAGATGTGTTCGGTGGCCAGATATGGTGGTGCCGTGATGGTAGAACGGTGACTGTGGGGTGGGGTGGGGTGTGGGTTTAGAGATGAAAATTGGGGGTGAAGAGGGATGAAGAAGTGATGACACAACAGATGAAAATGGTTTTAGATGGAACATGTATAGCAGATAAAAATAGACAATAAAATTACGAAAATACCATCGTACTATTCACAAGTTTGGTTTTTTAATATATAGGATAATAAGGGGTTGAATTTGAAGATAGGAAATGAGATGTAAAGTGCTTTTAATTGATTTCTATAAAATTTATGTTAGATATTTTAGTGTAATCGGGGATTGACTTGGTGATCAAGGCGAATAATAATACACATCAAGCAAGTTAGGAGGTGCGAGAGTGCACGCTTGTTTGAGTTATTATAATTCGAAGTGTACGGGCGGAGCCCGTACTCTACGGGGGTTCCAAGGGGGCAGCGCCCCTGGGAGCAGGGTCCAAGGGGCGGCAGCCCCTGGCTGGGGTCGAGCTGCCTTAATGAAATCGCATCAGAAAATTTTATTTTCTGATTTTTGTCACATTTTCGAAATGACAAAAATTGGCAGTTTTTTGGGCAATTTGTCTGAAAATCGAAATAACTGCCACTAGGTAGTTACACCCCAAAAATTCCCAATTTTCGTAGACAGTTTCTTGGTTACAATTCTGGTTCAGACAATTCGCACAAACAACATACACTGGTTCAATTTCTCGAAATCAGAGTTGTATCCGATTGAATTATTCGGGTGAACCACCGAAATAATTTGATCTGAGAGTGATTACACGCCTCTCCGATCATCCGACAAACCGAAATTCCCAAACAATTTAAAGGTAGAAGAAAGGGTTATGGTGGATGGCATTGTGAATGGTGATAAAAATACCATTGTTAATAATAATCGAAATAGTATTTCTTTTATATGAATTTTAAGGGTTCTTCGTTATTTTGAAATAACTAAAAACACACACACTATATAACATTTTACATAAAACTTCAAAATTCTAAGGAAAAATGGCTGAAAAAGTATCCGGTTTGTTAATGTTTAAATACTTGTGTGTGTACTATGTAATTTTGTTATTCTTTTTGTACCTATGTGTAAGTATTGTTTCTATATATTCTGTTGCATCCTCGTATTGAGGTATGCGAAACATTCACAATCATTCCTCTTTATTCACATGGTATCAGTATGCCAGTGATCCTCCCCCTCCCCTCTCTCCTTTCGCCTCCCCCTGTCCTTCCGACTTTCCGAGGCAATGGCCTCCTCTTCATCCAATGATTCTCCAGTCACCCTCAACACAATATTCTATATGCTCACTATCAAACTGACCTCCTCTAATTACCTCATCTGGAGGCATCAAATGCAACCAATCTTGGCCTGTCAAGACCTGATGCCACATATTGATGGCACTGCTCCCCCCGCCGCTGAAGTTCTGGTCGACAACAAACCCTCCCCTAACCCGGAACTTGTCAAGTGGCGCTCTGAGGATCAAAAGGCCATTCTCATCCTCCATGCCAGTCTCTCTGAGGAAGCCCTTGCTGAGACTCTTGGTCTTCCTACTGCCCATTCTATTTGGTTGGCTCTTGAGAATGCGTATAGCAACACGTCCATTGAGCGCATCCAGAATCTCAAGGATCAACTTCGCCAACTCAGCAAAGGAACCCTAACTGTCACTGATTTTGGCAGAAAATTCAAGATGCTATGCGACCAATTGACTGCCGTTGGCCATCCGGTTCCAGAGACTGACAAGCTGTACTGATTTTTGTGCGGGCTAGGCCCGTCATTTGAAACGTTTTCCACTGTTGTGCGCGCGTCTAAGCCTTCACCGAACTTCAGAGACTTTCTTGCTCAGGCCAAAGGTCATGAGCTCTTCTTGCGGTCCATCCATGGGTCCAATCCCAACCCAACTGTTGCTTTTCAATCTCAATCTAATCACTCAGTTCCATCCAGGGGTCGAGGGGGTCGCTTTCGTGGGACTTTGAACAGTAATCGTGGACGTGGAAGAAGGACACCACATTGCCAATTGTGTCGTCTTGATGGCCACTATGCTAATCGCTGCCCTAATCTAGCCTCTTACGCCTCACATTCTGGGAACACTAATGAAGATCTTGCACGTGCTTTCCATACTCAGTGCAATGTTATTCCGGATTTACCGGATTGGACCGCGGATTCGGGAGCCACTGATCATTTCTCCAACACCTCAAATAACATAAATCAGGCCATTCCGGTCTCACGCAACACCAATGTCACCTTTGGAAACGGTAAATCTCTTCCGGTCACTCTAAAGGGCCACTCCTGTATTTCACCTAATATACATTTAAATGATGTGCTGGTTGTTCCGAATATGGTTCGCAACCTCCTTTCTATTAGCAAATTAACAACTGACAACAATGTGGATGTTTTATTTTCGCAACCAAATTTTTATATTCAGGATCGGTCGACGAGAAGGGTGCTCGCCCAAGGTCGGTGTGAAGATGGCCTCTATGTGTTGAATAATGGACCGACGTCCTTTGCTGCTACATCAAAGTCCTCTTTAAAAGCATCATATGAACTATGGCATTGCCGTTTGGGCCATGTATCTTTTGATACAATTTTGTTTCTTAATAAAACTGGATGTTTAAATGTTACATCTATTTTGCCCAAGCCCATTATTTGCTCATCTTGTGAAATGGCCAAAAGCAAACGATTACCTTATTCTCTAAATGAAAAACGTGCAACCAATCCTCTTGACTTGGTACACTATGATCTATGGGGACCGTCCCCGGTTACATCTATTGATGGATACCGATACTATGCCATATTTGTTGACGATCGCTCACGGTTTACATGGCTATATCCTCTAAAAAGCAAAGCTGAATTTTTATCCATCTTCATGGTATTCATCAATTTTGTGCAAACTCAATTTTCCAGAAAGATTAAAATATTTCAAAGTGACGGGGGTACGGAATTTACAAACAATCGAGTTAAAAAATTGCTAGATGACAATGGAACTTTCCATTGCCTGTCTTGCCCGTATACACCTCCGAAGAACGGACGAGCAGAAAGAAAACACAGACATGTGGTTAAAACCGGCTTGGCCCTATATCGGGGAATCAACGTGAGTTGGTGGTTCGGGTTGGGTATTGGTGTGGGTCGGAGTTTGTATCGAGTCTGGGATAACGGAAGAGGGTGGTTCAGCTGGGCCGAGAGAAGTGGGTTGAGTAGTTGGAGTTGGCGTGATATGGGGTGGTTGGGTAGGATTGGGTTGGGTAGTAGCAAGAGGAACACCGTGGGCTGAAGTGGGTTCATCAACACAAAGGCCACAAGGTGGATTAGTAGGCTGAGATTTTAGGATGGTTGGAGGAGGTGTGTCACAATGATGTGGAGCTGGAAAGTCATCACAGTATGTTTGCCAGGGCAATAAATGATTATTTTGAGGGATATCCCCATCCTTTCTGGGAAAAGTATGTTCATCGAATCGAGCATGTCTAGTAATAAACGTGCGTGATGAGCCCGGTTTGAAACATTTATAGCCTTTGTATTGAGTATTGTACCCCTATATTCGACTTTGTTCTCAAGTGTCACACCTAAAACATACAAAAGTGCTCTAAAACATCCTCTGTGGGTTGAAGCTATGGCAAAAGAATTATCGGCACTTTCCAACAACAATACGTGGTCTCTTGTACCCCGCCCTTGTGATCAAAACATTGTTCGGTCTAAATGGTTGTTTCAGATTAAGCATAAAGCAGATGGTAGCATAGATAGATATAAGGCTCGCCTTGTAGCTCAGGGGTTTAGTCAAATACCTGGGTTGGATTATCACCACACGTTCAGTAAGCCTCGACAATTCGCATTGTCTTGTCACTTGCGGTTATTAACAACTGGGATTTGCACCAGTTGGACGTCAATAATGCTTTTTTGCATGGCCATATTAACGAGACTATGTTTATGGAGCAACCACCCTGATTTGCGGATCCGTGATTCCCTAATCACGTATGCAGGTTAAACAAAGCCCTATATGGCCTTAAACAAGCTCCTAGGGCTTGGTTTCATAGACTTAGTGCATTTCTATTATCAAATGGCTTTGTCTGCAGTCGTGCCGACACCTCCTTGTTTGTGTTCAAACGTGATGGATGTGTTATGTACCTTTTAGTTTACGTTGATGATCTTATTCTTACAGGCAATCAGAAATCTATCATATCCAACTTCATATCCAGCCTAAACAAAGAATTTGCAATTAAAGACCTTGGCAATCTAAACTATTTTTTGGGACTTGAAGTTGTTTACACGCCAAGTGGCTTGTTTTTAAGCCAAACCAAATATGCTCATGACATTTTGGAACATGCGGGCCTTCTTGATTGCAAGCCTACTCCCACTCCTTTATCTCCAAATGCGTCCTTTGTTAAAGATGGAGTTCCATAAAAAGATCCTACCTTTTACAGGTCTCTCGTTGGTGCACTTCAGTACCTGGCCATCACTAGACCAGATATTTCGTATGTGGTGAATCAGGTGAGCCAGTTCCTACAAAACCCCAGTATTGATCATCTTCAGAATGTCAAACGCATACTTCGGTATGTCAAGGGAACGGTTAATTTTGGTCTTGTATTCTCACGTCCAACTCAGACGAAGATCATTGGGTACTCTGATGCTGATTGGGCTCGTTGTCTTGACATTCATCGCTCCACCTTTGGGTACTCCATATTTTTAGGTGGCAACCTTGTCTCATGGAGTGCTAAGAAACAAGCCACTGTTTCACGTTTCAGCTGTGAATCTGAGTATCGGGCAATGGCCAGCACTGCAACTGAACTTGTTTGGATATCACATTTGCTACGAGAACTTCATGCTCTCCCTCCTGATCGTCTGACTCTTCTCTGTGATAATAAAAGCGCCCTCTTCCTCACTCAGAATCCAGTTTCCAACAAACACTCCAAGCACATTGACCTCGACTACCACTTCATTCGAGAACTAGTTGCCTCAGGGAAGTTGTCTACTTGCTTCATTCCGACCAAGCTTCAGGTTGCGGACATCTTCACCAAAAGTATCTCACGTCATCAATTTGAATTCTTCCGTGACAAACTTCGCATTAGTCCACCACCGTTTCGCTTGCGGGGGGATGTTAATGTTTAAATACTTGTGTGTGTACTCTGTAATTTTGTTATTCTTTTTGTACCTATGTGTAAGTATTGTTTCTATATATTCTGTTGCATCTTCCTATTGAGGTATGCGAAACATTCACAATCATTCCTCTTTATTCACACGGTTACTTTAACAAACTTAAAAATATACAGGAAAAACTTATGTGAGAGGATTTTATTTTTAATATCCCCAAACTAGTGTAGGTATAGTGGCTAAGTGTAGGGCTGGCAATTTTACACGAATACACGACACGAAACTACACGAAATTAACAGGTATCGTGAATGACCTTAACAGGTATCGTGTACCAAACAGGTAGACACGAGATTACCTGTTAATTTTCGTGTATAAATAGGTTAAATACCTGTTTAATTACCTGTTAGTACATGATAATAAATTAAATTAAATAAAACTTATTAGCCATGTGCGTGTGGCTTCCTTAATTTCTTTCTATTTTCATTCCTCATTCAATTCAAAAAAGAAAAAAACCCTAAACTCCCTCTGTAAGTCTCAGATAGCATGTCATGTTCGTGTTTTTGTTCGTGTTTACAGGTATTAACAGGTAATTTTCATGTATAACAGTCGAATAGTCGTGTTAATAGGTATTAACATGTAATTTTCATGTATATCGTGTCGTGTTCGTGTATGGGATTTCGTGTATCGTGTCTTATCGTGTCGTGTCTTATCGTGTACGGGTATACACGATATGTTAGCCCTAGCTAAGTGGCGTCGACGTAAAAATTTCATCTATTATATATATTAATTATATATATTATTAAAGCTAAGTGATGATGAATAGTAATATATTCTTTATTTATTATTATAAAATATTTAGGTTTTGATTTTTATATTTTATAATATTAGTTCATTTGATTTTTATTTTATTTTATTTTATTATATTAGTTCATTTAAAACATATTTTGTTTTTCTCTTATAACTTTTAAGATAAGATGATTTATAAAATTTCAAGTATGTCATTGAGACATGTATCTTTTTATCTACGTCTTAATAAAAAATTGAAACTGAGTTGTGAGTGGTAATATACATGGAATCGAAGTACAAACGTACATCTTATCAAAGGTAACATTTCCATTATTCTCATAATACAATGTAACGTTCTATAAAATTCCTAATATACCGTTACGACGTGCTTAGTTTATCTATGTTTTGATAAAAGTTTTGTTCAAAATCGAACAAGTAAAATATAATTGATTTTTCTGTTTTTATTGTGACGAACACAACTAATTATACCACCACAACTTCGGTAGCAGCATAGAGTATATTTAATATATTGTATGCTATAGTGTCGGTACCATACCGGTATCAGGACGAACCAAAGCGACATCACACTAGCATCATCCATGTTTTTTCCATATCTGTCGAACAACATCGGTAATGGTACTATTGATAACAATAATGGTATTCGTTTTCATGGTTTTTGACCGACGTAAAATACATGTCGATATCATTTTGGTCATATCATGAATATTTTTTTTGTTGATACAACGAGTGCTGATACCATACAAGTACCATAGTGAATCGAACCGATAATGACCAGATCACCGCCGCAAAGCGTGGAAGAATTTTACTAGTGGTAATGAATAATGATGGTGGCTTGATAATTAATAATTGGGGAAAATCATCAAAATGAACGGATCACTTTTATACATGGTTGTAAAAATCCCGATTATCATTTGATTAGTCGTCGATTAATTGTTAGTCGAAGGTTTACTAAGTAATTTTCCTCTAATCGGCCAATTAGTCACTAGGCGGTCAACGGTGCCCCTAGGTAGTCCAAATCGGCCAAAACTCAGCAGTTCCGGAAAAATCCGGTCAAATTCCGTCAATTTTCCGACAAACCTTATAAATTTCGATGATTAATCTTGTCTACTTAAAAAATGAGCCGATGAGAGACTAAAACTTGCCTTTCTAAAAAAACTTACACATAAAAATGTATGCGCATATATATAAAACTAAGGATTACATATAAAAATCTCAATCCGATTAATCACTAGTCCGTACCTCACCAGCCGACTAGCGCCAGACGATTCATACAACATTGTTTTTACCAAAAAGAATTTATAATTCTTCAACATAATAATGAGATGCTTACAAAGAAAAAAAATCATCGAACTAAGCTAATGTACATAAAATACAACATATAAATTATATCAAACAAGACGTAAAATCAACCATTTTTCGGTACTAATGTTAGAAAAGACATGTTTCTTTGTTTCCTTTTAATTATGATCAAAAGAG
This sequence comes from Helianthus tuberosus, assembly GCA_030545235.1. Classification (NCBI taxonomy): domain Eukaryota; kingdom Viridiplantae; phylum Streptophyta; class Magnoliopsida; order Asterales; family Asteraceae; genus Helianthus; species Helianthus tuberosus. Next base: position 45,693,363 of record CM060393.1, on the reverse strand, counting down.
CTTAAACGAACAAAAGGAACAAATTAACAACATAAATACAAAGAAGAAGGATTGACACGACTCGCCGAGCCCCCATTCACATCCAAACCAACAAAAATAAAAAAACAGAAGCTTAGGCATGGGGCCGTGCTCACCAAGCATGGGGCCGTGCCCAGTCAAGATTCCCTGCAGAAAAAGACAACAGCAAAAGACAAACTAACATGGGGTCGTGCCAACCCAACATGGGTTGTGGTAAACTCTAAGATTCGTAGAATCTGAGATAGTATAACAAGTACATTCACCACGGGTCATGTCGTTGACACACGGGACCGTGTTAGTACAAGACCTGACATCTACAGTTAATAAAGGGATAGAGAATGAAGGCCACAGGGTCGTGCCAGGTGGGCACATGGCCGTGTGAGCACTCTGATTTAAACTATAAGTAGGGGTGCTTGGTTTTATTCCAACTCATCCCTTGGCAAACTACTTCTCTCACACTTGCCACTAGTCCACCACTACAACACCAACACCCACCACCATCATCCATCTTTCATCTTTTAGAGTGTGTAGTAGTCTCGGGATCCAAGATCGATCGTAAGAGTTCTTATCAAATAAAGGTCATGCTTGGCTAAAATCTCTTACATCACTTGGTGAAGACAAATCTTTTATGTGTTACTTTTGATTTCCAATCTTTAGCAACTTTTTATTTGGGTATGTATTAATGACTTTAATAACTAGTTTTCTATATTGAAGGTGAATTTTACTTAATCATTTCTTCATGCTTTGTTGATTCACTCATTCGTGTCTTTACAGTCTATATAAAGAGCGCGTTAACTGCCTGGAAGGGGGTTAGAAGGGTGTTTGGGTGAAGTTCTTGCCTCGTTCAATGTATAGATCCTGCGAGGACCTTATTCAAGCTTAATAAGACTTCCCTTGAGTCGGATAGCATCAAATCGGGGGAACTAAGAACCGCTTGTAATCCCTTATCTATAAACTACTATTAAAACATTAAACCGACCTTGCGGGACTGTATCCTTGCTGACTCAGACCAATAGGTTGAGGGTAACATTTCTTGGAAGAGAGCCTACCACTTTTCGCATTAATAACTTACTTAATTGTCTTTCAATAATCCGATCTTGCGGGATTGTATCCCTGCTGACTCGGACCAATAGATTGAGGGTAACGCTGTCTGGAAGGGGGGCTACTACTATAACTTAAAGATAATCTCTTAAAAAGCACAAAGAGCGGAAATCATCAAAGGATACATTAAAGAGGAGTTAGAACCAAGTGATTCCTTTTTTGTTCTTGTGTTTCACACGAAGCGTTCTTAATGTTTCGTGTCCATTCCTTATGGACAAATCATGTATTGATCCTTATTCGCTACTTATGGCTGAGCTCGGGTGATAGATCCTTATGTTATCATGACACAATGAAAACCTTTTGTCATATTTCTGAAATCATTTTTGTGATGTTATACACTTTGTTTTCATGTGTGAGCTCCTAGTGATTGTAGACCAAACTTAGTAAAAGTTTTTCCCCGGTTCACTACAATCAGAGCTCTGATACCAATCTGTCACACCCTGCTAGTTGTGAAAGCGTGTTGCATGTGATGTAAGAAAGGTAATCATTGCATCCAATCGTGTAAACAAATATAAGTCAACAACGATGCCATATGTATTGATTTGTAACAAAAGTTTACAAATTCCCAAAAGGAGGTTTCAAGTTCCAAACAAGTTCACAATGTTATCCAAAACATAGCTATTGAGTTACATTACACTTCGAACAAAAGATTGTTTTCGTCATAAAAGAATGTTGAGGTTTTATCCCCTATATACCCATACGAGGTTGGGATGTAAAAGACAAATCCTCCAAAGGCATTCATTGTCATGTCATTCCCAGTTCCCATGGTCTATCACCGGCTCAAGTCTTGTGTCCTGAAATACATGTAATTTTAAAAAGTCAACAAAAGTTAAGCGAGTTCATGTAGTTATTGTTATCGTATGAAATCTCATGTTTGTAATCATGTAATGAAATCATATTCGTAATCCAGTAATGAAATCATGTTTGTAATCCAGTAATGTAATCACGGTATGTTATTAGCATTCATGGAGTTTAAAGATCTATCAGTGTGTAGCTTGCACCCTGACATATGTGCTATAAGTAACCAAACCGAGACAACTTTGACATCATTGGGATCACAAAAGCACTCCTAAGGGTATACCAACCAGGAGTGCAGCGCGTCTCAAACTCTATAGATCTATACCTTTTGCACCTTGGTCACTAAGTGATTAATGGTTACTATTGTCATCATCATACTTACGCACATTGATCATGTTATCATCTAAACCTATAGCTAACATACCGTTTGTTATGACATGTATTTCCATCGATTGTTTTAAAAACAAAACATTGAAATCATTGAAAGGGGGTACATTAACTCACAGGTTTGCGTTCCGTATATCGTATTACTGAAATTTGAGCGTCCGTACACGTGAGTAACCTACATGAGTACTAACTTTATTAGACACCTAGGTCTTATTGGACCTCGTACAAGTTGTTCATCTTGAATTCTTATTATGTTTTCACTTGTCATAGTTATAACAACTTTGTGTTATTGTAGTGTTGGTAGTTTGTTTGTTCGATCGTCATATATATATATATATATTATTTTACAGTTGTGTGTATGTATGTATATATATATATATATATATATTTGGTATTTATTGAATCGTGTATGAACGGGCCTCGCCCTTCACATGTCCTCGTGCCTTGCACGCGTGTCCTTGGGCCTATCCCATGTCATGTGTGTCATTGGGCCTAACTCATGTTTTTATGTCATTGGGCCTAGCCCATGTCTTTTATGTTATTAGGCCTTGCCTATGTCTTTTATGTTATTGGGCCTTGCCCATGCCTTTATGTTATTGGGCCTTGCCCATGTCTTTTATGTTATTGGGCCTTGCCCATGTCTTTATGTTATTGGGTCTTGCCCATGTCTTTTGTGTCATTGGGCCTTGCCCATGTCTTTATGTTATTGAGCTTTGCCCATGTATTTTGTGTTATTGGGCCTTGCCCATGTATTTATGTTATTGGGTCTAGCCCAACTTGATTTTTATGAGTCCATATTGTTTATACTCTTGTATATTGTATTATTTAATAAGTATGGAATTTAAGTATATTCACATACTTATATAAATTCACTTAGCAACTTTAATACATTGTAACTTTCCGGATTTTGTTATCGTTAATATATATATATATATTCGTTAAGTGTCTAAAAATATACTATTTTTAGACCGTCGTCGTAGTTGTATAATATATATATATATATATATATATATATATATATATATATATATATATATTCGTTTCGAAAGATCGCTCAAGCGTCGTAGTAGCTTCTCGTGATGGCGATACGCTCGTTTGTCGTCGACGAACGTTATATATTCCTTTATTGACCGATTTGTTTATATGTCTTAATTGGTCGGTTGAAATATATTTTATTTCTTAGGAATATATTCTTATAATTATGTCCATTGCCCGAATTGTCCGCTCGTCCGTTTATTCATTTAGGGATATCATATAAGCAAGATTTATATATATCCATTTCCTTAGCATTTCCTTGGTAATTTGAGGATATTGGTGTACATGTATTTATGTGGTATTTTATACTTGATTTCTTGCAAATGTTTTCATGGCATGTATTTGTGTATTATTTAGATCATCCTACCATCTAAATACATACACCTAGCACATAACATATATTCCTTGGTGAAGTCTCTAAGTATATATATTTTCCTAAAAATATATTTATAAGTCTCCATTTTTAACTTGTAAAAATGATCATAAATGTTTAGGAAAATACTTAGGAGTTTAACAGTTAAACTTTTCACCAAAAAGTTCATCTAACCATGATTAAGATCCTTAAGTGCGATTAGACATTTTAATCACACTTTAACCCCCCACTTAATCACGATTATAATTTTAGAAAATTTCTCCATAGCTTCCCCTAAACTATAATGTTTCCCACGTTTTTAAAACGCATTTAAATCACCAAATCAAGTTCCAAATCACCACCAATTTATCAAGTTTCACCAAAAACCATTTTACATATCATAATCACATACTTTTTCCTTCAATATTTCATGAGCATCACTTATGTAAAATTTTCAAGACTTTAAAGTTAACTCACTTTTCAAGTTCATCTTTTATATCAACTTGATTACGTTTATTCTTATGATTTTAGAAATCCCCAAGTCCTACATCTTTCAAGTTTATTAAAAATATTAAGACTTTTAATGGACTTCTTTTTATAACAATTTTATATAACTTGTTTTATATAAAAACCAAGTTTACTAGTGTTTTAAAAGTCTAGTTTCAAGTCCATTCTATGTTCTATCTTTGAAGAACAATAATCAAGTTTACATATATGTAATGCTCGTGATCTTGAAGATGATGATCTTGCGAGATTTAAACATATACATGTTTAAATCACATTTTCAAGTCTAACATGGTAAGATTATCATATCTATGAAATACTACAATAAATAAACAACAAGATCATCATAAATCTTATCTTGAAACAACTAATCTTATCATAATCAACAAGACTATACTAACTAGTTACACTAATCTACACAAATAATCACAAAATAAGTTATGTTTATAGATTATTATGTTTGAGATTAGGGTTTTTGGTTTAATTTTTCTTAATCTTCAAGATAATCAACTTGTACTTCTATAATCTACACTTAACAGGAAGCTTAAAAATGGGTAAATTATGGCTTACAACTTTGCACAAGCTTAATAAGAAGATTAAAAAGAGATTTAGCTCCAAAGAAAGTCCTTAATGAAGCTCCATGCTTAACCCTTGCATTAATGACCATAAAATATCTTGAAAGTGAGTAATTATGGTGTTTAATGGTGATTTATGGTGGAGTTTGGGTGGTCCTTTGTTGGCCGAGAATGAGAGAGCTCCAAAGAGGTGTTTGGTGTTTGAAAAATGTTGTGAGAAGTGAAGTGGTGGAAGTTATGGTGTTTCTAGATCATGATCTTACAATTTATAAAAGTCTTCATGAAATCTTATGGCCATACCTTCCATCCATACATGTAATCTTAATCTTTCAACAAAAATCTTGTGGGTGGGACCCACATAAAGGGGGTATTATGTAATTTTTTTTATAAAAGTTGTTAAAAATCTAAATGTTTAAGTGTTTAACCAAAGTATGGTGATTAGGGCTTTCTTGAACTATTAGGGGTAATTAGGGATTTCAAAGTGTTAATTATCATTACCAGTTCACTAGACTGGTAGAAATTGTATTTTGATACCTTAAACGGCTTCCGTTTAGTCGTCGGTTCGTTAACGGCACTTTTAATTAATACCGACGAATGTTTTCCGCAAGTTGTTATTCCACAACCAAGAGGTGTATGAAGTGATTTCGGATCCCAAAATAAGCTTAACTAGTTCGCCAAGTTATTCGTTTGGTTGTTATGGCGATGAAAATATTGTTTACTAGCTCGTCGGTTCAAAATTGGATGAGTTATATAGATTGCGACGTAACGCTGAAAGCTTATGTTTCGGAAACCCCATTGATATCCTCATATATTTTTTTCGTGTGGTTGTCATCATTTGTCATAATTCTGGAGTCTCGGAAATGCTAAATTAATATTTCGGACGAGTTAAAATTGTTATATTTTTAGCCGAACGGACGATTTTGTGATTAGGGCGTTGTACTGGAAAGTTATGTATTATTGCAAGATGTGTTCCCACATTAGTGTTTTCAGATATATATGGACTCAATTATGTCATTCGTATGTCGTTTTTCATCGTTTCGTTTCGTTTTCTCAGTTTTGCTGTAATGAATAGTGTGATCGTGAATAGTGCACGCAACACTTTTAGGACATAGTTTGATTGGTTTCACGACAGACGAAAACCAACATGCGTTATAGTATTGTTTTCTTGTCCTAACATTGTTATCTAATGTACGACACAGTTACGAAATTAGATTACTCTAAATGCATGAGATTATGTAATAAAAATAGTGATTAGATTGTACGGAATTACCGGTTATTTGCCATTTTTCACATTCTCCCCCTGTTAAAAAGAATTTTATCCCGAAATTCACGTTGAGTTATCCTTTGAAGGAATTTTCTCGAACTGGTGGGGATACTTTGTCTTGATCTGATCTTCACGTTCCCATGTATACTCGGGTCTGTGACGTGAGTTTCAGCGGACCTTTACTAGTTTAATATGACTTCTCCTTGTCATGTGGACTTTCCAGTCCATAACCTCAACCGGTTCTTTGGTAAACTGGAGTTTGTCGTCTACGTGAATTTCTTCCGCTGGGATAATAACTGTTTCGTTGGACGGACTTTTCTTGAGGTTCGATAGATGAAGTGTGTCGTGTACATTATTGAGTTCTTCTGGCAACATTAACTTGTAAGCAACTGTACCAACCTTTGCCAGAATTTCAAAAGGCCCAATGTATCCCGGGTTTAGTTTTACGCGCTTCCCGAATCTAGCTATGCCTTTCCAAGGCGAGATTTTTAGCAAAACTTTGTCTCCGACCTCGAAGGATAATGGTTTGCGCCTTCTATCCGTGTAGCTCTTTTGTCTATCACGGTCCGCTTTAATATGGTCTTGTATTTTTGATACCTTGTCAATAGTCTCTTGGACTAGTTTGGGGCCAATAAGTTGTTTGTCACCGACTTCCGCCCAACATAGCGGTGATTGGCACTTTCGTCCATATAGTGCTTCGAATGGGGCGGCTTTAATGCTCGTGTGATAACTGTTATTATATGAGAACTCTACCAATGGTAAATGAGTATCCCAATTTCCGCCTAAATCCATCACACAGGCATGAAGCATGTCCTCCAAAGTTTGGATGGCTCGCTCGCTTTGGCCATCGGTTTGCGGATGAAATGTTGTGCTTAGATCTAAACGAGAACCAAATGATTCTTGAAATGATTGCCAAATCCTGGACACAAAGCGACCATCTCGGTTAGAGATTATTGAAACAGGCTCTCCTTGACGTGCCACAATCTCCTTAAGGTAGAGTTCAGCTAACTTCTTGGTACTGTCTTTCTCGCGAATCGGTAAGAAGTAAGCTGACTTGGTTAACCGATCAATGATAACCCATATCATGTCATGACCTCGAGAGGTCCGTGGGAGTTTTGTAATGAAATCCATTGATATATGTTCCCATTTCCAGACGGGAATCTCGGGTTATTGTAATAAGCCAGCCGGATTTTGATATTAGGCCTTAACCTTTGCACATGTTAGGCGTTTCCCAACATAGGTCGCAATATCTCCCTTGAGATTTGGCCACAGTAATATTCTTTTAAGTCTTGATACATTTATCGGATCCTGGATGTACTGAATATTTCGACTTGTGTGCTTCATCCAACACCAAGTCTCGTAGACCACCAAAATACGGAATCCAGATTCTTCCCATGAAATATAAAGTTTCATCTTTGTTCGTTTCCACTTGTTTCTCCAATCCCCGTAAGGATTCCGCTTGAATGTTTTTCGGCTTTAAAACTTCTTCTTGTGCTCATGCACTCGAGTAGCAAAGTTCGTTTGAATTCTTAACTCTAAAGCTCATACTCGCAATGTTTTGACTTGTTTCTTTCCGGCTCAAAGCATCCTCCACAACATTTGCTTTGCCCGAATGGCACTTGATTTCACAGTCATAGTCATTCAACAATTCCACCCAACGGCGTTGGCGCATGTTTAATTCTTTTTGATTGAATATATGTTGAAGACTCCTGTGATCGGTGAATATGGTGCACTTTGTACCATAGTGGGAATGATGCCAAATCTTTAAAGCAAATACTACCACGCCTAATTCTAGGTCGTGAGTGGTATAGTTTTTCTCATGAACTTTTAATTGTCGTGACGCGTACGCGATGACTTTTTCACGTTGCATTAACACGCAACCCAAACCTTGATGCGATGCATCACAGTAAACCACAAAGTCATCGGTACCGTCCGGGAGTGATAAGATTGGCGCTTGGCATAGTTTATCTTTGAGTAATTGAAAAGTTGTTCCTTGTTTTTCACCCAATCGAACTTTTTATCATTTTGAGTGAGAGATGTTAGCAGTTGAGCAACTTTAGAAAAGTTCTCAATGAATATCCAATAATATCCCGGTAAGCCCAAAAATTGTCTTACTTTCGTTGGGGTCTTTGGAGCATTCCAGTTCCTTATGGCTTCTATTTTGGATGGGTAAAAGTGTATTCCATTCTCGTTCACCACGTGATCGAGAAATTGTACTTCGCGAATCCGAAATTCGTATTTCGAGAACTTGGCATACAACTGTTCCTTCTTAAGCAGCTCCAGAATTGTCCTCGAGTGTTGTTCATATTCTGCCTCGATTCGTGAATATATTAATATGTCACCAATGAATACGATCGCAAACTTGTCGAGGTATGGCTTACATACCTGGTTCATTAAATCCATGAACACGGCGGAGCATTTGTTAAGCCGAAAGGTATAACAAGGAACTCTTAATGCCCATAGCGAGTCCTAAACACCGTCTTAGGAATGCTTTCCTCTTGAATTCTCAGCTGATGATATCCGGATCTTAGATTAATCTTGGAATAAAAACTGGAACCCTGTAATTGGTCAAACAAGTCGTCAATCCTTGGTAATGGATACCGATTCTTGATGGTTAACTTGTTTAGTTCTCTATAGTCGATGCATATTCGAAAGGTTCCGTCCTTCTTCTTGACAATTACCATCGGAGCTCCCCAAGGTGAGAAACTTGGTCTAATGAATCCTTTATCAAGCAGTTCCTGTGGCTGAATAGATAATTCTTGCATCTCTGACGGCGCCAGTCGATATGGAGCTTTCGCCACCGGTGCAGCTCCTGGCACTAAGTCGGTATGGAATTCAACTTGTCGTTGTGGAGGCAGTCCCGACAAATCTTCTGGAAAGACTTTGGGATATTCCTTTACCACAGGTATGTCATCCACCTTGCACTCCTCGGTCTTCTTGTTAACCACATGGGAAAGAAAGGTGATGCATCCTTTTCCCAAACATTTTCGAGCCTTCATGCAATTAATAATTCGTAGTGGCGTGTCCTGTTTTCCTCTCCGTGCACCAAAAGATGTTCTCTCGTCAGACAGGGGGGATGCGAATAGTTTTCTCAGAACAAATACTTCCGCTTGGTTGTCGGTCAACCAGTCTATATCAAAAGCTACGTCGTAACAACCCAATTGAATGAGTGAAAGGTCGATATTAAATTTCCGTGCTCCAAGTTCGAGTGTGCATCCTTTAATGTCTTCTCCTGACTCAACTAGTTTATCGTTGGCCAATCCTATGGAATGAGGGGACGTCTAGCTTACTTGACTCTAGGCCAAGTATATTTTGAATTCTATGGGGATTAAACTAATACCGACACCGGTATCAAACAAAATGGATGCAACGGGTCGGTTGATAGGAAACGTATCGGTGACCCTTAATGACTTCACATAACTTCGCTAATTCCCCATTAGCTAACTTGATAGGGCAAGATATGTCCAACCTACATGACTCTAATTCGTGTATAAGCTTAATATCTAAAGATACTAAGTTAAGCCAATGTTGGTATCCAAAGAATGGATACATGCTGGTTGTATAGTATAACGTACCCATGGCAACATTGGGATTTTGTGGAGTATTCATAGTTCTACCCATACACCCACTTATTAACTTGCTTGATTCATCCTCAGACATCCATGCTCGTAGTGGTCTCTTTGCCACATTTAAAACCTCCTTGTTCTTTCTTGAGTATAACTAACTCATTAGTTTCTGTTTTGGGCCCAGTCTCACCACACTGCTACTCTTGGCACTTTTTCAAGTGCCCTCATGATGAAAGTTTCACTTATCTCATTCAGGACTTTGGCAAGTTATTAGCATACTTCTTGATATCAGCTTCGTATCTCAGGGCTAAACCCCAAATGTAGCGCTCAGTGCGTTTGGATTCGAGTGTTATCCAATATGCAACAATCCTTGAGAGATTGTAGAGGCGTCGGTGTCACACCCCAAAAACGTCGCAGCGGAATTTAAAACGTAGTGGTGACGGAAGTTGGTGCCCATTTATATCTTGTTGAACGATGCATTTAATTGTTGGACATATTGACTTATTTTAAACATAAGTTATTAAACATTACGTTTTAAGACACAGCACAACCACATAGTTAAGTTGTATTTGATCCTCGCGGATCTTATTACAAACGTCCCAGAAAGTTTTTAAAAAAAGTTAGTCCAACATTTTTAAGAAACACAACATGCATCATCAAACACAAGATACGCCATGATTCCTGAAGCCGAACTCAAGTACCTGTAGAACACGTTAAAATTAAGTGTCAACATAAAGGAAGGTGAGTTCACATATTCAAATTTAAACAATTTGATCCAAAGGAAAACTTTCTAATTATGTGTTTATTGTAAAACATCCATATAATATTTTTAGAAAGTCCATTTACTTCCTTAATAAAATCCATGGGTCATCCGTCGTAAGTTTAAAAACCCGACATAAGGCATTTTCCCAAGTTTTGTATATTAAATTCATAGCGTCAACGTTCAGACTCGTATGTTAGCTAGACAATACGAACTATATATTTACCATGCAGGGATAATCAATGCTAGACAATAACCAGAATTTAAAGTCGTTGTTTGACTTGACACGGGGCGACCGGTCACGACGGGGTTGTCAACCCGATAGATCTACCAACAATTCATCGAGTACAATACTTAATCGATTAAAGGACATCATTGGCGCAGGGTCCATATTGAGACCATATATGATGTATGCCTCACGTACAATATATATATCCTACTAATATGACAAATTTAATATACGATGTTGTACGAATCCCCTGAAATCCCCACCGAAATGTAAGCCTATGTTGTTGCTTACTCTCTTGAGACCAAGCAATATTCGTTCCAACATCACGGTCGGTTTTTCCTCAGAAACACCGTACCATCCCAGTTTCTCCCCCAAACATACATTCATCAAATACGTTTTATCTCGAAACGTATGATTTATCAAACTCCATACATTTTCAACAAAAATATATAATTTATATTAAAAGGTATGTTTTAATCCAAAACATTATTAAACCCTTTTATTGGCGTGTTCTACCCTCAAAACATATACAAAGCAGTAAAAAGAGGGGTTTAGTGACACTCACCTTTGGGTGCGTATTTTAAATAGCGCAATCCCAGAGATTGATTTCTACACGTCCTATTATATATAGGAACAATTTTTAAATCAATATACATATCACAAAATCCTAAGTTTCTCCATTTCTTAGAATATACATATCACAAAATCCTAAGTTTCTCCATTTCTTAGAATTGTCACATAACTTTGAGATTTTCTTGAAAAGTTCACGTTTTTTATTATGTTGACACTTTAATATATATATAAGTTCATATATATATATATATATATATATATATATATACATATATATATATACATATATATATATATATATATATATATATTTAGGATTTTGCGACTTGAACGATTTTATTGGTGACCGTTATCATGTAAATCCATTATAACTCCCGTTTATACGTAATATATCTACGATTTGTGCATCGTAATATATATACATAAACGTTCACATTAATTAATATCGAAACACGCGTAATTTTGTTAACTTATCTATTTTGTCATTTTTAAGAAAAGTATACATAAAGTATCTCATATGTACCAACTTTCATGCTTGACGAACAAGTTACACATTTAACGCGATTTTTACCGTTTCTATCGCACAAAACGCACAAGTATACATGCATAATCTAAATTTCCAATATCATGTTAAAACTTAACTTATTTTCACATTCACATGTTTAAATCACATAACACATCTTAACACATAAGGTTCACCCAAAAATTACCCATACTAGTGTTCATTGAAAAATGCGTATTTTAGCGAGTCGGTAACATTTTCGGGCGTCGGAAGTCACGTATGACTAACCAAGCACCAAGTAAACTTAAAATTAGTTAAAATACTTGTTTTTAAACTTAAAATATCAGTTTACTTACTGATCTAAATCAGTTGTATAGAAATCATTCGAAAAGCCGATTTTTGACCGTTTTAACGCATAGTTTTGCGTTAAACATTACTATAATCGTCCCAACTCGGAATGAATTGATATTTTAACACAATACATGTTATTTACTGATTAAAATAGTGGTTATAATCAGATTAGTGCAGTTTTTGTGTAAGTCACATAAATCATGCGATTACATTTATTTTACAACTCCTAAAGCACCAAGTACAACATGCAAGGCTAGTAAACATCATGACAAAGTTATATGTCACTAAACACTTTATAATAACTTTATTTTAGTGTTTATAATCTGATTAAAACTGATTTTTATGAAATCATACTCATATGATCATTTCATGCCTTCACATTATCATGTAGGTTCACATATGTGCATCTAATGCACTCATACAACATTATCATCATCACTTATGATCTAATCATACTCTAGAACCCACTAACATCATGTTCTTACAAATATTACACATATCACCATGATCATTCAAATCATTCATATTCATTCATGCTTATATCTTTCACATTTAAGATTATATGACAACTTTTATATGCATGCATACATATTTACATACATATATACGAAATACATACATACATACATATACTTCCAAAAATTTACTTTTCAACATATCACTTTCAAATCTTAAATCATTTTAGAACATTCTTGTATGACAATTAAAATTTCCTTAAAATTTCCTTCATGCATACACTTAAAATTTCCTTCATGCGTCATACTTTTCAAGAAATTAAATAAATCAAGAATTCTTTCATCAAAAATCAAAATACAACATATACACATGCACACACACACTCACGGCCATATATACATGTATGTATACACTCATTTTCATTTCATTCAAAAACTCATTTGTTTTTAGTTTTCAAATAAATGTTTAGATTCAAGAACAAGAGAAACTTTCACTATCATCTTCATCACTATGAATCAAGAACAAGATTTAAAAGAAAATATGTTATACCTTCAAGATTCTTAGTGGGTTTTAAGATTTATGATGATGTGAGGCCTTGTTCTTGTTCAAACCTCCTTGAAATCACTTCTAAACCTTCATGTAAGCTTGAAATTGCTTTGAAATGGACATGGTTCTTCAATATTTGGATTTGAAAATCAAAATAATAGTGTAATAGGGGGTGTTCGGCCGTGATGTTTAAGGAGAGGGAGAGAGAGAGTGAAGTTTTGAATGTGTGTCTTGGAATTGTGAGAATGTATGGATGCATGAACAAGTATTAATCATCACTCATCATTTCTAGGTGTGACATGTGTCTAAAATGCAAGATTCATGAGAATGTGGGCAGCCCACATTGCCGCCACACATCCCCCCTCTCACACACAATATATATACATACACTTGCATATGTAAATTTAAGTTAAAAACATGTATTTTACTGAATACCGAGTATTTTATCTAGCGTTTTGATCCCGTTTTAGTGCGTTTTAAATTATTTTTATCATTCTATAAAAATAATCACATAAAATTATTACTGAAATAATTCCCAGTTGTCTTGACTGACTGCGTTGACAGTATTTTGTCTAATATGCGTAGTATCGCACGGTACGCGCTCAAACTCGAAAAATAGGGTTTATTAGCGTTTTAATTTATTTTTCCTCACGGATATGATTAAAATTACTATTCTAATCATAACTGACTATTTTTAGGATTTTAACACTGATCGGGTGGTCACCGACGTTCGTTTCGCATTTTTAATCATTATGCGATAAGCGTTTATTTTATCGTTGCCAACATAATTTTTATAAACATTTGGATTTACCAACACATTAAATATCATACATAAATATCAAAATCAGTCACATACAGCCTTTTTATCTATTCAATACACATATTACTATCGTACGGTACGGCCTGAAAAACCGGGTGTCACAGTCTCCCCCTATTTAGGAAATTTCGTCCCCGAAATTCCACTTCACAGGTTTCGTTTTCGCACTTGGTGGGAAGAGATGAGGATATTTCTGTTGAATTTGGTCCTGTCTCTCCCAGGTGAACTCGGGTCCTCGCTTAGAATCCCAGCGGACCTTGACCAACTTAATCCTACTCTTCCTGAGTTTCTGGGTTTTCCAATCCAGAACCTCCACTGGTTCCTCGATAAACCTCAGTTTATCGCCCACTCGAACCTCTCCAGGGGGTATAATTAGTGTCTCATCGGACATACACTTTTTCAGGTTGGAGACATGAAATACATCATGAACTCCACTCAATTCGTGTGGCAGCTTAAGCCTATACGCGACTGGTCCAACTCGAGATGCGATTTTGAAAGGACATATATAACGCTGGCTCAACTTTCCCCCTTTCCCAAACCTCACAACGCCCTTCCATGGCGATACCTTCAACATGACTCTATCACCGACCTGAAACTCCAGCGGCTTCCTTCGGTTATCTGCATTACATTTCTGTCGATCTGCGAAAGCCTTCAACCTATTCTTAATCTGGATGACTTTGTCCGTGGTCTCCTGGATAAGCTCGGGTCCGGTCAAATGCTTCTCCCTGACTTCAGCCCAACAGAGTGGTGATCGACACTTCCTTCCATACAGGACTTCGAACGGAGCGACCTTAATACTAGCGTGATAACTGTTGTTGTAAGAAAACTCTGCCAAAGGCAAATGAGTATCCCAACTTCCACCGAAGTCAATCGCACACGCTCTCAACATATCCTCTAATGTTTGAATGGTCCTCTCGCTCTGACCATCCATTTGAGGATGATATGTGTTGGGATTGAACCCTACCAAAGGAACAGATAATTAAAGCCAAAACCGGATCACAACAATGGATTCACAATAAGCAGTTGTTTACATTAGACTTTCCCCTTGAAAGTGATTATAACAACTGATGGTTCTCTATCCACTGTCCGTATACAACTGCTGCTGCCCTTTAAACTGCTGATATAGCCCTGAAGAAGTAAACACTGCTGGTGCAATCTACTGATGACAAAGCACTGCCTACTCAAGGACTGATCAACTTTGAGGAAAGCACTGATGAAAGGAGAAAGCAGTAGCTTAGCGTGTCTTTGGTATTGTATAGTATCAGTGGTTAAGATTAGCAGTGTTTGTATAGGAACAGTTATTACAGGTTGTTAGGCTGTTAGACATCGCTTTCATGGTGACGTCAGCTGAGATGCCTCTGAGGTTTGGTTTGCCTATAAATGGAGCAGTACTATGTACTGTTACATTTGATTTGACTGAGTGAGTTCTTCTCCTCTAGTCCAATCCTTTCATCTTGTGTGCAATCAACCTTGGAGCATCAGGCTAAGGGGGAGTTTTATTTGTAAGCATGCTTTGTAATCTTTTGATTTACTTTGTAATCTTTCGACTGATGCAATTCATGTGTTTATCAAATCCCTTTCTCTTTATGATTGTGTTTACAAAGTTGGTTGTTCATTTCCGCTGCACTTAAACTCTGTTCATCTCTATTTATTTGTTTAAATTATACAAACAAACACAATCATGAGAGTCTCAGATCCTAACAATTGGTATCAGAGCTTGGACAGTCAAATTCGATCTAACAGTCAATTTGACATAACAGTTCAGCTCAAAATTCATTGATACAAAGGTTGATTGTATTTAGTTGAAAAACAGAGTAACGAGAAATCACGCTCAAAGTGACTACTCAAAGGCTCTGTAAAACAACCAAGATGTCATAGGACACACAAGCTTCACATAACAAGTGATATCATACATAAACCACCTACAGTTTTCAGATCTGAAAATATATCTGATAACTATGGTAAAATTATTTACGAAAATTGATTTCAATTGTTGTTATGAAGTTTTTGCTGTTTCCATCATGTTCGCTGCCAAGGTATGAACCTCAGGTCAACAAAAACCTATGTTCATAAAAAACATTAGTGTTTTTGTTTACTCAAAAAGAGGGAAATTAAAACTTTAGTCATTTAGATCTTATGTATTGAAAAACAGGTTGAGAATCCTTCAAAAGGACCAAAATCAATTTTGTGAATAATACATTAAGAAAATTAGCAAGTCAAAAACGTCCAGATCATGGGTAATGTGAAATTTGGCATAGGTATGTGCAGAAATGACCAAATCTCTCAAAACATTGCAGCAAAATGATTCTGGAGTAAGGTTTTTTTTTTTTTTTTTTAAAAAAAACCTCCCAATAAGTATTTCATTGCTTATGGATGGGTTGGGTAAAAAGGGAAAACGAAAATTCACAAGTACTCAATAAGTGTGTTTATCTCATAAACTTTTGATGTCAAAAGAAAAGAGCATAAATGTAAAACACTTAAGAGTCAAAATTGGGGGTAACAATGGTCATCAAGCACAAGCAACTGTGTGCATTCATTGGTTCAGGGAAGTTCTGGTAACAATGGTATCCCAAGTAAGTAAACTTACAAGTGGACTAGACAAGCTATCAGTATCATCACATGGTAACAAAATCTATAACAGGGTTTTCAAAAACTTATGTGTACATGTGTCCTCATTTTTGCAATCAACTGACAAGAAAATGATGCCAAACAGTGGTCAAAATGTATTTACAATTTCATACCACTGTTGTCAAACCACTGACCATTTTCATAAACTTGAGATTGATATGATTATGAGTTCTATTGGAAAATATACCAGATCCTCTTGATGTTGTTTTCAGAAAATCCTTTAATTATTTTTCTGGAAAAGGATTTTCTCAAATAAAGCAGGATATATTATTCTTTATTTTTTTAAGAATAATATTTTGTACTTTTACTGGTTTTTAATAGTAAAAGTTTCAATCTTCTGTTAGGATATTGAACCTTTATTTTTTTGGTGATATTATCCTCGAAAATGGATCAAAAGGAAATGGTGTTTGTGTCAAGGTCAAGGTCATGTCAATCACAAGTTTGGTTTGAACACAGATCAAAGATTGATTGCTATACAGATTTTAAAATACTGGGTTACTAAACCACTGTCAGGAATCTATAAAAATTTCAAAACCTGTAATTGACATGTGGCAAAACCTTGAATGAAAATCTCTGTAGAAGCTGCTGACAAATTGAACTTGACAATTTGCATCTAAAATGTATTTTGTTAAGGATAGTAATCTTGCAAGTGCTCAAAATATTTGTCAAATGCTTATTCACTGGTGCACTAACAGTTGTTGATATACTAAGTCTTCAAATCCTTATCATTACCTTACCCCTAATCACTGTTTTGTTTCAAACATCTGCTTTCTAACTACTGTCCACTGCTGAAAGTCAACCCCTGTTCTCTCATTTTCCTGAAAAGCACTGATGCTCAAAATCAGTGTTTTATCCACTGATGTGCAATCTACTGATAGTGAAAATCACCCACTGCTCTCATATTGTTACCGTTGTAAGCACTGATACTTACTTCATCAGTGGCTCTCCAAAACAACTGTCCTCCATTATTCATCTTTTCATCAGAGGTTAGCACGTGGTCAGTTCTTAGCCATCAGATCTTTGTAACCGCTGCCACGTCAGCACTTATTTTTTTTCCTAAATAAAACCCTGATCAAAACCCCAAACAGGGTTTTACACTGTCGAATTGAATTCCAAAATTCTCTTCTCAAATCAGTTTCCCACTTTCCATCTCAAATCATTCTTCGTTCGACCTCATCAAAATGACGAAATCAAAATCATCCTCATCTTCATCTCCCAAAGAAGCCACACAAATGGCCGCTGAACCTATTGAAATCCCATACAAATCCCCGCACAACTACTTGGGTCTACTCACAAAACCCACCAACAATCACACCTTCGATTCCATCATCGACATTATGTCTGCGTCAAAGTACAAAACTTTGCTTACTGCAGATGCTCCAATTTATCAACAAACCCAGAGAGAGTTTTGGAAAAAGGCTACGCTTGAAAAACAAGACGAGAAAGTCATAGCCATCAACTCCTCCATACAGGGTAAAGCGATTCAAATTACTCCTCAATCCATCTCGGAAGTCTTTAAACTCGATGATCAGAAAGGTAAAACATCTTTTCCCAAAAACGAGTTGAAAACTGGTTTTCTGAAAAGGGGGTATGCAGAACAAACAAAAAGAGATACCTTACAAAAAGGTTTCTTTCCTTCTGCACCTAGATTTTTATTCCACACACTTTTGATGTGTGTTTCAAATAAAACAACTACTTTTAACGAAATACCATTGAAGATCCAATGTCTGGGTTATGCTATTTTAAATAATGAAAATTATAACTATTCCCAGGAGATCTTTGATGATTTAGTGAAAAATGTTGATAGCAAAGCATTTCTACTTTTTTCAAGGTTTCTAAGCTACTATTTTAAACAAAAGTTTGGAAAAGAAAATGAAAATTTGCTCGAACACGGTGTTTATTTTCAAATAAAAGGTTTAACACCTGAAACATTCACTAGAATGTTAACACCTTTAAAAACAAAAGCAGAGGTGCCTAAGCAGAATTTAGCAGCTACCACTGCTCCTCAGACATCTGCTGCTGAGCCCACTGCTCCAGGTGATCATAGCAGCACAACCGCTGCTTTGAAACCCACACCTGCCATCACCAAAAAGACCAAAAAGAAATCATACAAAAAACCCACCAAACCCAAAACAAAGGCAACTCTGGAAGATGAGATCCCAGAGCCACTGCCAGTGACAACACAAATGTCACTTACAACCACAGCTGCTACTTCCTCACAGCAGATGGAAGAAAGATCTCAACCTTTGCCTCAAACTCCTCCTACATCCTCACAAAAGGATCAGGTTGTAAGCACAGGGACCCCACATTATGAAGCTCTGGATCCGATTGGTTCCATCTTCCTCAGTCCTGATCCCAAGGACATGTCTCTTTCAACACCCATACCCCCACCAATCACATTACCACAATCCATAATACCCTTGTTGCATGCAGTTGCTATAGCTCAGACACAAACCAGTTCCTCTCTATCACCTATCACTGAGAGTACACTCCCACAAGTGACTGGGTCGGATGCTACTACCCCTGCTATCCCAGCAACAACTGAGGAGGTTACACCCCTTGAGTTACAAGTAACTCTTGGTGGTAGTTCAAGTGGAGCAGCAACTACAAGTGATGGATCAACAGATCTACATTTGGACAGTTGTTTCATTAGTAAGACTCCCTTGAAGGCAATTTCTTCCATAGCACCTCTGGTAACCACTAGTGAGTTTGTTTTGACCACTGGTACCCTAAAAAGGTTATCAAGTGTTGAATAAAGAAGACCCCAGAACCAAGAACAAGGGGCATCAATGAATGATTTTTGGGACTCAGTTCCTAAGTCACACATTGATATAACCACTACTAGTGGGGAATCAGATGATCCCATTAATTTGGGTGATGATTCAAAATATCAGGAATTGAAGGACAGAGTTGAAAATCTTGAAACATCAGTTGTTGAAATAAAGGATATGGTGCAACAGTTGTTAAAAGCTCAAAAAGCACAATCCACTATTGTTCCAGCTCAAGCACCTGCACAACCTGCACCTGATGCAAATGAGCTATGAAATGTATTTCAACCCCTGCTTAAAAAACAAAAACAAATGGCTGATCAGCAGCATGCAATACATGTACAAATGCTGACAAACATGATGGAGTCAAGATTTAAAGATACTCAAGCAGGCATCAAAGCTATCAAGGCTCATATACAAAGCGCCACTGGAAAAGTTCCTCCCACTATCCTCTTCATGGATAACCCCCTTCCAGATAATGCCAAAAAGGGGGAGAAAATCAAGTGGAATAAGAAGGGAATTGAGGATGGTGTTTATATTGAACCGGAAAAAGATAGCCAGACTAAAGCTGCCATAACAACACATACTACTTCACCACACACCACCACAACCACTGCACTACCACCATCATCATCTATAATTACATCACCACCATTACCTCCTGCCATAAAGCAGAAGACAACCGATGTTACAACATCTGTTGTAATGACAACAGTGGTTGAAACACCAGTTAGTCAGACACTTTCCACCACTCAAACCACCACCACTGATCCACCCAAGACATCATCAGCCTCTCCTACAATAAAAAGGAGCAGGATTTTCATTCCTGATGATGATTCTCCATCGCCACCACCAAAAACAACTTCACCACCTTCAACCCCTGCTCAAAAGCAGAAGACATCTACTGACACATCAGTAGTTGTAATGACAACAGAGGTTGAAACACCAGGTGTTTCAACAACTATTAGTCAGCCACCATCCACCACTACCTTCACTTCATTTCAAGCCATCTTTACTCCTATCAACAAATCACCCAAAAGCACTCCTTCACTGGAGAAAACTTACACCAGAAAAAGGAAAACAACTCAGGCAGATGATGACAAATATGATCCTATTGCTGCAAAATATCCACTGGAACGTGAAGCTGTAAAAAATGAGATGAGACAGTTCTACACTGAGGATGATTCTTCAAAAAGAAGATTTCCTTCTCTCATAGGCTTCATAATCCCAGAAAATATGGATGAATATCTCGAGCTCAAAGCAAGGCAGGCTAAAATAAGAGCCAAACTTGAATGTAAAGATCAAAGTGACAAAGCCATTTCTGAAAAAATGGAATTTTTGCTCACTAAAGTCAAGCAAATGGAAGACTATGCAAGAGATCTGAGCAAAGAAATGTCAAATCTACCACCCAAAGTAGATCTACGAAAAGAAATGAGAAAAGAATATCTTGCATACATCATGAAAAAAAGATTATGTCCTGCTGAAGAAAAACAATTCGAAGAATGGCCAATAGTTGCATTAAAGCATGAGGCAAACAGAATTGAAAGAATCAAAAATGATCCAAGCAAGAAGAAGACAGCTCCAAACTGGAGCAAATACAAAAAGCTCATTGCTGATCTTACATATGAGTACAAAAGAAAGAAGCAGGAGTTGGTGGATGCAAAGGTGGATACTGCTAAAGCCATAGCAAAATGGATAAAGCAGTATACAGATGAGGCTTATGAAAGGCTGAAAAGAAGAAAAATGACAGATCCTAATTCACCAAAGAAGCCTGACCACAAAGAGCTAAAACAGGTCATTAATTCTGAACCACTGATCACATCAGCAGATACCTCTGTCACTATGATTAACCAAGAAAAGAGGAAACATCTGACTGTTTTAAACAAACCATCATCACCAAACACATCAGCAGAAGTATCAGACATTGAGCTAGATCAACAAAAAAGACAAGAGCAGATTGACAAAGAAGTTGCAGAAGATATAGCTGCAGCAAATGATGTCATAAAAATGGCTTTCCAACAAATGTCTGAAAATTCTGAACTAACAAAAGCTCAGGATACTGCTTTACAAATATTTACAAGGACAAAATCTCCCAACTCATCAGTGAATAAACCTCTCCCAAGAAACCCATTGGGTTCAAAAATACTAAAGTGGATGTCTGATCAAAAGACCCATGTATTGACCCTGTTCAGATCCAATGGAGAAGTGAAGTACATATCAAGGAAACAAGCACTAAGCCTTGGTGTTGAAGATCTACAAGATCTCCTTGAACTTACACTGTGCAGGGATGAGGATGACTCAAGTTCCAAGGACTTTGAAGCAGAATTTAAAAGACAAGCTAAGGAACTTCTGATGAGAAAAATAAAGATCCAGAATAATGAAGGGTTTTGGCATTATCTGTTCCAGGGGGAGATTGTTGGGATTGAACCCTACCAAAGGAACAAATAATTAAAGCCAAAACCGGATCACAACAATGGATTCACAATAAGCAGTTGTTTACATTAGACTTTCCCCTTGAATGTGATTATAACAACTGATGGTTCTCTATCCACTGTCCGTATACAACTACTGCTGCCCTTTAAACTGCTGATATAGCCCTGAAGAAGTAAATACTGTTGGTGCAATCTACTGATGACAAAGCACTGCCCACTCAAGGACTGATCAACTTTGAGGAAAGCACTGATGAAAGGAGAAAGCAGTAGTTTAGCGTGTCTTTTGTATTGTATTGTATAGTATCAGTGGTTAAGATTAGCAGTGTTTGTATAGGAATAGTTGTTACAGGTTGTTAGGCTGTTAGACGTCGCTTTCATGGTGACGTCAGCTGAGATGCCTTAGAGGTTTGGTTTGCCTATAAATGGAGCAGTACTCTGTACTGTTACATTTGATTTGACTTAGTGAGTTCTTCTCCTCTAGTCCAATCCTTTCATCTTGTGTGTAATCATCCTTGGAGCATCAAGCTGAGGGGGAGTTTTATTTGTAAGCATGCTTTGCAATCTTTTGATTTACTTTGTAATCTTTTGACTGATGCAATTCATGTGTTTATCAAATCCATTTCTCTTTATGATTGTGTTTACAAAGTTTGTTGTTCATTTCCGCTGCACTTAAACTATGTTCATCTCTATTGATTTGTTTAAATTATACAAACAAACACAATCATGAGAGTCTCAGATCCTAACAATATGCAGTACTCATATCCAAACGAGAACCCAGCGATTCTTGGAGAGATCGCCAAAACCTAGAGTCAAATCGTCCGTCTCTATCCGAAATGATTGACATTGTTACTCCATGATGGGCTACAATCTCGTTAAGGTACAACTACGATATCTTCTCCGTACTGTCTGTTTCCTTAAGCGCCAAGAAATGAGCAGACTTTGTCAATCGATCCACAATTATCCAGATCATATTGTGTCCACGCGATGTATAGGATAACTTGGTGATGAAGTCCATCGTAAGATGTTCCCATTTCCACTTAGGAATCTCTGGTTGCTGTAGAAGCCCATACGGCTTCTGATGCTCAGCCTTAACCTTAGAGCACGTCAGACATTTACTCACGTAGATCGCAATGTCTCTCTTCATCTTCGGCCACCAATAAAACTCCTTAATGTCCTGATACATTTTTGTAGAACATGAGTGAATGGAATACTTGGATTTATGAGCTTCGTTCATAACCAATTCACGGAGGTTACCTCTAAGCGGAACCCAGACTCGGTTCATGAAGTACATTACTTCATCCGTTTTCGGTATCAGTTTACATTCTAAGCCCTTCAAGCCTTCTCTTCTCAAACCTTCATCCTTCAAAGCTTCTCGTTGTGCTTTACGAATTCGATCGGTCAAACTCGTCTGTATGGTCAAACCCAAAGCACGCACACGTAGAGGCTTCTCCCGTTCCTTCCTGCTGAGTGCATCTGCAACAATGTTTGCTTTTCCCGGGTGATAACGGATATCACACTCATAATCCTTGAGTAACTCTACCCAACGTCGTTGTCTCATGTTGAGCTCCTTCTGATCGAGGATGTGCTGGAGGCTCTTATGGTCCGTGTATATCGTACACTTCGTGCCATACAAGTAGCGTCTCCAGATCTTCAGGGCAAACACAACGGCTCCAAGCTCCAAATCATGAGTTGTGTAGTTCTTCTCATTCACTTTCAATTGTCTGGATGCATAGGCTATCACTTTGTCTCTTCGCATTAGAACGCATCCAAGGCCCAAACATGAAGCATCACAGTATACAATGAAATCATTACTTCCCTCAGGAAGGGAAAGAATAGGTGCACTGCAGAGCTTTTCTTTCAACGTCTGAAAAGCTTCCTCTTGCTTCTCCATCCAATCAAACTTCCTCTCCTTCTGGGTTAATAACTTCAACGGCTGCACTATTCTGGAGAAATTCTCAATGAATCTCCGGTAGTACCCAGCAAGCCCTAAGAATTGTCGCACCTCTGACGGAGTCTTCGGCGTTTCCCAATTCTTAATCGCTTCGATCTTAGACGGATCTACATGTATACCTTTCTCATTTATGACATGTCCGAGAAAATGAACTTCTCGAATCCAGAACTCACATTTAGAGAACTTGGCATACAGCTTCTCTTCCTTCAACAACTCCAAAATCAACTTCAAATGATGCTCATGATCTTCTTTGGTTCGCGAATATATAAGTATGTCGTCGATGAATACTATCATGAATTTATCCAAATAGTGTTTGGATACCCTGTTCATGAGATCCATGAACACAGCTGGCGCATTAGTTAGGCCAAAAGGCATGACTAGGAACTCGTAATGGCCATATCATGTTCGAAAAGCTGTCTTCGGAATATCATCGTCAGCAACCTTCAACTGATGATACCTAGAACGTAGATCTATCTTCGAGTAGTAGCTGGACCCCTGAAGCTGGTCGAACAAATCGTCAATCCTCGGTAAAGGGTACCGATTCTTGATAGTCAACTTGTTCAGCTCCCTGTAATCAACACACATCCTGAAGGATCCATCCTTCTTCTTCATGAACAAGACAGGTGCACCCCATGGCGAAAAACTCGGTCAAATGAAACCTTTGTCTAGTAGCTCTTGAAGCTGATTCGACATTTCTTTCATTTCAGACGGTGCCAATCTATAAGGAGATTTTGCAATCAGTGCAGCACCAGGTACCAGATCGATTCAGAACTCGATCTGTCTCGCAGGGGGTAATCCTGGTAAGTCTTCAGGAAAAACTTTTGGATAGTCACGAACAATAGGAATCTCTTCGATCTTCCTACATTCGGCCTTCATATCCACCACGTTGACTAAGAACGCAGGATAACCTTTTCGCAACATCTTGAACATCTTCATAACACTAACCACACTCGACTCGATCGATCTCCGCGGACAACTATCGCTTCGCCACCACCAGGACGAGGTATCCGTACTTGCTTCTTAGAGCAAACAATCTCCGCTTTATTCTTGGACAGCCAATCCATTCCCACAACTGCGTCGAAGCTTCCCAGCTCTACTGGTAATAAATCGATACAAAAACTATGATCATTTAACTGAATACTACAGTCGCGAACGACTTCGCTAGTTTCTATCAGTTCACCATTTGCTAGTTCTATCGAGTACTTCTTACTTAGCTTACTTGCAGGTGAACACAAAAATGAGTTTTTCGAGACAAAACTCAAGTCAGCTCCGGTATCAAAGAGTACGAACGCAGAATGGTTATTGATCAAGAACATACGAGTGACAACAGCAGGATCGTCACGTGCCTTCCCAGCGTGTAACTCGAACGCTCTACCCCTAGCATTCTGGCCCTTCACCTTAGGACAATCCTTCTTGAAATGTCCCAGTTCCCCGCACTGAAAGCATCCCTCAAGCTTCGTTCCTTCCAGAGTACTTTTGGCATAGCACTTGTGGGAAATAAGTCCATTTCATCCGCATCTGTGACATTTCTTCTGCTCTTCCTCGCGGGTCTTTCTCTCGGAACCACTTCGGCTATCTCTGGTGTTATCCTTTCTGGAGCTGCTAGAACTGGCTACATACGCCTTCCTCGAAATGCGTTTCCTGTCGCACTTCTCATCAGTTTCCTTCCTCGAGCTCTCGAACTTGTGTTTCTTCGAATCTTCTGTCTTAGCCTCAGAACGCCCCGACCGTTCAGATTTCACGTCTTCTTTGGCCTTGCCCGATGACTTCCTGGTTTCCTCATTTTTATCAAGACCACTTTTACGAGCAGTGTCATCGACTAACGATTTTGCCAATGTAGTAGCCTCTAGGTAGGTGATAGGTTTCGCGGATGTAACCATACTGTGAATTTGTGGCGACAATCCCCATATATACCTTTCTACCTTTACATATTCGGGAGTAACCATTCATGGAACTAACCTCACCAAGTCGTTAAAACGAGAGGTATAAGCTCTGACGTTTAGACCTTCCATGGTTAGGTTCCAGAAGTCGGTCTCGATTTTCTGAATTTCACTCCGCGGACAGTATTCTTTCAGGAGCATCTCTTTAAGTTCGTTCCAGGTCAGACCGTAGGCAGCGGTAGTTGATAAATCGTTATCCTTGCAGTTGGTTGAATAAATCGTTATCCTTGGCAAGATTTACCACGAGGTGTCGAAATCCACAAACGATTTAATGGAGTCGTAGACCAAACAAGTCTACTGCGACTCGGAACAAATGAAACATTCGCAAAAATGAATTTGAATATGATGTTTTCAATACATCATATGATGTCTTGAATTGAATATACGAAATGGACAAGTTCAAGCAATTGAACTTGGTTTTAACGCAAGCTGACAATAAACGTATGTATCGACAAAGGAATTTCGGCATGGTTACAAGGATAAACCATGTAGGCAACTGGAAAGAAAAGAAATTTCAAGAAGGTTTAGTTGACTCGATATCAATGAGTCGATACTTACAATAATGCAGATTATCCGAGACAAAAGGCAATAACTGAATATAGTGAAATGATAATTGTAACTTTGATGAAAGCGATCAGTGGAAAGGAAGCCACATGCGTAACAAACGATGCATGTGTAACATGTGAAATGGTCAAGTTATCGAAACAAAGGAGTGTTCGCTCTAATGAAAAAAATTGTCGCGATGCAACTACCATTAAGAGGAGTAGAGATGTGAAAATCTATTGGCTAGTTGCAAAAGTGGGAATTTCAATATAAGAATTTCGAGTAATTCACCTGTTTGGTTAACTAAAATAGCATATATGATAGAATAATGGCGTTTACTCGAGTTAATGGACGTGGTTCCTAAGTGATAACCTTTAATGCGCTTCCACCTAAGTTCTCGAAGGTCCTAAGTACATTTTTCCAAGGTTCTCAAAGTTTTGTATTATGTGTATAACTGTATTGTGTACCGTGCAGAAAACACAATATTAGTGTACGTTTAAAACAAATTGTTGACTCACTGTTCCTTGGTATACTTTCTTCCTGAATCCGCAGCTAGCGATAACCTGATCGAAGATTGATCCTGGAATAGTAGCTGGATCCTTGCAGTTGGTTGAATAAATCGTTATCCTTTGCAAGAGTTACCGACTCTTGATGGTTAGCTTGTTCGGCTCCCGGTAGTTGAGACTCATTCGAAAACCACCGCCTTTCTTCTTGACGAACAGAACTGGAGCTCCCCAAGGTGTAACAATCCTCAATATACAGACATCCTCGATTATTTTTCTGACACCCTAATATACTTTAGAATGTCCCAACCTTACACTCTGTATGTGAAAACCGAGCCTGAAATACGTTATAGTACT
Source organism: Helianthus tuberosus (assembly GCA_030545235.1). Lineage (NCBI taxonomy): Eukaryota > Viridiplantae > Streptophyta > Magnoliopsida > Asterales > Asteraceae > Helianthus > Helianthus tuberosus. The sequence goes on along the minus strand of CM060393.1, from coordinate 45,666,407 downwards.
TAAAATAATTTAAAAACAAGAAATAGAAAGTTGAGGCGGGTCGCGTAGGACCTCACCCCAACCTTACGCGGGCGGTATCAAGGCTGAAACTTGATTTCAGTAAACTTTAAGTTAAGACGGGCCACGTGAGAGTTTCCGTTAGTTTACACGGGCCGTGTGGGATCATCAAACGCGGAGACACCAGAAGCCGACACGTGTCGACATCGTAGCAGACCTACATGCTGACCCAGCTAAGCTACATGTTGACCAGGTGTTGACGCGGGCCGCGTAAGCCCTGCTTATCCTTTACGCGGGCCGCGTAAGACCCAAGTTCAGCACCTATATAAGAAAGCAATGGGTTTTCGTTTTCCGTCGTTCATTTCTCAATTCTCAAATCACAATTTCTGTTGTAGTGTTATAATACGCGGGTATTATACCCCTAATTAGCGAGGTTCTGCTCCATTGTAAGTTTTAAAACCCCAGTTTCGTAATAGTTACGCTGCCCGATTGATTTAGGGTTCCGTAACAACTGTCGTGGTTCTGCCCGACGTAGTTGTTGGAATGCCGTCTCGGGGAGGATATCATTAATATTTTCAAAGGGTTATGATACTAACCTATGTACATTTGTATAAATTATAGATTATTCCCAGGAAACCCTTACGCGAAGTCTAAGATAGCAATGTGGGTTTATCCTCTTTTTGTTAACCTTTTTGTAATGTTTTACAAAACCTTAATTATTTTACAATGTGATTACGCGGTGATTGAGTCTTTGTAGTTCTTCAATTACTGCCAGTATGTTGGGGTTTTGTATACAAAATGTACTACACTGTGAGTAGTAAGTCGGGGATGACAGTACGTTACCATTGGACAATGAGTTAGCCAATGTGTAATATGACCCACAAGTCAGTGGATTGACAGTACTAAATAGAGTAATTGTGTAGACATAAACAATGTGATCGCTCTCAATACTGTTTTAATTGATAAAATGTTTCTTGATTAAATTGGGATTCACTCACCAGTATTTCCCACTGACAAATGTTTTTAAAACGCGTTTCAGGTAACCCAATGTGACAGCCAATTAGTAAAAAGCCAGCTGGAGAGCACTAAAGGCTTAGTAAAAATGTGGCTATAAAAGTTACCTAATAAACGATGTTTTAAATTTAATAAAATAGGGTTTGTCCCTATAAATGTATTGTAATAAGAAACTTGGGTTTTGCCCATGTGATTATTAATATCAAATGAGGTGGTTTTACTCTGATAAACATTTCCTAACTACGGTCCTGATGTAATTTCCGCTGCCAAATTGACGAAACCTGATACCACCGAAACTCTGAGCTCGCTTCCGCCCGTTCCCGGGACAAATAAGGGATCGGGGGTTGCGACAGGAGGTGGTATCAGAGCCTAGCCACTGGCCTGACCAAAGAATTGTTCTGCTGACACTTAAATTCTAAATTTTGTGTTAGGAAATAAATTAGGGAAATACGTGCATAACTGTAATTATTTGTTTTGTGTTATTTGACTATTTGTTAGTTTACAGTATGAGTGATTAATGACCCTCAGACATGAGTCGTCAGTTGTCTGATTCACCTAGGAGTAAAGGTACCTCATCACAGCCTGCCCCTTCTGGGTATTCTGCTAATCAGGAAGAATGAGTGTTTGCTTTTAAAGCTCAGTCAGAAGAGCCATTCCCTCATAAGAAACGAGGATGGTTCAGTAAGGAAGCCTTTGCTCGTAGGAAGAGAATGCGAAAGTTGCAACAACAAAGAGTTTTAGCAGTTGCTAAGCGAAAAACAGATGCCCATACACAGGATATGCTTAATAGAAGCCTAGCTAATTTCCATATCTTAGCCACAACTGCTACTGACCCAAGTCTGGAACAACTAGTAGCCCCACAACCACAAATCCCAGATCAACCCATGGAGATAGAAAACCATGAAAACCAAGTGGAGATGCATGACTTTAACCCAGAAGAAATCCCAAGGATACCTGCACCAAACCCCCTAGACCCAAATTACGACCCCTGGTGGGACGATAAAAGGGACTTTGTGCAACGTTACCCTATCCATGAAGACACACCCATACAGAACATAGGAGCCTACCCAGGTATGGACCCTTTAGATCCCTATTACCATGATGAATATATTAGGGAGATCTTAGAAGATCCTTACCGATTTCAGGCACTTTCACCCCCGTATCAAGAACCCGCACCCTAGATTCCAAACCTAGTCCGAGAACCTGCACCCCCAATGAGTGCAGAAAACGTACAAGAACTTAGGACTTTCGGGGAGGAAATGTTAGAAAGCAGTGAGAGAATGCGTCAGGTAGGAGAGCGTCTCGTATGGAAATACGATGAGCGCAATATGGATTTTTGGATAAATCCATATCCGTGAATGTGAGAATGGAGGAAACGGTAGTAGTAATAATAAATAATATAATAAAATAAAATAAAATAATAAAAATAAAATATGTGTGTACGGATGCATATTACTATAAGTGTGATTCTATTTCGGTTGGTATTGTAATTTTATTTCAGTACTAGTGTGTAATAGACGCATAGTATATGGAAATAGAGTACAAGTCGCAATGATCGACGCTTTTGGCTAGATTACGTGCCATGTGATTAACTATAGTTAATATTATCTTGTGATATTAATTACTGGTAAATGTTTAAAATTCAGATGGCCGACAAAGGAAATCAAGGAAATCTGAATAATGATAACCAGAGTAACATTAACGTGATTAATGAGAATCCAAGCATCAATAACAATGGAAATCAAATGGATAATAGTGATGTTCAACATATAGTGGCACAAGGAATCATAGATGCAATGCCATTTATTCTTTAAACGGTTCAAGAAGCAAATAATAAAAGTAAACATAGCAGTAAGCGACCAATTGAATCGGAACACAGTGTGAACAATGGCCCTGTCCTTCAAATGCCCATTCCCAAAAGAAGAAGAACCGTGCCTTACGGTTGTTCTTACAAAGAATTCTGGTCTTGTAAACCAATAGAATTCTCGGGCAATGAAGAACCCATTGCAGCTCTACGCTGGATAGAAAAGACTGAGGCTGTTCTGAAAATAAGTAAATGTGCGGAAGAGGACAAGATAATGTTTGCTTCCAATCTATTTAAGAATTCAGCCTTAGAATGGTGGAACACTATCCTTCAGTCTAGAGGAAGTGATAGGGTTTATAGTATGGATTAGGAAGAATTTAGGAACAAGGTAGAAAGGAAATTATGCCCTCCTAATGAAAAGGAACGGATAGCAAACAAATTCCTAAACCTTAGGATGACTGGTGTGGATAGTAAGGGATATACCAAAATATTCTTCGAATATGCTAGAATAGTGCCAAACCTTGCTTCACCAGAACCAGTGTTAATCTCCCGCTATATCTGGGGATTAATTGGAGAAATTAGACACGTAGTCAAGGCAGCTAGACCTCAAACTATAGAAGAAACTGTAGAACTAGCTAATACCTTGACAGATGAATTAATCCGTACTAGAGAAAAAGACCAGAGGAGGAACCTAACCCAAAGGCTTACTCAAGAATTCCGTTCTGGAAATTACAATCGTAAGAATATGGGTCTACCTCTGCACCATACTGCAAGGTCTGCAAGAAAAAGCATTCGGGAAAATGCTCCACTCTCTGCAATTATTGCAAGATGCCAGGACACAAGGAAGAAAATTGCAGGAAGAAATCCAGTAACGGATTATGCTACAACTGAGGAGAAAAAGGTCATATCAGGCCAAACTGTCCGAAATTAGCTCCCGCTACAAACAACAAGAATACCAAAAATGCTAGAGCATTTGTTCTGACTCCAGATGAAGCCAAGATGATTCCAGATGTTATAGCTGGTACGTTTTTAGTTAATGATGTCTTTGCTAAAGTATTATTTGACTCTGGTGCAAACCAAAGTTTTATTAATACATCATTTTGCAAATTTCTAAATCAGTCATTAACTAAACTACCATAAGAATGCTTAGTAGAGATAGCCAATGGGGAAACCGTTAGGATTTCTGAAATCTTGCAAGGAGCAAGCATAGAAATTTTAAATCAGAAATTTATTGCAAATCTTTATCCCATGAATTTGGCAGGATTTGATGTTGTTTTAGGAATGGATTGGTTAATAGTCAATAAAGCCAGTATTTTATGTGATCAAAAGTCAATTCAAGTAAATTCACCAAAAGGTAAAACGATCACAATTAAAGGAGTTAAACCATCTAGATCCACAAAATTCATCTCTGTGATGAAAACTGCAAGTTCTATAAGAAAAGGTTCTATAGTGTATTTGATTTCCATAATCACTAACACTAAAGGAAAGGATTTAAAAGATATTCCAGTAGTATCTCAGTTTTCAGATGCATTTCCAGAAGAATTGCCAGGGCAACCTCCAGATAGAGAAGTTGAATTCAGAATTCATCTAATACCAGGAACAGCACTGATTGCCAAAGCACCTTACCGTTTGGCACCTGCATAAATGCAGGAACTAAAGAAACAATTAGATGTATTATTGGAGAAAGGATTCATACAACCAAGTTCGTCGCCATGGGGAGCGCCGATACTGTTTGTTTAAAAGAAAGACGGATCAATGCGTATGTGCATTGACTACCGTGAATTAAACAAGGTTACGATTAAGAATCGGTATCCATTACCGAGAATCGATGATCTGTTTGATCAACTACAAGGAGCTCGATTTTTCTCTAAAATCGATTTAAGGTCAGGATATCATCAATTAAAGGTACAGGAAGTGGACATTCCTAAGACCGCATTTAGAACGAGGTATGGCCATTATGAATTTACTGTCATGCCATTTGGTTTAACCAATGCCCCAGCCGCATTTATGGACATGATGAACCGAATATGTAAGCTATATTTGGATAAATTCATAATTTTTTTCATAGATGATATTCTAATTTACTCTAAGAGTAAAGAGGATCATGCAAAGCATTTACACGCACTTTTGAGTTTACTACGAAAGGAAAAGCTTTATGCTAAATTTTCTAAGTGCGAATTTTGGTTAGAACAGGTACAATTCCTTGGACACCTAGTCAATCATGAAGGAATTCATGTAGATCCAACAAAAATCGAGGCTACTAAATGGAAAACCCCTGAGTCACCAACCGAGGTTAGAAGTTTCTTAGGATTGGCCGGTTATTATAGAAGATTTATTCAAGATTTCTCTAGAATAGCCATTCCCTTAACTAAGCTAACCTGTAAATCTGTTAAGTTTGAATGGGGATTAAAACAAGAAGAAGCCTTTAGAATTCTTAAGCAAAGATTAACCCATACACCCATACTAGCATTACCAGAAGGAGCTGAAGACTTTGTAGTCTATTGTGATGCTTCTAAATTAGGTTATGGATGTGTATTGATGCAACGACAAAAGGTTATAGCTTATGCATCTAGACAACTTAAGAATCATGAAGAGAATTACTCAACCCATGATTTAGAATTAGGAGCTATAATTTTTGCTCTTAAGATTTGGAGACATTACCTTTATGGTAGTAAGTTTACCATATTCACTGATCATAAGAGTTTAAGGTATATCTTCAAGCAAAAGGAATTGAATATGAGACAAAGACGCTGGATGGAATTACTTAGTGATTATGATTGTGATATCCAGTATCATGAAGGAAAAGCAAATGTAGTGGCAGATGCTTTAAGCCGAAAGTATCATGAAAAGCCAAAAAGGGTACGTTCTCTTAAATTAAATCTGCAAGTAGATTTGAATGATCAGATAAGAGAAGCACAAGAATCAGTAATCAACGATGATTCTGAAAAATTAAAAGGTATGCTAAAAGAATTAGAACAAGGAACAGATGAAATTTGGAGATTCCATAAAAAGAGAATGTGGATACCTAAATTAGGAAACCTACGTCATCGTATATTAGAAGAAGCCCATAAGTCCAAGTATACGATGCATCCAGGAAATGATAAGATGTACCAGGATTTAAGGAAAATTTTCTGGTGGATAGGAATGAAAAAGGACATAGCAGCCTATGTTTCTAAATGTTTAACTTGTTCACAAGTTAAAGCTGAACACCAGAAACCCTCAGGTTTGTTACAGCAATTAGAAATGCCGGTTTGGAAATGGGAATTGATAACAATAGATTTTGTTACTAAATTACCCAAAACAAAGAAAGGAAATGATACAATCTGGGTGATTATAGATAGGCTAACCAAGTCAGCTCATTTCCTAACAATGAAAGAAATTTCAGTATGGAACAATTAGCTAAATTATATGTAAATGAAATTGTTTCTTTACATGGAATTCCTTTATCAATTATTTCTGATAGAGATAGTCGATTTACCTCTCATTTTTGGTCAAGTTTCCAAAAGGCAATGGGAACCAAGTTAAAGTTAAGCACAGCTTATCATCCTCAAACGGATGGACAAAGCGAAAGGACAATTCAGACAATGGAAGACATGCTTAGAGCTTGTGTAATCGATTTCGGAGGTAATTGGGATGATCACTTACCTTTAATAGAATTTTCTTATAATAATAGCTATCACACAAGTATCAATGCTGCACCATTCGAAGCACTTTATGGACGAAAGTGTCGGACCCCAGTCTGTTGGCAGAAATTGGGGAAAAGCAACTATCTGGACCAGAGATAGTGCAAGAAACAACTGACAAAATCATTCAAGTCAAGGAACGACTGAAAGCCGCACGTGATCGACAAAAGAGCTATGCCGATAACTGACGCAAGCCATGGGAATTTCAGGTAGGGGATAAAGTATTGTTAAAAGTCTCTCCTTGGAAAGGAGTAGTAAGATTCATCAAACGAGGAAAGCTAAGTCCCAGGTATATTGGACCTTTTAAGATTATTAGAAGAATAGGACCTGTAGCCTATCAGCTACAACTGCCAGAGGAAATGGCAGGAATACATGATGTATTTCATGTATCAAATCTCAAAAAGTGTTTAGCTGATGAATCACTGATAGTACCTCTTAAGGATATAGAGGTAAATGAACAACTTAAGTTTGTAGAAAGGTCTCTACAAATCGAAGACAGGAAAGTTAAGAATCTCAAGCACAAGAGACTAGTTCTAGTTAATGTGAAGCGGGACTCCAAAAGAGAACCTGAGTACACATGGGAGCTTGAATCTGAAATGCAAAAGAAATATCCGCACTTATTCTAGTAGATCTCCTGGACGAGTTCTAAAATAAGGTGGGGAGGATGTAACAATTCCCAATAAACCGACATCCTCGATTATTTTTCCGACACCCTAATATACTTTAGAATGTCCCAATATGTCTTTAATTACACTCTGTATGTGAAAACCGAGCCTGAAATACGTTATAGTACTTAAAATAATTTAAAAACAAGAAATAGAAAGTTGAGGTGGGCCGCGTAGGACCCCACCCCAACCTTACGCGGGCGGTATCAAGGCTGAAACTTGATTTCAGTAAACTTTAAGTTAAGACGGGCCGCGTGAGAGTTTCCGTTAGTTTACGCGGGCCGTGTGGGATCATCAAACGCGGAGACACCAGAAGCCGACACGTGTCGACATCGTGGCGGACCTACATGCTGACCCAGCTAAGCTACATGTTGACCAGGTGTTGACGCTGGCCGCGTAAGCCCTGCTTACCCTTTACGCGGGCCGCGTAAGACCCAAGTTCAGCACCTATATAAGAAAGCAATGGGTTTTCGTTTTCCGTCGTTCATTTATCAATTCTCAAATCACAATTTCTGTAGTAGTGTTATAATACGCGGGTATTATACCCCTAATTAGCGAGTTTCTGCTCCATTGTAAGTATTATAACCCCAGTTTCGTAATAGTTACGCTGCCCGATTGATTTAGGGTTCCGTAACAACTATCGTGGTTCTGCCCGACGTAGTTGTTGGAATGTCGTCTCGGGGAGGGTATCATTAATATTTTCAAAGGGTTATGATACTAACCTATGTACATTTGTATAAATTATAGATTATTCCCAGGAAACCCTTACGCGAAGTCTAAGATAGCAATGTGAGTTTATCCTCTTTTTGTTAACCTTTTTGTAATGTTTTACAAAACCTTAATTATTTTACAATGTGATTAAGCGGTGATTGAGTCTTTGTAGTTCTTCAATTACTGCCAGTATGTTGGGGTTTTGTATACAAAATGTACTACACTGTGAGTAGTAAGTCGGGGATGACAGTACGTTACCATTGGACAATGAGTTAGCCAATGTGTAATATGAGCCACAAGTCAGTGGATTGACAGTACTGAATAGAGTAATTGTGTAGACATAAACAATGTGACCGCTCTCAATACTGTTTTAATTGATAAAATGTTTCTTGATTAAATTGGGATTCACTCACCAGTATTTCCCACTGACAAATGTTTTTAAAACGCGTTTCAGGTAACCCAATGTGACAGCCAATTACTAAAAAACCAGCTGGAGAGCACTGAAGGCTTAGTAAAAATGTGGCTATAAAAGTTACCTAATAAACGATGTTTTAAATTCAATAAAATAGGGTTTGTCCCTATAAATGTATTGTAATAAGAAAGTTGGGTTTTGCCCATGTGATTATTAATATCAAATGAGGTGGTTTTACTCTGATAAACATTTCCTAACTATGGTCCTGATGTAATTTCCGCTGCCAAACTAACGAAACCTGATACCACCGAAACTCTGAGCTCGCGTCCGCCCGTTCCCGGGACAAATAAGGGATCGGGGGTTGCGACACAAGGCAAGAAGCTTGGCCTTATAAATCCCTTATCTAACAACTCCTGAAGCTGCGTTGACAACTCTTGCATCTCTAAAGGCGCAAGTCGATAAGGTGTCTTAGCTACAGCCGCGGTGCTTGGAACCAAGTCAATGTGGAACTCAACTTGTCGTTGAGGAGGTAATCCTGGCAAGTCTTCGGGGAAGACTTCAGGATATTCCCTTACCACGGGGATATCTTCGAGCTTCTGTTCTTTGGCCTCTTGTCCACAACATGTGCCAAGTAGGCAACACATCCCTTACACAAAAACTTTCGTGCCTTCAAACAACTGATAATCCGTAGAGGCGTATCCTGCTTTTCCCCATGCATCACAATCGTCTCTTCATTCGCCATCGGGATGCGGATAATCTTCTCATGGCATACAGTCTCGGCTTGATTACTCGACAACCAATCCATTCCAATTACTACGTCGAAGCTTCCCAACTCAACTGGCAGAAGGTCTATCGCAAACTCCTGCTCTCCAAGCTCTATCACACAGCCTATAATCACTCCACTAGCTTCTACTAGCTTCCCATTAGCTAGTTCTATCAAGTACGGGATATCTAACTCATTGGCTACTAAAACATGTATATTCTTAAACTCTAGAGATACGAAGCTATAGTCGGCACTGGTATCAAATAGCACAGATGCAAAGTGTTGATTAGTAGGGAACGTACCAGTGACTACGTTCGGATCCTGGCATGCTTCACGAGCTCTAATGTTGAACACTATTCATGAGCTTGGTCATTCTTAGGGCAATACTTCCTAAAGTTCCCCACGTCCCCACATTTGAAGCAACCTGGAACTCTACCATTATCGTTGCCGTCATCATTTCCTCCTTGTCTGGGATACTTCGCCCAGCAGGCATCCTGGTTGTGTCCTTCCTTTCCGCACCTATCGCACTTAGGCCTCAGACATCGACCTTCATGGTGAAACTTGCACTCATCACATCTCGGCTTAGTCCCCAAGTAAACCTTCCTGAAACGCCCTATGCCACCACAACCTCGACCTTGTTCTTGATCATTACTGTTTCCGCCCTGATAGCCGTTGTTGTCGTTTCCTTCACGATTTCCGCTACCATCTTGACCTTCATTTCCATGTCCAGCTCTGTACCAACATGTCTCCTTGATATGCCCCACTTTGCCACAATTATCACATTTTCCATATTTACATCGCCCGGTATGATGATGTCGACAATTGTCGCACTTAGTTAGGATACCCATGTGCCCTTTTCCCTTTTTGGCATCGTTGTTGTTATTCGCCCGAGTACCCTTTTGGAAATCAGTGAACTTCCATTTGTTCTTCCCAGATCACTCCACATGAGTCTCCTTCTTATCATCAGGGGTTGAAAATTCTTCCAACCTAATCGCTTCTTTAGTGAGTGCCACACTTAAGTCAATCGCATTGATGGTTGTTGGAGGTGTTGATGCCGTCATCAGGCTCAGAATCTGGGGTGCCAATCCCCAGACAAATCGTTCTATCCTCTTAAACTCTGGTTCCACCAGATATGGAACAACTCACGATAAGTCGCGAAGTCTCTGCACATATTCCACCACCTTTGGTCCTTCCATCTTCAGGTTCCAGAATTCAATTTCCAGCTTCTGGATTTCCGCCTGAGAGCAATACTTCCTACGCATCAATTCTTTAAACTCATTCCATGTCAAAGCATACGCAGCAGCCTCGCCCAACGTCTGAACCTGGAGGTTCCACCATGACAGAGCCCCATCTTGAAGCAGTCCAGAAATATACGTGGCTTGTTGCTCTGGAGTACAATTGCTCATTCGCAAAACAGAATCCGTATTCTCGACGCATCTCACAAAAGCTACAGCACCTCCAGTGTCGTCGAAGTTCAGAGGCTTGCAGTCCAAAAACTGCTTGTAAGTACAGCCTGCAACCCAAGCAGCATCATTCACAGAAAGCATTAACAAAGCACACTTGGAAATTTCCAAACGTATTGTAATGTGTCTTAGGTGACTTAAACATTACCGTTAGGTGGGTTATTCCCTGAGGTACCTCCACTGTGTCTGTAGCAAAGAACCTCGTGTTGTGCGATGGCCTGTGTGATGTGAGCTTGTAATTCTGCCTCGGTCATGGGCAGCTGAATGATCCTTTGAGGAGGCATCTTTTAAGAAGGAGATCGGATTGGTCAGGTCTTATTTGCTAAATAAATGTATATAATTGTCTAGAGGTCGCATGTACATACACATAATAAATCATCATATCGAACAATCATGCAACGACACAATCATAACATAAACAAGTAATCCAACAATGTGTTTAGTGAGAACATGACGATTGAGCTTTCATTAATTATCGACCACTGTTACATTGTTTACAAAAGGGTTTCATACCGAAAGGGACACAGGGTCACACTACCCTTGTCCAATAAGTCTGCCAATGTACAAAGATCGCATAGTCAAAAGGTGGTCTTCAAAAGTCTTCACAATCCCGGCTCAATAGTGGTGCTCTCACCAAAGGTAATGCATCTGCATAAGACCAAAAACCTATTGTACTGATGTCGGGGGAGGAGGAGGGAGGAAAAGCAAACTGAGAACATGTGTGAGCTCCTCCTCGAGTTTGCAAACATGACAAAGCAAGTAATGGACCTGTTGCTCGACGGTGAGGAATCGAGCATCAAACTCTGGGAAAGGAGTAAGAGGAGCAGGTGGACGAGCAAAAGGAGGCGGTGAGGAACGAGGGGGAACAAAGGCAGGCTGACAAGGACACGGTAAAGGACGCGGTGTCGACTTAAGCTCCAAGACTCTGCGACTCATAACTTCAAATCAAAGCTGAAGCGAATAAAGTATCTCATCCTGTGTATAGCCAACATAATGCGAGGGATGGTAGGGGTCTGAGATCGGCATGGAATACGGTGGGGACCATTGGAATGGCTCATCAAGTGGTGAAGAGGTGAAAGGAGCAAAAAGTGTAGGCTGAGGGATCTGTGGAACAGCTGCTGAAACATAAGGATCATGACTAGGCAGTTGGCCTGAAATACCTTCCCCTGGACGGAGTGCGGGTAAGTCCTGCAAGAAAACGATAGGCAAAACAACACGATGGACATCGGACTCCATAGGGGGAAAATGAGCAACATCAGCGGGTGCGGGTGGAGGAATGAATGGCTCAACAAAAGGAGAGTCAACGGGTGCAGGAACTGGGAGGTATGAGGGGTGCAATGTCTGGCAAACCAAAAGGATAGGGTCATGATCATGCATGGGCTCAGGATCAGCAGGTGCAATATCAGGCTGATCAGCAGGGACAAAATCTGGCTCAAGACCAGGCTCGAGGTCGTGTGGAGGAGATGGTGCAGCTGACATCGCAGTATCATCATCAGAATCAGTGGCATAGCGTCGTAATCCAACTGCTTGCAAAGCAGAAGACGTCACAGACTCAAAGGAATCTGAGACAGAGTGCAAACTAGTATCAGAGGATAACTCGATAACAGGAATCTCAAGAAGTGGAATAGCAACAACGTCCTCGTCTATCTCTCCATCACCATGGGCATCATCAGGAGAACCATCAACAAACAGATCAACGTCATCATCGAACAAATCATCAAAAGGCCAATCCTCAGGAGTGATGACCACTAGAGGAACAGGAGCGAGGATCGGTGCCACAATATGCTCACCATCGGGATGCCCGATGATAAGATGATCATGGACTTGAATGGGAACAACAAAAGGATCCTCTTCTGGAATACTATCAGCAAGCGGTAAGTCATCTCCAAAATCAGGCAATGCGAATGGCTGAAAGTCGTCCTCGTCGTCAGACATCATGTCTGGGTCGCTCTCAGTATCTGATGTAAAGATCTCCGGCTCTGGTGCACTCCCGCTATCAGAGACGAGGGCCATAGGGTCATCGGTGTCGGACAATCCACTCTAGGATGAAGACATAGTGTCTATAACAGAACAATCATAACATATGCACATATATTAACCACTATCATTTAGTATGCAATCAAAGACAATGTATCATGAAATCATGTATCCTTGTTATTCCTCATGAAACCTTTCTATCCTTCCTAGTCTATCCCAGACTAAACCACAATTGTGACCTTGCAGTGTGTTTCGTGTCTTTCCTTTGTAAAAATGTTTATTCCATGGATCTGGGCGTTTAGTGTATGCAATGAAAACATGTTGTAAAAATATTTTCATGAGAGCCCTAATGATTGTAGTCTAGACTCGAGAGAGAATCCTAGTTCGCTACAATCGAAGCTCTGATACCAAACTGTCACACCCTGACTTTTGCGGAAGCGTGATTATGTGTGACTTTCTTAATATCATTGCATTCAACCATAACAAACAAATATATGATAAAACCAAGATGTTCACCCATTGATTTAGTTTAAAACATTACGAACACCATTGTTTTAGAATCCAAACATAGACTTCAAATTCAGATTACAAACCCTGCAAATTGTTTTTATGTTCCATAAGGACTCGACAAAAGACACTAATGAAAACCAGGCTTTGAATTATGTATCCTATCCAGGATAGGATACACACTCCAAACCATTCGACACCAGATGACATCTTTTATTCCAAAGAACGTTTGAAAACTTCAACGCCCGCCAGATCCATACTTAGGTTCCTGAAATACATGTAGTTTGAAAACATCAACAAAAGTTGAGCGAGTTCATGTGTTTAGTGTGTGAGCTTGGATAAACTTTGTAATCAACAAAAGTAAGTATGTATGTTTCGTAAACCCGGTATGAAAGCAAACAAGGAAACAGATCAATTAATTTGTAGCTAATGCAATAATATGTGTGCACCGGCGTAGGAAGGCTCAAACCTAGCAGATTTTGTACCGGGCCTCCGGCTGTAAGACATAGTCACCTCATGGGCCAAACCCCGGTCCACATGGGTGTGGGCTCGCTACACCCAAATATATCTATCACTCATGCCCCTCGGTCCTAACATGAGGTTAATGGTCTTAAGAGTGCGCCTACCTATTCACATGATCTACAGTGCATTCCTTAGCTAACCATACCAATTGTAATTGTTGTAAACATTTTGTAACATATACTTCACCCCCGAAGTTATAAAACAAAAACAGTTAAAAGAAAAGGGGGACATGAACTCACAGTTTTGCGTTCTTCGAATACGACTGTAACTCAAAGTCTTTTCTGGTGTACACGACTACCTACAACGTACTACGATCTATTAAACGAGCGGGTCGTGCCTTGACTTAGTATTAATTAGTGTCTTTGAGTTACGTTTCATTGTGCCTTCAATATTATTCCAACTTATATAATTATTTGTTAAAATAATAAATATTTTAACTTAAATTATATTTATTAAATTTTGGAATAATAGTTAAAATAATATATTTTAACTTGTTACTTTTTATGTATTTATACATGTATATCCTTCCCAAGGATGGGTGTATTTGTATTCGTATTCTTATACTTGTATATTTTTGCCAAGTATCGGTGGCATATTCCGGTGTATTTATACGTACGAGAATACGTGTTTTCTTGTAATTATTAAGTATTTTATACTTAACTTTTCCGGAATAGTATTTCTAATAAAAATACATCAATATATATCTTCAAAATATATATTTTAAGAAATATTACAGAGAAAAATTACTTATAATTTTTCCTTGGCAAAACATTTATAAATCCCATAGAAGTCTCAAAAATAGTATATTTCCAAGTCTAACTTAGAAAATATATATAAACTTATTTTCACCCAAAAATAATGTATTTCAAGTTTATTGAAGAAAATAAATTTTCACTCCAAAAATATTGTATTTCATGTTTGTTTGAGAAAATATATATTTTCTTCCAAAAATAATACATCTTCTAATAATTTCAAGAAAAAATATATATATTTTTTATTCACCCAAAAATAATATATTTTCTTATGGTAAAAAAATATGATATAATTTTGTAATAATTGTAAAAATCATATTTTTGTTCTCTAGGTGTCCAAAATACCATTTTCCAAAATATACTTATGGATAAAATTTCCGGAATATCTTTGTGAGTTATATTCCTTTGTTCGGTTTCTCCAATATTGTGGGTATAATTTATGTATGAATTCCCTTGGAATTTTGGTAATATTTTGGATTGTAAATTTTGGTATTTTGGTGAGTTATATTATTTCAAGCCCTAAAATAATATAACTAATACACATAATATACAAATAATCACACACATGGTGACTTCTAAATATATATTTCCTAAATACATATTTAGTCACTTTTATTTATAAAAACCAACCTCCAACATTTATAATTTTTGTAACAAAAATTATGGCAAACTTTATGTGAATATTCATGGTTTAAAATATACATGTAAACATTTTTTTTAAAAAATATTTTAAGTGTTTAATTTTTAGAAAAAAATTGCCATAGTTTCCCCTAAAAATGAAGGTTTCCATGCTTTCAAAGCATATCATTTTCTTTTATAAATCAACACAATCAACAATAAATCAATCTACACTTACTAATTTGCCAAAGTCAAGCATAAATTACTACTTCATGAACTTGAAAATTTACAAAAATTTGTAGTAACTTACTAGTGTGTTTAGTAAGCTTAGTTACCCTTTAAAGTGTGGTTGTTTAGTTAAAAACTTCATTTTTGAAGAAATTAGATCTTCACAACTTGTAAATAATTTTTCTAAAAATATCTCTTCTTGGATTTTTCTTGTTAAATACATGATCCTACACTTGATTAACCACTAAAAATGTGGTTAATTTATTTAAGAACCAAGATTAAGTAAACTTTGTATTTTTAACTTGATTTCTTGAAAAATCATTCTTATAATCATAGATTTACAAGACTTATACCTTACTTTGATCATCACTTAACACGAAAAACAACTTATACTTTCAAGTTCATGATTTACATGAGGATGATCTATTGATCTTTAACATAATCATCCTCTCATCTTGCTAGATTATGTCTTTAATCACTATCTAGCAAGATCACATGATGATCTACATCAATAACATGAGTAAACAACAATCAACAAGTATAACAACACATAAACATCATGATTTCTTATGATTTTAAGCTTATGTTCAAGTTTCAAGTTCAAGATTCTTAGTGTTCATCATGATTAACAACTTGTATCTTCTTTTAACCACCAAAATAAGATGTAAAATGAAGTGTAGAGTGTTCTTACTACTAGCTCAAGGCTAAGGATGATCACTAGTGAAATGGAGTGGACAAAAGCACAAGAGAAAGGTCCTTCGACTTCCACAAGCTCCAAGCTTCCTTGTACACCTTCTAGCACCCTTGTATATGTGTGGATTGAATGGAAGATGAAAGTGGTAGTGTGGGTGTGGTGTTCGGCCGAGACCAAGGGAAGAGGAAGAAGAAGAAGTGGGTTGAAGTGTTGTTTTGAGAAATGAAGGTTATGTATCCTTGGTTAATCTTATAAACTTCCAATACCTAATTTTCCAATGGTTCTTATGTTTTATAAAGTGAAACACAATCTAATAAATTAACCAAATAAAATCATCATGTGGGGCCCTTGTTGGCCGTGAACTAGGTGGGGGGGGGGGGTCTTAGGCTTAGGTAGTAACTAATAGTTAGTTTATGTAGTTAGAAATCAAGTATTAGTTAGGTTATTTGGTTACTAGATGTTACATAGTGTGTTATGATGTTCGGGGACCATAACTAGCTTGGTAATGTCAAAACAATGCTTCTAGTGAAAATTTGGTGTTTCGGGTAGTGTCCGGTTGTTCGGTTGGTTACCGGTTCGTTAAGGTGCTAAACTATGCAGTTTAGTGTGCTTTATGATACCTTTTGTGACAGTTTTGATTCCCGACTCTTAGGAAAGCATTCAGGACCATTTAACCATTTTTCTCCATGATATTATGTTGTTTAAATGCTGAATTCTGTTGAATTCTGCAGATTGTGTGAGTTTTATGCACTTTCCGGCACTTAAACTATCACTACGAAGGCAGTTTTGGGATCCTTATTTTCCTACACACTATACTAGTGTAACTCTTGGTTTTTGGCTCATTTTGTATCTCAATACCATGTCTGTCTATGTACTGAACTCCGTCAGCATTTTTCTGATTTGTCTGATAACTGTGGTAACTTTGTTTCGTGCATCATTTAAGTCAGTGAAGTTTGCATGCAATAATAATATGTCATTTGAAATCTATGATGCACATGTATGTATATGGCAATAATCAGAAAGCAAATCAAGTCATTAATTGTAATTCAGCACAGTCATTAAGTACTAATCATTGTTTAATAATTGTACGGATACCTGGAATTTTGACGGTTGTCACATTACTCACCTTTGGGTGCGTATTTTAAATAGCGCAATCCCAGAGATTGATTTCTACATGTCCTATTATATATAGGAACGATTTTTAAATCAATATACATATCACAAAATCCTAAGTTTCTCCGTTTCTTAGAATTGTCACATAACTTTGAGATTTTCTTGAAAAGTTTGCGTTTTTGATTATATTGGCACGTTAATATATATATGGGTTCATATATATATATATATATATAGGACAAAGATCCGTTAGGAACCACCCTTTATTGCGAGAACCGCGAGAACCAATGTGAACACAACAAAAAATGCCTAAAAATAGCTAAAAAACACACAAAATATTTTCTTAATATTTTTTATAAAAAAAATCGCTACATTTAGTAGCCAAAAAAAAATTTAGTAGCTATTTTAACATAAAAATATTAAAAAAAATTAGATTTTTTGGGGTTTAGTTTTTAGCATTTTAGCTTGGGGTGGGGGGTTAGGTTTTTTTTTTTTTGGGGGGGGGGGGGGGGTTAGGTTTTTGGGGGGTGGGGGAGGGGGGTTTAGGTTTGGGGGGGTAGGTTTTTTTTAGGTTTTTTGGGGGTTTTAGTTTTTAACATTTAGCTTGGGGGGTTAGGTTTTTTATGTGCGGGGGGTGGGGGGTTTAGGTTTGGGGGGGGGGGGGGGTTAACTTTTTTTAGGTTTTTTTAGCTATTTTAGGTTGTGTTCACATTGGTTCTCGCGGTTCTCACAATAAAGGTGGGTCTCGCATGAACCTTACCCTATATATATATATATATATATAGGATTTTGCGACTTGAATGATTTTGTTGGTGACCGTTATCATGTAAATCCATTATCACTCCCGTTTATACGTAATATATCTACGATTTGCGCATCGTAATATATATACATAAACGTTCACATAAATTAATATCGAAACACGCTTAATTTTGTTAACTTATCTATTTTGTCATTTTTAAGGCAAGTATACATAAAGAATCTCATATGTACCAACTTTCATGCTCGACAAACAAGTTACACATTTAACGCGATTTTTACCGTTTCTATCGCACAAAATGCACAAGTATACATGCATAATCTAAATTTCCAATATCATGTTAAAACTTAACTTATTTTCACATTCACATGTTTAAATCACATAACACATCTTAACACATAAGGTTCACCCAAAAATCACCCATACTAGTATTCATTGAAAAATGCGTATTTTAGCGAGTCGGTAACATTTTCGGGCGTCGGAAATCATGTATGACTAACCAAACACCAAGTAAACTTAAAATTAGTTAAAATACTTGTTTTTAAACTAAAAATATCAGATTACTTACTGATCTAAATCAGTTGTATAGAAATCATTCGAAAAGCTGATTTTTGACTGTTTTAACGTATAGTTTTGCGTTAAACATTACTATAATCATCCCAGCTCAGAATGACTTGATATTTTAACACGATACATGTTATTTACTGATTAAAATAGTTGTTATAATCAGATTAGTGCAGTTTTTGTGTAAGTCACATAAATCATGCGATTTCACGTATTTTTCAACTCCTAAAGCACCAAGAACAACATGCAAGGCTAGTAAACATCATGACAAAGTTATATGTCACTAAACACTTTAAAATAACTTTATCTTAGTGTTTATAATCTGATTAAAACATATTTTTATGAAATCATACTCATATGATCATTTCAAGCTTACACTCGGTTGGGGGACTCACCGCCAGGCGGCTATGTGGTGTGCTAGCCTGGGAAGGGAGAACCCTTCCGCGGTCAGGGGTACCGTGCAATTACCCTTTTTTTTTCATGATCATTTCATGCCTTCACATTATCATGTAGGTTCACATATGTGCATCTAATGCACTCATACAACATTATCATCATCACTTATGATCTAATCATACTCTAGAACCCACTAATATCATGTTCTTACAAATATTACACATATCACCATGATCGTTCAAATCATTCATATTCATTCATGCTTATATCTTTCACATTTAAGATTATATGACAACTTTTATATAAATGCATACATATTTACATATATATATACGAAATACATACATACATATACTTCCAAAAATTTACTTTTCAACATATCACTTTCAAATCTTAAATCATTTTAGAACATTCTTGTATGACACTTAAAATTTCCTTCATGCATCATACTTTTCAAGAAATCAAATAAATCAAGAATTCTTTCATCAAAAATCAAAATACAACATATACACATGCACACACACACTCACGGCCATATATACATGTATGTATACACTCATTTTCATTTCATTCAAAAACTCATTCGTTTTTAGTTTTCAATTTAATGTTTAGATTCAAGAACAAATGAAACTTTCACTATCATCTTCATCACTATGAATCAAGAACAAGATTTAAAAGAAAATATATTATACCTTCAAGATTCTTAGTGGGTTTTAAGATTTATGATGATGTGAGGCCTTGTTCTTGTTCAAACCTCCTTGAAATCACTTCTAAACCTTCATGTAAGCTTGAAATTGCTTTGAAATGGACATGGTTCTTCAAGATTTGGATTTGAAAATGAAAATGATAGTGTAATAGGGGGTGTTCGGTTGTGATGTTTAAGGAGAGAGAGAGTGAAGTTTTGAATGTGTGTCTTGGAATTGTGAGAATGTATGGATGCATGAACAAGTCTTAATCATCACTCATCATTTCTAGGTGTGACATGTGTCTAAAATGCAAGATTCAAGAGAATGTGGGCAGCCCACATTGCCGCCACACATCCCCCCTCTCACACACAATATATATACATACACTTGCATATGTAAATTTGAGTTAAAACGGGTATTTTACAGAATACCGGGTATTTTATCTAGCATTTTGATCCCGTTTTAGTACGTTTTAAATTCTTTTTATCATTCTATAAAAATTATTACTGAAATAATTACCAGTTGCCTTGACTGGCTCAGTTGACAGTATTTTGTCTAATACGTGCAGTATCGCACGGTACGCACTCAAACTCGAAAAATAGGGTTTATTAGCGTTTTAATTTATTTTTCCTCATAGATATGATTAAAATTACTATTCTAATCATAACAGACTATTTTTAGGATTTTAATACTGATCGGGTGGTCACCGACGTTCGTTTCGCATTTTTAATCGTTACGCGATAAGCGTTTATTTTATCGTTGCCAACATAATTTTTATAAACATTTGGATTTACCAACACATTAAATATCATACATAAGTATCATAATCATTCACATACAGCCTTTTTATCTATTCAATACACATATTACTATCGTACGGTACGACCTGAAAAGCCGGGTGTCACAGTCGGGGTAACCAATAACATTAGCTCTAACCATGATCGAGTTCTAGAGTCTGATTCCCAACCTTAGCG
Organism: Helianthus tuberosus; assembly: GCA_030545235.1. Classification (NCBI taxonomy): domain Eukaryota; kingdom Viridiplantae; phylum Streptophyta; class Magnoliopsida; order Asterales; family Asteraceae; genus Helianthus; species Helianthus tuberosus. The sequence continues at coordinate 45,646,104 of CM060393.1, read as the reverse complement.
CTAGCGAACAATACTCTTGGGGTTTAGCCAAATCGTCTCATTTAACCTCTTTGTACTTGAAGATTCCACCAAGTTAACATCTCATTCAACAGAAGACTATTCGTTTACCAAATCGTTTACTTAAGAGCTATGCAACATGATCGAGTTCTAGCATCGGGGTAACCAACATTAGCGCTAGCGAACAATACTCTTCTCACGTAAGATCCTAAGTTCTTCCCACGACAACCTCTTTGTTGTATTACTCCCTAAAGTTGCACTTGGAGATTCCACCAAGTTAACGTCTCATTCAACAGAAGACTATTCGTTTACCAAATCGTTTACTTAGGAGCTATGCAGGTAATGCGGTAAAATAGCGGATAGCGGTCAAGGTCCGCTATATGATATATAGTTTATAGCGGTGATATAGCGGTAATTTTTATACCATGCATAATTTATGTATTTATATATATATATAAAAATATATCTCTGAATACATATATATAAATTCACAAGTATGAGGACTAAATATAAACTAATGAAGATGGAGGGGGTTATATGTTAAAATACCCAAACTTAAATAACCGTAAACATCCTCACGTTCATCATACGCCGTTTTCCCACTCCCCATCTCTTCTTCACTGCTGTAAGAGGAACGGTCGCATCCACATTCATACTGTTCCCAGATACATATTCTTTAGACGATGATGATGATGATGATGATGATGATGATGGATGCTCTGTTACGGTTACAGCAGGGAATGTAAGGTTCGATCAGCATGTAAGGTTCGATTCAGCAACGTCGATTAGCCACCATTTCTTCTCTATTATTACCTAGCAACTAAGGACCAAGCAGTACACTCTTCGACTTAGGTTTGCAATGAGTTGAAGCTATAACCGCTATATAGGTTTCCAAATAGCGGCCAAATAGCGGTATTTAGCGCCGCTAATAGCGGAACTGCTATAGGCCACCGCTATTTGGACCGCTGCACACCCTGAGGTCCTCTAACCGCTATAGCACCGCTGCTTAGCTTAGGAGTACATTTACTAGCACGGTTAAATGACTTCCTTGTCTTTATTTAGCGGACAGAACTTACCGCACCTCCCGTGTCAATGAGGTCTCGCGGCTTATAATCCAGAAAAGCCTTAGAATTAAAATCTGGTGTGATTGGATCTCCAAGTGTGGCATCGCCACTCGTTCTTGTCACACCCAAACCGATGACGGAAACATCGGGGCATGGCACTGAGCGAAACAGATTGTCCAAGAGAAATTCCATAACAACTACTTTACCGAATAGTTAATATTATGTCCCATACCATAACCTATAAAGCAAATCAGTTATTACAGACAGCGATATCTCAAAGATAAATAACATGTTCCGACAACTCATATTTAAATAAAAATAAATTGTCTTTGTTGGTTTCTAGACTTTCCTAAGCTCGATTCCATCAAATAGCAAGCAAGCATCCTAAGCAATCAAACACCTGTCACATACGTTAAAATAGAGGTCAATATACAAAGTGTAAAGGTGAGCATACAAGTTTAATAGATATAATAGAATTCGAAATCGTTTACGCATAACCAGCATGTAACATGTATAATGCGAAGCTAGTAGGTTATCGACAATGAAATATGCACAGACTAGACTGCGAGTTGTAGAATGCGCAACACATATCACCACTGCGACATGTGAGAGGTAACCTTAACAACCCCTGTCCACGACAGGTGCTGAGTCCAAACAAATAGTACTATCATTGCTAAGGCGTCAGTAAACAATCATTGTGTTAACATAACATACAAGCGTTCATCGAGTAACACATAACATGCAATAACGGTCAGCGTATAAATAGTGTTTGCGTTGTGTGATTGGTGTGATTTAGAATAAGTAACGTATGTAACACCCAAAAGTGCTATAAGCAAAAAGGGTTCGATTATACTCACAGTGATGGAAATGGATTGAAGGGAGCACTAGAGTGATTAGCCTGAACAGTTAACGATAGCATAAGCGAAGGGCGGTGCATAAAATGGAGAAATGTGATCAAGTGTCGACTGGTAATCCGATCGGATGGCCATTCGGTCGGATTGACATTCGTTTGGTAAGGATGTGTTTGTGTATGATGACTTTGAAGTTTTCGTTGTAGCATTTTGAAAATAGAGAAGTATCTCTACCCTTCAGGTCGATCGATCGAACGGTCGTTCGATAGGATAGCAATCCGATTGGCAAGACACTTAGTGAGAACAAGTTCACAGCAGGATGGTCACTCGATCGGATAGCAATCCGATCGGATGACAATCCGTTAGAACTGACTGAACATTGAATGTGTTGAAAATTGTTAAGTGTTAAACCTCAAGTGCAATCCGATCGGACGGCAATCCGTCCCAACGAATCTAATCGTCTTGAACTTGATTATTTTGAAAGTTTGCGGTTTGTTCGAGACGGTTTGATAGCGTACTAAACAACATAACCTCGTCAAGTCCCAAGTCGTCCGATCGAACGGGAACCACCCAAATCCGATCAGTTTACTGGTTCATGAAGGTTGTTCTTGTTTAACCCGAAATCGGTTGTCTCCTTGATAGTAACCAGATCTTGGACCAACTCATCACTAAGAAAGAGTAGAAGATCAGAACGAGCTCCGGTTCTACCGGTTTTGAGTGCATTGAGTGTAAAAGAGTTGAAAGAAGGTTAGAAAACCATCTTTCAATCCTTTCCACTTTTAAAATGTTTAGATGTATGCAAAATCATTGTTTACTCATGTGGAAATCTTTCAGATCTAAGTTGTTCTTGGTGGAATGAAGACAAATCTTGAAGTTCATAAGAACTCCATGATGACATCACCCTAGAACACGTCAAATCCGTTGATTTCATGGTTAAAAGTTAAGATTCAAAGATGAAAATGATGAAGAAGTGCGTGTAGATCATAGAAGTACAAGATCTGAGCGGGAAACTTACAAGAATTGCGAGAAATCGAGAGAAAAGAGGGCTTGAGTGTTGCTGGTCGAATGAGGGAGCTGTCACTTCACAAGTGATGTGACAGGAGGGTATTTATAGGGTTTCCAAAAGAGGAAAGTGCACACGGGTCGGATTGGCCACCAATCGGATGGCGGTTCGATCGGATGGCAATCCGATGGGATGGCAATTCGATCGGATGGCCACTCGATCGGTTGGCCATTCAATCCAGTTGTCCGGCGTATTGAGTTTTGTCGTTTCGATTCGCGTGTTAAGCATTGCGATGTGATTCGAGCGAGCGATGTGATAGTATTACCCATTAGTTACACAAATAGCCTAACTACTATATCTAACATACAATCACTATAAATAACATGCGTTTAGCGTTTGCGATTAGATTGCGATTGCGATTAAACACCTCAACATAAACATAACATGCACAAGTAACACATAATAGCACACACACGTAAAACAATATCCAAATCACATAATTCGAGTTGCGATGCGATTAACTATAAGTCGATTAGCGATAAAAATGCGATTAAACCTTAATTATTAATAGATACTCCACATAATACAACTAAAGCGATTAAATAAAAGATTCGATTACAAGTCATTAACGTATAATCCATAGTTAAGCAAGGAGTGACAGATCGCATTTAGGAATCTTTTCTTCCTTTGACTTTGACTTTGACTTGTACTTTTACTTTTCAAAAAAAGCGGGTTGTTACAGCCTCCCCTACTTTAGGAAATTTCGTCCCGAAATTTAAGAAGTAGGAATAATAAACAGTTGCGGGTACTTCGCCTTCATGTCACTTTCGAGTTCCCAGGTAAACTCGACGCTGCGTTTGCCTTCCCAGCGAACCTTCACAATGGGAATGCGTGAGCGTCTGAGCACCTTGGTTTCTCGTCTCATGATCTCGACAGGCTTTTCCACGAAGTGTAATGTTTCGTCCACTTGTAAATCCTCAAGAGGGACATGCAATTCCTGGTCGGCTAAGCACTTTCTGAGGTTCGAAACGTGGAAAGTCGGGTGAACATTACTGAGTTCCTCCGGTAGTTCGAGTCTGTAGGCCACCTTTCCAATCCTTTCCATAATTTTAAAGGGTCCAACATATCGAGGCGCGAGCTTTCCTTTCTTGCCGAATCTGATCACCCCCTTCCAAGGTGCAACCTTTAGGAGTACGTGATCTCCAAAGTCAAATTCAAGGGGCTTGCGGCGTCTATCGGCGTAACTTTTCCGTCAGCTCCGAGCTTTCAGTAGATTATCTCGGATTTGGAGGATTTTGTCAGTCGTTTCTTGCAACAGCTCAGGACCGGTAATGTGCGCATCTCTGATTCGTGCCATACAATAGGCGATCGACATTTCCTTCCGTATAATGCCTCAAATGGTGCCATTTGTATGGTAGAATGATAACTGTTATTGTACGAGAATTCGACCAAAGGTAAGTGCGCGTCCCAATTACCACAGAAATCTATGACACACGATCAGGGGTGGTTCTTAGAAGGGTTGTGGCAGGGCCACGGCCCGGGCAAGTTTTTCGGCCGTAGTGCTAATTTTTCGCATTTCGATCGAAATTTTTTATATATGCTATGTTAGGCCCGGGTTTGCCCGGACTTATTTTAGTGCCCGTGTCTTTTGGCCCTGACAGATTCAATTGGCAAGATCCACCACTGCACACGATCGGAGCATGTCTTCAAGGGTGCGAATCGTTCTTTCAGTCGGACCGTCGCTTTGGGGATGGAAAGCGGTACTTAGATTAAGAGCAGTACCGAGGGCAGATTGAAACGTTTACCAAAGACGCGAGGTAAACTGTAACGACTCACCCAAAAATGTTCTAAAACGCTCCGTAAGTGAAAACCCGGACCCCTGAAACCCTAATGTTCATGAAAAATCAAGAAAATTAAATTTTTGGTTTCCACGCGGGCCGCGTAAGCCATAAGGTAAGGCTACGTGGGCCGCGACAACTTGAAAGTCTCCGGATAAGCTTAAGGGACACGTGTCGTCCACGTGTCAAGACCACCGATGACTCAGCAAACCCTACTGCCGCCTTTATGGCCCTCGCGGGCCGCGTAAGATTCATGTTAAGGTTTACGCGGGCCGCGTAAAACCTAAAATGTTGCTATAAGTAGCCTGTGCATGGGACTTGCTTCTGTGCTCGAAAATTTCAATCAAAAACGAACGTTTACTGCTCAAAATCACAATTTCGCTTAGGGAAACCCTGCTACGAATCCAGGGTCTTAACTCGATCACTGCTACAATTCTTTTCTTTCCTTCAGCTTTTATTATAGTAAATAGTAGCTCGGGATTATACCTTCTAAATCCCGAAACTATGCCCGTTATTAGGGTAATAACTCTAATCACTGGTACGATACCCTATCCGATCGATTGAAACTAATCCAATGGATGTTTAAGTGCTGCCAATATTTGGCTATACTTTGTCATTCATTGTGAGTTTTGATCTCGTGATTATCGTTAAAGTTGAATTGAGTAATACACTAATACGAGTTCCATTGTAGCTAGAAATTAGAACTTGTAACCAGGGAACTACTAAGCTAGAATACTTAGCGATTAAGTAAACTTAATAGTTAAGGAAAACTTAGTGGTTAGGTAAACTTAGTAGTTAAGATAACTTAGCGGTTAAGAAACCTTAATAGATAAGTTAAACTTAATCAGCTAAGTAAGATTAATTAATCAGTTAAGTATGATTAATTAAGCTAAGCGAGATTAATTAAGCTAAGCGAGATTAATTAAGCTAAGCAAGATTAAATAAGCTAAGTAAGATTAATTAAGTAAGTAAATTAAACACCTAAATAGATATACATGAAAATAAATATATATGAGATAGATAATATCAAAGGAAGGTATAAGAAGATATATATATGGGTAGGAAGCTTCTTAGAAAATGTATAGGTAACTTCCTAGAAAAGCTAAACGAAACTTCCTAAAAATTTCATACTTCTTACCTATAAATAGGAAGCCTAGGAATTCAATTTCTTTGCTCATTCCTTCTATTTTTCTCTCTATACGTCGGTGTTCTAACCAATAATCACCGAGACGATATTTTGTCCGATCGATTCTGGAACCAACTAACGAATGCCAAAGTGTTGTACTTTGTGAATTTCGTTAAACGAATGCCAAAGTGTTTTCTACACAAGACTATACTTTGTGAATTTCGTTAAACGAATGCCAAAGAGCTGTCTAAACAAGACTATACTTTGTGAATTTCGTTAAGGTTCGGATCTCGTGACCATCGTTAGGTTTGATGTGGTTTTACACTAATACGTATTCCACTCTGTTAAACTAAATGTTTAACTACCCGAAACTCTACACCATACTCTTACAATCAAAATGGATGCTCAATCATCAGAAGGTTCAAAACAATAAAGTATATGCTTAATTATCAGAAGGAGTAGAATCAAGAAGCTTGTTAAATCAATACTGCATGCTTATAATGTGAGTCATTCTCTTTTCTCAAAAAGTGTTTTACAATACTCTACTTGTTTTCAAAAGTTATAATTACAGGGATTAAGTCTTGGTTATCTTAAATCACTGGCAAGTGGGGTATTGTGCACATTACTAATTTCTCACGGTTAGGTTCATCAACCTAACAGTGATAATCATCACTACTTGGGTGAAAGGACCCAATAGTGATATGACCATCGTCACAAGGCTGTGACACGGCGCCAGATAAAAATAAGATAGTAGCCATTGTAATCGCTCTTATGCTGTAATTTATAACAATGTGTCATTTTATATAAAACGAATGAACTCACCAGTATTTCCTGCTGACCAAATGTTTTTAAAACGTGTTTCAGGTAATTACAGTAGATCGGAAAAAGAGTTGGATACGGCACCAAAAGGCTTACAGAAATGGCTTAATTTATCAATTAAATTAAATTAAGAAAAGTTGTTTTATGTATTCGGGTTTATCCCATATTAAAGCTACCTTTCAAAACATGGTTTTATCCTATCTATTTAATAAATAAGATCCGGTGTTTTCTAAACTCTGATAATTTTTTCTAACTCACGGTCCTGATGAAATTTCCGCTGCACTACTTTTCTAAATAACCACCGGTACCACTGAACTGATTCGCGGCTCCCGATTCCATCCAGGGTGGGGTCGGGGGTCATGACATAAACCGACCATCGTGGTCAGAGATGATGTCACGAGGCGTCCCCTGTCGAAAAATGATCTCATCGGTGTAGATTTGGGTTAATCTTTCTACCTTAAAGTCTTCTCGTATCGGCAGGAAATGGGTTGCTTTAGTCAAACAGTCTACAACAACCCAGATGCTGTCATGACCTGATGTCGTGCATGGAAGTTTCGTGATAAAGTCCATAGTTATACTCTCCCATTTCCACATAGGGATTTCGGGTTGTACGAGAAAGCCAGGGGGTCTTTGTTGTTCGGCCTTGACCTTGGAACAAGTCAGGCACTTCAAAACATAGATAGCGATATCTTTCTTCATGCCCGGCCACCAGTACGTGTAGCGCATGTCCTGGTACATCTTGTCAGCACCGGGATGAATAAAATACCGAGATTTGTGGGCTTCGTCCATCAGAAGTTGTCGCAAATTGGTGCGCTTGGGAATCTAAATTCGGTCCAAATAATGAAAGATACCATTCGATTTATTCTCGAGTTGAGTGCCATTGTTTAGAATCCTTTCCTTCTTCAAATTACGTTCGGTAAAACAAGCATGCTGCGCGTTGATGTGTGTAAAATGCAACATATAAATTACATCAAATGAGGCATAAAACTAACCCTTTTTTAGTACTAATATTGGAAAAAGAGTGTTTTTGTCTTCCTTTTGTATTTTCAGGATTAAATGAGCTCAAAAAACGCAAAAGAAGCAAAAAGACAGCTAAATCCAACATAAATACAAGAAAAGGAACATTAGTGGACTGCCCGAACCCTCAACGGCACCTTCCAAAGCAAAATAGAGAAAACAGAAGGCTGAACACGCCCCGTGCTCAGCCAGCACGGGGCCGTGCCCAAGAAGCAGCAGAAAAGACAAATCTATAGAAGCTTCTATTGCCCACCACGGGCCGTGCTCAGCGGACACGGGGGCGTGTCGAAAGTACAGCAGGCGCATTTATTGTAATTGCGAATTACAATTAATGAGGAGAGAGAGTGTCAGGCGGGCACGGGGCCGTGTCCAGCGGACACGGGGCCGTGTCCAGCTCTCTGTTCAGCCTATAAATAGGAGTGCTTGGATTCATTTCATCTCATCCCTTGGCACACCACCTCTCTCACACTTCATCCACCACCCACCACCATCACAACACCATCATCCACCACCATCATCCATTGTCCATCGTAGAGTGTGTGAGTCGTCTCGGGATCCAAGATTGATCGTAAGAGTTCTTGACAATCAAGGCCATGTTTGCCTAAGTCTCTTACATCACTTGGTGAAGACAAAGTGTCTAGTATAATACTTTTTATTTCTAATCTTTTGCACTTTTTATTTGGTTTTGTATTAATGACTTTAATAACTAGTTACTTATGTTGAAGGTGATCTTTCCTTACCGTTTGTCCGTGGTGTCTTGGCATTATTTTACTGTCTATATAAAATAAAGGATTTTCACCATTCATATCTCCACGGTCTATATGGAGGTATGTTGGCTACCTGGTAGGGGGTTAAGGGAACGGTTTGGTAAAGGTCTTGCCATTGTTCAGCGTTTAGAGGTCCTGCAATGGACCTGGGTCAAATTTAGTAGGACCTCCTTCAATACTTCATGGTATTGGATGGCGGGGGTCCAAACTCTTTGATCCCCTCATAAGCTAACTACTATTAATACTATAACCCGGCTACTTAGGACTGTATCCCTGCTGACTCAGACTACTTAACCGAGGGTAACGTCACCGCCAAAAGCGGGGCCTGCCACAATACTGCATTAATAACTTAATTCATTATCTTCCAATAATCCACCCCTTTAGGATTGTATCCCTGCTGACTCAAACTACTGGGGTGAGGGTAACGTCACCTTCAAAAGAGGGGCCTACTACAATAACTAAGATAATCTCTTAATTATGTGCAAAAGTGCGGAAATAATCAAAGGTTATACTAGATACGAGTCGGAACCAAGTGATTCATCTTGTCTATCTCTTTTATTTTTATTTTTATTTTCAGCATTTTAGTTAGTTTTATTTTTCTTAGTTTAAAACATTTTTCTAAACTTTTGTTTTGGTTAGACGTTGAGGATAAACCGGTATTAAAAGCTCTTGTGTCCTTGGACGACCTCGGTATCTTACCAACGCTATACTACACTCAACGATGGGTGCACTTGCCCATATGTGTGTTTAGTGTTAGTGAAATATCGTGTTTTATAAATTTAAAACTTGGCTAAAATAAGTGTTAAAAAGGGCTTAAAATATACACCTAATATATACAACACTTCGCACGCATCAAGTTTTTGGCGTCGTTGCCGGGGACACAAGGATTTTAAGAAAGTTAGGAATCAACGGCCTAATCATCTTTTATTTTTCTTTTTATTTTTTTTTAGGATTTTCTTAGTTTTTCAGCTTCTGCAGCGCTCAGCACGGGCCGTGCCCGGTCAGACACGGGCCGTGCCCAGCAATCATCACTGGCAATTTTTGTTTTCTGAGTTACAGATAGCTGAACACGGGGCCGTGTCGGTGTAACACGGGGTCGTGTCCAACTCCCAGTAACAGGGATCCAGAAATCAATTACTGCGACTCTGAACACGGGCCGTGTTCATTGAGCACGGGGCCGTGGTGAACATTCTGACCAGCGTTCTTTTCTGTTTTTATTGCAGGACTTGGAACCCAGGCGCCACATTTGAACCTCCTACGTAGTGCATGAGCTCCAGTTCTAGTAGAGACATAAAAGAACCCCTAGAAGAACCCGAGCGCTTTCTCAGAAAAAGGCTAAAAGCTAAAAATCTAGAGAAAGTTTCGGGGGAACCACTTCCAATGGCGGACCAACGTACCCTCATGGATTACCTACGGCCTACCGTAGGCAATCTTGGCGCCGCTATCAATGCCCCGAATGTCGAGGCCAACAACTTCGAACTTCGGCCGCATTTGATACAAATGCTCCAAAACTCCGCAACCTTCCACGGGCTTGCGGACGAGGATCCCCATCTACATATTACTAACTTCTTAGAAATATGTGATACCTTTCGGATCAATGGAGCATCAAATGACGCCATCCGCCTTCGAATGTTTCCTTTTTCACTAAAAGACCGAGCTAAGGCTTGGCTTAATACCCTCCCAGCTGGGTCGGTAACCACCTGGGATGAACTCGCCCAAAAGTTTTTGTATAAGTATTTCCCTCCTGCTAAAACGGCTAAATTAATGACAGAAATTAATACATACTCACAAGAGGATGGGGAATCCTTATATGAAACTTGGGAAAGGTTCAAGGAGCTTCTAAGAAAGTGTCCTCACCATGGTCTAGCGATATGGCAACAAGTATCCACTTTCTATAATGGATTGTTGCCACACACAAGACAAACACTTGATTCAAGCTCCGGGGGACTCTTAGGTAATCGTCGCCCAAATGAAATATATAACCAAATTGAGGAAATTGCTCAAACCAATTTTCAATGGCACACTCCCCGAGGCAATAAATCTATTGCCCCGGGCGCCCATAAGGTTGATGAAAGCACCTCTTTACAAGCCCAAATCGAGGCCCTCTCTTCAAAAATAAAAAGGCTAGAAATGACAAAAACGGCCTCGGTTATGGCTTGTGAAGGGTGTGGTGGGTCACATGAAAATTGGAGTTGTATGAAAGAATTAGATGAACAAACTGAAACGGTAAACTACATGGATAATAGACCTAGACCGTCGGGTCCTCCAACGGGTACCTACAACCAAGGATGGCGTAACCACCCAAATCTTGGTTGGAGAGATCCCGGAAATAGTAGTAACCAACAAAACCAACGAACTAATTTTCAACAACCGCAAAATTTTCCTCAACAACAAGGTGGAAGAGAAAGGCTTGAAGATACCATATCTCGCCTCATCTCTGACACTGAAAAGAAGAACTCGGATCGATTTCAACAATTGGAATCGAATTTCAGAAACCAACAAGCTAGCATTCAAAACGTTGAAAAACAATTAAATCAACTAGCTCAAAATTTCTCCGAGAGACCACAAGGCGCATTACCCAGTAATACCGAACCAAACCCAAAGGCACAAGTCCATCTCATCACATTAAGAAATCGAACCGTGGGTCCCGAGGATGCTCCATTGCCGCCAAATGAAAGAAGTCATTCTGGCCAGCCTATGACTCCTCCTGCGCCAGAAAAGGCTTCTACACCGAATCAAGAGCCCACCAAGACTCCTCCAATCCCGTACCCCGGTAGGTTTAATCGTCAAAAGACCGATGAGCAATTCGCAAAGTTCGAAAGTTTACTAAAACAATTGCATGTTAATATTCCTTTTATTGAGGTCCTAACCCAAATGCCTAAATATGCAAAATTCATGAGGGATTTCCTCACTCACAAAAAGAAAATTGAATCATTGCAATTAGTTAACCTAGGCGAAGAATGCTCAGCTCTAGTACTCAACAAACTTCCACAAAAGAAAATCGACCCCGGGAGCTTCACAATCCCTTGTTCGATTGGGAAGTCCCCCGTCCGAAATGCTTTAGCCGATCTTGGTGCTAGCATCAACCTCATGCCCACCTCAATGTTCAAGCGACTCGGCCTAGGAGCAACAAGCCCTACAAAGATGAGCATACAACTCGCCGACAGGTCCGTCAAATTCCCACATGGGGTCGCCAAAAATCTGCTAGTCAAGGTCGACAAATTCGTTTTTCCAACCGACTTTGTTATCCTAGACATGGAGGAAGACACCGAGGTCCCTCTCATCCTCGGGAGGCCATTCCTAGCCACCGCTCAAGCATTGGTGGATATGAATGACGGAACTCTAACATTGAAGTTTGGGGATGAGGAAGTGAAATTTGAATGTGGAAAGAGAGTAGAGGAAGAAGATCCGGTCAACTACATGAAGGTCATAGACTCAAGCTTGGATGACGCTCTCCGACGGTGTAACATGGGATGCAACACATCCCACTTGGGTAACATATGACCAGGCATTGGGTCTAGCCAAGGACCCTTATAAACGTGGCGCACCATGGAGGCATTCCACGGAACTATCCTTAGTTTAATTTAGATTAGTTTTTATGTTTTCTAGTTAGTTTAATTTTCAGGAATAAAACACACTCATGGTGGTAAAGGATGAAAAGGGGAACGAGAAAAATGATCCTATGCACAAGAACGAGGCAACCCGACAATTTTCTCCATTTCAGAAGGTTCAACACGGGCCGTGCCCAACCAACACGGCCCCGTGTCGAACCACCTGCAGAAAACGCCCAGTACAGGTAACTGGACACGGGCCGTGTTCACCCAACACGCCCCCGTGTCCAGACTTCTGTTTCTCTTATTTCAATTTTGTTACTGGCACTTGAACATGGGGCCGTGCCCGGATAACACGGGGCCGTGTTCAGTGCCCAGTAACACAAATTTTTGCTTTTTAAACACTATTTTACACATCTAATCAACCTAAAAATTTATTTTTGGGACACATTGAGGACAATGTGTAATTTAAGTGTGGGGGGGATGCTAAAACCTTGAATTTTGCAAGTCCTAAATACAAGCCTTACACAAAACTCTATTGGAACCGCTAATCACCCCAAATTTTTTCAAAAATTTCATTTTTTTACTTGTCTAGGTTTAACTCGGGAAATTCAAGTTCTCAAAAAGGTTATATTTTTACAAATTTACAACCGATAGCGTAGTGATAAAAAGAACCAACATAAGAAAATTATGAAAAGGCATGACAAACTTATTTAAAATTTGATTATATATACTTGATCACATAAAAACCCATTCCCACAAAAGTGAGTTTTGAGCCTTTATTGAGCACACAATTACATATCATTTGACTAAATGCTCATTTTTCGTTTCTTGTGTGAATAGCCGCTTGGTTCTTACGACTCTAGAACTTGCCATGACAATACATTCCCGGTCCTTATCAACTTAAACCCGAGTAAGTAAATGATGGAGGCATTAGGACTAACCTTTTTCATTTCTACACCATTATTTTTCTTTTTTTTACCACCTACCCAAAAATCCCCCTAGTTAGCCCCTTTGAGCCTAAACCTTTTCGTTTCATCACCCAAACAAAAACCCTTTCAACCACCAAAACCCTTTTTCATTTTTAACCCTTTATTTTAGTAACAAGTTCGGTTCTTCGTGAAAAAAAAAAGAAAAAAATATTTTGTGATGATGATGAAGCAAAAAGAAAATAAACAAACAAAGTAATCAAAAATAACTTTGTTTGAATAAAAGCTTCATCAAAAATAAAAAGTTGTAAAAATACGAAAACCGACACTTGTTACGCTTTTAGCCCTTTTTCTACTAACCACTAACCCAACCACCTACCTTTAACCCTAGCCAACCCTTAACCCACAAAGTCCTCTTGATATCTACAAAGGTATAAAAGTTAAAAAGGAGGAGGATTGATTTCTTGGCAAGCCTATGGTAGGAATAAGTTCCATGCCGCTCTCGAGTGATTCACTAAAAATACACTTTCGGCCGAGTGTGAGTGATTTCCCCGCGAGGTATGTGAACTTGTATATAAATAGAATTTTAAAAAGGCATGTTATGCCCAAATAAGTAATTTCTTTTATGAACAATTCTAAATAAATCATTACGAATAGGAGTGTAAATAAATAAAAATAAAACCCAAAAAGATCTTGGAAATCCCGACACTCTATGACAAGCCCAAAACCTTCTCTTCTACCTATTCCATTTGGGAGTGTAAGCCAAATATTAAAGAGTTTTGCTTGAGGACAAGCAAAAGTTCAAGTGTGGGGGTATTTGATGTGTGTAAAATGCAACATATAAATTACATCAAATGAGGCATAAAACTAACCCTTTTTTAGTACTAATATTGGAAAAGAGTGTTTTTGTCTTCCTTTTGTATTTTCAGGATTAAATGAGCTCAAAAACGCAAAAGAAGCAAAAAGACAGCTAAATCCAACATAAATACAAGAAAAGGAACATTAGTGGACTGCCCGAACCCTCAACGGCACCTTCCAAAGCAAAATAGAGAAAACAGAAGGCTGAACACGCCCCGTGCTCAGCCAGCACGGGGCCGTGCCCAAGAAGCAGCAGAAAAGACAAATCTATAGAAGCTTCTATTGCCCACCACGGGCCGTGCTCAGCGGACACGGGGGCGTGTCGAAAGTACAGCAGGCGCATTTATTGTAATTGCGAATTACAATTAATGAGGAGAGAGAGTGTCAGACGGGCACGGGGCCGTGTCCAGCGGACACGGGGCCGTGTCCAGCTCTCTGTTCAGCCTATAAATAGGAGTGCTTGGATTCATTTCATCTCATCCCTTGGCACACCACCTCTCTCACACTTCATCCACCACCCACCACCATCACAACACCATCATCCACCACCATCATCCATTGTCCATCGTAGAGTGTGTGAGTCGTCTCGGGATCCAAGATTGATCGTAAGAGTTCTTGACAATCAAGGCCATGTTTGCCTAAGTCTCTTACATCACTTGGTGAAGACAAAGTGTCTAGTATAATACTTTTTATTTCTAATCTTTTGCACTTTTTATTTGGTTTTGTATTAATGACTTTAATAACTAGTTACTTATGTTGAAGGTGATCTTTCCTTACCGTTTGTCCGTGGTGTCTTGGCATTATTTTACTGTCTATATAAAATAAAGGATTTTCACCATTCATATCTCCACGGTCTATATGGAGGTATGTTGGCTACCTGGTAGGGGGTTAAGGGAACGGTTTGGTAAAGGTCTTGCCATTGTTCAGCGTTTAGAGGTCCTGCAATGGACCTGGGTCAAATTTAGTAGGACCTCCTTCAATACTTCATGGTATTGGATGGCGGGGGTCCAAACTCTTTGATCCCCTCATAAGCTAACTACTATTAATACTATAACCCGGCTACTTAGGACTGTATCCCTGCTGACTCAGACTACTTAACCGAGGGTAACGTCACCGCCAAAAGCGGGGCCTGCCACAATACTGCATTAATAACTTAATTCATTATCTTCCAATAATACACCCCTTTAGGATTGTATCCCTGCTGACTCAAACTACTGGGGTGAGGGTAACGTCACCTTCAAAAGAGGGGCCTACTACAATAACTAAGATAATCTCTTAATTATGTGCAAAAGTGCGGAAATAATCAAAGGTTATACTAGATACGAGTCGGAACCAAGTGATTCATCTTGTCTATCTGTTTTTATTTTTATTTTTATTTTCAGCATTTTAGTTAGTTTTATTTTTCTTAGTTTAAAACAATTTTCTAAACTTTTGTTTTGGTTAGACGTTGAGGATAAACCGGTATTAAAAGCTCTTGTGTCCTTGGACGACCTCGGTATCTTACCAACGCTATACTACACTCAACGATGGGTGCACTTGCCCATATGTGTGTTTAGTGTTAGTGAAATATCGTTTTTTATAAATTTAAAACTTGGCTAAAATAAGTGTTAAAAAGGGCTTAAAATATACACCTAATATATACAACACTTCGCACGCATCAAGTTTTTGGCGCCGTTGCCGGGGACACAAGGATTTTAAGAAAGTTAGGAATCAACGGCCTAATCATCTTTTATTTTTCTTTTTATTTTTTTTTAGGATTTTCTTAGTTTTTCAGCTTCTGCAGCGCTCAGCACGGGCCGTGCCCGGTCAGACACGGGCCGTGCCCAGCAATCATCACTGGCAATTTTTGTTTTCTGAGTTACAGATAGCTGAACACGGGGCCGTGTCGGTGTAACACGGGGTCGTGTCCAACTCCCAGTAACAGGGATCCAGAAATCAATTACTGCGACTCTGAACACGGGCCGTGTTCATTGAGCACGGGGCCGTGGTGAACATTCTGACCAGCGTTCTTTTCTGTTTTTATTGCAGGACTTGGAACCCAGGCGCCACATTTGAACCTCCTACGTAGTGCATGAGCTCCAGTTCTAGTAGAGACATAAAAGAACCCCTAGAAGAACCCGAGCGCTTTCTCAGAAAAAGGCTAAAAGCTAAAAATCTAGAGAAAGTTTCGGGGGAACCACTTCCAATGGCGGACCAACGTACCCTCATGGATTACCTACGGCCTACCGTAGGCAATCTTGGCGCCGCTATCAATGCCCCGAATGTCGAGGCCAACAACTTCGAACTTCGGCCGCATTTGATACAAATGCTCCAAAACTCCGCAACCTTCCACGGGCTTGCGGACGAGGATCCCCATCTACATATTACTAACTTCTTAGAAATATGTGATACCTTTCGGATCAATGGAGCATCAAATGACGCCATCCGCCTTCGAATGTTTCCTTTTTCACTAAAAGACCGAGCTAAGGCTTGGCTTAATACCCTCCCAGCTGGGTCGGTAACCACCTGGGATGAACTCGCCCAAAAGTTTTTGTATAAGTATTTCCCTCCTGCTAAAACGGCTAAATTAATGACAGAAATTAATACATACTCACAAGAGGATGGGGAATCCTTATATGAAACTTGGGAAAGGTTCAAGGAGCTTCTAAGAAAGTGTCCTCACCATGGTCTAGCGATATGGCAACAAGTATCCACTTTCTATAATGGATTGTTGCCACACACAAGACAAACACTTGATTCAAGCTCCGGGGGACTCTTAGGTAATCGTCGCCCAAATGAAATATATAACCAAATTGAGGAAATTGCTCAAACCAATTTTCAATGGCACACTCCCCGAGGCAATAAATCTATTGCCCCGGGCGCCCATAAGGTTGATGAAAGCACCTCTTTACAAGCCCAAATCGAGGCCCTCTCTTCAAAAATAAAAAGGCTAGAAATGACAAAAACGGCCTCGGTTATGGCTTGTGAAGGGTGTGGTGGGTCACATGAAAATTGGAGTTGTATGAAAGAATTAGATGAACAAACTGAAACGGTAAACTACATGGATAATAGACCTAGACCGTCGGGTCCTCCAACGGGTACCTACAACCAAGGATGGCGTAACCACCCAAATCTTGGTTGGAGAGATCCCGGAAATAGTAGTAACCAACAAAACCAACGAACTAATTTTCAACAACCGCAAAATTTTCCTCAACAACAAGGTGGAAGAGAAAGGCTTGAAGATACCATATCTCGCCTCATCTCTGACACTGAAAAGAAGAACTCGGATCGATTTCAACAATTGGAATCGAATTTCAGAAACCAACAAGCTAGCATTCAAAACGTTGAAAAACAATTAAATCAACTAGCTCAAAATTTCTCCGAGAGACCACAAGGCGCATTACCCAGTAATACCGAACCAAACCCAAAGGCACAAGTCCATCTCATCACATTAAGAAATCGAACCGTGGGTCCCGAGGATGCTCCATTGCCGCCAAATGAAAGAAGTCATTCTGGCCAGCCTATGACTCCTCCTGCGCCAGAAAAGGCTTCTACACCGAATCAAGAGCCCACCAAGACTCCTCCAATCCCGTACCCCGGTAGGTTTAATCGTCAAAAGACCGATGAGCAATTCGCAAAGTTCGAAAGTTTACTAAAACAATTGCATGTTAATATTCCTTTTATTGAGGTCCTAACCCAAATGCCTAAATATGCAAAATTCATGAGGGATTTCCTCACTCACAAAAAGAAAATTGAATCATTGCAATTAGTTAACCTAGGCGAAGAATGCTCAGCTCTAGTACTCAACAAACTTCCACAAAAGAAAATCGACCCCGGGAGCTTCACAATCCCTTGTTCGATTGGGAAGTCCCCCGTCCGAAATGCTTTAGCCGATCTTGGTGCTAGCATCAACCTCATGCCCACCTCAATGTTCAAGCGACTCGGCCTAGGAGCAACAAGCCCTACAAAGATGAGCATACAACTCGCCGACAGGTCCGTCAAATTCCCACATGGGGTCGCCAAAAATCTGCTAGTCAAGGTCGACAAATTCGTTTTTCCAACCGACTTTGTTATCCTAGACATGGAGGAAGACACCGAGGTCCCTCTCATCCTCGGGAGGCCATTCCTAGCCACCGCTCAAGCATTGGTGGATATGAATGACGGAACTCTAACATTGAAGTTTGGGGATGAGGAAGTGAAATTTGAATGTGGAAAGAGAGTAGAGGAAGAAGATCCGGTCAACTACATGAAGGTCATAGACTCAAGCTTGGATGACGCTCTCCGACGGTGTAACATGGGATGCAACACATCCCACTTGGGTAACATATGACCAGGCATTGGGTCTAGCCAAGGACCCTTATAAACGTGGCGCACCATGGAGGCATTCCACGGAACTATCCTTAGTTTAATTTAGATTAGTTTTTATGTTTTCTAGTTAGTTTAATTTTCAGGAATAAAACACACTCATGGTGGTAAAGGATGAAAAGGGGAACGAGAAAAATGATCCTATGCACAAGAACGAGGCAACCCGACAATTTTCTCCATTTCAGAAGGTTCAACACGGGCCGTGCCCAACCAACACGGCCCCGTGTCGAACCACCTGCAGAAAACGCCCAGTACAGGTAACTGGACACGGGCCGTGTTCACCCAACACGCCCCCGTGTCCAGACTTCTGTTTCTCTTATTTCAATTTTGTTACTGGCACTTGAACACGGGGCCGTGCCCGGATAACACGGGGCCGTGTTCAGTGCCCAGTAACACAAATTTTTGCTTTTTAAACACTATTTTACACATCTAATCAACCTAAAAATTTATTTTTGGGACACATTGAGGACAATGTGTAATTTAAGTGTGGGGGGGATGCTAAAACCTTGAATTTTGCATGTCCTAAATACAAGCCTTACACAAAACTCTATTGGAACCGCTAATCACCCCAAATTTTTTCAAAAATTTCATTTTTTTACTTGTCTAGGTTTAACTCGGGAAATTCAAGTTCTCAAAAAGGTTATATTTTTACAAATTTACAACCGATAGCGTAGTGATAAAAAGAACCAACATAAGAAAATTATGAAAAGGCATGACAAACTTATTTAAAATTTGATTATATATACTTGATCACATAAAAACCCATTCCCACAAAAGTGAGTTTTGAGCCTTTATTGAGCACACAATTACATATCATTTGACTAAATGCTCATTTTTCGTTTCTTGTGTGAATAGCCGCTTGGTTCTTACGACTCTAGAACTTGCCATGACAATACATTCCCGGTCCTTATCAACTTAAACCCGAGTAAGTAAATGATGGAGGCATTAGGACTAACCTTTTTCATTTCTACACCATTATTTTTCTTTTTTTTACCACCTACCCAAAAATCCCCCTAGTTAGCCCCTTTGAGCCTAAACCTTTTCGTTTCATCACCCAAACAAAAACCCTTTCAACCACCAAAACCCTTTTTCATTTTTAACCCTTTATTTTAGTAACAAGTTCGGTTCTTCGTGAAAAAAAAAAGAAAAAAATATTTTGTGATGATGATGAAGCAAAAAGAAAATAAACAAACAAAGTAATCAAAAATAACTTTGTTTGAATAAAAGCTTCATCAAAAATAAAAAGTTGTAAAAATACGAAAACCGACACTTGTTACGCTTTTAGCCCTTTTTCTACTAACCACTAACCCAACCACCTACCTTTAACCCTAGCCAACCCTTAACCCACAAAGTCCTCTTGATATCTACAAAGGTATAAAAGTTAAAAAGGAGGAGGATTGATTTCTTGGCAAGCCTATGGTAGGAATAAGTTCCATGCCGCTCTCGAGTGATTCACTAAAAATACACTTTCGGCCGAGTGTGAGTGATTTCCCCGCGAGGTATGTGAACTTGTATATAAATAGAATTTTAAAAAGGCATGTTATGCCCAAATAAGTAATTTCTTTTATGAACAATTCTAAATAAATCATTACGAATAGGAGTGTAAATAAATAAAAATAAAACCCAAAAAGATCTTGGAAATCCCGACACTCTATGACAAGCCCAAAACCTTCTCTTCTACCTATTCCATTTGGGAGTGTAAGCCAAATATTAAAGAGTTTTGCTTGAGGACAAGCAAAAGTTCAAGTGTGGGGGTATTTGATGTGTGTAAAATGCAACATATAAATTACATCAAATGAGGCATAAAACTAACCCTTTTTTAGTACTAATATTGGAAAAAGAGTGTTTTTGTCTTCCTTTTGTATTTTCAGGATTAAATGAGCTCAAAAACGCAAAAGAAGCAAAAAGACAGCTAAATCCAACATAAATACAAGAAAAGGAACATTAGTGGACTGCCCGAACCCTCAACGGCACCTTCCAAAGCAAAATAGAGAAAACAGAAGGCTGAACACGCCCCGTGCTCAGCCAGCACGGGGCCGTGCCCAAGAAGCAGCAGAAAAGACAAATCTATAGAAGCTTCTATTGCCCACCACGGGCCGTGCTCAGCGGACACGGGGGCGTGTCGAAAGTACAGCAGGCGCATTTATTGTAATTGCGAATTACAATTAATGAGGAGAGAGAGTGTCAGACGGGCACGGGGCCGTGTCCAGCGGACACGGGGCCGTGTCCAGCTCTCTGTTCAGCCTATAAATAGGAGTGCTTGGATTCATTTCATCTCATCCCTTGGCACACCACCTCTCTCACACTTCATCCACCACCCACCACCATCACAACACCATCATCCACCACCATCATCCATTGTCCATCGTAGAGTGTGTGAGTCGTCTCGGGATCCAAGATTGATCGTAAGAGTTCTTGACAATCAAGGCCATGTTTGCCTAAGTCTCTTACATCACTTGGTGAAGACAAAGTGTCTAGTATAATACTTTTTATTTCTAATCTTTTGCACTTTTTATTTGGTTTTGTATTAATGACTTTAATAACTAGTTACTTATGTTGAAGGTGATCTTTCCTTACCGTTTGTCCGTGGTGTCTTGGCATTATTTTACTGTCTATATAAAATAAAGGATTTTCACCATTCATATCTCCACGGTCTATATGGAGGTATGTTGGCTACCTGGTAGGGGGTTAAGGGAACGGTTTGGTAAAGGTCTTGCCATTGTTCAGCGTTTAGAGGTCCTGCAATGGACCTGGGTCAAATTTAGTAGGACCTCCTTCAATACTTCATGGTATTGGATGGCGGGGGTCCAAACTCTTTGATCCCCTCATAAGCTAACTACTATTAATACTATAACCCGGCTACTTAGGACTGTATCCCTGCTGACTCAGACTACTTAACCGAGGGTAACGTCACCGCCAAAAGCGGGGCCTGCCACAATACTGCATTAATAACTTAATTCATTATCTTCCAATAATCCACCCCTTTAGGATTGTATCCCTGCTGACTCAAACTACTGGGGTGAGGGTAACGTCACCTTCAAAAGAGGGGCCTACTACAATAACTAAGATAATCTCTTAATTATGTGCAAAAGTGCGGAAATAATCAAAGGTTATACTAGATACGAGTCGGAACCAAGTGATTCATCTTGTCTATCTCTTTTATTTTTATTTTTATTTTCAGCATTTTAGTTAGTTTTATTTTTCTTAGTTTAAAACATTTTTCTAAACTTTTGTTTTGGTTAGACGTTGAGGATAAACCGGTATTAAAAGCTCTTGTGTCCTTGGACGACCTCGGTATCTTACCAACGCTATACTACACTCAACGATGGGTGCACTTGCCCATATGTGTGTTTAGTGTTAGTGAAATATCGTGTTTTATAAATTTAAAACTTGGCTAAAATAAGTGTTAAAAAGGGCTTAAAATATACACCTAATATATACAACACTTCGCACGCATCAAGTTTTTGGCGTCGTTGCCGGGGACACAAGGATTTTAAGAAAGTTAGGAATCAACGGCCTAATCATCTTTTATTTTTCTTTTTATTTTTTTTTAGGATTTTCTTAGTTTTTCAGCTTCTGCAGCGCTCAGCACGGGCCGTGCCCGGTCAGACACGGGCCGTGCCCAGCAATCATCACTGGCAATTTTTGTTTTCTGAGTTACAGATAGCTGAACACGGGGCCGTGTCGGTGTAACACGGGGTCGTGTCCAACTCCCAGTAACAGGGATCCAGAAATCAATTACTGCGACTCTGAACACGGGCCGTGTTCATTGAGCACGGGGCCGTGGTGAACATTCTGACCAGCGTTCTTTTCTGTTTTTATTGCAGGACTTGGACGCATGACATAAGTTTAAGACCTTTCGAAGGAGTTTCACCAAACACACAAAGTTGATCACCATTAGCGAGCGAGAAACGAATCATCTTTTCGAAGCAAACAACTTCAGCACGATTTTCACGAAGAAAATCCATGCCTACTATGATGTCAAAACTACCGAGCTGCATTGGAATAAGGTCGATAGGGAAGACGTGATTGTTGAGTTCAAGCGTACAATCACGTAGAATATAATTGACGGCGACAGTTCTTCCGGTGGCAACTTCAGCATCGAACATCGAGGGGAGATGGGCGCGCTTATGATTTAGGAGCTTTTCGAATTCAAACGTTATAAAACAGTTATCGGCTCCAGTATCAAATAAACACGAAGCATATATACCATTCACAAGGAACGTACCATTGACCACATTGTTGTCTGCTTGAGCCTGACGGGCGTTTATGTTGAAGGCACGTCCGCGGGCTGCTGGTTGTTGCTGTTGCTCCTGCTGTTGTTGTTGTAGCGGCTGCTGCTGGGGCTCTTGCTTCACTACCATGTTGGGGCACATGTTTGCAAAGTGGTTGGGATCACCACATGCAAAGCAAGCTCGAGCCTGAGCTGCGGGTGCAGGAGTTGCTTGATAGCCTTGAGGAGCAGGAAGTAGAGCTTGTTGAGCAGGAGCTTGACCTTGAGCTGGAGCTGGAGCTTGACGTGGACCTGTACGACAGTTTGCAGTGAAGTGGTCGTACATATTGCAATGAACATAGAACCGATATGCGAGACCCACCGGGTGATGATAAGTACAAGTAGGGCAAAGCAGGTGTGGTCCAGTGTATGCACGCTTAGCAGGCGGTGCATTGACCACAGGTGCCACTACTTGGCGGTGTTGAGGTTGCGGTGGTGCTGGTACTGTTTGGAGCGGGGCAGCAGTAATTATACAGTTCTTGTTGCTAGAACTACTGTTGTTCTTGCTCTTGCGGCACGAGAGCTTCGAAGATTGCGGTGCGGCGGGAGTTTCAGCGGTTGAAGCAGCGGTAACTTGATGCAGATTCTTGGCAGCTTTGTAAAAATAACCAGCCCTGACTCGCCTAATGTTGATCTCAGCGGCGAGCAGGTAGGTTTCCTCAATTGTTGTCGTCTTTGCGGCCTGAACAAAATTTGCGACGCAATCCGGAAGAGCACGGATATACTTCTTGATGGTAATATCTGGGGTAGTAACCTGACCAGGGCAGATAAGGCTCAACTGCTTGAAGCGAGCAGCTAAACCAGCGTTATCTCCGCCATCCTGCTTTATGTGCCAGAATTCATCCTCAAGCTTTTGGAGTTCATGGTGAGGGCAGAACTCTTGCATCATTATGTTCTTCAACTCATTCCAAGACAATCAGAAAGCTGCATCGTTTCCTCGTTTGTTCCTCTCGGCCTTCCACCAATCAAGAGCGCGGGATTAGAAGACACCGGTAGCATTGACGGTGCGCAGGTTTTCTGGACATCCACTCTGACGCAGGGTGACTTCGATAGAATCAAACCATTGAAACATGGCCGTAGGACCATCTTCTCCAGTGAATTCCTTTGGTCCGCAGGCTTTGAACTGCTTGAAGCTAAAAGCGGCCTTAGGAGTATCAGTCCTGGACTCCTCCGAGGACTTGCTTGAATTCTCATTCAGCTCACTGATGATCTGGGGGATGACTTTCGAAATTTGCTTAGAGACGAGAGCGGCGATGCGTTTGTCATCATAGTTTCGGCGAGCGGCTCGGGAGTGGAATGATCCAAACGACGACATTATCTGCAATAGACATCACCATAGGACTAAAACACAATTTCGATTATCCCTAGTATAGTCTAGCGATTCACCATAAAGCTCAGGAACACATCATCACATAAACACAGAATCACATAAGCACATAAACACATAAGCACATAAACTAATCCTAAGCACATATGTTGCATGTATCCACTTATCCTTCACATCACGTATAGCGTTTAAGTATAGCGATTGCGATCAGCGAGTACACAGCGAGTAGCATAGCGAGTAGTATAGCACGCGATTTGTTAACGTTTTGAGGTAGGTGTGCATTGTGAGTCATGCGTGTTAATCAAAGCGAACGACGAAAAGCGAGTAAATCACCAAAATCGAACACATAAACATATAAAATCACATAAAATCCACATAAAATCGATAACTCACAGAGTCAGCGGCTGTAATTCCAGAATCGAAACACATAAAATCAAGGAGAGATTGTCTCGGGTGTTTGTAGACATCGACTACCCAAAGTGATTCGTGTTAGGATCGGAGGCTCTCATGATTGTGTTTGTTTGTATACTTTAAGTAAATCAATAGAGATGAACAAAGTTTAAGTGCAGCGGAAATGAACAACAAACTTTGTAAACACAATCATAAAGGGAAATAGATTTGATAAACACATGAATTACATCAGTCAAAAGATTACAAAGTAAATCAAAAGATTACAAAGCATGCCTACAAATAAAACTCCCCCTCAGCCTGATGCTCCAAGGTTGATTGCACACAAGATGAAAGGATTGGACTAGAGGATAAGAACTCACTCAGTCAATCAAATGTAACAGTACAGGGTACTGCTCCATTTATAGGCAAACCAAACCACTGAGGCATCTCAGCTGACGTCACCATGAAAGTGACATTTAACAAACTAACAACCTGTAATCATTGTTCCTATACAAACACTGCTAATCTAAACTACTGACTTTATACAAAATAAGTGACACACTAAACTACTGCTTTCTCCTTTCATCAGTGCTTTCCTCAAGGTTGATCAGTCCTTGAGTGGGCAGTGCTTTGGCATCAGTAGATTAAACCAGCAGCGTTTACTTCTTAGCAGTCTTTAGGGCTTCATCAGCAGTTTGAAAGACAGCAGTTTGTACGATCAGTAGATATGAGGTCAGCAGATGTTGAAACCACTTTCAAGGGGAGAGACTTGTATACATAACATCTACTTATTATGGATCCACTACTCTGATCCAGTTTTGGCTTTAATTATCTGTTCCTTTGGTAGGGTTCAATCCCAACAATCTGACCTTTAAGTTGTAACTCAAAGTCTAGGGCATTTGTGTCATCTTCATCCCTACTAAGTGGAAGATCAAGGAGATCCTACATATCTTCAAGACTTAGGCCAAGTGCTTGTTCCCTTGTTATTTTCTTCACTTCTCCACTAGACCTGAACATAGTCAGTACATGGGTCTGTTTGTCAGTTTCCCACTTTAGTACTTTTGAGCCTGGTGGGTTTCTTGGGAGATTTTTATTGGATGAGGTGTTTGGAGATGCAGGCCTATTCATGACTGTTTGAGCAGTGCTTGCAGGTTGATTCAGGCCAAGAGTATCAGCTATCATCTGCTTAATGCCTTCTTTTACAAGCTCATCTCCTGCCATTAATTCTGCCACTGTTTCAATAACCAACTATTTTTGTTGCTTTCTTTTGTAGATAGCAGCACCAGCTGGAGCAGTAGCTCTCCTGATTTGTAGTTTTGATGGTCTTTTTGGAACCTCTGCTTCAGGATAGTCAGGCTTTTGTGGAGCAGTAGGATTTGTCTTTCTTAATTTCTCCAAGCTTTTGTAAGTAGCCCTGACTCTATCTTCTTTCCATCTCAATACTTGATTCAAAGACCCATAATCAGCAGCAACTAATTCCTCTTTCATTCTCCTCAGCTCTACCTTTTTATCAGGTACATTCTTTTTGAATTTTGCCCAATCTGGAGGAGTGTGCTTGACCTTATTCTTGATCATATCTTGAATCCTGGCTGCTTCACTTTCAAGCTCAAGAATGGTCCACTCCTTGTACATATACTTTTCTCCCTTGTACTTCTTGGTTGCCATGATGCTTTCAATGTAGTCTTTTCTCAGAGTTTCATATGCTCTCTCTAAGATTTGTTGACAAACATTTTTTGCAAATTGCTCTAAGGATCTGACTTGAGTAAATAGAAACTGGTAATGCCTTTGAATTTCTTTGTCAGTTTTTCCTTGAGAGTTTCTTTTGGAGATATCCTCTGCCTGTTTAGCCTTAACTTTCAAATATTCTTCAATGTTGTTAGGCCTTGGATATCCTTCAACTGATGGCAACATCCTTTTAGCAGGGTCATCCTCATAGTAGAAGGATTTGATCTCTTCTCTAACTGCTTCAAGTTCTAGAGGAAATTGGACACCTGTAGGAGTAATGACAGGGATTGATTGTTGTACTAGAGCTGATGAGAGAGGAACAGGCTTTGGTATTGTAACAAGTGATAGAGATTTTGAAGATGGTGGTGGTGGTGAAGGAGAATCATCATCAGGTATGAAAATCCTTATCCTTTTTATTGTAGGAGAGGCTGATGATGTCTTGGGTGGAACAGTGGTGGTGATTTGTGTGGCAGTGGTTTGTGATTGACTAACAGCTATTAAAACAACTGGTGTTTCAACCACTGTTGTCATTACAACAGATGTTGTAACATCTGTTGTCTTCTGCTTTTTGGCAGGATGCGATGGTGGTGATGTTGTTTTTGGTGGTGATGATAGTGGTGGTAAGACAGTGGTTGTGGTGTGTTTTGAAGTGGTGTGTGTGGAAGTAATAGCAGATGTTGAAACAACTGAAGTACTAGCAGATGTTGATAAAGCAGGAGTTACAACAACTGTTTGGGTGGAGGTTTGATGTTGGGGGCTTTTGGATGGTGGTTTTGGAGTATGCTTTGTGAGTCTGGATGGTATGGATTTGGGTTCCCTCACTTTTCTAGTGGGATTTCTTTTTGGCACATGATTTTTAACATCCTTTGGCACAGAACAACCCTGCGCATTCAGCTCCATGTAAGCTTTTTTCTCCTCATTCCATCTTGACATATCCTTTGCCTCTCTGTCCCTTTTTACACTTGTTATAGCTTCATCAAGTGCATTTTGGGTAACATCAACCTTTTTGCTACCATCTGGCAGGGGAATTTTTCTGGTCATAGCATCCCTTTCTGGTTCAATGTAAAGACCATCATCTATTCCCTTCTTCTTCCACTCCTGAATTTTCTCCCCCTTTTTGGCATTATCTGGGGGTAATTGATCAATAAAGAGAACAGTTGGAGGAGCAGTGCCAGTGGTTTTTAGTATTTGGGCCTTGAGAGCCTTGATGTCTGCTTGAGTGTTCTTGAACCTAGACTCCATTGTGTTTCTCAGCTCTTGTACATGTATTGCATGTTGCTGATCAGCCATTTGTTTTTGTTGTTGGAGAAAAGGTTGAAATAGATTCCAGAGCTCATTTGCAGTAGGTGCTTGTGGTGGAGCAGGTGCTTGAGGTGGAACAACAGTGGATTGCACCTTTTGTACTTTCAACAACTGTTGCAACATTTCTTGATTTCTGCAACCGAAGTATCCAACTTTTCAACACGTTCCGTCAATTCAAGGTACTTTAAACCATCACCCAATTTAATGGGATCATCTGATTTCCCACTAGCAGTGGTTTTATCAGTGGTTGAGGTAGGGAGTGTACTCCAAACATTAACCACTGATGCCCCTTTTTCTTGGTACTGGGGTCTTCTTCCTTCAACACTTGACAACCTTTTGATGTTGCCAGTGGTCAAAACAAATCCACTGGTGGATGTCAGAGGTGCTATGGAAGGAATTGCCTCCAAGGAAGTCTTATTGATGTAACTACTGTCCAAATGTAAACCAGTGGGTTCAACATTTGTAGTGGCTGCTTCACTTGGATTACCACCAAGAGTTACTTGCAACTCAAGGGGTGTAACCTCCTCAGGTAGTGTTGGTGGGTTAGCAAAAATTGATACATCAGACCCAGTCATTTGTTGAGGCATGTTCTCATTGATAGGTGATTGAGAAGGACTGGTTTGTGCCTGGTTCAAATCTATTGCATCCAACAAAAGTTTAGTTGGTGGGGGAATTGTGTAGGTGAGGTTGGGTGTAGAAAGAGAATTTGCCCCGGGCATTGGACTGTGGATGATGGAAGTAAGTGATTCCAGAGCATCATATTGTGGTGTCCCTATTTGTACAACCTGTTCTTTTTTAGAAGAAACAGGAGGAGTTTCAGCCATGGGTTGAGATATTTGGACCAACTGCTGTGAGGAAGTAGCAGCAGTGGTTTCTTGTGACTTTTGTGCTGTCACTGGCAGTTGCTCTGGTATCTCATCCTCCAGAGTTGCCTTTTTGATAGGTTTGGGGGGTTTTTGAGTTTTCTTTTTGTTTGGCTTTTTGGTGATTATAGGTGTGGGTTTCAAAGCAGTTGTTTTGCTACTTTGATCACCTTGAGCAGTGGGCTCAGCAGCAGATACCTGAGGAGCAGTGGTAGCTGCTAAATTCTGCTCAGGCACCTCTGCTTGTGTTTTGCAAGGTATTGACATTCTTGTAAAAGTTTCAGCAGTTAAGCTGTGCATTTGAAGAGATTCACCTTGTTTTATTGCAGAAGCATCAGTCTTACCAAGTTTCTTTTCAAAATAATAACTTAGAAATCTTGGAAACAGTAAGAATGCCTTTGTTTCAACATTTTTAACCAGATCATTAAAGATTACCTGAGAATAATTAAAATTTTCTTTTTGAAGAATAGCATACCCCAGGTTTTGAATCTTTAATGGTATCTCATTAAAAGCAGTGGTTTTGTTTGAAACACACATTAGGAGGGTATGGAATAAAAATATTGTTGCAGGGGGGAAGAAACCTTTTTGTAAGGTATCCCTCTTCATCATTGTATCTGTATACCCTCTTTCAATAAAGTCAATTTTTAACTCGTTTTTAGGAAAAGAAGTTATACCTTTCTGATCATCGAGTTGAAAGACCTCTGAGATGGATTGTGGGGTGATTTTGATAGCTTTACCCTTTAGAGAGGAGTTAATGGCTATGACAGTCTCGCCTTGTTTGTCAAGGGTTACATTTTTCCAAAACTCCCTTTGGGTCGCCAAGTAAATGGGTGCATCTGCTATAAGCAAAGTTTTGTACTTTGACGCAGACATGAGATCAATAATGGAATCAAAAGCATCGGTGGTGCCGGGTTTTGTGAGAAGACCCAAAAGATTGTGAGATGGTTTGTGCGGAATTTCAATGGGTTCTTCGGCCGTTTGAGCGACCTCTTTGGAAGATGATGATGCTTTTGACTTTGACTTTGATTTTAATTTTGATTTCGATTTCGTCATTTTTGATGAAGAAGGACGAAGAATGCTTTGAAAAGGAAGGTTGGAAACTGCTTTGAGAAGAGAATTTTTGGAATTCGATTCGACAGTGTAAACCCCTGTTTGGGGTTTTGATCAGGGTTTTATTTAGGGAAAAAGTGAATGCTGACGTGGCAGCGGTTACAAAAGATCTGAAGGCTAAAAACTGACCACGTGTCAACCGTTGATGAAGAGATGAATAATGGAGGACAGTTGTTTTGGAGAGCCACTGATGAAGCAAATATCAGTAGTTACAACGGTAACAATATGAGAGCAGTGGGTAATTTTTAACTATCAGTGGATAGCATATCAGTGGATACAACACTGATTTTTGAATAGCAGTGCTTATCAAGAGAATGAGAGAACAGGGGTTGACTTTCAGCAGTGGACAGTATTTAGGAAACAGATGTTTGAGCAAAGCAGTGGTTATGGGTAATGGTAAAGATTTGAAAGACTAGTATATCAACAACTGTTAGTGCAACAGTGAATAAGCTTTTGACAAATATTTTGAGCATCTGCTGTTCTGATGAAATGAGTGATTTTATCTTGTGAAATCACAATATCACATCTAACATCTGTTGATGGTGATTCTGAAATATCTGCAAGATTACTATTCTTAACAAAATACAATTTAGATGCAAATTGTCAAGTTCAATTTGTCTGCAGCTTCTACAGAAAATTTTCATTCAAGGTTTTGCCATATGTCAATTACAGGTTTTGAAACTTTTATAGATTCCTGACAGTGGTTTAGTAATCCAGTATTTTAAAATCTTGTTTGAAATCAAAACTTTGATCTGTGTTAAAACTAAACTTGAGTTTGACATGACCTAGACCTTGACACATACACCATTTCCTTTTGATCCATTTTTTAGGATAATATCACCAAAAAAAAAATAAAGGTTTTATATCCTGACAGGAGAAAGAGACTTTTACTATCAAAAACCAGGAAGAGTACAAAATATTATTCTTAAAGAAAAATAAAGAATAATATATCCTGCTTTATTTGAGAAAATCCTTTTCCAAAAAAATAATTAAAGGATTTTCTGAAAACAGCATCAAGAGGATCTGGTATATTTTCCAATAAAACTCATAATCATATCAATCTCAAGTTTATGAAAATGGTCAGTGGTTTGACAACAGTGGTATGAAATTGTAAATACATTTTGACCACTGTTTGGTACCATTTTCTTGTCATTTGATTGCAAAAATGAGGACACATGAACACATAAGTTTTTTTTTTTTTTTTTTGAAAACCATGTTATAGATTTTGTTACCATGTGATGATTCTGCAAAACTTGTCTAGTCCTCTTTTAAGTTTAATCACTGGTGATACTATTTCTACCTGAACTTCCCTGTACCAATGAATGCACACAGTTGCTTGATGACCATTATTTACCCAATTTTGGACTCTTAAGTGTTTTATATTTATACTCTATTCTTTTGACTTCAAAAGTTTTGAGATATATTTCCCTCTTTTTCATCTCATTTCCTCAAAAATTCCTTCACAAAATCTCTTCGATCGTCTTCTCAAAAATGACTAAAGTTTTAATTTCCCTCTTTTTATGTAAACAAAAACACTAATGTTTTTATGAACATAGGTTTTTGTCGGCCTGAGGTACATACTTTAGCTTAAACTCGATGGATACAGCACAAAACTTCATAACAACAATTCAAATCAATTTTCGTAAATAATTTTACCATAGTTATCAGATATATTTTCAGATCTGAAAACTATAGGTGGTTTATGTATGATATCACTTGTTATGTGAAGCTTGTGTGTCCTATGACATCTTGGTTGTTTTACAGAGCCTTTGAGTAGTCACTTTGAGTGTGATTTCTCGTTACTCTGTTTTTCAACTAAATACAATCAACCTTAGTATCAATGAATTTTGAGTTGAACTGTTATGTCAAATTGATTGTTAAATCGAATTTGACTGTCCAAGCTCTGATACCAATTGTTAGGATCGGAGGCTCTCATGATTGTGTTTGTTTGTATACTTTAAATAAATCAATAGAGATGAACAAAGTTTAAGTGCAGCGGAAATGAACAACAAACTTTGTAAACACAATCATAAAGGGAAATAGATTTGATAAACACATGAATTACATCAGTCGAAAGATTACAAAGTAAATCAAAAGATTACAAAGCATGCTTATAAATAAAACTCCCCCTCAGCCTGATGCTCCAAGGTTGATTGCACACAAGATGAAAGGATTGGACTAGAGGAGAAGAACTCACTCAGTCAATCAAATGTAACAGTACAGGGTACTGCTCCATTTATAGGCAAACCAAACCACTGTGGCATCTCAGCTGACGTCACCATGAAAGTGACATTTAACAAACTAACAACCTGTAATCACTGTTCCTATACAAACACTGCTAATCTAAACTACTGACTTTATACAAAACAAGTGACACACTAAACTACTGCTTTCTCCTTTCATCAGTGCTTTCCTCAAGGTTGATCAGTCCTTGACTTGGCAGTGCTTTGGCATCAGTAGATTGAACCAGCAGCGTTTACTTCTTAGCAGTCTTTAGGGCTTCATCAGCAGTTTGAAAGACAGCAGTTTGTACGATCAGTAGATAGGAGGTCAGCAGATGTTGAAACCACTTTCAAGGTGTAACAACTCTCATCAAAAGTTATATTTATTTAAATAAATTGTCCAATAGGAAACCCTAATTGAGAAACCCAAGTGATTCTGAACAAACCCTAAAAATTTCAGAATAGTTGGAATTAGAATCAGGGCCCCTAAAACTCAAGGGGGGTAAGCCTAATTAACGATTATCTCTAAAATCCGTTGTCTAAATTGAAAAATCATATAACGTCGAGTCATCAGATCAAGATAGGTGACGAAGCAACCCTAGGCTAGGGGGTATGCCCCGCGACACGCGACAGGGGAAGGGGATCCCTTCGCGACACGCGGGGGGTGCAAATTGTGGGTATAAATACAAGGGCTTGGGACTTGAACTGTTTGCATGTTACGACGATAAAATTCATTACGTACAATCACTTAGACGCTGATTACTACAAAAACACACACAATTCACGAAGTGCTGCCACAAAACAGGGTAATAATTCGATCGCTATTACGATTCATTTTCCGATCGATCAATGTACTCAATGGATGTTTAAGTGCTGCCCACATTAGGGTGATGCTTTGTCATTAGTCGTTAATTCGATGGATGTTTAAGCATAGCACTTTGTCATTCGTTGTGAGGGTTGATCTCGTGAGTTATCGTAAATGCTGTATTGATTACTAACCCAGTTTTGTGTGCATTGTTATTTAAATTAGGTTAACAAGGCTAATCCGTAGAGTAAACTCTACCCGTGTTAAATCTGCAATGTGAGTCATTCTCTTTTTATCAAATTTGATTTCAAAATCATGTTTATTTTCAAAGGTTATAATTACAGTGATTAAGTTTATGTAATCACCAAGTTGCATCCGGTATGTGGGGTTTTGTATACATTACTTGATAATCGTCACCATTGGGGCAGCCAATGGGGGATATGACCATAGTCACAGATCCGGTCGAGTGACAAATACTGTGGGTAGTTGGTTGATATCAGAAACATTGTAATCTTTCTTAATACTGTAAATTATAACAAACAGGTTGTTTTAGTAAATAGAATGATTCACTCAGTATTTCCCGCTGACAAAACCTTTTTCAAACATGTTTCAGGTGATCTGTTGTGATTCAGGAAAAGTGCTACGGAGCACTGAAAGCTTAAGAAAGTGGCTCATTGTAAAAGAAAGAAATATGTTTTGTTAAATAAAGATTTCTTCGTGAAATCATAATATTGTAAATTAACGGGGTTTTATCCCGAGTTGTGAAATAAAATAATCGGGAAAATTTTAGCTTTACAACGATCCTGATGATAAACTTCCGCTATTAAACTCAAATAAATAAATACCACGGGATTTCTGTCTCGCGGCTCCTGAAACAGGTAAAACCGGGTCCGGGGTCGTGACAGAAAAAGGTGGTATCAGAGCCACTGAGTTAAGCTAATTAAGTATTTAGAAATACTTAATTTTTCCTGATTACTTTTATGTGATTATGTGTTTT
The DNA here is from genome assembly GCA_030545235.1 of Helianthus tuberosus. NCBI lineage: Eukaryota > Viridiplantae > Streptophyta > Magnoliopsida > Asterales > Asteraceae > Helianthus > Helianthus tuberosus. Next base: position 45,612,926 of record CM060393.1, on the reverse strand, counting down.
ATTAACTGACTATTTGTTAGTTACAGTATGGGTAAGAAAAGGCTTTCCAGCATCTATCTTAAATTAGATAGGTCATCCAATGAGAAGGGAAGTTCATCCCAAACTAAATCCTCAAAACTTCCTGCAATTCCTGAAGAAGGAATATTTGTTCAAAAAGCCCAATACGAGAACCCACTTTCTTCCGATAAAAGAAGTTTGATTCTTAAGAAAAGTCAGGAGAAAATAAAGAAAGCCCGAGAGAAGAAAATTAAACAGGAAACCCAGGAATTAACCAGTAAAACACCTTGGGAGGACAAATTAGAGGAAAAATGGGCGGATCTTTATATGTTGGCCACTGTAGCAGTAAATACTAATATTTAAAATACCATGATTCCGTAATAGCAACCTTATTTACAAGCCCGAAATATCATCTAGTAAATAAATAAAACCTAGCATGTTTAAAATATCCATTTTCCTTTGTATAAATTAGTCACAGGGTATGCAATAAAACTTAAAGGTTATTTTTAAAATTTTAACTTAGCATTTTTGTATTTTCTTTGTATATTAAACAGCATGAATGAGTTATCAAAAGCCCTAGAGAATCTCAACCTATACCCTGTAAATATAGAAGTTTCTAAAGAGTTTACTGGGTATTTTCCTGATGTGGAACAACCTGTAGAATTCAACGCTCCACCTTTGAAAAAGCCAAAACCAAAGAAAAGAAGGAAATACGTATGGGGGAGTCGTATACGTAGGAAAAAGCCAGCTATGAAACTTCCTAAAATAAACAATCCTTTAGAAAAAGGAAAAGAAATTGAAACCGGGGAAAGTTCGAAACCGCAGGATTTGGAGATAGAAGTGGGGGACGATGCTAGAGAAATGGGAATGCAGTTTGAGGAATATTCTAAGGAAATAGAAATAGAGGTTGGAAAAGGTTCTAGACCAACTCAGATGGAAATTGGAGAAAGCTCCAAACAAAACCAGGGAATGACTTTTCAGGAGGAAATAGATTTTATATTGGCAAGCTGTGATACTATTCAGCCTGTCAATACAAATATTTTTACTCGTCCTATTGAAAATCAACTCCCTATAAATCTTGAACCAGCAATCCCAGAACCAATAGTCCACTCCCAACCTGTAGGAATGGACGAGTGGTGGACGAATGATTGGCAATTCCAAAACATTGTCAACAGTCCTTATTCCTTTCTTCCGCAATTCGATCCAGAACCATTACCAAATCCACCCATGAGTAACGAAAATATGGCAGAACTTCGCCATTTTGGCGAAGAGTTAATGGATGCGGGAAATAGAATCCGGGATATAGGGGGACAAATTGCTTGGAAGTATGATGAAAGGGAGCTTCGTTTTTAGGAAGACAAATGACGAGAGATAGTGGGTTGGTAAAACTGTGGTTGTGTAATAGTAATAGTAAAATCAGTATTTGTAAAATAAATAATAAAACGGTTGTATATAGAGGCATGATATAATCTATAAACTAAATGAAATTTTAGATTTTGTTTGTATATTCGTTTACGTGATTATGTGCAATTAATTGTGACATTGGATTATTTCTTATACTAATTATTTATCTATAAATTAATTATCAGATGGCAAACATTGGTAATGAACCAGTAAATGAAGTAAATCAATCTGAGCCAATTCCGGAAGAACAATTGTTAAATAGGCAAGATATAGAGGATATCGTTGCACAAGAAATAGCCAACGCTATTCCAGCAATTGTTGCTGCTGTTCAGAAACCCGTTAAAACTAAATCAATCATTCCTAGTAAACGTACTCAAGGAGACAACTTTAGTAATAGTATAAACGGATGCGGAAATCATATTAATAACAATAATGATCTGCAAACCCCAATTTTCAAGAAAATGAAAGCTGCAACACCTGGTTGCACTTACAAAGAATTCCTTGCCTGTAAACCAACTGAGTTTTCAGGTAATGAAGGGGCTATTGCAGCATTACGTTGGTTAGAGAAAACTGAGGCAGTAATTGCTATAAGCAAATGTGCTGAGGAAGACCAAGTTATGTATGCGTCTAATCTTTTTAAAGAAGGGGCGTTAGAATGGTGGAACACAGTGTTACAAGCTAAAAGAAGGATTGCGGCCTATGCCATGAACTGGGAAGAATTTAAGAGTCTTGTAGAAAGAAAATTATGTCCCGAGTATGAAAAAGATCAAATGGCAAATAAGTTCCTAAACCATCGGATGGTTAATGTGGACTGTCGAGGATATACTTCAACATTCTTCGAATATGCTAGGGTGGTACCAACGCTGGCTTCGCCAGAGCCGGTACTCATTTCTCGCTACATTTGGGGATTAATTAGCGAAATCCGCAATATCGTTAAAGCTGCGAGACCTCGCACTATTGACGATGCAGTGGAGCTAGCCAACACCCTAACTGATGAACTGGTACGCACAAGAGATGAAGACAGGAAAAAGGAACTGGCTTAGAAAATTACCCAAGGATTTCGTATGGGTAATAGTAATAACTTCAAGAAAAGAGGAATAAGGCAATCACCAACTCCATCATACTTGTCACACCCTGGCTTTGCGGAAGCGTGGTTAACTTTGGTGTGACTTCTTAATACCATAGCTTAACCATAACAAGCTATATGAATTTAAAAACCATGCAAGTCATCCATTAAGTTTTGAAAGTCAAACACAATACCATTGTTTTAACATACAACCATAACCTTGTTCAGTAGACATTACAACTTATAACATAACATAAACGTGGTTTAAGGACTGTGTCTTGTCCAGGAAAGAGACACATCCCCTAAACCCTGATGACTTCATGACAAGTGCAGCGGAAAACGTTCCATACCGTGCCAGATCCGTTTTAATTTCCTGAAATACATGTGAGTTGAAAAATCAACAATAATGTTGAGCGAGTTCATGTGTAAGTGAGTATGTAAAACACTTGTGAGTATAAAAATAGTTGTGGTATGTAGCAGTGTAAGAGGACTTGTGATCACCAATGGTTTGCAAGGCCACTGACATATGTGAAGTGCAAATAGGGAGACTCAAACCTAGCAGATTTCGCCACGGCAAAGTATGTGGACAAAGTCACCCCACGGTCCGTTTCTAGTTTGGCCGGGGGCTGGGCTCGCTACACCCAGATAGATCTACCGCTCCTGTCCCTCGGTCCCTCCATGAGGACTAATGGCCCCATGTTGTTCCTATCCACTCACATGATCGTATAACACCTCCTTACGTTAAACATACCGTTGTAAAGTACTCGTAAATCATAGTAACATGTATTTCACCCCCGCAGTTAAGTAAACTGAAAACAGTTAGAGAAAAGGGGGACATGAACTCACTGTGAATGCGCGTCTCTACCAAGTGTCTCCAATACAGTAAGCTGTGCAACGACCTACAAGTGCTAATTCTATTAGACGGACGGCCGTGCCTTAGCTTTACAGTTTAAGTCTTTGGGAAATAGTTAGACAACTATTTCGTGTTTATGTTCCGTATACACTTGGTAGTTATTCTTCTTCCCAAGGATGGGGGATACAATACATGTGCGTAAGTTACGTTTTATCAATCTTGTGGTAATGTAATTACCGGTGTAACTTATATGTTTGTGGAAGCGTTCGTAAGGTTTTGGAATCATTAACGCTTGTAAATATTATTTTTTTTTACTCTAAAACAATATTTATGTATTTTCACAAAATAATCATAAACAGTGTTGTGACAAATATATTTATCACGTTAGTCTTTGTGAAAATCCCACCTCCGAATATTTAGTAAAATATAGTGCCGGCGAAATTTATGTTTTGAAAATATGTCCAAAAATAGTTCTAACACTTGTTGTGTAAATAATTCTAAGTGTTAGGTTTTTAGAAAATTTCGCCAGAGTTTCCTCTGTAACTGGAGGTGGCCACGCTTTCAAGCGTATCATTTTCTTTTAACAAATCAATTCAACCACTTCTTTAATCAAACAAACAATTTCCGACACATCAAACTAGTCGACAAGTATGTAAATCGCATAATCGCATGAACTTGCAGTTTTTCCGAATCTATAGTGTAAATTCCCTTTATATATGTAGATCTTTATATAAAGTAACTTTAATCTTGTAAAAACCTCGTGTTTAGAGAAATCCGTCTTTACAACTTCTAGTCATTTTTCCCAAAAATAGTTATTTGTCGGATCTTTTCGTTTCACAAGTGTCTACACACTTGTGGTTTATAAAATCATGTTTGTTAGTGTAAGATCCTTTCTTTAAAATACATGGTTTCTTAAATGTGTGGTTCTTCAAAAATACCACTTGCAGATACGTAGATCCGCTAGTTTTAAACACCATTGTACCGGTTAAATCACTTTTACACAAGTAAAATATTTTTACACAAGTTCATGTATCTTGTGTGGTAGAGTTTCGCCTTTTAACCCTTGTGGTTACCAAAAACGAGCTTATGTGAAGATCCATGATCTTACAAAGTCGGGTTAAATGGCGATCCGAGCTACCACATCATAGATCGGGTCTAGATAAACACAAATTCCAATTACTACAACTTTTACACAAGTTGTAAGCTATTAACCACCACTTTTATAGTTTTTAGTAGACTTTAACACATCAAAATGTATGTTTACGATATTTAACCGACAATATTCCTTTTAACCACTTTAGATGAGTGTAAAAACAAGTTTTAAATGTTATACCTCTAGCTCAAGGCTAGGGAAGAATCCTGACGAAAAAGAGGTGGATAAAAGCTAACGGTAGAGGTCCTTCGTGTTCCGCTTGCTCCGAGGCTCCTAATACGTGATCCTTAACGCGTGTATGATCTTGGAATGTAGTGATCAAGAGCCGAAAATATGATGGTGGGGAGAGGGGTGTTCGGCCGAAGGTTAGAGGGAGCAAGAGAGAGAGTTTGATCTTGAGTTGTGAAGTGAAATAATCTCATGTGTTTAGGTTGCATCTTATAGACAAGGTTAGTGGGCATTATCCAATGGAAAATGTGTAGGTTAGATACTAAACCAAGCTAAATAAAATAATAGTTCTTGTACTCTTGTGTCCCCCTAGTTTTGGGGCCGGTTAGGGTATGGGGTGGGGGGTTGGTTCGATCCAAACTAGGTAGTTAGGGGGTTTAGTTTAGTTAATTAGGTTAACTAAGTATCTAACTTAGTTAGTTGTATGTTATGTGTTATGGCGGGTGTTAGGGTAATCAGAGACCCTAACTGGCTCAGAAAAAGAGTAATAGTAAAAATAGTAATATTTTCATGTTCCGGGTAAAGTCCGGGTGTCCGGTTGGATAGTAATCCGTTAAAGCGTTACAAAAGCTTTAAAGTGTCGTTATTAACATTTTTAGTGACACATCTTGTTTCCAACACTTTAGAAAGTGTCTAGTGTTATTTTCTCATTTTCTGGCACTTTACTAGTCAGCTAGAAGCTGGATTAATTATTAAAGTGCTGTGTTTGGTACTTAAAGTACGTTTTTGGCACATCCGAATCAGTGTATCTTATCCCTAGAGACGCGGTACCATAACCCTTATATTCCTACACTCACTACCAGTGTAGCCAAAATATATGAGGCTCTTAACAGGCCTTAGAGGCAGTGTCTGCCTGATGCTGGTCATATCAGCATGTTCGCCGTGTATCCGTTTAGTGCTACTGTGCTTTTTGTGCATCATGTTTGTCACTAGGGTCCAGTATGTAAATAATGTAGTGACAGCAAATAAAGTATGATGCAAGTAAGTGCATGTATCAGTATGCAGGTAGCAGTTTATCAGCTAGTTCAAACAAGCACAGTAATCAAGTAGTAATTAATCATTAATTAAGTTGTACGGATACCTGGTTTAGTGCGGGTTGTCACATTCTCCCCCCGTTAAATAAATTTCGTCCCGAAATTTAAGTTCTGCTTGTAGATGCAGAGTTCCTAGGAAATAAGTGGGGGTATTTCTCTTTCATCCGGTCCTCACGTTCCCAGGTGAATTCAGGACCATGTCTGGCATTCCAACGTACTTTGACGAGTTTGACACTGCTCCGGCGGGTCTTGTTAACTTTCCAATCCGTGACCTCAACAGGTTCTTCAACGAAGTGGAGCGTGTCGTCAATATGAATCTCGTCGATAGGAATGGCAACGTCAATTTGAGTTGGACTTTTCTTTAAATTGGATACATGAAATGTATCGTGAACACCATTCAGTTCAGCAGGTAGGTCCAACTTGTATGCTACTGTCCCAATTCTTTCCAGAATTCTGAAAGGACCAATGTAGCGCGGATTTAACTTCCCACGCTTTCCAAAGCGTGCCACCCCCTTCCAGGGTGAAACTTTCAATAACACCATTTCTCCGACTTGGAAATCCACATGCTTCCGGTTTGGATCCGCATAGGCCTTTTGTCTGTGGCGAGCTGCTTCGATGCGTTTAAGAATTTGCGCGATCTTGTCTGTCGTCTCTTGGACGATCTCGGGACCAGCAAGCTGCCTATCACCTGCGTCAGACCAACATAGTGGTGATCGGCACTTGCGTCCGTATAGGGCCTCAAATGGCGCGACACCAATACTGGTGTGGTAGCTGTTGTTGTATGAAAATTCGACCAAAGGTAAGTGTTTATCCCAGCTACCGCCTAAATCCATAACACATGCCCTCAGCATGTCTTCCAAAGTTTGTATCGTTCGCTCGCTCTGGCCGTCAGTTTGCGGATGGAACGCAGTGCTCAGATTCAATTGTGAGCCAAAAGATTCTTGGAAGGATTGCCATATTCTTGACACAAACCTTCCGTCTCTATCAGAGATGATCGAGAGAGGTACTCCATGACGTGCTACGATCTCTCTCATGTAAATTTCCGCAAGTTTGCTCGTGCTATCTTTCTCTTTGATTGGCAGAAAGTGTGCGGATTTTGTTAGGCGGTCAACTATCACCCAAATCATATCATGGCCTCTTGGCGTTCTTGGCAATTTCGTAACAAAATCCATTGAGATTTGTTCCCATTTCCACTTGGGAATCTCAGGTTGTTGCAGAAGTCCCGAAGGCTTCTGGTATTCCGCCTTGACCTTAGCGCACGTTAAACATTTGCTCACGTAAACAGCAACGTCGCCTTTCATCCTAGGCCACCAATAGTAATCTTTGAGATCCTGGTACATCTTATCCGATCCAGGGTGGATAGAGTACCGTGACTTGTGCGCTTCGTCGAAAATAACTTCCCTTAATCCACCAAACAGAGGAACCCAAATCCTTTTCTCAAAACATAGCGTCCCTTCCTCGTTTGGTACCAACAGCTTCTCCATTCCACGGAGATATTCTTCCTCAAGGTTTCCTTCCTTGAGAGCTTCCTTTTGTGCAGCACGAATGCGCAAGGAAAGGTCGGTTCGTATAATCATTTCCAAAGCTCTAACCCTTATGGGCTTGATTCTTTCTTTACGACTTAGGGCATCGGCGACTACATTCGCCTTCCCTGGATGATATTTTATCTCGCAGTCGTAGTCGTTTAACAATTCAACCCATCGTCTTTGCCTCATATTCAACTCCTTCTGGTTGAATATATGCTGTAGGCTTTTGTGATCTGTGAAGATTGTGCACTTCGTACCATACAGGTAGTGCCTCCAGATCTTTAAAGCAAAAACCACTGCGCCAAGCTCTAAATCGTGTGTGGTATAATTCTTTTCGTGCACTTTCAGTTGGCGTGATGCGTAAGCAATGACCTTTTGGCGTTGCATTAACACACAACCCAATCCTTGACGCGATGCGTCGCAGTATACCACAAAGTCATCAGTACCTTCTGGTAGAGCTAAGATTGGCGCGTTACAAAGCTACCCTTTAATATCTGAAACGCTTCATCCTGTTTGATTCCCCAATCAAACGTCTTGTCCTTCTGCGTGAGGAGCGTCAAAGGTTGAGCGATTTTCGAGAAATCCTCGATGAACCTTCGATAGTAGCCAGCCAAACCCAAGAATTGTCAAATCTCGGTTGGCGTTTTAGGCGTTCCCCATTTCTTGATTGCCTCGATCTTTGTGGGATCAACATGAATTCCATCCCCATTAACCACATATCCGAGGAAACTGGACTTCGCGTAGCCAAAACTCGCACTTGGAGAATTTGGCGTACAGTTGTTCCTTCTTTAGCAGCTCCAATATGGTTCTAAGATGCTGCTCGTGTTCAGCCTTCGTCTTTGAGTAAATCAGGATGTCCGTCGATGAATTCAATCACGAACTTGTCTAAGTATGGCTTGCAAACCCTATTCCATCAAGTCCATAAAGACTGCAGGAGCGTTTGTCAAACCAAATGGCATAACGAGGAACTCGTAGTGTCCATAACGAGTTCGGAAGGCTGTTTTCGGGATACTTTCCTCCTGTATCCTTAGTTGATGGTATCCAGATCGAAGATCGATCTTAGAGTAACAGCTTGAACCTTGAAGTTGATCGAACAGATCGTCGATTCTTGGCAGAGGATACCTGTTCTTGATCGTCAGCTTGTTCAATTCTCTGTAGTCAATACACATGCGGAAACTTCCGTCCTTCTTCTTGACAAACAAGACCGGAGCTCCCCAAGGGCGAGAAGCTTGGTCGGATAAAACCCTTGTCTAACAACTCTTGAAGTTGCGTCGACAATTCCTGCATCTCAGACGGAGCAAGTCTGTACGGTGCCTTAGCCACAGGCGCGGCGCCTGGAACTAAGGTCAATGTGAAACTCCACTTGCCTCTGAGGTGGCAGTCCCAGGTAAGTCCTTCTGGGAAGACTTCGGGATACTCCCTTACGACAGGGATGTCTTCGATCCTGGGCTCGGCAGCCTTCTTGTCCACGATGTGCGCCAAGAAAAGCAACACATCCCTTCTGCAAACACTTCCTTGCTTTCAAACAGCTGATAATCCGCAACGGGCGTCTCACGCTTCTCTCATGAACAACAATGGTCTCACCATCTCGGTTGGAATACGAACAACCTTTCGTGGCAAACTATCTCAGCTTTATTGCCCGATAACCAATCCATTCCTACTACCACGTCGAAACTTCCCAATTGGACTGGTAGTAGATCCAAAGCAAACTCACGTTCTCCTAATTCAATCACACAGCCTCTGATAACATCATTGGCTTCTACCAACTTTCCATTAGCCAATTCGATTGCGTAGGGAATGTCTAACTTATTAGCGGCTAGCCCAAGCATATTCTTAAATTCTAGTGATACGAAGCTATAGTCGGCACCAGTATCAAACAGAACAGATGCATAGCGTTGATTTACAGGAACGTACCAGTGACAACGTTGGGATCCTGGCGTGCTTCCCGTGCACCGATCTGGAACACCCTTCCACGGGCTTGGTTCAATCCCGGGCAATCCCTTTTTGAAGTGCCCAATGTCACCGCAATGAAAACACCCTAATCTTTTTCCACTTCCCGCACCATCCCCAACTGGCGGGTTGTTTTGATTGGCAGTTCCGGCTTGATTTGCATTGTAGCCTCGATTATTCCCTTGTGGGCGATTTCCCAAACCACCACGATTATCGTTTCTATTCATATATCCTCCCTGGCCTCCCCGGCCCGCACTAGCCCAACATGATTCCTTTGAGTGGCCCGGTTTTCCACAAGATTCACAAACTCTCACGTTACAATGGCCAGTATGGTGGCGTTGGCAGTTGTTGCATTTGGGCTGGGTGCCCTGGTACCCTTTTCCTTTCTTGGTACTGCCAGCTGATTTTCCTTTCTTTACTGCCATACTGACGCCTTGTTTGAAGTTTGAAAACTTCCTTTTGTTATCTCCTGAGGACTCAACGTGAGTCTCTGTCTTCTTCGCCTTGACTTCATCAAACTTGTTTAAACGAATTGCCTCCTCGGTGAGAGCCACGCTCAATCAATGGCTTCCGTGATAGTTGCTGGTTTGGAGGAGGTTACCATGCTAATGATTTGAGGAGCTAATCCCCAAATGAAGCGCTCAATTCGCTTGTATTCAGGGGTGACCATATAAGGAACACACTTGAGATAGGTCATGAAACCTCTGAACGTACTCTGCTACCTTCGGACCGTCCATTTTTAGGTGCCAGAACTCAGTCTCCAATCGCTGAATTTCTGCGCGGGGAACAGTACTTCTTGCGCATAAGCTCTTTCAGCTCTGCCCAGGTCAGCGCGTAGCGGCAGCTTCGCCTAACGTCTGGACTTGTAAGTTCCACCAAGATAGGGCTCCGTCTAGAAACTGCCCCTGAGATGTAAGTGACCTGCTGGTCGAGCGCACATTTGCTCATGCGGATGGTGGAATCAGTCTTCTCGGCCCAACGAGTAAAAGCGATAGCGCCTCCGGTGCCATCGAAGTTGGTGGGCTTGCAGTCTAAGAACTGCTTGTATGTGCACCCTGCACATTCATTGCAACATGTGATAGATATTAGCTTTCTTGCTAAGGAAATCCGTTTAGGTCATGGTATGTCTTAATGACTTAAATATTACCATGTGGTGGATTATTGTTGCCCTGGTTAATACTTCCGCTCGTTCCGGGCTGAGATGCTGCATACTGTGCTATGGCAGCGGCAATGATTTGTTGTAGTTCTGCCTCGTTAGTGGGCATGCGCGTCTCGCGTCTGGGCGGCATCTTCTAAAAGATGGTTTAAGTTGGTTAGGCCATAGTAAGGCTCCGTTGTTATAAACGTAAATCAGTTCGTAATATAGTGTACGTATATAACGGTAGTAATAGTATAATCACATAACATCTCATGTTATCACACATAATTATCAAATCACACAACATCCCATGTCATAAAATATAAACAAGTAATCAAGCGAATCCAAATATGGTGAGAAAACTGCGATTGCCATATAAGTGAGACCACATCGTAAGTGTATACATACAATCATCAATCACTAGGGGCTACATCACCCCTGTCAAAAGCTACATCAGTATCAATACAACATCAAGTACATAACAAAAGTCAAGTCATAACGTAGTCTCCCCAAAATGCTGTGCAGTCAAAAAGCAATCGCCGCCTTCTCACCTCGCCTACCCAAGTGGCACCGATGAGCTCTAAGCAGATGGTGGTGGAGGAGGAGGAAAACGGTATAAAACAAACGGCGCAACTGTAACCAGTCCGCCTCCCATCGCCTGCTGTGTGCGAATAATGGAAGCAATCTGCTGCTCCAAAGTAGTAAGACGAGCAGCATAGTCAGGGGGTAAAGGTCGAAACGGCTGTAACGGAGAGGGGTGCCCGGCCATGGCACTGACATGGCTGCAGCTGGGGCTCTCTCCAACTCCTGTAGTCGCTGCTCGTGCGACTCATGCTGGTATACAAACGACATCAAAACATCCTCAATGGGTGTGTCCCACGTAGGACCGGTGGTATGGATCAGTGGGTGGCATAGGGGAAAATGGTGACCACAGCAGTGGCTCACGTGTGGGATCAAAGGGGTGCCACACCAAAAGGAGCTGTAGTGGGTGGAACAAAAGGAATCTGAGGCATGAAAGGCATGGGCATCGGTACATGCCCCATCAGGGTGAGCTGAAGAACCCCTCTCCAGGCCCTGCTGGAGGTATAAACATAGGAACCTGAAATGAAAAGTCAATATGTGGTGCAACAGGAATCTGTGGAAGAAATGGTGGAACGTCCTCGTCTGCCGGTATCCAACCATGCTGTGCAGACTCATCCGGTGGATCCATATGTGCTGCAAACTGAGCCTGCTCGGGGCTCTGGTAAAACAGGATCAAGTAAAGGAGCTACAACAGGGGTGAACGGGTGCCAAGTGCTCGAAAGGGGGGGTCCAACTGGTATGGCAATAATGGGTAAAGGATCAATGGGATCAACAGGGACATGGTCGCCCTCAATCAACGGAATATCCATATGGTGATCATCAGCAATGGGCTCAAAAGGTACATCAGCATGCGCAGGGTCATGCTCTGGTAAAGGATCAAGAGCGGCTGCTGCTCAGGAGCAATGGCAGGCTCAAAGTCATCAAACGCCATGTCAAACTCAAAATCTGGGTCAATAGGATCAAATAGGTCAACAGGGTCTGCCGGATCCTCCATAAACTGGTCCATCGGAACAAACTCTAAGTCACGGTCAGGATCAAATCCCGGGGGAAACACAGAATCTGAATCCCCCTCGTCGTCATGGTCAAAAGCAAATCCGGGTATAGGAGCAACAGAAAAAGCCTGGTCAGAATCGGACCCATGGGAAAAGTGCTGCGCACTATGAGCATGTGTGGGTACAGAAGCCACAGACTCAAAGGAGTCCGGGGGCTGGGGAATGAGCAGGTGACTCCGCAGCCGGAGCATCTGCGATCAGTAAGGGAGCAACAACAGGTAGGGCCTCGACCTGAGCATCCCTCCAAAGGCTCCTCCTCAACATATCGACGTCGTCCTCCTCGTCGTCGATGGGTAAAACAGGGGTATGATGCAAGGGGTACTGGAGCAGGGATCAATGCAAGTGGTAGATCCCCGGCGATAGGACCATCTGCGAGCTCGCCAGCACCGTCAGGTAGTGCAAAGGGCTGAAAATCGTCCTCGTCTGTGCTGGTGAAGTCGGACGTATAAACCTCGTGCTCCGATGACTCAATGTCGTCTGAAACGATAGGCCTAGGGCCTGTGGTGCCTGAACCACAGTGCCTGTAGAATCCATGTGTCCTGTAACATATACACAAACATGTACAAATTGTCAATCATATAATCAAATAGTCACATAAGTCATCAAGCAAGCATTCAAACCAACACTTTCCTAGTCCACTAGCCAACACTCCTAGTCCCACTAGCCAACACTCCTAGTCCCACTAGACCGAACCTCAGCCTCCCAGACTGAGCCTAGAATAATGGATGAAATGTGCTCAACATTTGTTTGTAAAAAAGTTGTGGATCTGGACTTAAGTGGTATGCAGTAAAATGTTTTCGTGAGAGCCCTAGTGATCATAGTCTAGACTCGAGAGAGAATCCTAGTTCGCTATGATCAGAGCTCTGATACCAAGCTGTCACACCCTGGCTTTGCGGAAGCGTGGTTAACTTTGGTGTGACTTCTTAATACCATAGCTTAACCATAACAAGCTATATGAATTTAAAAACCATGCAAGTCATCCATTAAGTTTTGAAAGTCAAACACAATACCATTGTTTTAACATACAACCATAACCTTGTTCAGTAGACCATTACAACTTATAACATAACATAAACGTGGTTTAAGGACTGTGTCTTGTCCAGGAAAGAGACACATCCCTAAACCCTGATGACTTCATGACAAGTGCAGCGGAAAACGTTCCATACCGTGCCAGATCCGTTTTAATTTCCTGAAATACATGTGAGTTGAAAAATCAACAATAATGTTGAGCGAGTTCATGTGTAAGTGAGTATGTAAAACACTTGTGAGTATAAAAATAGTTGTGGTATGTAGCAGTGTAAGAGGACTTGTGATCACCAATGGTTTGCAAGGCCACTGACATATGTGAAGTGCAAATAGGGAGACTCAAACCTAGCAGATTTCGCCACGGCAAAGTATGTGGACAAAGTCACCCCACGGTCCGTTTCTAGTTTGGCCGGGGGGCTG